>CM062819.1:1878386803-1878986803 GCA_031772625.1 Pinus tabuliformis | reverse complement strand
TTCAGGGCTTCTGCAGGTGCTTATGCACTCAATAGAGGGAGACAATCAAGGCAGGGTGCATGGTGCAAGTCCAAAGGATGAAGGGGAAGGTTGCAGGGTTCCCTTGTGCGTTGTGTGCTCAAGGGAGAGATGGAGGGTGTAGGGCGAACTCCTTAAGGTTGAAGAATGAAGGCTTTACGCCTTTCGAGTGTGCCCATGCACTCAAGAGGCCCAGGAGAGCGCATGGTGCAAGTTTGAAGGCTAGAGGGAAGAGATTCATGCCTTCAGAGTGCACTCATGTGCTCAAGGGGTCTGGAGGGTGCATGGCACATTGCGTAAGTTTGAAGGATGAAGATTAATGCCTTCAGGGTGCACCTATGTTCTCAAGAAGGGTGCATTTCTTCAAGTTGAAGGAGTGTACTCAAAGGAAGATTTAGTCTCTTGAAGGGCGCAGTTCAATAAGGAAGGGGAAAGAGGCTTAAGGAGTGTTCCTTGCACTCTTGGAAGGTGCATGGTGTACTTCTGAACAATGAAGGATTCCCCATCAAGGCTTCAAATTGCATTCATGCGCTCTTGGCCTCAATGGGTTTGCTTTGAATCCAGGAGTTGTCTAAGTATGAGATGTAGGGTGAGGGGCGAACAAGATGAGTTTTAAACATAAAACCATGTGAAACACATACCAAATCATCAAAAAAACTTATAAAAACTTAAACAATGATAAATATACATTAAAACACCACTTTTTACACATTCCCTAAGTACAACGAGTGAAGTGTGTGGGACTGCGACCAAAAAGCGTTATTTTACAACAACAAAGATGATATGATCATGAAATGTACTTAAAGATGTTCTAATAAATGTGACAAATTGGGACCATTCAAGGACACTTGAAACACATAGAATAACATGAGATGAAATTTTAAGATCAAAGTGACATTAGGTACGATGGTGATAGTAGGCTCCAAAATTCAAATGTAGTGAAATTTTGGAGGGTGTTGTAACAGTGACAACAAGTCACAATTTTAATTTGTTTTTACCACTTTTAGTGTTTTTAACATAGTTACAAAAGCCATTTTCCCTCACAAATTTTTTGGTTTCCCTTAATCTTGTCAAGTGTTGGTTCCAACACTAGCTTGGCAATTATAACCTTTAGGGAATTTAGATGCATATCTTAGCCCACGAAACTCATTAGCACGAAATCAAAACAACAACACTTATAGATGTTATTCTTTTCCAAGGACAGAGAACAAGAATAGCCCTCTAACAAATAAGAAATTTATTATCCTTGACTCTATCAGCTTCACCAGCTAAATCAAAGCTTCAGCTTCACCTTCCTATACCCATGTTCAAGTAGAAAGAGTGTCACAATAAGGGTTGACAACAAAAGATTTACAACAACCCATGATGAGACTTATTTAGCCTTTCAACATCCAATCATCATAAAATGACAAACACTACAAAGTGATCATTGACTTCACTATACAACTATTTCAACAGTGCAATCCAACACTATCATAAGTAAATAAATCTCTATAAGAAGATGCTAGTAAAATTTCATTCCTCCAATGAAATCATTCATGCTCATCAACACATTCTCGTATGGATTACAACAAGAAATTAAGCATATATACACAAGTGAACCAATACTTTTCATGCAACCAATTAGAATATCATTCATCCACACTTTAACATAAATTCCATAGAAGATTATGCATAGAAAGAACTTATCTTCGATTTGTATTGAAGATGGGAAACTAAGTTCAGGACTAAAACTCTAGATTCAAGCTGAAACCAAGCTACTTATAGTTGTCACCCCTGAGCTATATTCCATGGACTAAGGTAGTCTTGCTCAAGGGAGTAATCACCAACTTCCAACTGAAACGGGGACTCTGGAGGTCCTCCTACCTACACCCACTAGTCATTGAGCAGTCCACCAATGCACAAGGAATCTAGAGGCTTGCTGCCTCCACTCTCTAGATATATGATAGTGCACACACACTCCAGGGAGTCAAGAGGCTTCACCTCCACCATGGAACCATGCAATATAGTGGTTCTACCTAGTGAACATAATTGAGAACTCATCGCCAAAACCATATAAATAGGCAAGGGAGACTCCATAATTTCCTCACCAAGATTCCAATGGATAAATATCTACCCTAGGTTGTCAAGGGACTCTAGAGAATTCCTTCTCCACCCTCCATCCCCATATGGTATCATGAGATTTACCCTCACCTGAAGGAAAATTCCTCTAATACTCTTGCTACTCAACCAAAGGTATGATAGTTTCTGGGAGTGGTGAAAGAAGCCAACATCCTTCATTTTGTTGTAGGAGTCACTGATTCTTCCTAATCAAGAATTATCTATGCCTCTATTATCCACTATGAGAATTTAATACCTTCCTTAGCACACATGGGAAGTTATTAACAATTGTTACCAACAACTCTTACGCATTCTCCTCTTTTGCACATGGTGAAGGGAGTCCTTTCACAAAAATCTTCAACTATTGTCTTGTGTGCCACTTAATGTTGTTCCATAAATACCTATGGAACTCGTTTTTTTCTTATGTGCATGCATATTTTCCTTTATCTTTTCTCCCTTTTTTTCATGCTATGCTCCCTCTCTCTCCCTATGGCCATACTCCACATGCCATCTTTCTCAAGTTAACCACCCGAGATTTTTCCCCTAGCCACGTAGTTTTTGTGCATTAATTTATTTGTCCTTTTACTGTACTAGGAAGTTCCCAAGCCAACATGGGTTGTGTCCCTTTCTTGCAACCCATCAATTTACAACACCAGTCCCCTCATTAAAACCCATACCAGTTCATTCAAATTCAACAACCAACCTTCAATGGTCATTCAAGTAGTCCATTCTCTTCCTTCCGCAAGTAATGCAAACTTCCTAAGAAATTGACCTCCCTTAATCCCTTAGAACTTTTTTTCCCTACTCAACCCATTTTAATTTTTAAAATTCAAAATATATGAGATAATTACATGGCAAGATCAAGCCAATTACATGTTAAGTTGTTACAATTATGGTCTTAATAGCCAATGTAAGCAAAGATATCTTGGATATCGAATAAGGAAGGAATACCCATCTATTATCATGATATAAGAAACTAAAATCCCATGTGATAAGGTTCACGATATCATAGACAAATGGTGAAAGGGATGCAAAGCAATGGTTGTGGATGCTAAAGGAAGCATGGGGGGATAACAATCTTCTAAAACCCTCTTGAAGTTACATTCTAGGATTGGTTCTCTCTACATCATTTTCTTTCAAGGTGATTCCATTATGTTTGTTGGCTTGTTGGGGCCTGACCCAGGTTCAGAAGTTTTTTAGTCAAACAAATCCCAAAACTACGGGCCCTTTCAGCAACAGCCACGGAGCACAGACTGAGGTCTCACCCTAGATAGTATGGGAGGGTGCTGGAACTAGGTTTTCGCACCCTAGGGATGTCTTGATGAGGTCTAGAAAGTTCGCGAACCAATCCTGCATGCTTGCACTGCTCCACACAGTGGTCTGACCTTCGCGTAGCTCTGTACAGAGTGCAAAGAGGCACTGCCTAGATCCTTTACCCTTGCGGTGTTATTATTATATATCTAACTTATCTTGTTGGCCCAATATTCTTATTTACTCATTTAACCTTTATAACCAGTGCGCGTAATCATAAACTGTAAAGAGATGCAAGGATATAACCAAAACATAAACACACAGATCAGATGCACAATATTCCAAAATCAACTTATCTTTTATTAACCTTCTGTTCCAGTACAATCCAATTCCACCCTGCGCACTCAACTGCAGGGGTCCACACACACAGCTGCGGACTCTACCAGGCCTCTGCGCACACAGTTGCAGAGCCTCTACTCCTACAACCCAAGACTCGGACTTACAGACTCGGAGTGAATATCACATTCAAAAACCCATATCACTTGAGATCAAGACTAACCCAAGCTAACTTCTACACTTAGAGCCTCACTCTATTTATACATTCCCATGGTCTGCGAACCATGGGTAGGTTGACCCACTCTATATTAAATTACAATATTTGAGGGCGAACAACCCTTTGACTTGACTCATTACAATTCACACTCCGCACACTTCACGGAGCCTTTACAATATCATTACCCAAAATTGTGGGCTTTAAGCCCCAAAACCGTTACGCATGGGATCCACTGCCCAACAGGCCCCCAACACAATACTCGTCCCGAGTCACTCGGCTAGTGCGGTAATCTTTGAACGAAGTTCATACAACAATCTCTACGCTTCGCTTGCTTCCACAACACATTCTTCCGCTATCTGTTGTACCCATTGTACGCAAATCTCCAATGCTTCGTTGTCTGGTGCAATTCCTTGCCTGAGTGCATATATGCCCTACATCTGTGCTAGCTTTCCCTTGATCTTGGCAGTGACCATGAATGCTTCCTCGTGCCAAGGCTGGATGCGTTCTTTAATCACTGCTTCTTTCTGATGCACGGCGTCCAGCTAGGCCTTTAGAACCTGGGTCTCCCTCATCATGGCCAGCCACTGAGTAAGGGCGACCGCCTGCGTGGTCCCTCGGACATTGTCGTAAGCCTACTGCAACTCCTGCGCTTCTGTTTCTAATCGTTGGAGCATTGGGTCTTCCTGCAGTGAAGTGAGGGTGACGAATGACTGATCTAGCAAGCCAGTGCAATCCTGTATGGCGCTCTCTATTGCTTCCAAACCTGTTTGAATGGTGTGGTGCCGCTGCTCTCTAACCTCCGGTGGTGTAGAGGGTTACGCCTTCAGCCTTAGCTCCGCGATCTGCAAGTTGAGGTCCAACTGGATCCTTGTTGCTTCCTCCTTCGCTTCGCGGAACCCACTAGCCAATTTGTGGATCCGTATGCCTACTAGTAAGTCTGCTACAATCTCTAGCTTGGGGACGTGGTGACATGCTTTCTCGACGATTTGCTCCAATTGTTGAGTCTGTGCTACTGCTTCATTGCGTTGGAGGCTCAGCTGCTCAATGTTGATTCATTGTTCACTAAGCATCTATATTGCGCGTCATTCCCTAGCGTGGAGCTCTATCATCGCTCCATTCTGTAGCTGGTATAGTATTTCTCGTGGAAGGGTAGCCAAGTTTAATCCAAGTCCCTTGAGCCGACCTACCGTGGCTCTATCCTTCGCGTTGTCTGCTGTCAGTGTGCCTTCCAGCAGTGCGACGGTATTAGCCATTTTGGCCCGCAACAACTGCTCAGTTGTTGATGTACCTGTAGCCTCATAAGTGACTACCATTCCCTGTTGTGGGGGCCACACCTGAAGTTCCTAGAGTTGCATCTTGAGTGACCCCAACACATTTTGTTGCTCCCTCATTGCCTCCTGGAGTGCCTCCATAGTGACTTCGCAAAATATATTGTTGATGTCACATAGGTCACCCTCGGTTACTGTAATAGGCTCGTCATCCAACTTAGAAGCTTTGACCTTCTTCTATGGCCCAGTTCATTCTGTCCCGCATAGCCATTTCAATTGTGTAGAGGTGGTGCTTGGGTCTACACCTTCTGTCGTATCATCTGCCCCATGCCCTGTGGTCAAGTCGGGCCTCTTTCTTCCTATGTCGTAGTGGTCCCTACTACTACTGTCTTTTCCGCGGCAGCCTTCGCTACCTCTCGGGATGCCCGTACTTCTTCAGCTAGCTATTCGTTCTGCTTCTATTGTGCTAGAAACTTGGCGGCAACCTTCTGTCTTTGAATCTCCATCTCATCGCACACTACCAGATCTGGTGCGCGCCATTACGATGGCCATGTGTCTAGCACTACGAACACAGCGTCATATCTTTCAATGAAGGGAAGTATGGTCCACCTCTATTCTAGATCCTTCCGCACCCTGATGTACACATTGTGCATATCTTCTTTAAAGTCTGCAAAGCTCTTCAGACTGTCGTACATCGAGGCAGATAGGCACGGCCATTTGTTGATCCATAGTCATACGCTTGCCTCCATCAGTACCCAGAAGATCTTGGTTTCTCAAATTCGCGTGACATCCTTTGTTTCCCATAGCAACGTGTATTTTGCCACCTCTGGCCAGTCCTGGTCCAGGGGAGGAAACTGACTACCCTCAGGCAATTCAATTGCAACCAACAGGATGGATAAGAGCAACCACGCAGAGTGGAAGGTCTTACCCTGCTCTTAGGCCTCCCTACAGTTCATCAAGAACTTGTCGCAGAGGAACTATGTCTAGTTGAACCATACTCCTTCTGCGCATTGCTCGGTCAGCGCGATGACCGTTGCTGGTACTTCATTGCCCCGACATTTCCTCATCACCTTTCCTACCAACAACTGGGTAGCGACATGGACCCCTTTTTCCTAAATACTAGTAATAACGTACCCCCTCTTATTTTTCTCCAACTTATATTTCTTTTTCATGGCCTCCGCAATCGTCAAGTCTCCACTTGTGCTAGCTATTTCCGCGGGGTCCCTTCCTGTATAGGGAAGCCAAGAAATCCTATGAATGAGCTCCGTCGTGATGGGAATGGGCTCTTCCAACCATAAGTACCCATCATGCACCAGGCAAAGCAGTTGCCTGATGACAAATATCGTGATTAGGGCCCGATGAAAGTGTGGAATTGATAGGAGGTGGAGTAGCCCGGCCTCCTCCACCCCACGCAGCCATGTCCGTGGCTGCAGTGTTGTAACGGCCCCCTTCGTGCTTTGTTCCATCAACTGGCTAGTTTCCAAATGAGGAAACTTCTCATTATCCGCAAGGTCCTAGTCTTCAAACTTCATAGTGGGAATGTGGCCCACAGCCAATCCTTTGAACAAAACCCCCTCAGGGAGGGATGGGGTGTTGAGCGTGCTTTTAATGGCATCCAAATCTTTAGGTACCTTTACCCTCCCTTTCCACGAAGGGACATACTTGGGTAGCTTTGTTGTGGCACGTACTAGCTGGATATCTTCTTCCATCTCTTCCTCTAGTTCCATCTCTTCTACAAAGGTCTGAGGATCCCCCTCCTCATCATCGCTCTCAATATTAACCATTTTTCCCTTTTCTTCCATCGACAATTTGCCGAATCGTGGATTTCGTGGAGACATACGGACCGGTCCTGCTACCTGTGGGTCCTTCTTGGGCCTCAGCGTTCGGGGTGATTTAGGGATTTCTAGTGCATCCCCTACCGATGGCGTAGGACTCTATGCGGCTCCCTTGGTTGTGGACATGATTCTGATCAGGGACTCCTGTGTATCCTTTTGCAATGCTTCAAACCACGGACTTGCTCTTACAACCTCCTCATTCATCAGGTTCATGCCTGCTTGATAACGCAACAACTTAATTCGCAAAATGCCAAGGGTTGTTCAATGCAATGCCATTTGTGATTTATAGGCCCTTTTGAATTCAAATTCGATCGTTCCCCACAGATTTGGCTCATTAATGCGAGACTAGCGGCAGATAGTCCCAATTCTAGTTCTGACTCTGTGTCTTAATTACCCACCGTCCACTTCTTGTTGTCTTAAATTGGCCATCTCGTCAGGAACAGTGACACCAATAGTCACTTTCCAGCCTATCCGCGCAGCAGCGCAATCCCTTGTGTGCGAACGTGACCTGTGTAGCATACTGACCCTACGTGCAACGTTCGTGTCACGCAGCTCCCATACAAACTTGTTTATAGTCCTGCACCCTCTTTCAACTGCTTGGAGCACTGAGATTGTGCTTCCTATGGATAGTCAGGTGGTCGTCCGACTGGTGTGGGGCTTCCACTTTCCTGCTAGCAAGAGCTGTGGGCACCCTTCAAATACCCTTGCGTCCAGTGGTGCGTCATGTTCTTCTTTGTATGGTATGTTCCCCTGTTTAGTAAGGTGCGGTCGCAGCCATGATAGCAGGGTCGCAACTCTTTTTAATGCAGTAGTAGGGCCGGCCAGACTTTGTCCCAACATGCTTAGTTTCTCACAGCCTGCTTGCGCGACTTCAGTTTCCAGTTTACTGATTTCTTCATCCAATGCCACACTTCTCTTTATCAGTCATGCCCACTCGTCATTGAGTTCGCTAAGTTTCATGCTCCCTTGCCGAATGGCTTCTTACAACTGCCTAATTCCTTTACTGTGGTCCTCACGTCCTGTCCCTACTACGAGAGCTATGGTCTGGGGATTCTTCTCTGTCCTCCTAGTTTCCCCTCTTCTTGTCACTGTTGAGGTCATTTCCGCGCTCTGGTTTTTTCTTATGGTCTTATAGGCCCATCGAACCACTGGTATGCATAGGTCCCAATCCGTTCATCCCACCTGGTAAACTCTATTCATGATTCCGCGTAGCTTTGTGAATGCTTCGACATGGGGTATGCGTCACTTTTCCTGCTGCCATGTTAGGTTCCAATTTTTTATCATTAGCCTAGGATGTGCTTGCACAACATCTGTCTGCACCCATCGACACAAGTGTGCACGCAAACTGCTTCGCCCTGGCCACCCGCCTCGCATTCGACGCTGGTGACTTCCAAACTATAAGTGCATCCATCTTCAACATTCACACCAATTCCCAATATTGTTCTAGTGTGTATTCCACCATTTCGCGGGTGTCGCATGCAACGCCCGTTCTAGTGCATCGTACGGCTACTGTTCTGGTGCCGCACTTTTACATTGGTCTAAATATTCCTCGACGTTTGTTACCCTATCATCTATTGGCAGTTCCCTTGCTTAGGTCGTCACGCACCCCAGTGATCTAATCATCATATTGCAATTAAGTGTCTTCACTTCATGCAACCGGTTCTGCCAGCGTTCTATTTCTTCATCTGAATTCGAAGTACAAGAAATGTCACGCTCCCATGAGGTTCTCCCATCTTCAGTTGGGTTCACTCGATCCTAGTCTTGTGCCATTATCTGGTAAATGCAATCCAGCTCATCGTCACTATCATCTTCGTGCACAGGTTCGGTGTAGCGCGTACCTTCGACCTGATCTAGTGGAACTACTATGCAAAGGGACTTTTTCTCGAATATCATCTTTCGCTTCTTCAGGTTGATGACTCCATTCATATCCGTGGCCCAGTGTACTCCTAGAAACTTGGGGTAAGGGTTACTGTCATCCATAATTTCTGTTATTTCAAAGTCTGTCTGCATGCTCGCGCCTTTGATGTCTACCGTTACCCCTTGCAATCTCCCCATGGGCACGATCTTTTATTGGTTCGCCATCCGTCATTGAATAGGGGACCACTGCAATGCGGGCCTACCCATGCGTTCCCATGTTTGCTTTGGTAACACATTCACGTCTGAACCCAGGTCCAGAATTACCTGATCCATTTCATATTTGCCAATCTACGCCATTAATCTCATCTCCCTCCCGGTGCGCAATGTATGCTTTCCTAGTTTCCGAACTACGTGCGGTTCACCTGACCTTGCGCATCTAGTTATCAATTCTTGTAGTCCTTTTACTGCCCTATTATCGTGCAGCAACTTCATGCATGTCTCTAAAAAGGTAGTTAGCATAGAAGGATCCATTCCTGGCTTTGGTTGATCCTTACTACCTGAAGTAGAGGCCTCCACAAAGCTCTTCTTAGCTTCCATAAACGTCCCCCTTGCGCATTCCAAGTCAAACTCGGGTTCCTTTGTGGGGGCCTTGTGAACCATGTATCTTCTTCAGGCTACTTCCCCTTATCTTCCCCTGTGGTCACACCGCTTTTGAGCACCATGTTCACGTTGGGGTCTTCTTCGCGCAGTTCAAACCTCATCATTTGAATATTTTGCATTGGATTAGGCTGAAATACCCCTTTCTCGCACATCTGCGTGATCAACATAGGGCAATCTACCATTTCATGATCAAACTGCTCACAGTATGAACAAGATATTTTCATTGGGTTGGTACAATCGTAAGCATAGTGCCCCATTCCTCCGCAATTGTAATAGATTAATTGTCCTCGGCCCCTTCCTGGCCCCATTCCTCCTCATTCTCGACCTCGTCCCTGAAATCTAGCGCGCACCATACCCGCGATTGGGTCGAGGCCTCGCGTTTCTGTCTGCATCCTATAAGCTGGGGACCGATCCATTATTAACTCGTGGCTTCGATAGGTACGCTCATCATGACCCACTGATCTACAGAAATTACAAAACAACTGTTGCAGAGTCTGGATATACTTCTGCAACAGATGACAGTTTTCTGTCACGTGCTTTCCTCCCACCTAACAGATCACGCACCATAGCAGGGTTGTCGTGCTTGGCCCTGCTTGTGCCTTTGGTCTCAATTTCATTGGCCCCCCTCCTACCAAGTAGTTTGCGAATACCAAAAAGTGATCCTTATCGTGGCCCTGGCCTTTGCATTTTATACACCACACTTCTTCGCGCACCTCTGGCCATGGCGCCCTATCCTGCTTCAAACTCTGCATTTCCAAGCATAGGTTCTATAGTTGCACGTGGATCTGTTGGACTCCCAATCCTGGATCCTGTATCGGTGTTTCATGCAACCTCATCGCCATTTCCAATGCTTCTGCCTAGGTCGAAAGCTTCTACTGTGACAGCGTCATCCTCAGGTGTGGTGTCAAAGACGCCACAAACCATGTGCGGTGTTGTGCATCTGTTAGTGTCATATTAGCCTTGCAGATCGTGCTCTTCAGTCTCTGATCCAAATCCTAGGGGGTCTCACCTAGAAGCATAGCGATCTCCTTAAATTTGATAATTGACTGTGTCTCTGATTTCAGTCGAATGAATTCTTTTTTCAACGCAATCTGGATCTATGTTATTCCTGCATTTGGGTGATCATTTGAGTGCTTGATATACCACGTCAACGTGTGATCCTGCAATGCGCTTACCAATGTAGCCTTCTTAATGTTATCGTCTATAACCCCTTGTGCTTCCCACATTGCTCTTACCACGAACCAAAACTGATCTGGGTCCTCACTTCCTACTCCTCTGAATACGGGTAGCTTAATCGTGCTTGCCATACTGAATGGCTGGTTGGGTCGGGGTGGTGTGGGCGAAGATGGAGGTGATGGAGGTGAAGAGAGTGGTGGCGTAAGTGGAGATGGTAACTGCGGAATGCACTGCCTAATCAAACTGACCACACTCCTCGGAGACACCCAAGTGCGCTCTTCCTCGCTCGTTCGCGGAGGTGAAATTAAAGGACTGGCTCCTAACCCTTCAATACCTTTGTAGACCCTTCTGCTTCGTGTCTTTCTAGTCATTAATGTATTCGCATCACCCGTTTTTCACATAACAGCATCTTAATCCAGGTATTCAAAGATTTGATGTACTTACCTCGCGGTCCCTTGAGAAAACGTCTTTCTGCTTCGTTGTAGCTTACAGTCGTGTCTATCGCAAATTCAGTGATAAACCCTCCTATTATTTGGTCGAGCCAATGGTCTACAGCCCGCGCGATCTTATCTTCTGATGCCTCTAGCCTGCGCACTAACTCCAGAGTCCACACTATCAGTTTATCGAGCTTATACCTTCCCTAGCTGTCAGCTAACCTCACAATCCAATCATACAGCTCTGAAGAGAAGGACACAAAGAAGATCTCGTGGATTTCTGTATATACGTAGCGATCCAGCCACCTCTTCTCGAATATCTGTGGAGTTTTGTTTTCCTGTATCATGAACTCATGAAGCTTTTGATCCAACCAATCTTCAATTTCCTTCTTCGTAGGGTTCCAGTGTTCCAACATCAGACATCCCTTAAGTAGATCCTGGTCCAGCAATAGAACCATTTGTTAGCTTGTTGGGGCTTGACCGAGGTTCAGAATTGTTTTAGCTAAAAAAATCCCAAAACTACCTGCCCTTTCTGTAACAGTCTGCGGAGCATGGACTGAGGTCTCACCTGAGGTAGTATGGGAGGGTACTGGAACCAGGTTTCTGCACCCTAGGGATGTCTTGATGAGGTCTAGAAAGGTCACAAACCAATTCTACGTGCTTGCGTTGCTCCACGCAATGATCTAACCTTCGCATAGCTATGTACAGAGCGCGAAGATGCACTGCCTAAATCCTTTACCCTTATGGTGTTATTATTATAGATCTGACTTAATCTTGTGGGCCCAGTATTCTTATTTACTCATTTAACCTTTATAACTAGTGTGCGTAATCATAAACTGTAAAGAGATGCAAGGATATAACCAAAACATAAACACACAGATCAGATGCACAAGATTCCAAAATCAACTTATCTTTTATTAGCCTTCTATTCCAGTACAATCCAATTCCACATTGCGCACTCAGTGGCAGGGGTCCATGCACACAACTGCGGACTCTACCAGGCCTTTGCACACACAGCTGCAGAGCCTCTACTCCTACAACCCAAGACTCATACTTATAGACTCAGAGTGAATATCGCATTCAAAAACCCATATCACTTGAGATCAAGACTAACCAAAGCTAACTTCGACACTTATAGCCTCGCTCTTTTTATACATTCCCATGGTCCGTGGACCATGGGTAGGCCGACCCACTCTATATTAAATTACAATATTTGAGGGCAGACAACCCTTTGACTTGACTCATAACAATTCATGCTCCATGCACTTTGCAGAGCCTTTACAATACCATTACCCAAAATTGTGGGCTTTAAGCCCCAAAACCGTTATGTGGGGGATCCGTTGCCTAACAATTTTTGTGCTAAAGAGTTGCTATGTTTGTGAGTCATTTATGGGCATCATATCCCAACAGAGAAAATGACCTTATTGTCAGACATTAAAACTATAAGATCTATTCATTAAGATGAGCTTTGGATTGTAGGTGATGAGTTTAAGATTATCAAATATTTGGAGGAGAAAAAGGGAGGAATGAGGAGACTTGATCCAGAGGCTTATCATTTTATGGAACTTATTCATGATCATTGAGTGGCTAACCTCAACACCATCAATGGAATTTATACTTGGCCTCAATCAGAGAGGATGAAAACACCAAGTTTCTAGCATATTGGACCATTTTCTATTCTTTAAAGCTCTAGAGGACCGTGATCTCTTTATCGAAGTAGTCATTCCTCCAAATTTAGGCTCTGAACACTAGCCAATCTGCTTGGATTTGGATTTGAAATCCACCCCTCATAATAACCCTTTTTTTATTTGAAAACTTATGGCTCCAATATCTAGATTTCCCAACAAAAGCTAAATGTTGGTGAGAATATATACAAGTCCAAGCTTACAATTGCATGCACACCTTTCAACTCAAACTTGATGAATTCAAATTAAAACTCAAAGACAGAAATAAAATGGAATTCGCTAATATCCCCATTAAGAAATGGTCCTTGGAGACATGTGTTTAGAAGATTCAACAATAGATCATTCATAATGGGCATACGAATGACTTGATTTTGGAAGAAGGTCAATTGATAAATCAACTAAATTAGTAGAGAAAATAGGAAGAGATATTATGGAAACAAAAATACCAAGTTCAATGGTTGAAATAGGGTGATTAAAATTCTTAATTCTTCCACAAAGTAATGATCAAACATCACCATAATAACCAGATATTCTCCCTTTCCTTTAGAAATGGGCAATGTCTAGTTCAAGATGAGGACTTGGAACAAGAGAGGGTATTATATAATCATTCCCTTCTCATGGATCCCTCCCCAAATAGAGAAACAATTATTCATCGAATCAATTCTCATTGTCCTAGTCTCATCCATCTATACCAAAATGTGGCCCTAGTGAGATAAGTTTCATTTTCACAAGTGGAGGAGGTGGTAATGGCTATGCCTAAGAATAAATCCCCTCGCCCTGATGGCTTTACAATAGATTTATTCCAAGCTTGTTGACCTTTCCTAGGCCCTAAAGTGCATGTGCTAGTTGAATAATCTTAGCACACCCAAAAGGTGTGGATAGGTCTCAATGTTACTTTCATCACTTTAATTCCTAAATCTACTAGGTCAAAGAATCCCATCGGTTTCTATCCAATTTCTCTTTGTAATGTGATACATAAAATTATCTCTTCTGTTATTGTAAACTATCTTAAACCTTAGCTTAACAACATCATATCTCCTAAGAAAACTAGTTTTGTGGAAGGTCGTCAAATTCTTGATGGAATTGTTGCTTCCAATGAGGTTTATACACTCTTTGAAGAAATAAAAAAGGTATGGGATGTTATTCAAGTTATACCTATCCAATTCCTATGACCGGCTAAATTGGGACTACCTCATTCAATTTATTTAGGCCTTTGGGTTCTCTCCTCAGTGGATATACTGGATCAAGTCCTTAATCTCTACCCCATTTTATTCTATTATTTTGAATGGATCTTTGCCCATGACCTTCAATACCTCTAGAAGCCTTCACAAGGGGGATCCCATTTTTCCATTACTTTTCATCTTGGCTACTAAAGGGTTGGGAAGATAACTTAAAAATATTGGGATTCATAATATTATCAAAGGTCTCTATCTTTATGGGAACAATCTCCCAATCACTCATCAATAATTCATTGATGATATAATGTTGCTTTAACTTCCTACTGGGAAGGAATCCTTGGCCCTAATCCATTCTGAATGATTTTATGGAGGCATCTAGGGCATTAATAAATGGTGAATATCCAAAATATACTTTTCCAACACCAATGGACAGTCCAAAGATACCTCACCCACCTCCTATACTTTCATATCAACAACATCCCCTTGAATACCTAGGAGCTTCCTTGGTAAATAATTCTTTGTGATCTTCTTGTTGGTAGCACATTCTTCAAAAAATATCTAATAAGCTTGATATCTAGGATTTTCGCTCTCTTAAAATAGTTGGTAGGCTTGTGCTTCTCAATTCTATTCTTGAAGCCCTTTTTGTATATCAGTTGTCAGTTACGGTTGCTCCTAAAGTTATTTTCAAGTCCATTATCTCCATTTGTAGATATTTTCTCTAGTGAGGTGGTGAAAAGGAAAGGAATTAGAGAATCTCTATATTCCTAAGTTGGAAAGGGGTTTAGGTTAATGAGATATATAGATATTGAATAAAGCCTCAGGTGAAAAATTATGTTGGAGGTTGCTTCAAGGCTGTGGGATAAGAAAAATAGTCACTCCTCCTCCCAATCAGAAAAATTATGAATAAATAAGTTCCCTTTAGTCTCTTCCAACTATAATTTAGCATAATGAAACCAACACTTATTCCAACATCACACCTTTTGGGAGATCCAAGATGGTTGCACTACATTCTTTTGGAAATATGGGCAACAACTTTAGAGGTTGGGGGATCAAGCCAACCTTAGATATCTGGGAATATTTACTTCAAAGCACAAGTGTCTTACTGTTACAAACTTTTGGAAGTTAACTCAAGGTACAGGGATTTGGAGGGAATGAAAAAAATTGAATATTTTCCAACACATCCAACTCTTTCTACTTGGAAAATTCTAGCCTAGGAATTAAAACACTGGAAAATATTCATTTTTTCAGGATTCTAACAAACTTTGGTGGGGATATCAACCTAAGCGGATGTTCACCCTTAGGGAATCTTAATATACTCCCATTCAATGTCACCAGGATATGAATCAAGACCCCATCTAGTGGAAATTTTGGATGAATGGCCTATGGAGAGGTTGCTCTATTCCACTAGTTGGTGGGAAAGCACATGATTCTCAAATGGGATCAGATTAGGAGGAAAGGATTTCAAGGACCCTTCCTTTTTACTCTATGTTAGAATCAAGAAGAACCTATGGATCATGTTTTAAATGTGTTCCCTTGCGTTCAACACCTTTGGTTATAGATTTTACTTCTCTTTGGGGCCTCATATCAGAATGAAAATAGTCTGGAGGAGACGACAGAGAACTGGGAAACTAGTATTTTTAGTAATCTGGTCGTAAATAGAGATTGGGTCCTAGCCTCTGGATTTTTCATATTGGAAATTAGAAAGAAAGGAATGGAAGAATATTTGAGAAAAGGAAAATGGTGAAGGATCAATCAGGAAGGTAGTTAAACACGGAATATCCACGAGATCATTCTCTCTAAATCCTGGGCTCAAGATGACTATAAAATGAATCCTCAAGAATCATAAATTCGTGGCAATTTGGAGCTCTCCCCCTCAATAATCTCCTCTATTCCTCCCAAGTTACCCTGACCTATATTATATTCCCCCTCCTGTTTTACTCTTCCTCTTGTGGGCTTCGTGAAACTAAATTTTGATGGCATGTCAAAAGGTAATCCTCGACAAGTTGGGTATGACAAAATATTTCAAGATTGGAACAATAGGGCCTTTAAAGATATATGCATCAAATAGTGGTGTCACAAGTAATAATGGGGAAAAATTTCTCAGATTGGAATTAGGTCTAATTCTGGAAGTTAATGAAGGTTACACAAAACTTCAATTTAATGGTGATTCTCTTCTAGTAATACAGTGTTAGAAGTTAATTAATGGAGCAATGAAATACACAAAATATTGCGAAAACACAAATATAGAAATGTATAAAACAAGAGACACACATATATACGTGGTTCACGGATTTTGGGCTACATACACAGAGAAATAACCAATCCTTCCTTTTATATTATCCAGCAAAATGAAGAGATACAACCTACAACAAATCTGTTGTAATTTCCTCTTCGCTCTCACACAATCTCCTCTCTCTTTACCGCTCATAATAATAATACACAACCGCAATAAAATTCTCTCATATAAACTGAGGGTTTAATTCTAGGGAAAGAAACCCTAAATAACATAACTTCTACCATCACATCATCCGCCTAATGAATGGCCCTTCTCCCTCCCTTTGAACTCATACCCTTATGGCTACTGCATATATATTTCTTCCTCCAAATCCCCATGGAGAAAGGTTGTCTTTACATATAATTACTCAACATGCAAATCTTATGTTTCCACTAGACTTAAAATAGTTTTGATTGAATTCATTTTTTACAAAAAATATTTTTCGGCAAAGATCACATGAGACATCATTTGTCGACGTGTTTCGAACCAACCAGTGTGGTTCATCGTCAGGACAAGTTGAAGAAACAGATCTAGCTTAGCATGTTAAATAGACCGAGCAGAGCCTCCAACGGCTAATTTGACCAACCGCTAATATTGACTATTGGACCGGAATCAAAAAAAAATTAATAATAAAAAAAGAGATAAGTTATACAGGGGACCAATCCCTTAATAAATAAATAAAATAATTTAAATTAGTGATAATAATTAGTTAAAAGTTATTAAAAATAGTTAAAAATTATAGGTTAATTATTATTTAAAAGGAAATTAGTTGTAAAGGACCTCGCCTATGAATAAATTA
Organism: Pinus tabuliformis; assembly: GCA_031772625.1. Classification (NCBI taxonomy): domain Eukaryota; kingdom Viridiplantae; phylum Streptophyta; class Pinopsida; order Pinales; family Pinaceae; genus Pinus; species Pinus tabuliformis. The sequence continues at coordinate 1,878,969,714 of CM062819.1, read as the reverse complement.
ATTGTGAATACAAGTTAATATATATATATATATATATATATATATATATATATATAAGTAAATAAATAAAAATAAAATAAAAATAAAAATAAATAATAATAATAATAATAATAATAAAATAAATAAATAATAATAATAATAATAATAATAGAAATAACAATAAAATAAAATAAATAAATAAGATAAATAAATATAAATATAAATAAATAATAATAATAATAATAATAATAATAAAATAAAATAAATAAATAAATAAATAATAATAATAATAAGAATTAAAAATAAACTAAATAATAAAAATAAACAATAGATAGATAGATAGATAGAGATATTATTTTTATTTTTATTTTTATTTTAATTATTTATTTATTTATATTGTTATTTAATTTATTATTATTATTATTATTAAAAATGAGTAAAAAATTAGAAATGAAAAAAAAAAAAACGAGGAGTAGTTTAGGATGAGAGTGTTGGGACCCAACATCGACTGATTTTCCAGCCATCATCTCTATTGAGATTACACGGCCTCTTTTCAATCTCAAGCGCCTCCCTAAATTTCCGATGATGGAAGTGCGAAACTTTAGCAATAACACTAGCTTCCTCAATACAAACATGATGATTGGTTTTCTCGGCGTGCTCAGCCAAAGCGGAAGACTTAGTACGCCTATGCTTAAGATCAGCAGCATGCTCACTAATCCTCTGGTTAATGGAGCGACTAGTTTCCCCAATGTAGGGGGTCCCACAAGAACAGGGGATCAAGTACACACCTTTCATATCTTAAGGGTCGATAGGATCCTTTGCTGATCTGAGGGACATGCAAATGGTGTTCAGGGGCCTAAAGGTCACAGGAACATCATGCGACCTGAGAATCCTACCAATCTTATCAGTAGTCCCCTGAACATAAGGAAGAAGGACACCAGGAACTCGCTCCTTCGGTTCTCGATGAGAAAGCGAATTCTTCGAAGCTTTAACGAAAGCCCTCTGACCCAAGAATCTACTATAACCGTTCTCAACAAAGACATCAAGGAGATGGGATTTTTCATTCTCTACACTCTCCTTATCTGAGATCCTTGATCCCTTGTTCTTGTGGGACCCCCTACATTGGGGAAACTGGTCACTCCATTAAGCAGAGGATTAGTGAGCATGCTGCTGATCTTAAGCATAGGCGTACTAAGTCTTCCGCTTTGGCTGAGCACGCCGAGAAAACCAATCATCATGTTTGTATTGAGGAAGCTAGTGTTATTGCTAAAGTTTCGCTCTTCCATCATCGGAAATTTAGGGAGGCGCTTGAGATTGAAAAGAGGCCGTGTAATCTCAATAGAGATGATGGCTGGAAAATCAATCGATGTTGGGTCCCAGCACTCTCATCCTAAACTACTCCTCGTTTTTTTTTTTTTTTTTATTCATTTATAATTTTTTACTCATTTTTAATAATAATAATAATAATAATAATAATAATAATAAATTAAATAACAATATAAATAATTAATTAATTAAAATAAAAATAAAAATTCTATCTATCTATCTATCTATCTATCTATCTATCTATCTATCTATCTATCTATCTATCTATCTATCTATCTATCTACTATTTTTATTATTTAGTTTATTTTTAATTCTTATTATTATTATTATTATTATTATTTATTTATTTTATTTTATTTTATTTATTTTATTTTATTTTATTTTATTGTTATTGTTATTTCTTCTTCTATTATTATTATTATTATTATTATTATTATTATTATTATTTTTATTTATTTTTTTATTTATCTTTTTTATTTATTTTATTTTATTGTTATTTCTATTTCTATTATTGTTATTATTATTATTTATTTATATATTTATATTTATATTTATTATTATTATTGTTATTATTATTATTATTTTTATTTTATTATTATTATTATTATTATTATTATTATTATTATTATTATTATTATTATTATTATTATTTATTTTTATTTTTATTTTTATTTTTATTTTTATTTTTATTTTTTTTATTTATTTATTTACTTATATATATATATATATATATATTAACTTGTATTCACAATTAATTTATTCATAGGCGAGGTCCTTTACAACTAATTTCCTTTTAAATAATAATTAACCTATAATTTTTAACTATTTTTAATAACTTTTAACTAACTATTATCACTAATTTAAATTATTTTATTTATTTATTAAGGGAATGGTCCCCTGTATAACTTATCTCTTTTTTTATTATTAAAAAAAATTTGATCCTGGTCCAATATTCAATATTAGCGGTTGGTCAAATTAGCCGTTGGAGGCTCTGCTCGGTCTATTTAACATGCTAAGCTAGATCTGTTTCTTCAACTTGTCCTGACGATGAACCACACTGGTTGGTTCAAAACGCGTTGACAAATGATGTCTCATGTGATCTTCGCCGAAAAATATTTTTTGTAAACTTGATATGGATCACAGAAGCCTAAACTCTACTATTGAATTCATTTTAACAACAAGAGAAAAAATTTCATTAATTTTTATACCTTTCTTTTGTGCAAACCCCTTCACCACAAGTCTAGCCTTATACCTTTGTTTACCTCTATCTTCTTCGTTCGACCTGTAAACCCATTTATTCTTCAATGTTGTTTTACCTACAGGGAACTTGAATAAGTCCCAAGTTTGGTTATGCATCAATGAGTCCATCTCTTCTTCTATGGCTTGATCCCACTTCTTCTTGGTTTCTACCTGCATTTCTTCTTCATATCTTTTTGTTTCACCATAATCAATCAACAATACATAATATAGTGAAAGAGAATATTGTTCAGGGGTTCTACTTATCATGGTACATATTCTAACACCACTTTCAAGTGTTTGAGGTGCTTGTTGTTGTTTCGGTTGTTGTTGTTTTGGCTATTGATCATTATGATTTTCAGGCACCTTTACTTCTTTTGTGATCTCATCAAGAACTATTTATTCTTTGTTTTATTTTTATGTTTATTTCCCTGCATTTGATCCTTATACAAGACCTTTTCATTGAATATGACATATTTGTTCGTAATGATTTTGTGATTTTCATAATCACATAAGCGATAATCAAAATCATTTATACCATATCCGATAAAGGTATATTTCCTTGATTTTTCCTCAAGCTTTGTTTTATTTTCTTTATTGATGTGGACAAAGGCTTCATAACCAAAAGTATTTAAAAATGAGTAGTTTTCCTTTTTATGTGTCCATGCCTCCTCTAGAATACCACCATCCAAGGAACTTGAAGGCCCTATGTTTATTAGATAAACAACAATATCTACAACATCTGCCCAAAATTGTAAAGGAAATCATGATTTAAATAGGAACGCAACAAATTATAGAGATAACCATAAACACAGTGATGCAGTGGAAATAATACTTCACTTCATTAATGTAAAATACTGAAATATGCTTACAAATAGAAATGGAAATAAACCAGCTAGGGCGATGGTAGTTTATCTCTGAGAAGAGATGTGGCGGCTACATGCCTCTGAAATGCCCTACAATGAGGCTCAAGGGCCTTTTTATTATTGAACAATAAGAGCAAACCCTAAACAACCAAAACCCTAACCTGAGGAGATGTAACACCAAGAGTTTATGGGCCCCGTTGGGGTGAGTTGGACAGCTAACTTTCCGGGGTCGTGACTTGGTCATATTATCTCCATTTGACATGCATGATAACCCATTGGAAAGATCTCTTCGAGGACTATGACGGAAAAGACGATTTTAGAAATAAAATCATTGGCAATAGATTTCCAAAAAACATCGCTTAGGGCCTCAAAACGACTCTGGAAGTTTAGGACCCAAAAAACTGCTAAAAATAGTAAACTGTGCTACAATTAAGGAAACTAAAAAACTGAAAGAAGCAATGGTGGGGGTCCAAGTGGAATTGGCAGGTGGCCACCAATATCCACCTGGATCACTGACACACCATTTTCATGTGGTGTTCTTGGAACTATATTCTCTCTGTGAATTCCATACTCTTAACATTGGTTATCAAATTCTTTGTTACAATATTCACCTCCATTTTCTAATATAAGACACTTCAACTTCTTTCCCGTCTCATTCTCAACCAAAAATTTCCATTTATTGAAAGTATCAAATACATAAGATTTATATTTAATACAATAAATCCATGTTTTCCTCATTGCATCATCAATAAAAGTAACATAACAGCGAGAACCACTGAGAGATGATATCTAAGCAGGTCCCCTTACATATGTATGCACAAGCTCTACTTTTTTTCTCTTCTTTTCCTTTCCAACTCTGATAAATATGACTCTCTTCTGTTTTCCATAAACACATTTTTCATAGAAATCCAAATCAACATGCTTCAAACCTGGCAACAAATTTTTGAGTGAAGAATTTGCATCCCCTTCTCACTCATGTGTGTGAGCCTATGATGCCAGAGTCTCATATCTACTCTTGTGGAAGTTAAATCATTAACATAATTAGAAATACTATTGCATAAATACATTGTACAAACCTTTTCTCCTTTTTCTATTACCAAGGCTCCTTTAGTGACCTTCCAGGTTTTGTCTGTAAAATTAGTTACACAACCTTCACCTCCCAACTGCCCTGTTGAAATTAGATTTTTCTTCAAATCTGGAACTTGCCTTACCTCCTTCAATATCCATTGTTTTCAGTTTTTTTCTTTATAAAAACCTTACCCATTCCAATGATTTTACAAGGTTTATCATCACCTAGATGAACATGTCCAAAACCTCCTTAAACATAGTCATGAAAATGTTTCCTATCGGGTGTGGCATGGAATGAGTACCTTGAATCTACCACCCAAGAATCAATAATATTCTCTAATGAAATAATCGAAGCATCTTGCAACACATCACCTGTCACATTCGCTTCATGATTGTTCTATTGTTGTCCATCTCCTTATTTTACCTTTTGAGATTTACAATCTTTCTTCAGGTGTCCTTTCTTCCCACATACACTATCCCTTAACTAGATTTGGATCTTCCTTTTCTTGACTTACTTTGATTTCCTAGGCTCCTTCCTCTTTCCATTTTTCTTCCCCTAGTCTCTGCAATCAAAGCATTACCTTTTGTCTCACCGGATCTTTTCTGTCACATTTTCTCGCTAAGGATGGCACCAACAAAATCATCAAACTTTAAAGTACTAGATCCATAGACAGAGTTACTAATAGCCATAACTAGGAGATTCCAACTTTCTAGCAATAAGCACAAAAATAACAGAGCCCTAACTTCATCATCAAAAGTTACCCCTACAGAACTTAACTTAATGGTAACAGTGTTACATTCATTTAAATGATCAGAAATAGACCCACCTTCTAACATATTCATATTAAATAGATGCTTCATAAGAAATACCTTATTTGAGGCTGAGGGTTTTTCATATATTTTGGCCAATGTCATCATTAAACCATTTGTTGTCATTTCCTTTGAAATTTTTAATGTCATCGATGCTGCCATACATGGCCATATTGTTCCGAGTTCGTTTCTATCGAGAATATCTCATTCTACATCTATCATACTCATCATCTTCTTTTATTTTCTGCTCAATGGTAGGTACAAATATTTTTGATATAGATAATCTTCCATATGAATCTTCCACAGCTAGTAGTTTTTGCTGTAAGATTTATCGACCCTAACCTCCCATATTTTGTCATTTCTCCCACTCGAACCACAAACCCTTCTCTCCTACGAGTTTATTAGCCAAATAATCCTTCGGCTTCAATACTAGTTATTTGAAATTAATTAATGGAGTAATCAAATACACAAAATATCGCGAAAACACAAATACAAATGCATAAAACAAGAGAGACATAAATATATGTGGTTCACCCAATTTGGGCTACATCCACGGAGAAACAAGCAGTTCTTCATTTTATATTATCCAGCAAAATGAAGAGATACAACCTACAACAGATTCGTTGTAATTTTCTCTTCGCTCTCACACAGTGTGCTCTCTCTTTCTCGCTCAGAATATTAATACAAAACTGCAATATAATTCCCTCATATAAACTAAGGGTTGCCTTCTATGGCAAAAAACCCTAAATTAACATAACTTATACTGTGAGATCATCCACCTAATGAGCGGCCTAGATTGACTACGAAATTACAATATTTTACAAGGCAATTTTTCATTTATTTTTAGTTTTGGGGGTGTTTCCCCCAAACCCCCGCCATGGGGGGGCTCATAAAATTCATTGTCACCCCCTTGACAACGATTAAATGGGCGGAATTTCTGCCCCGTCCAGCCTCTGAACAATCAAGAAGATAATCAAGCTCCACACCCAACATATAGATAATCTGGAAAATCCTCAATGGAATGCCTATTGAAAAACTATCAAAGAGCTAGAGAATAGAGCACATTATCTCCCACATCCAATTGTTATTTTAATCTATCCGCTATGTTATATCTTCCCATTCCAGGAAAGTTGAAAATGAAGCGGTAGATATTTTGGTGAATCTAGGATGCCAAGATCATAAGATATGTCTCTCAGAAACTTGGTTAGATAAAGGTTCTTTTGATTAGAAAGATTCTGAAGATTTTAACCTTGTACATAAATTATCTGCATATGAATTTTAAAAACATAAAATATACAATGGTGAGAATATTAAAACAAATACACAGAGATTTCCCCTATATCCAAAAACTACGACTACCAGATTGATTTTTCATTATATTCCTTTCAATGTTACAATACATATATATACATGTCAAAGCATTCATAAACCCCAATCCATTAACCCTGGATTATAACATAATCGTAGTTACCTTGACTGGATCTACAAAATACCATGGGCAGAAAACCATCATGCCCAAAACCATGTGCAAAACATATGCACAAAACCATAGGTAGGTCTTCCCACCTAATATAGGGTCAAAAAAATAAATTCCCAGAGCGCCGCCCCAGACCCGTAGAGGGGGGCTACCGCCCCCCTCTAACTCCTCGGCTTAATGCGTGGGGCTAGTCGTGGAAAAAATATAACACACCCCCAACAGATTCTTTATAATCGATTTCAGATGTTGATCAAATATCCCCAATTGGGGTAGCTAGCCAAGTGACAAGGGAGGTTGGAGGGGAGGGGAGCGCTCGCCACCCTACTACCTCCCACGACATTTAATGGGGGAGGTGGCATGGCCTTCCTGCCACATGCAACGCATGCGAACTTAAATACATTGCTTGTTAAGGGACAACCTTCATACAATCATTTGTCATGTGCAATTTTTAGTTAATATTTGGTATTTATGTTGGTCCTAGTTACAATCCCCATTGTTAGTGGGATTATTGTCTAGGTACTTCGGCAACCTCAATCTTGAGGAATCTTAGCACATAAATGGCATAATTTGTGACTTTTCTCCGCGTCTAGAACGTCTTCTTCTAGTTTCAAAGCATCTGTATCCTGGGCATGCATGCAATTGATCCTGCTTCACGAGTACAGACAATAAAGAGATCTAAATTAGAAGGTGGTCACAAACTGTTCAATTGAATTTGCGGTTGTTGCACTTCCTCGACTGAAATTTTTTCGAGGTGTTTGGAGATGAGGTTGTTCACTACAAATGGAACCTCCCTGGGTTCTACATCTAAGTCTGTATCGACGTTGGTGATGAGGGATAACAATTGCAAGTTTCAATCTCCTCCTTCTTCAACAATGCAAACTTTGAAACGGGAACTGATATTGTTACCCGTTTCGTAGAGATAGCAAAAAAGTGACCTGATTTTGAAAAGGGGTGATGCAGAACACACATGGTTTTTTTAGAACATAGTTTTTGGCACTTTAATTTTTTTTATGTACATCACGTTTTATAATGGTAGTGATTTTCATGCTGATTTAAAAAAGTGAGCATTCTGCATCACACTCCTTTTTTAAAAGCCCTATTTTTTGGCTTTAAATTTTTTAATGTATAAAATCTAAATAATTATTTAGTAAATTTGATCATTTTTGAAGTGGTCGTTTTCTTCACATTTTCTTGTTTTTTATTTTAATTTTAAATTTTTTTTCATGAGGTTTTTATTGTTTTGCATTTTTAAATTAGAAGGTCGATATTTAGACTTTTCGATATTCTACATATTTATACATCCTTAATTAATTTTTCAATCCACATGAAATAATTGTTTCTAAAAAACAATATTTTGTAACAATGGACATAAAAATAACCATTTTTAACATAAATATAACTAAAAAACTACACGTTTTGATAATTTTTTTCTAGAATTGACATGTCAAAATCACAATTTTTATACGATAATTTTAACTAAAAATGGTTAAATAATAGCTTTTTCTATGAATTTCATGTCAAAAAAAAATAAAAATCACCTTTTTTTTTCAAAAAATAATGATTAACTTAAAAATCAATGCAAAAATCACATATTACCAATATTGAACGTATAACAACCCTAATTGAGTGTTTATTCTTCTCATAAAATGTCAAAGTCAAAACATTGCAAAGCTTGATTTACAAGCATAACTTAAATTTAATCAACAATGTCACGTAATCCAAAGTCTTCGTCCTCTAGAGTTTCATTATTGTCTTCTTCCACAATAGTTTCTGTTTCATTTTCCTCTTCTAATGGGTCTTTGATGTCTGCGAAACTCCCAATGTATGTCTTTCCAAACATTCCATGTAATGGTGGTTGGGGTTCCTTTGCCTTTTTTGCCACACGTGATTCACTAAAGTCCCCTTTCTTCAACCCAATTTCTTTCATTGCATCTGGAAGAAATTGAAGAGCATTATTCTTTGCTTAATGAAATTGCACTGTACTGGATCTTTTTCAATTGCAATGCAATTTCTTCCTTTTTGAAGGCAACATGCTAGTGTTGTACCTAATTATCAAGCACAAAAGAAATAATGAACTAAATTAGTACAATGACATATTAATTAAAAAATAACATATGAAATTAAATTCCATATAATAAAACTTACCTGAGCCAGAAAATAAATCCAAAACCCAATCTCCTTCATTTGAACAAATGTCTATAAGATAGTTTATCAATAATTGTGGTTTTTTATAAATGTTAACTATCTCTCCTTTTGCTTCTTTGTCTTCATATGTTAGTTTTCTCACAACAGCATCATAAGTCAGTATTTGGCTATGACTCTTTCTGTCTACCCGATTAAAAATCATAGACATATGGCTATCATCTTTTGCCCAACTATCAATCTGAATGAACTCACAAACATTTATAAATTGTTGATCTTCATTGTGAAGAAGATTTGACTTTTCCCTGTAACATGAAATAGTAAAAGTTCAATTAACTTGTACATAAATAATTTTTTCAACATTAATCAAATATACATTTTAAACGTCTTACCATGTAAGCTGCATCCTTGAATTTTCTTTCCCCTTGAAGCTTGAAAATATCATTGCCAATTGTGTGTCTGAATGAAATGTCATAAATCTCCATAATGGTGATGACGTGACTTCTACAAATCCCGCAACCACTTTACTAAAAGCTTGATAAGTATAAGGGTCACTATCATAGTCAATGTTTGGAATATTGAAACCATGGGGAATAGTTGCAATGACTAGGGCATAATCCCTTTTAGGTATGAGTTTAGCAATGTCTTCACAGTCGCCTTGTATTACTTGATATTAAATAGTGTCTAGCCCATTCCAAATGAAATGATTGAGAGTTGGATCAAGTTGAATATCCTTAATATGTTGCTTCCTCAGTCTTTCCATCTTTATTTTTTCAATAAAAGTTCTGAAACTATCTGGCACTCCATTATCATCCTTCCTCATCTTTTATAAAATAAAAAAATATATGTGTAAGTTATAAATTAAAAATAGTACACAGGTGAATAAAAATTAATGTATAAATCTTTAAATGAAAGATAAAAAGCTTTTAATGTTGATGCAGAACTTGAATCTAGATAGTTGCGTACGATATCATCCCAAATATCTTCATTCAACAATCTAACCATTTGTTATTGAATTTTCATGTAAACTTTGTGACTGCATAGATAAAGTAACAAAAAGTTAATATAATGATATGTATAACAAATACTACCAAGAACAACATGTTTTATTTAAAATATAATTATAATCTAGAAATAAATAAAAATATTTCAACAAACTTACTTTTGAAATTCTTCAGACATTTCCTCCAATGATAATTCCCCTGACCTCACACGAGATAATATTGTTTTGACAATTTTTTCATCTTTCGTTCCTTGCATCGCCCTCCAAGGTGTGATAGTCATATCGTCTGGAAGATGCTTCATTTCAGGAGCTAATTTACTGTTGCCACATATGAATGGCTTAGACTTTTTGAGCTTCTGGTTTTTAATGGCAATGTCTTCCCACATGCTAAAAATCTCATCAATCAACCTCCAAACATCTCCAGTTCTAAATGCCAATTGGAAAATGTTATCAACACCTCTGAATAAATCACTATGTTTGTTGCCTTTTCCACCTTTTGAATTGATTTTCTCTTCAATTTGATATCCTATTTCCATACAACATTCCTTTCGGAAATTTGCAGTAACTTTTGTCCTATCCCCACCACATTTTTCTTCAAATTCACTATGAATAAATCTAACGCTTTGGATGAAAGTCATAGACATCCTATATTCATTATCTGAATTATGATCCCATGCCACTAACTTTGCTTCTGTATCATATAAACCAACATAAATGATACATTTCATTGTTTCAAAACGTGGGTTATTAGGATATTCCTCCATCAATTGTCTTTGAGCTTCTACAGAATGGTTCCCCCCAAGCACATAATAATTGTATTCAAAACATTTTGACTTATCAAATGCTTCTTTGTTGGGAACTTGAAGTGGATTAACAAGAAGCACATAACTAACCACATGAGCATATGGATTGTACCTCATCAATGTCTTCAAGTTGTGAACATGCAGATGATGTGGCTTTCTAACTTGATATTGACATTGTCCTTCACTTGCTTTATAGGTTTGCCTGACATTAAGCTGAAATGTGCGACCGCCATCAATTAAGTTTCTCTTTGTCAAATTCTCTCGAATGACATTTTGTTTTGTTTTGATAATGCCATCTTCTAAATCAGCTCCTGGTGTAATGATTTCTCTACTTTCTTTTGAAGTTTCACTAGGTTCTTGACTGCTGGTAATGACTGCTTCAAAATCATCAACTTTACTTTTCTTGGTCATAACATTCCCAAGAGAGTTATTCTTGGGCATTGTTACTTTTGGATTTTTATGGCTCTTCTCAGTTCCAATGTCATCTTCAGTAATGACAACATATGTTTCATTGTCAATTTCAACTTCATCGTTCTCAAAAGTAACTTGTTTACCCTTGCTAGATTTATCCACCAGAAACCTTTTTTTCTGATTCTTTGGATGTAGTTTTGTAGCATTATCAATTACTTCATTTTGCCTATTTTCCATATCTTCTTCTGACACTGAGTAAAAACTGCTGAAAAATTTCATGATATCATTCTCAATGAAATGAATGCCTCCCAACCTAATTGAACAACTTTCAACGAAATTCTGCCAAACAAAATATCATATGTCAATAAAAAACAAAGTTAAAAAATATAGCGAGACACTTTCAAAAACGCAAAATACAAATATAAATAACAATACTTACGATGTTTTGTGGCATCTCATTTACGATTTGACTACACAACTTTGTAGATACCTCTCTCGTGTCATACAATGAATATGATAGTTGGTATTTAACCCCTTCATGTGACTTGGGAGCTTTTGTAAGTACGTAAACAACTTCAGTGTCCGGTACCGAACACATATCTACGACTCTTCCCATCACATCAAAAATTCCATTATCATTCGGTATATCGATATATAGATATATATTCACATTTGTGCTTTCTCTTTCTTTCACATACCACATTCTTGATGGAAATTTCACCTCTTTCGAATTCTTCCAGTCTGAAATCATCTTCGTATCACTTGAGGCACTTGAAAGATTTGTAGTCATGAGCTCAGGTGAAGTTCGTTCACCAATGTTTCTTTTAGATGCACCTTTATGAGTCTTTGGTCCAAAAAGATTCACTGAAATTCTCTTTGATGCCATTTTCCTGAAAAATAGAAACACATAAATCAGTAAATAATAAAAACATATTAACTTAAATTAACAACGAAAATATATCATAAATTTTAATCAACAATCGCCCCACCCACCGCCCCTCATATTCCAAAAGGACATGCCTTAACGTTCTAGTGTAAAAAAAGTAAATCACGAATAAAACATTTTGCTCGAGTGCCCTCACCCAAACCCCCCCGCACGGCACGGACGCCCTCACCCACTCACTCCCCCCAAGCATCCCAACCCCCCCACCCCGGTGGCTCGGGCGCCCTCACCCGCCCCACCGCCGGGGCACCCCGGCCCAACCCTCACAACCCTCCCCGACCCGGGTGCCCCCACCCGCCCGTCCCAACCCTCCCTACTCCCCCCAACCTCCCCTCCCACCCCCACCCGCCCGCCCGGCCGACCCGGGCGCCCTCACCCGCCACACCCCGCCCGGCGCCCTCCCCCGCCCCACCCCTCTGGGCGCCTTCACCCGGCCGCCCCACCCCTCCGGGCACCCTCACTCGCCCAGCCCACCCCTCCGGGAGTCCTCCCTACCTCTCCCCCAACCCGCCCGACCCCGACCCCCTCACCCGCCCGCCCTCCACCCCCTCACCCGCCACACCCCGCCCGGCGCCCTCCCCCGCCCCACCCCTCTGGGCGCCTTCACCCGGCCGCCCCACCCCTCCGGGCGCCCTCACTCACCCAGCCCACCCCTCCGGGAGTCCTCCCTACCTCTCCCCCAACCCGCCCGACCCCGACCCCCTCACCCGCCCGCCCTCCACCTCCTCACCCGCCGGCCCCAACCCTCCACCCGCCCACCCTCCACCCCCTCACCCGCCCGCCCCAACCCTCCCGGCGCCCTCACCCCTCCGGGAGCCCTCGCCCACCCGCACGCCCCACCCCTTCAGGCACCCTCACCCGCCCCCCTCGCCCGGCGCCCTCACCCACCCACCCACCTCACCCGAACCCCCCTCTGCCCGAGCGCCCTCGGCCCCACCCACCCTCCCTCGCCCCCACGAGCAGGGCTCGTGCAAGGGCCACCCGAGCCACCCGTGCCCCCGCCTAGCGCCTGCATGAGGGCGCCCCCGTGCAGGCGCCACCCGGGCCGCCCGCGCCCCTGCCCGGCAGGCAGGGAGATTCCAGGAATCGCCCTACCTGTCGGGCGGGGGCGCGGGCAGCCCAGGTGGCGGCTGCATGAGCCCCGCTCGTGGGGCCGAGGGAGGTGGGTGGGGCGAGGGCGGAGGGTGGGTGGGTGGGCGCCCAGGTGGAGGGGGGTTTGGGTGAGGCGGGCGAGCGGGTGAGGGCGCCGGGCGGGGGGGTGGGTGAGGGCGCCCGAAGGGGTGGGGCGGGCAGGTGGGCGAGGGCGGGTGAGGGCGCCCGAAGGGGTGGGGCGGGCAGGTGGGCGAGGGCGGGTGAGGGCGCCCGAAGGGGTGGGGCGGGCAGGTGGGCGAGGGCGGGTGAGGGCGCCCGATCCGGGCGGGCGGGTGAGGGCGCCTGGGGGTGGGTGGGGCGGGCAGGTGAGGGCACCCGGGCCGGGCAGGCGGGCGATGGCGGATGAGGGCGCCCGGGCCGAGCGGGCGGGTGAGGGCGCCCGATGGTGGGTGGGGCGGGCGGGTGAGGGCACCCGGGCCGGACGGGCGGGTGGGTGAGGGGGGAGTGGGTGGGGCGGGCGGGTGAGGGGGGGGGGGGTGTGTGGCGGCCGGGTGAGGGTGCCGGGAGGGGTGGCGGGTGAGGTCGCTCGAGCCGAGCGGGCGGGGTGAGGGGGGCGTGGGTGGGTCGCCCAGAGGGGTGGGACGGGCGGGTGAGGGCGCCCGGGCCAGGCGGGCGGGTGAGGGGGGTGGGGCGCACCCACGGGTATTAAGAAAATGAGGTTGACCGGGCCCACCATGCTCACGATGGATGTAATTGTTATTTTGGCTCAGGAAAATTATTAATTTAAAAAAAATATATATTTTTCATTAAACTAATTTAATATAAAAAATTTCAAGGAAAAAATTTAACTTACCTTTTAATTGCGAGAATTCTTCGTTGAATATGTTGTTGATAGCGATTTAGCTGCTCCACAAATTCACGAGTCTTTCAACAATTTTCAGAAAGCCTGGATGTGATGTGAGTAATAGTAATAATGAAATTTTAATATGTAAGTGAAGTTACGGAGATGTTTCACTGTATGGTTAATATGGGATAATTTGTTTTACAATATTATAAAGTGAATATTATAGATTTGTTTTACAACGGGTTGAATGTGGAATAATTTGTTTTAAAATATTATAAAGTGAATATTGTAGTATTGGAAAGCGAATATTATATGGTTTAACTATTATAATAATTAATGTAGAAGTTGTAGTGTACAATTTTAATTATGATTTCATAAAAAAATTTAGTTTACATTTTTCAATAAATTGTAGAACAAATTAATGAAGGTAAATAAATTTAACAGACTTTTTGGAGGGAAATATTTTCGCAAAACTTTTTGGAGGGAAATATTTTCGCGAAATTTTTTGGAGGAAAAATTTCATTCTTTAAGCTATATAATATCTTTAGGAGACTCTCCATTTGTATCATTCAACATCTTCTATTTGAAAGGGATGGATTGTTCTGATAGAGAAGTTTCAATTTATACACCATCAACTTCTTCATCGCGTAACAACTCTATTCATATTGATGAATATAGCAGGAATTCTTCCACTATGAATAGAAAGTCAATTCTTCCACTTAGTCCTGATTCTAAGGACTATGAGAGCAGCATTGATGAAAGAGGGGGCAGAGAAGTTCAAAAGGGCAGAGTGCCACGATGTCCACTTAGTCCTAATTCTAAGGACTATGAGAGCAGAAGTTTTGAAGAGCATGATGGTGAAGTTCAAAAGAATGGAGGGTCACGGTGTCCACTTAGTCCTAATTCTGAGGACTATGAGAGCAGCAGTTTTGAAGAGCATGATGGTGAAGTTCAAAAGAATGGAGTGTCACGGTGTCCACTTAGTCCTAATTCCGAGGACTATGAGAGCAGCAGTTTTGAAGAGCATGATGGTGAAGTTCAAAAGAAGGGAGTGTCACGGTGTCCACTTAGTCCTAATTCTGAGGACTATGAGAGCAGCAGTTTTGAAAAGCATGGTGGTGAAGTTCAAAAGAAGGGAGTGTCACGATGTCCACTTAGTCCTAATTCTGAGGACTATGAGAGCAGCAGTTTTGAAGAGCATGATGGTGAAGTTCAAAAGAATGGAGTGTCACAGTGTCCACTTAGTCGTAATTATGAGGACTATGAGAGCGGCAATTTTGAATCGCATGATGGCAAATTTCAAAAGAATGGAGTGTCACGGTGTCCACTTAGTCCTAATTCTGAAGACTATGAGAGCAGCAGTGATGAAAAGAATGATGTTGATTTTCAAAAGTATGGAGTGTCAAAGTGTCTACTTAGTCCTAATTCTAAGGACTACGAGAGCAGTAGTGATGAAACCATGATGTTAATTTTCAAAACTATGGAGTGTCATGGTGTCTAGTTAGTCCAAATTCTAAGGACTATGAGAGCAGCAGTGATGAAGAGTGGGATGATGAATTTCAAAAGATTGGAGTACCACAGTTTCCACTTAGTCCTAATTATGCGGACTATGAGAGAAATAGTTATGAAGAACGTGATGATGAATTTCAAAATAATGGAGTGTCACTGTGTCCTCTTAGTCCTAATTCTAAGGACTATGAGAGCAGCAGTGATGAAGGATAGGATGATGCACTTAGTCCTAATTCTAATGAGTATAAAGGTAGCAGTGACAAAGGACGGGATGTAGCATCTTTAATAAGTAAACAGTCACATTTTCAACGTAGTCCTAATTCTATGGACTATGAGAGTAGCACTGGCAATGCATATGAGGAAGAATATCCATTAAACATCGAGTCAGATTTTCCATTCAGTCCGAATTCTAAGGACTATGACAGTAGCACTGAAGAAGCGGAAGATGAAGAATATCCTCCAAGTCAATATTTTAAAAGCAGAGCTGATCATAGTGTGGATAACATTCCTCTTAATGATGATGAAAAGCCTTATACAAATGATGATCAAATGATGGAGATGTTGCCAAGAAATATTGTATCAAGGAGTAGGAGCAGACCTTTTCGTATCAATGAAAGTTGTTCTAGTTATACAAGGTGTAGAGCAGAATATCTGAGGAGAAGAAGTTCTATCAGTGCTCTCATTTCAAGTGAATGTTGCCAAAAATATTGCTTGAAACATATGGATTTCAAATTTGCATTAGAAAGCAGGAAGAGATATTTGTCAATGAATAAAAGCATGCAAAATTCATATTTAGTTGGGTGCATGCAATCTACATTGTCAGGTTATGATTATCATATTGGGACTTTTTTTATCTATAGAAAAGGTTTCAAAATGTTTCATTCGATTGGGAATTTTCGTCTCTCGAGAATTCAAGAAAATTTGGAAAAGGATCCCACATTTTATTCAAAAGTACGTCATAAAAGACAGTTTGGTCCATTATCAAATACTGCAATGTCATGGATGAAAGATTTCTTTTCAAAGCATGGAGAGTGTATGCAAAATAGAGAGACAATACATATTCCAGATAATTTTTCAAGACGAGAAATCTACAACTTATACAAAGAATATGCAGAAGGTGCTGAGGGACATGGCCAGTTTATTACATATCAATATTTTGTGAAGGTATGGAAGAAAGAATTCAACAATGTCTGTATTCCTAAGAAGACAAGGATGGGGATTTGCAGTACATGTGCTTCTCTTAAATCAAAAAGGGACAAATGTGAAGGCTTAGAAAGAGGTAAGCATTCATAACTTTAACTTTTAAAATTGTATAGTCATCAACTATGAAAACATATTTCTTAATGAATCTCTTTTATGTTGTGTAGATTTAATTGTCAAACAACTTCAGGAGCATCGCGAACAACAAACAAACGAAAGGAAGCAGTTATACAAGCATCGAAAGAAGTGTTATGATAATCCGAATAAATATTTGGGTTTGATAATTGATGGTATGGACCAGAAGAAAACACTTTTACCACATTTTGTTCGCACACCCAAAAATTTACAGGAGGAAAACTTTATTCAATTTCACTTGGTCAGTTGTATGGTCTTCAATGGGAAAATGTTGCCAAGGGTGTACTTCACAGCTCCAAATATTCATAATGATGCAAATCTGACCATAACCATAATTCATGATGTGATTTCTCATTGGTCTGGTAATCTTCCTGAAGTTTTGTATCTACAATTGGACAACACTTGCCGTGAAAACAAAAATCTGGTTGTTTTTGGATATCTAAACATGCTTGTTGAATTGGGAATTTTTCAAAAGGTAAAGGTTGGTTTCCTTCTTGTTGGGCACACTCATGACCATATTGATCAAATGTTCAGTCGTTTTTTAGTCACATTGAGGAGGAAGGAAGTTGGGAGCTTTCCATCACTAATTGAATGTATTAAGAAATCATACATGCCAGAGCCTACTTTTGATGTGTTGGAAGCAACTGTTGACATGCGAAGGTTTATTCTGGGATCATATGGTGAGGGGAAATGCATTGAACAACTTAATGACATTAGCTTCCAACATCAATTTCGTATCAAAAAAATTGATGGGAAAACACTAATATGGGGCAAGAAGTATTCAACTACTACAGAATGGGCACCGTCATCAGGATTGCAACTTTTGAAGTTCATTCCAGATCATCCAATATTTGCATCAAAAATATTGTTATTACAATCAGTTGGTGAAGTTCAGAATGCACGTAGACAGAACGAGGCTATAAATTATTCTGATTGCCTGGAAGAAATTAAAAAATGTATTAGATATACATATGAGTACTTTGACATTGCTGATTCAGTTTGGTGGGAGTCGTTTTTCAATAATCAAAGTGATATCATTTCGATAACAATAAATGAAGATATACCTTTGAAAAATCCATTTATTTTGCCACAAAATGTGTCGAATGAACATGAGGAAGTAAACATTGTTGAACAGCAACAATCTCAAGGTATTATTAGTTCTTCACAGGCAGCGGAAAGAGAGATGTATATTGGTTCCAGAAGATCCTGTACACAACATGAAGCCATGGAAGACCTTTATAGGGGTTCAGTACATGATATTAAGGAGGGTTGCATGATTGTAGTGCTAGCAGATGGATATCCCAATGGCTATCCATTTTGGGTTGCTAAAGTTATAAAGGTCTTTACAGAAAATGAGGATGTTACAAGTGTTGAAGTACATTTGTATGCCACAAATACACACCCATTCAATGGTGTGTATAAGCCAGAGATGGTAGTTGACAAAAAAAATGGCGGAAAAAGAAAAAGAAAGGGTACAAATGTAAATCGCCGCCGCACAGACATATTAAAATTGGAGGATGTAGGCATACTGGTTTATGATTTCAATTTAACAAAGAGAGGAACTCTTCGCTTCAAGACGATAGAGATTCTGAAAAGGTTGTTACCAGAAGGAACACTGTTGGCATGGGAGTCCCCTGAAACCAGTCGTAGATCTAGAAGAATTTTGAAACCTGAAATGTTGGGCATGCATGTGGACTCAGATGGGTCACTAGTTGATGAAAGAGAAGAATATGGAACATCTTCGTCAGCATCCAGTCACTCATCTAAAGATGTGAATTCTGATGGTGTGCCAGAAAACATGAGTGATTTTGAATAATTGTTTAAGACAGTTTATATAACTAATGTATGCATCGTATCTTCAAATAAAATTAATGTTTTCCATATGATGTTAAATGAGAAGTTATGAGGCATTTTTATGTTGTTGGATTATATGTCTTAATTATGATAAATTTTATTGTTTAAAATATCTACAATGCAATATTAAATTAGAGATATAAAATATGTTTTATTCAATATACAAATAATGACTTTTGAATGCATTTAGTGATGTAATTTGTTCATAATGTCATGGTTTTTTAATTTTATAGTTGAAAAAATTTCAATTTTTTTTGTATCTAGCATGTTATGGTTGAAAACATGTTAAATTTATACTTAGGAAAGAAAAATGATATTCTACCAAAAACATTAGTGTGTTTTTTCCCGCATAAACAACTTTGTTTGACACATAAAAATTTGGTTTTATTAGCATTTTTTTTAAATTTTGAAAATTGACCCTAAAAAAAAATCATTGTTCCAGTGTCATCACTTTCATTTTGAAGCTATATTTTGCACGAAAATTTCATAGTAAATTTTGTAGTCATTGCCAATTTTAAAACATGTTCAAAATTGACGCCTAAAAAATAAAAACAACGTTCCAGTATACACACTTTTCGTTTTGAGCACTGTTTTTGATGTTTTTTGGGGGTTTTTTGGCTAGAGTTCCCGTTTTGAGTTTATAGTTCCCGTTTCAAAGTTTACATTGTTCTTCCCAAACTGTTCATTGTTTTGTTTTTGGGCAGTGTTGGTTTAATTTTAGACTTTTATGTTTAATTATGTTCATGGCGCACTGGGACTTGTTCTTTTGTTTTCCCTAATGTCGTGAGGGGATTTTGTTCTAGAAGTATCTCTCTATTTTACTGGTGTATGGGTCTCTATCTTCATGTAGGTGTGAGTTTCCCCATCTCCTTCACTCCTCTAAGCTTGTTCTTAGTCTCGCTCTACTTATTACACTCCTTCTTTGCTTGGTTCTAATGTGTGGATTTTGTCTTTCTCTACTATTATCTTTTTGTGGTAACATGCCTCAGTAACATGTGTAATTGTATGGGTGGTGAGGGTAGAGGCCAACAAGGTCATCTACAAGACCAAGACTAGGATCACGCTCAGAAGCAACAACCATTTTTCACTTTGTCACTCCTCTGAATATTTGTGATGAAATTCACCAATTAGAAACATGTGCTACCAAAAAACTCAGGCATATTCAAACTTTCAATATTATAGAGGAAGTGGCCAACTTTCTTCCTGACCTTGGTCATACCAAGGGATGAGGGAACCAGTATCCAAACTCTATCTCACTTCACTAGAAGCTAAACACTCTTTTAGGTAGAGTCCTAAAGAGAAACATGAAGACCAAAATGACATTATTTCTTCTTTGAATGAGATCAAAATGGTGCAACATCATTGACACTCTTGTTTGGCCAGTCTAGATGCTTACCTAGCTCATGTGGAAATCCATATTCAATGTGAACTCAAGCCTTCTACTCCTGTCGGTACCAATGCACAAGATCTTGCTCCAATGGCCTCTTTAGATTCTTGAGCACTTGTCATGAACTATCTTGGTTTTATGTTTCTTCTTGTTACTCTGTCTTTGATAGCATTAGATGTTTCTCACTTTAGTAGACTCTTTTTTTTGGCTCATATTATTACATTGTCGGTCAACATATATGGTTTCCCTTGTGGCAGATTAAGACTAATAATGGTATGAACAGTCATAATATGAGATGTATGGAATGATGTAACTTTAAATTTTGAAAAAATAGAAAGCTTAACTTACAAACCAAAAAAATTCTAAACAAATGAATTTATATATATAAATCAAATGAATCCTAAAACATAGAAAAATAAAATAAAATAAAAGCAATTAAAAATAAAAACAAATTAAATTTTAAAACTAACATGTTGACTAGCCTTACCCCAATGTAAGATTTGGATTTTTTTCTTTTTCTTTTTCGTTGTGTGTTTTATTACTATTACTTTTTAATTCTTAAATTTTAAAGTTTTTAAAAATGTTTGGATTTTTTTTTCCTTTAATTTTAAGGTTTTTAATTTGATATTTTTTTTGTTTATTTATATAATTTTATTGGTTATAATTTTTTTATGATATAAATTTATGCTTATTATTGTTGTGCTTTTTTTATTTTTTAAATTTATTTTTATTTCTTTTAATTTTAATTTTAATGTATTTTAGTTTCTTTTATTTTTTAAAAATTTTATCTTAAATTATTATACATTTTTTGAGTTTTTTTTTTCATTTTTTTTAGGTGCTTTTCTATTGAATTAGTTTTTCTTTAAAAAAAATGATTTTTTTTAATCTTTAAGAGCCCCCCAATGGGGGTGCACAAACAGTAGGCCAAATGGCCTCGGGGCTTTCCCCACTTGGCATGTGGCAAACATATCTCAATTAATGAATGTTATTATGGGATGGGACAATCATCCTCAGACCCTTCTAGACATAGTGGCTCGAGTTATTATGTTCCTCAAGCTCTTTGTCACGATTATTGTGAAGCGAGAGATGAGTGGAAGTTGCAGAGTGGTGAAATTGAATGAGGGTGGCCATGCAAGCTCACCTAGGAAGTTGAATAACTAGTTTCGAGTAGTGGAAGACCCTAATGAATTTGTTTGTGTCTTGGTGGCCTCCCAAGTGTTCATCTGGGACCCTAGAGCACATTTCTCATGTGCAGCAGTTTCTCCTCTTGGAATCGATTTGGAAGGTAGGATTTCTAGCTCCAGACAGTAGAGTAGAACCTCTGTCAGCATGTTACATTATAGCTCTTAGGTATCAAAAGCTTTTTGGCTTTGGTTCGCTCTTGAAATTCTCTTGTTGAAGGTAGTGGGTTTCTTGTGGCAATTGCATGTTCTTTTAGCCTCAGCTTTCTGATTTCATTATGGGAATTCAGTCTATAAGGTTGGGCTTCATACAGAGGATTTTTGTGGCCTTGGCTCCTTAGCGTCTTGGGGGTTATGTTTCTATTTGTTGCATGGGAGATTGGGGTGTCCCTTGCTCTGCCTTCCGTTGATCCAAGGCAATGGTGGGTCTAGTCGAGGCATAAATTTCTCCTCTTTGTGCTCTTGGGTTGGTAATTTCATGTTATTTATCCCTGTATGGGATGGGTGGATATAAAGTTTCATTTTAAATGTGGCTAAAGTGAGTGGTTGGTTGTTCTGGGGGTGGCTAAGTCTACGGGCACCCCTGTTTTCTGTGAGTTTCATAGTGTTATTGTGGTATTACATTTGTCTTATGTCTTGTTCTGGGAATTTCCTGTTTGTGGTCACGGTCAAGGTGTTTTTGGGGTGTGTAGGGCCTCAATTGTGTTTTAGGTCCAAGATTGTGGCGAGACCTCAACCATGCCTCGCTAGCGGGGCTGACCCCAAAAACGTGGTGGTCAATACAGACAAGCAAGGAAACTCAAAGGCAACAACTCATCGTCAGTAGGTTCAAAGAGTTCGGGTCATTCAGGGGAGGTTGTTTAGGATCAAGGTCAGTCCCTAAGGCGTGTGATTATGCCTATCACCTTGGATTCCATTGCAAAGCAACTGTGAGGAATCTAGGCCAACCGGGATATCCTCCGAGAACACAAATATGAGGAATGGAAGGAATTTGTGGCCTACATGAATGATATTCAATCCATTCAAAATGAGATATTGGAGCAATTGGTTAACATCCATTAAAGTTTGTGAGCGCCTACACGAGTTGGAGGCCAGAGTTGAACACATAGACTTCCATATGCATGAGCGACTAGGTCTAATAGTTAGGCATCCTTTGCACCCTCCTCAAGCTCCTCCTTGACAATATGCTTATAGCTTGCTTGTTATTTTTGGTTCCCTTTTGGTATGTAAGGCTACTAAGCCTATCGGAAATAAAGGTTCAATGGAAAAATCTTATGCAAACTCTAGCTTTTCCAGCTTACAAATATGGTCGGAGTGAAGTTGGGGGAGTCATAGAGAAACATTTTGTATTCGATATTTTCATGCTAATATAATAGAAGTTTTTAGACTGACAAAAATGAATAAATCTTTAAGAGTCTGTGTTTAAGAAAATGTTTTTTTTTAAAGTTTATAAATAAAAAAATGATTATTTTAATGGTTTTGTTTTAATTATTTTGTTTACACTACTGAAATTTCTAGACCATGGCTAAAACAATGTCCAATTTTAATACTTCATTGAAAAAAACTTGAACTTGTCTTAGGATAAGATTTTAAATGCACAGTAATTTTAACCTTAAAAGAAATTTCTAGGTAGAACAATTATCTAATTTAGGTGTCAAATTTTTAAAAAATTCATAGTCGTGATATTTGGTTTTTAATGCCATGGTTAAAGATATTGGAATTTTAAGCTTTGTCATATTCATGATATTTGGTTTCTAATGTTCTTATTGAAAAATGTTAGAATTTAAAGTATGTAACTATGATTTCATTTTTTTGTCCCATGGTTGAAAAATGTTGAAAATTTTACACAAAAAAAGGGTGATGCAGCATCACCGCTTTTGGATTTTGGGGTAATTTTTCATGTTTTTATGCAAAAATATGGGTTTTCTGAGTGAGAGTTCTTGTGTTGATGTTATAGTTCTCATTAACTTGGTAACTTTATTTGATGTGGATGTCCTTGAAATCATGTCGACCAACTTGTTTGTGTCACCCTTCATTTACTTGATCACTAAATGAAAATGTTGTGGTAACCCCATCCACTTGTAACGTTTGGTTTGTTGTACCTTACTCAGGGCTTGCAATTACTACAGTGTTTGGTGATATGTATGGATAACTATCTCCTTTCCTATCAAATAGTGTTTCCACTTCTTCACAACGTGCATTAAGGCATATATCTCATTTTCATAGGTAGGGTAGTTAAGAACTAT
This sequence comes from Pinus tabuliformis, assembly GCA_031772625.1. NCBI lineage: Eukaryota > Viridiplantae > Streptophyta > Pinopsida > Pinales > Pinaceae > Pinus > Pinus tabuliformis. Next base: position 1,878,946,202 of record CM062819.1, on the reverse strand, counting down.
CCTATGAAATACTTCAAAAAGGTAGCATACAGGCCTTCCTCCCTACATCAGGATTTCTCCCATAGCATACCCACTCACATTTATCTCCACTTCGAAGGGCTATTACAAGTTTGATAATGCTAGAATTGGTGCTTCATTGATCTTCTTCTTTAGCTCCTCAAAATCCCTTTGCTATCCCTTTCTCCACTGGAAACTCTAATCATTAGTTGTAATGGCATGGAGTAGTGTTGCTACTACTAAAAATAAGGCTACGAATTTACTCAGGTATTGTGTTGCCTCAACAAAACTCTTGACCCCAAAAAAAATAGTAGGCACCAACCACTTCATGATGGCCTCCATCTTGGCAGGATCTATCTTCAGCTCTCCCCCACCTATCACATATCCCAGATACAGCAAATATTGTTGTGCATGCTTACATGATATTTTCCATCAGTTGGTGCTTCTTTACTATATTTGGCACTTGCATCAATGTAAAATGTGCTCTTCCCATGTAGCATTGTATACCGGTGTATCATCCAAATAAACAATAACAAATGAATCTATAAAAAAGGCATAATATATCATTAATTAACCTCATAAACATAGTTGGTGCATTACATAGGCCAAATGATATGACTAACCACTCATACAAATCTTGCTTGGTTTTGAAGGCGGTATTATAGGTATATTCTTCTCTGATTCAAACCTGGTGATACCCTGACTTTAAGTCCACCTTGGAAAAGTATTTGGCTCGCTGGATTGATCTAGAAAATCATCTAACCTAGGAAGGGGGTGCATGTTCTTGAGCATAATTTTGATTAATTCCCTATAATCAATACACATTCACCAAGTTTCATCATTGTTTGGCACAATGATGATGAGTGACCCACATGGTGAGGTACTTGGTCGAATGACACCATGTTGCAACAGTTGTTGCAACTATTTCTTCACTTCATTTTCCTCTATAATAGATTGCATATATATCCTAATGTTCATCAATGGAGATTCTAACAACAATTGGATCTCATGCTCCATTGCCCTCTTGGACAATATCCCTTTTGGATCCTGGAACACACCTCTATATGCTTGCAACAACTCTTATAGTTCTTGTTTTTTTCCTTATTTCACCCCTTTAGGGATGACTTATCTCTCATGGACTCTTTTACAGACTAATTTTCTCTTAAAAATAATAAAACATATTTTTTTCTAGAATTGATCAACTTTTTTCCTGGTTAGCACTTACTAGTGAGATCTTTGACTTGTGATTGTGCGCATTGATGATGAAGGATTTTATGTCCTTGATGATGCAATATTGGTTGGCTCTCCATATGAAGATCATATCCCACAAGTACATATAGGGATACCAAAACACAACATGACATTCATCTACTATAACTACATCCAATTCTACTTCATCAATAAAGTGAGCACTGATAGAAAATTTGATTCTACATTGTTTGGTTACCTTTATCTCAACCTACTTGTTGACCCATCCCAATGGATATGGGATAGGATGGTCATGAGCCTATCATCCCATATTATTGACCATATATGTTTCAATAAGATTCGTGTTTGATTTTGAGTCGAATAGAGCATCGATTTTTGTCTTCCTAACTTGTATCTTTTTTTGTTGGCAAAGTTCCACATTATATTAACTTGGAATTATACATATAGTACATATAAAAAATATTGGGGGTTCTTCGCCCATCACCCATCGAGGTTCTTTTCCCTTGGAAGGGGAAGCCATAAAACTTTTCCATAATTTTCAGTTCAAAACATGTGTAGTGCATCAACAAAGAATTCTTCAAGCTTAACATTACAAAATCTAGAACCAGTGTTCTATGGTGGAACCAAGCCACCGATAGACAGATATTGAAGTGAGAACAAATCATCAAAATAGTCATTACTGAAGGAAACCTGGGAGTACTTAGCTAACTTCGTGATGGCCTAGGGGGAAATTGACTTGTTTCTACTGTGTGTGTCCATCCCTGATAGGGTCAGTCGTATCCACTTCTACAGGTGTCTCCTTGATAATGTAACGCTCATTCGGGCTTGGACGAGGGGGAGAAAGTGTTGGTTCCCTTGACATAGGGTTCTCTGGAGGTGCAGATACAACCTATTATAAGTTATATGGGGAGAGGAAACTACTAGTTTCCATAAAATTCGAAGGAGAGGAGGAACCAATGGGCATAGATACAGAAGTTGTGGGTCCAGGGGAGGAGGAGGAGGGGACATTGGGAAGGAATTCGATGTCAAGGTCATGCGAGAGATGCCAAAAGGAGGTGGTAGCGTGGTTATTCATGGTAGAAATCTTGGATATCTAGTAGGTAGCCTTTGATTTTTCCCATTCCTGGGCAAGGAGGTGAAGGGAAAGAATATTGCGGAGAAACCAGAGAGTGTTGCAACCCTAGAAAATTGATTCGTCCTGTAATTTGTAAAATTTCTAGTGAATGTGAGCTAGAATGGTGTGGTTATACATGGTCTAATCTTCATCTGCGACCAGGGAGGTGGTCAGGTGACCTCTACCTCTGTTGCGCCCAACATGATAGCCCCTGCCTCTTTTACGACTCATGTTGAAGCGATTGGAGTCAAAGGGGTGAGCGAAAGGCACATAGGTTACTATGTTTGTTGGAACATGCTAGGCGGTCAAGAGAGGCCATACTGTGAGTAGAGTGGTCGTTGAAAAATACCATATCGAGGCCATGATTCTGTGGGTTAATATGCCAAGAGAGGGATTGGGTTGTGCATTGAATTCGTGCGTGTGAGGGCTCTATAGGATGCGAGTGATAAAGGCCCAGATTAACATGACATGACACTGCAAAGGTGATGGTTTCCAGGTGATTGGCATCATCATTTTGTCCTTGGGAAGGTGGAAGGATTAGGAGGGGCACCCGAATCCAAGGCTTCTTAACTTGTATCTTAATATTGAGGAGTTTAGTCATTTTCTTCTCTTCCTATTGCTAAATGATACTCATATTCACCCCCTTCTACACTTGTGTATATAAAACATTCTCATCCATGTATAAGATTCTTTCCACCTAGTTGTTCGAATCCTTAGCCATGAGATTTTTCTTCTTAGCATCTTTCTTTCTATTCTTTAGGTTGACCTATGGAAGAAATTTCCAACACTTCCCCTCTGTATGACCATTAATGTTATATTGGATTCAGTGGTTGTTAGGATATTTTCACTAGTGTGTTATTGTTGTTGTCATTTTGTATTTTCCCCAATTCCACTTCTTCTTCCCCTCATCAGAAACTTCGTGGTGCTCCTTCTGCTTTAACCCACATAATTTCTCTTTCTTTTGGCCTATGTTCTCTAGGTACCATGCTCGTACACAAGCCTCGTCCACCATAATGGGTTTGAACATCATCACTTGCTTTTGCAAATGGCTATGAAGACCATCTATATACTTGAGGAGTATGCATGGATTCTTTGGGGAGATACCAACATTATGGTCATATTTCTAAATGTTTTGGTGTACTCTTGTACACTCTACCCCTATATTTTCCTGAAATAGTGCCACTAGATTCACTTGTCCTCTACATACCTAATAGGTAAAATTGTGACTTTATGAGAGTTTTGAAATACTCCCACTTAGTCAACTTGAACAAAATAGAAATGGTTTTACTCCTAGTGGCCTAGTTATAGCATAGTCTGATAACCTATTAGTGGTTAAGTTTGACTCCTTCAACTCTTAACTAGAGTTACAATATGGAGTCTTCTAGAATATTCTCCATAATGATCACATGGCTATCTCCTTTTCAATGAATAATTGGTGCTAACGTGGGATCCTCTTGAATTATAGTGGAGAAAACATGAAGGCAAACTTTTAGGTGGCATAACTTTTGTATATGGACATTGATTGAAACGATTCTTGTGTTGTTGAAATACCATCTGTGTAGAATAGAACTAGTAGGGAGCGTGGCACTTACAAGAAAGTTTTACCCCCTGAAATTTCATTTTATGCCTCAAAATACTTCTGAAAGGTTTCATACCCTAATTCACCAAACTAGGACCCACTTGTAAAAATGGTCCTATGGGTTGATTCCTCCATTTTTCCCACTTTGAAAGCATAAATATGGATGACAAACAATATAATGATCTAATCTAGATTAAAAACCTAAAATGACTAATGGTCGTACCTTCTCAACTTCACCAAACTGGGATGATATTACTCTCATTCCTTTGGGTTGCAAACTACTAACATCACACTATCAACTCCAACTCTTATAACTAGAGAGGTTATCCTACTAGCTTACCTATAGAGAAATAATGTCTCCCATCACTAGAGGACTATCAAGCCTTATTTAGTGAAAACAAGGATACAATCACAATTGTTTCTTTCCAAACTAGCCTAGTAAAGGCCATCCACATTATAGAATACATGTAGATCCTCATAACTCAAGTCACTTATACATTCACCTTACTAATCCATACATCCATATTCATTAGAATTAATGTGTTTTAGATAATACCTCTATATAAAAATTCATTCATGAAAGAAGAAATAATTAGCACTCAAGCAAAACTATATGGTACATTCAACACATCGGTCATACATATTTAGTAAACCATCACAACAACTTTCAATTTATCATTACATACATACACATCAACCAACATAGAAATAAGCATGAAACATTGAAGAGAAATCATGTTCCACTAGCAGAAAGATAGATTACAGTTATTTGTTTCACTTAAACTTGATAGAACTGAAGAAGGGGTAGCCACTCTCCACCCAATCATAGGCACAACTACACTCCATTTTTATTGTAGTTGGCCACCCTTGAGCCAAAACTCATGTTTCCTAGGGAAAGCTTCACTTAAGGATTTGACAAAGTTTTAAAACTAGGGTATAGAGCATGAAGGACACTCTCCTTCACATGTAGGAAACTCTGTTCTTCCTCTCAATTACTAAGTTTAGGCCTGATCACATAGAAAAATATGGTCACTGCGAGCCTACAAAAAACAAAAAGGGAACCCTTCACTGTTCTAACAACCCCTCGATGGTTCTCCCTCTCTTAGTGCTTCTCATGCACGTAACAACCAAACATAATTTCCTCATATCCTTCTTGACTCAGTTTGAGGCTTGCTCATTGAATTCATCGATTAAACTTAATTCAAATTGTGGACTTGCAAATAGGTCTACTATGAGTTGGGATACTTATGTCTACTATTCCATATCACTCTTTGGAATTCTCTTGTGTGGTTCAACCTTCGTACATAGATTTCACAAGTAGCCTACACACACTCATTTGGGTTGGCACACATTCACTCTCTTTCTATGTGTTAAACACTTTTCTTTCCTCTTTTTCTTTTTCCCCACGAGCATTTCTTCTTGTATGAGATTTCGGGGTCCCTCTTCAAGCTACGGGGTCAACCATAAATCTCCAATATGATATGTAGCCCCATACCTTGGAGTAGTTCAATACGACCTACCTCATCTCTCTCATAACTACTGACAATTTAGGTAACTCAACTATAATGTCAAGGGTCTAATCAATTTATTTAATCAGATAGAAAAATTCTAAATCTCCCTTATAGATTTCCTCAAGCAAGCTTCCCTTTCAGATGTGTGGATCTATATTGGATGTCTTCTTCTTCAACTTTAGCAATATGTATGTATGTATGTATCAACTATGGGTCTGACAAGATATCCATGTTGGTCACACAATATTATCAATCTTAATTACATTTTACAAAACTTAGGGGTTAAAAAGGGACACTACATTTACATTTCTAATGCATGGCATCTCGTTGAAAATGAAATGTTATAATGCTTCTTCAAAATTGATCTGTAAACTGTCATGGATATTCCACTGGAAAATTTGTCACAACAAATCTATTAGTAATATATTTAAATTCTAATGTTTACACTATTATAGTTTTATTAAACTTCTAGATCTGTAAATTTAACTGTAATTAGTGCATGCATGTGAATGGAAATTATACGGAAAAGTAGATAATGATAAAATAAGCTCACAAACACACATAAGACACAAGATATGCTCTAGGAAACCCTTTCGAGAGTAAACCTGGATGGAAGGTGAGGTTGCTTTGCTATCTTTCTCTGTCTAGAAAATAAGGCTGTAAGTACAAAGAAGTAATGTATGTGGCCCATGGGCTGCTACAGTGCACAGATTCTATATTGCTCAGCTACGAAAGAAAATGTTCTTGAAAGAATGGAATGCATCTTCCTCCTAGTGGCCCAGTTATAACAGAACCCAATAGCCTATTAGTGGTTAAGTTTGACTACATCAACTCTTAACTAGAGTTACAATATAGACTCTTATAGAGTCTTTTACATAAAAAAAAAACATGGCTAGCCCCTTTCCATGAATAATTGGGGTTGATGCGGCATCTTCCTTAACTATAGGTGTAAAAAATGGAAAGGGAACTTTTGAGTGGCATAACTTTTGCATATAGACTTTGATTGACGTGCTTCATGCGTCGTTGGAAAGATCTCTATGTGCCGAATAACATGAAAAGGTGACACATTAGAACAGAAAAGTTGTACCCCCAAAAAATTTTGTTTGATGCCTCAAAACACTCCCAAAAAGTTTCAAACCCTGTTTTGCCAAACTAGGTCCCGCCGGTAAAAGCAGTTTCGTGAACTGATTCCTCCACTTTTTCCACTCTGAATGCATTGAGATGGATGAAAAAAAATATAAACAATGTAAAATATCAAACGGGAACTTTAAATTCAAAATGAGAACTCTAGCAAAAAAATCCCCAAAAAAACATGAAAAAAATAACTAAAGAACGAAAAGTGTTTATGCTGGAATAACATTTGTTTTAAATGATAGTGGAAACCAATTTTTTTGTGCAAAAAACACCCTGAAAATGACAAGTGTTGATGTTCAAATAATGTCTTTTTTTTGGGTAAATTTTCAACATTTTTTAATAATGATGTCAAAGATAAAATATCATGACTCCAAAAAACACTAAAATTCCAACGATTTTCAGGCATGACATTAAAGATAAAATATCATGTTTCTGAAAAGCCTTCAAATTCAAACAATTTTCAAGCATGACATCAAAGATAAAATGTCACGTCTCTAAAAAGCCTTAAAATTCCAACAATTTTCAGACATTGTGTTAAGAAAAAATACTTATAATTGTTTTCAACCATAGCATTAAAGATAAAATATCATGATTTAGAAAAACCTTAAAATTTTGACAATTTTTCAACCAAGAATTAAAATAAAAAGTCATGACTACGGAAAACCTTAAGTTTTCAACATATTTCAACCATGGCATTATGGAAAAAATTTATGACTAAAAAAAATAAAAAAGAACACTTGAACGAAAGAGTCATTATAATGAAAATAAATTTTTTTTTTAACTGCTAAAAGTATAGCTATTTTAAAACCTTAGCCTAAGACAACTTGACGCATTGCAATGAAAACTTAAAAACCGACCATGAAATTGACACTTTGTCGAGGTAGACTTGATCCATTATATCGAAAACATTAAAATCAACTATCAAGTTCACACATAATGGGATCGTGTTGCTAGTCAAGGGTTGACACGAACCCTACAGAATAAAATAAAATAAATTAATAAAAGTGAAAAATACAAAAGAAAACAAAAATTAAAACATTAAAAACGATTAAAAAAACCTAAAACAAAAAAAGAGTTTAAAAAAATATTAAAAAAAAATAACCCCCAAAAAATATCAACATATATAAAAATATTAAAAACAAAAACAAAAACAAAAAAAATTGAACATAAAAGTATTAAAAAAAATTGAAGTTGACTTATAAAAGATAAAATTTTAAAAAGATTATATTTAAAAAAAAATTAAGAAAAAAAATAAAAACAAATAAATAATACTTGATTGAACAATTTAAAGGAAAAAACAAACATTTATGTTTTTATATATTTTTTAATTTTAATTATAATGGTTTTTTATTTTTTTTTTATTTTTTTATTTTAATTCTTTTTAATGTTTTTTTTATTCTTCATTTAGTTTTGGAGAATTCCAGAGGATGATGGCGAGAGCAGCAAAGTTTGATCAGTGTACAGACGAAGCTCCTCTACCCTGCGATCTAGGCACTTTAGGAGATCCCGGGTTGGGGATCAGAAGTCCGCACAACAGATCTGAAGGAAGTTATGCAACACATGATAGACATAAATATATCCAATGATGCCATGATCTTTGGCAAGGGATGAATGCTCCCATACAAAATCGAAGGCTTGCCCTCATATCGGGCTTTTTCGTATTAGATCTGTGCCCCCAGAAAGTAGATATGCCTAAGTAATGACTAGATATGGACGTATATGCTCGATTTGGCTTCCTTCTGTGTAGATCTGTCGTTCGTGAGGAAAAATGCAACGAAAATCTACTCAAGAAGTCTAATAAATACTCTCTACAAAGCAGGGGACGCTTAGACACAACTCACTTTTTTATGTTGGTCAATCAGCTCCCTCTAGGGTCGGATTTGTCTCCTTTAATGGCGATAAGCTTCAAAAAACCAAATTTGGAGTATATTAATATATATGGACCTCTGTTTTGGGCTGATCTCACAACTTCATAGACCCTCTTAGCGGATCCAGACCAAAGATGGATAGATCTGGCTAACCCTCCTCAAATTCGTGTATTTCCTCAGCATGGATATTGGGGGGATAAGGTGATGATCTGTGGCAACGAAGGCACAAAGATTGTCTTGAATCAAGGTATGGGGGGCAGTGAATCATTTGTGGCCACAACCTACATATTTCTTTGGGACGTCAACTTGTGTTAGCTGGTGGGATCTGCGAGTCCGCTGCAGAGTCAACATACACAAAGTCCGAGAACTACAACAAGCAACACCGATCGAGCAAGATTGACAAGCAGCAACGATCGAGCAAGATTGACAAGCAGCAATGAACGATCCACCTCTAGATCTTGAAACACCCACATCAGAATCAATTGAAGGAACACAAATCACTCTCTTCATTAGGTCTATCGAAGGGAAATCCACCTGCATTAAGATCGATCACGGGGAGGAGATAACAATTCTTAAACATAGGATACAAGAAAAGATGGGTATTCCAGCTAGTATACAACTCTTGATCCATGCAGGAAAAATATTGCAGGAGGAATACAAGTTAAAGGATTATAACATCGGCTGCGACTCAACTATCTTCCTTAATACAAGACTCCTCAGAGGCTACCCTAGGACAAGCTCTAAAGGACCTGCTACCTTCAAAGATGTAGTTAAAGGGAAGATGGAGCCCCAAATACAATCAGAACAGAGAGCCACTACTCCTGGTTCCTACATCATGGAGCAAATGACTCAGATCCCTGCTTTAACAATTACTATACCTAAGGTAAATGAGATACATGATGATTATATATCTAAAGCAGTGATTTACAAATTTAATGGGTTCTGACCTAAACCAAAAGCCCTTCGCCAATGGATTTACTCCATATGGACAAAAAAATGTGATATACACTTATGCTCAAAAGGATTTTTCATTGTCAAATTTGACACAACTAAAGACAAGGAATATGCATTGCATGAAGGACCATGGTTTTGGGGTAATGCTGGTATTTTCTTGACATCATGGTTTCCGGATTTTGATGCAAATACCATGGTGGTTTCCAAAATTCTTGTGTGGGTAAGATTATATAACCTACCTATACATTTTTGGCACAACAAAGTATTAGCAGGCATTGGAAATGCCCTTGGGAAATTCTTAAAAGTGGATGGCGATCGTCTTACCAAGGATATCTTCACTTTCGCCAGAATTTGTGTGGAGGTTGATCTCAGTCAAGGCTTACCAGATCACATTTTGTTATACCACAACAATCAACAATGGTCCCAACCCATTGATTATGAGAATACGGCCTTCAAATGTTGTATTTGTCAACAAACTAGTCATCTACAAAGTGCCTGCCCACAAAACAAAAAAGATAGGAAAAAAAGACAACCACCAAAGCCGAAAGGATGGCAGTTTTCAGCCACTCAGGTAGATGATATAGAAGAGGAAGAATTCATAGAAAATACCACAAACAACACATCCCAAGAAGCAGATCTCCCAGAAATACCCCAGTCATCATTGCACATAACACTCAGTACAACTTAAAAAGGATGAGAACCAGAACTACTCCGCTTTAGTGCCAAGGCCATCCATCCCACAGCTACAAAGTGACCATCCCTCCCCAGGGAAAGAGATCAGTGGCAACAAGCGATCACATGGAACATGAAACTCAGATTCTGACAAAGAAATACAATCTACTACCAAATATGCCCAAATGTCTATTGTAACATCCACTCCCAACATTGGTGGTTGGTGAAAAGTTGAAAAAAAGAAAGGTAGGAAAGATAGATAGTTTTTAGAGTTTTTATTTGATCTTGTGTATCAGGACAAACTTATAACGCATATACTATATTAGCATCTACAACATGTAATTTCTCTCATTCTGAATAAAATTACAATTTTTATGATTCTTCATTTAGTTTAATGTTTTTTATTTTTTATTTTTATTTTTAATTTTATTTGTATTTTTTTAATGTTTTTTATTGTTTTTGTATGTTATAATTTTTTTTGTTATTTTTACTTAAACTTTTATTTGATTCATTTTTTTCAAATGTCATCATTTTTTGATATAAAATTCATAATTTTTTTTATTAAATTTGTTATTTTTTCAACTTTTTCTATAAAAAAATTATATTTAACATGTAATTTTACCTAAAAAATCCTGAAACAATTATTTTTTTAATTATATCTATATGTAAAGTGTGTATTTTTGGTTGAGTTTTTAACATTATTATTTTTTAGTAACAATTATGTGTATTGATGTATTAATTAACGATATATAAATATATAAAAAATCATAACTTCAAAATATAAATTTTTTTAAACTTTGCCAAAAAAATAAAATTTTCATTATAAATAAACATTGCAAAAAGAACAAAAAACAAAAAATTGGAAACCCTTAAAAAAACAAATATCTTAGCACTAAAAACATGAAGAGAAATAAGACAACTTAAAAAATGGTTAAATAATCAACATTTAAAAAAAATTGTGTATACATAATACATTAAAAAATTTAAAGTGTAAAAAATGTGAATGTTGATGCTTTTCAAAATCTGCATGAAAATTATCAACATTTAAAAAAAAATTATCCACACTTAATAAACCAACATAGATCCATTTTAAATACGGATCTAACATGAGTAGAGAGGGATCCAATTTCTTCTCGTGCAAATTTTTTTTTAGAGTTGACATTATTTAAATGTTTTGTATAGTTATTTAATTTATTTATTTTTTAGATTTTTTATTTTTTTTATTTTGGCCAACATGAGAAAAAATTCAAATTTGATGATGAATGAACACTCTTACACATCATAGTGGGTTGTAGAATGAGCCTCTCGGCTCAATTAGAAAATTAAAAGTGTGAAAAATAAGCCCTCTAAAAAAGGGGTTTGATAAATAAGAAAATTTAAAGTGTCAAAAAGTATACTTTAAAAAAAATGTATTATGAATAACATTTTTCAAAATTGGGTGATTTTTTGCTACCTCAAAAAAACGGGTTCTCAGTACAACTTTTGTTTGATAGTTGACATTGTTTATAATGATCCAATCCAGATAAAAACATCGGGGTTTGATAAATAAGAAAATTTAAAGTGTCAAAAAGTATGTTTTTAAAAAAAATGTATTATGAATAACATTTTTCAAAATCGAGTGATTTTTTGCTACCCCAAAAAAAACAGGTACTCAGTACAACTTTTGTTTGATAATTGACATTGTTTATCATGATCCAATCCAAATCAAAAACATTTTCACAGGATTTTGGTCACGTGCATGATGAGAAGTTATTACTTATAAATCAACATTGACTTTTAAAATGATATATTGGAATTTAATTGTGACATGTGTTTGTATGACTGCAATGAATTTATCCACCATATAGTTATAAGCGCTACCAACAATAACATGACATAAAAAACATGTTATCAAGTTAATTCTAACACTAAATAAGTAATATTATGTAAGTATACTAAACTAAGTAACATTAATCTCTTTTATCAATTTAATTCTTCAACTAGTCACAAATTCATGTAATGTTTTTTTTAAAAAATATTATTACAATATTATTTTCATGTAATGTTTTTCTTAAAAAAAAATTATTATAATATTATAAAATAATATTATTTTTTTATATGACTTTGAGTTTAATTTTTACTTATATGTAAAAAAAAATAATGCAGTTTTTTTATTGATTAAGATCATTTACCAAAAGTTAGAATCAATGATCCTTATTTAGAAGTTAAGAGGTTTAAACACTTCAGCATTATCATTTTTTAAATATTTATTAATAATTTAAATAATTATCGTGTAAATATAAAATAAATTAAATAATTTTATTATTTTCTTTTAATTTTATTAATAAAACATTCACAAGTACATTTTACATAAAAATGATGTAAAGTAAATTAAAAGAAAACCTATAACGTTAACAAATATAATTTAGATACGTTTAAAGAAATATGTTAAAATACATTAATATCTATTTTTTATTAATAATTATTATTTTTTATTAATAATTATTAGACATTTTCATTTTCTTAAAATATTACAATTTAAGAAAAGCGAGATGAGATAAACACTCTCAGTATGAGCGGCCCAAGCGAGGGGAATTAAATTTTTATCCACGAAAAGTGGAATTGTCATGTCGGGGGTAGGAATCCTTTTTAACAACTAAGCAGCGGCTTACTCGCTATTCCCTGTACTAAAAATTCATGATAAAGAAAGACAAGTGGATCACAGAATAAATTCATCATAGTTTAAATGTAACATGAAGCTTTAAAGATCTATGAGTGTACTGAGAGGTGTAATTTATAATTGAGTATAATTATAATTTAGTATGAGAGTGATGTATGATTCTGTTAGAATTTATGGGAATTGATATTTGTTTTTTTTTAAATATTATTAACTATAATAAAAAAAATTGATGTTATAAGATGTGGTAAAAATATTTCTTCCACGTAAATAAAATATTTCGATAATAACATAATAATTTTATATAAACGTTATAGAAAAATAAAATAATTACAAATTACAAATAAAATTAATATTTTCATTTTTTAGTAAAAGATGTATAATTTTTCAAAGTTTAAAAATATTTTAATATAAAACTTAAATAAGCTATTTAAATATACATCTTAACTAATATATTTTAATATCATTTTCATATCTATATATATATATACAAAAAAAACTATGTTAAGTAAAATATTACAAGAAATAAATACTTATATATTACATAAACCAACAGTCAACTAAGCATATATTATATATGGTTTTAAAAAGTTACTTATATATTATATAAAGAAATTGGGAAAAAATTTCTTTTATGGTTAAAATGTTTCAAGTAATCTTACTATTCTATATTTTGACCATTTTCAAGAGTAATTTTCAGTCAATTTTGTCAAAATTCTACCAAAGATTAATTGAAATTGCAAAGTTTTCGCTGTGTAGTTTACACAATCAAAGTGGATATATAACCATCTTAATCATGGATTTATCAAGTAGTGAGATAGATCAAAAACATTTTTTTCACTTTAGAAGAATTTTTTTTTTGTAAGCTTGGCAAGACTACATCTTCGTCGTGTCCAATATATCACCCCGATCAAGGCGGGGAATTGAACTCGTGACTTCTATCAAGGAGTGCCTTAACATAGCACCAGAGCTCTATGGACACTTTAAAATAAGTTTGTATGTTAGGCCCCTATACTACTAGTGTAACCCATTATTGTTATTAGTGCAACCCCCTTATTATATTGTTGTGCCTATGTAGTCTCATATTGTTATTATTGTGCCCCATAGAAACTCACTATTGTTATTGTTGTACTCTTACATTATTATTGTTATGTCGGTTGATTATATTATGACTCCTTAGACTCCTATATATAGAAAGGAGGTCTTATCATTTGTATCATCCAAGAATTGTTCATTTGTGTAATGTAAAGGAGGTTGCCCCCTCGAAGAGGCTGATTTTGAAGGCGTTGATCTATCTTTTCTTCTATTTTGTGAGCTGATTGCATAACATTGTATTACAAGAATTTTGACCTTTCTCAACACTTAGTAAATCCATGGTTAAAATAAATCTATATTAGTATAACTTATTTACAAGTCCTTCACAACAATAACAAATAAACTAAAGTTAGGGCTAATAAAAAAAATTAGGTCTAAAATCGAGTTTTTCTAAATAAATAAAGATCAATCTACCCACCATATTCCTTAATCCATGATTTAATTTCAAGCACAAATAATATTAAACAAGTGTCAGCTGCACAAACGTTTTAGTCAATGCTCAACATTTAAACTCAAATCAAGCGGACAAATGCATGTTTCTTTAATTTGCTTCTCATGGAATTTATTTTTGTCAAGGGTTCAACATTTAACTCAAAGTGACAGGATAGTACCCAATTTCGAGTTTGTTTCAATCAAGCAGGCAAGCACAAGTTTCTCTACTACGAGATCAGAGGAAGGTTCCATTGCTTGTTCAGAGACTCTCAGACCCTCACAGAATTTTTCAGGTATCCCGATCAGAGATGTTTGGCCCTTTATATGCAAGAGGCTCTTAGGTTTCAAGCACATATTCTTCAACCTCCCATCAAACCAGACCCTACACAGAGGATCACGACATTTTTCAGGGTACTACCTTAAGATAGGGGCACAAAGAGAACGATTGATACCATTTCATATCCAGACTCTAGACCAGTGAGGATCTGTGGGACCTCACCCCGCCACACGAGACCTCAGCAGTGAAACCGTCTCAGATTTGTCCCTGGGAGACGGACTAGGTCTTCTAGAGCTCAACAGTGCACAAACTCCCAACAACGAGTTAGTGGACAATCTGTACCTCCCACTAACCTTTCATCAGGGCAGTAAACTTTGTGGAATTTTTTTCAGTGCTCTTCAGTCAGTCTCAAATGTTAGGAGAGATTGGTCCGATCCTCTTCGTCGGGGCATTCCATACATTGTATCTTTTATGTTTCTACATTGTACCTTTTATATTCTTGCATTGTATTTTTTATAGGAGACCATTTGGTTCTCCCGCATTTTATGGACATCACTGTACTCAATAGTCCCTTTGACCTACTTTGTGGTCATTAGTTGGACATAAATATAATTATCTTATCTATCTTATCTACTTTGCTTCTCATAAAAATTATTTTTGTCCAAGGCTTGCTATATTTTTGTTTTGGGTTTCTCTGGATACTTTTTTGGGATAGAATCTTCTATTCTGCAAAAAAGGACACACCCTCAGTGTCAAGGGTTTTTTGAAAAACTAGGAAAGAGACCTCCTTTCAATGCTTGGGTTTCTTTATAGTCTTGTGCACAGATTGGAGATCTAGCCTTCATTATTAGTTAGCATATTCATTATGGAACCAAGGCCAAGAGACCTAATAGATTTCAGAAGAATTATAAAGACCCATGAAGAGATGGTACAAGGAAACAAAGCTTCTATTTTCTCTTTCATCACCAAACTTAGAGAACCCAAACATCAATGCATGCAACAATTGACCGAAATTATAAACACTCTTTCACAGGTTAAGCAACAATTAGCAATTATGGAGACAAATCATAATCTCCTCGAGCAGAGGGCGAAATCTGTAGTTAAGGATGCTCTTTCAATGGCATTCAACCAATGGGCTTCAAAACCTAAGAATACCACTTTCCAAAGAGGGTGGAATCTGTAGTTAAGGATGCTCTTTCAATAGCATTCAACCAATGGGCTTCAAAACCTAAGAATACCACTTTCAATGGAATTATATTTTTTTTCCTTTGGAAGATATCACTCTTCTTGCTATTTGAAGGAAAATAAAGAAAAAGTTACATAGTCAAAATAACTAATATGAAAATAGCTCACAATGAAACATCATATCACAATGAAACTTGGGTAGAAAGGTTATCATTTAACCCTCCCAACCACTTGAGAAATTCAATTGACCAAAAAAATAATTAGATTATAATTAAATAATATGGTGATTCCCTTTGCCCTTTCAATTTCAGACAGTCTTCGTAAAAAGTTGAGAAGAATCATTTACCCATGTGAATCTTGTAGGCTTGTCGCTCGCAACAACTTCGGCCAGCCTTACAAGATCAAGTCATTAAATATTTCAATTTCTCTGCAAATTGTTTAGCACAAGTACGATCTATCACTGTATAGAAAATGACTACTTCATTATTAAATTATTGAAGTAGAATAAAGTTCTACCAATAACAACATCTTCTCGCTGTATATCACATAAATCGGAAGAATTAATACAAAACGAAGTGCACTGTGCCCATTCTACATCGTGCATAATCATTTGAAAACAAATGAACCATTAAAACAAAAGATACTGACAAGAGATTGCTTTTTGATTGAACTTCAAATATTATAATCTAGAATTTGAGAGTGGAGTATATGTCTGTGATGATTAACTATTCTCATTAAGTATTTAATGGAGACTGTAACCCAGATTCCCAAGAATTTCTTCCTGTTGTCATTTTTCAGGCATCAACAAAAAGTCAAACCCCTGATTTTACTGTCCCTCAAAGCACAAACTGTTTTGAACAGAATCTCATATGGATCCATGGCCCATGCATTTTATATAAATAAGAGCCATAAGCGTGCTAATATCATATAAAGGCTCCCTGGGGATTGACCATTTCAGAGGTTCACCGCCTCTCCAATATCTTTGCTGGTAAGCAAATGCCCTGCTTCTCAGTTATCGTCTTCCGACTTTTTTCTAGTTAATGAAGCTTTCATATTAATGTACAGTTGTGTTTATGTGTTCATGCAGAAATGGAATCTCCGTTAGGATTTGTACTGTGGGGTATAGTGGAGATTTCTGGTTTGGTGGCATGGGCTAGTGCAGGGGTGCACTTCTCTTCCTTACCCAACACTATGGGAGTCATAGCAACCATCAATTCATCTACAACAGCAACACTACCCAATGGTAAGAAGCATTACTTCAATTCAATTTATTATACCCACTTGGTTAGTTGATTAGTTACAATATGTCTGAGCTAGGGATTTGAAATTGTATTGCAGTTGGCATGGCCGGAATTGATCAGGTGGTGGTGTCATGGTGGGTGAAACAATCTTCGACACCTGCGGATTCGGAGTACATGAGTGTGAAGGTGAAGTTGTGTTTTGCTCCAGTGAGTCAAGTAGACAGAACGTGGAGGAAGACCAACGACGATCTGAATAAGGATAAGACATGCCAGTTTGATATCATCGAGCAACCCTATCGTAAATCCACCACCAAGAACAACACCACCACATGGACTGTGAAGAGGGATGTCCCGAAAGGAACATACTTCGTGAGAGCATACGCATTCAATGCTTTGGGGAGCGAAGTGGCATATGGGCAGAGCACCAACAAGAACAAGACCAGCAATCTGTTCATGGTCGAACCCATCTCGGGGAGACATGTTTCCCTGGACATCACCACTGCTGTCTTCTCTGCTTTCTCCATTTTATCTCTCTTCGGATTCTTCATTGTTGAGAAATGGGGTGCTAGCAGGGCATCGCAGAAGAATTAATGAGCTAGCGAACAGGGAGAATGCAAATGTAATGACTCTATTAGTTGTATTTCTACTTAGGGGTGGAGTCCTGTATAGATTCACAAATGGAAGCTGGTCCTTTGTCAATTCAAAGTGAGATATTTTAGTTAAGTTTGTCTCATATGTTTATCTCATTGTGGGATGATTGATTGATTGGTATAATGGGATGTTATTCCCTTTACCCAGTTTCAAATTTCACGGAGACATCTTTGCCCTGTTGTGATAAGGCTCCCCCACACTCGCAGAGTCTCTGCTCTTGCTAAGTCATAAATACCTGGTATATTTGACTTACGGGCTGTTAGGTATACTCTTGGTGTTATAGTGGCAGCAGCGAGATTTAATCTTGGCTCTCGCTCAGATTGCTCCAACAAGTTACTAATTCACCATGGTAAAAAAACACAACAAAAACATCCGTTTCTCTCCTATGTTCAGCTTTCAGCTTGTTCAGCTTGTATAAAGTAAGGAAGTTGTAAGTCTCATTCAAATGTACTCCATCAACAAATCCAGAATCATTAATTTTAAAAGGCGATTTATAATATATATCTTTGAGAATGAGTACAGCAACTTCTACAATCGTTTGTTTGGATTGATTTTCCCATTGGTTTTATGACCAAACCCCGTATTCTTGTTTGATATTACTGGATATAGTGAACTTAATCTCAAAAGTCCTCCTTAAGGCTCTAAGCTTGATTAAGTTGCCATAATTGTCTCATAAAATGCCTCTTAGTCTTTACTTATTAAGTAACCGCGTGGCTCGCTGCAATATGGACAAACTGGTTACACTGTGAATTTTTAGTATCTATGTGTGTTCATACACACATGCACCTTTTTAAGACATGAGCTGGGTCAGTGAAAGTGGGAGCTACTATAGCCGTCACTACACTCTGAATCCCTAAAAACATGGTATGTTTGCATCTGGTAGGCCAGTGCACACCTGCAAGGGCATTGTTGATTAGCAGAAGCCATCAAGGTCATTCAGTAATGCCAGGAGGATACATGACCGTATAAAAAGTGTGTGGAAGAACCGGCACTTGATCACAAGAAGCTTATCCAAGTTTCCATACATGAGCACTAGCTTACACCGTATATTGAAGGTGGGTTTTTCGCATACTAGTAGATAATAAGAACCTACATCCACATTTTAGGCTTTCAATCTCCTTTTAATCCATTCACTGTCAAAGATAGAAACTGAGGGCTGAAAGGCACTGAGGCAATCAGGGAAGGCATACAATCACTGCTGCTGAAAATGAGATCCAAATCATTACTTTAGCAACCTAAACATACTTCAGCATTCCTGGATCAATCTTCTTCATTAATACTGATTAAAGGATGTGGTTCTTTGCCACTTTCGGGGGTGACTGAGAATTAATGTATGATAACTTAGTGTAGGGTTCTCATGCAATTTTAGATCTCAAATGGAGGAGATGATTGCAAAATACGATTTCAAAGTTATTTGAAATCCAACAAACTACCTGGTTAGTAATGACAAATAAATATCCTTCAAGACTATGTTCGTTAAGAGAACTTCCATCTTTTATTTTTTCTTACGACATGTACATACTTTACCATTCTAGATTCTTCATGGCATCCCAAATCTAGCTAGCTTTCCTAGCCCATTCCCATCTTAAAAAGATTAACAATTAACCTTGAATCCACTTGAAACATAATCTTTTTAAAACCCAACTGAGAGGCTTATTACGATTCCTCTAAGTCTACCATCAATGTTTTGTTGTTTCTTCCTTCAGGAATTCAGTAGTAAGACATTCCCTAATTATCTCGATCAACCCTACCTACTTTTTGTTTCTCACATTACCTTTCATGCCCTCTCAAATTTTATTTTATCTGACAAGAGGTGATTACTAGGTCTGTTAGACCCTTACTGGGCATAATTTTAGAAGGCCACCTATATTAAATAAGTCCTCATTAGAGTGATTAGAGTTAATAAAGGCCTAATTATCCTGTAAAGGTAGCTAGGGAAACAAGTTAGGGTTTCATCCCCTTTTTGTCTAAACAAGGATTTTACCTCTCTATATAGTATATACCTGATTCAATCAATCTATCGATTATATCATGTTGCTCATTTTAGATAAGCTCTTCAACAACCTGGATTTTTAGATGAAATCCAATATTGGTTATGTACATACCCTGAACCCTCTTTTTGTAATTATTGTGTGTTTCCTGAATATGTTTATCTTTATTTCTGCTATATTTGTTCTCTTTTTAACCATCTTTCAAATTTTATCCACAATGCACCCTTGTATGTAACACCTCATTTTCTCCTAGTTTGTAAATATAAATAAGTCCTGGTGTCTCCATGGGTCATGACAAAACTATTTTGTCAATTTTAAGGCAGGAACAGACAATTTATAAATGATGCAAATTTATTTTGTTTGTTAAAGAGAAAAATGCGAACAATTGACTGAAGCATGGAGCACTGGTATGGTCATGATATCATGGGTAGGAATTAATGAGGGAGCTGGGAGATCACTATACCCGCCGAGCAAATAACCTTCATCAAAAAGCCATATTGCCATCAATTTGTATTTTCTTTCCCTCTCTTTCCATTTCCCCAAAATCGGTTATTGAGAGAGGGGTAGCTGGACAGCCAACCACTGACAATTATGAAGGTATAGGAGGTGGTCGGGATAGAGCAGAATGCCAATTAGTGGTACAGCAAGCACTCACCTCCTCTGCCACAAGAAAGAAAATCATGAACCTTCTTGGGCAAGAGGAGGATGCACATGGGAGTCATGGGGTTCAATTTTCCATGTGTAGGGAGTGTGTAGAACCCATGGGAGATGCTGAAAGAGAGTTTCCATGAGTTGTGGATGTACCCATGAGTGGAGAAAAGCAGAATCACGAGTGGGTTTGCTGCTGAATTTTTACTGGCAAGCATAACTTGATTTGTTTGCCAAAAGTTGAGAAAACGGTTACCAAATGTGAGCTGCTCCCATTGCTAAGCAATTGGACCTGTTAAATATTGAATTTGAGTGCTGAAATTGGGCAGGGAAACCTAAACCCTACCTAGGCAAAGAGTGCTGTGAATTGTGATTCTGGCTGGGTGAGGAAGCAGGTACTGAGAGGGGAGAGAACTGAGGGATTGCACAGGCATTGAAGGGACTCCTTTGTGCTGATGCAAACTAGCTGAAAAGTTATCTGTAGGATTTGTTGAAGTCTTGGGCTAAGTGGGTAGAGGGTCCCATCCATTTAACTATTTGTGAAGGAGAGTGGCATTCATATCCATCAATTTCCTTGAGAAAATTGAGTTTCCCTAGTGATATCATAGCCTAGCTAGGGGGTGGCCAACTGTAGAAAGAGATAGGCACAAGTGAGCCTATGGTTGGGTGGAAAAGAGCTCACACTTCTCTAGCTGGGGAGAAGAACATCTACTCTGAGACTGTCCTCATAGGCAGGATAACAACAAGAGGGTCTGCAATGTGTAGGAAACTACTACTGTCAACAATGTAGCGAGAACCATCCTTGGGATCCATGTAGCTATGGAGAATCAACAAGCAAACCATCAAGCATTAGTGGTTGAAGTAGAAGCTGTAATTGCTCAACAACCTATTTCTATTTTGATTGACACTAGGGATAACTTAAATTATATTGCACCCCAAGTTGTTGATACTTGTGTTCTCTAGAAAAGTAAGCACAGGAAATCGTGGGTGGTCCAACTAGCCATAGGGACCAATAGAAAAGTAACTGAGTCGATGGAAGCATGCTTGTTTGAAATGAATGGGTTACATAAAAGAAACATTGTACATACTTCCGTTGGGATCATATGATGTTTTGATCAACATGGATTGGTTAGCAATGCATAGGGTCAAGCTAGATTGCTACAATAAGCATTAGAGAAATTTTGAGGTCTAAAATGGGTCTCAAAACAAAAATGTACAACCAAAATCAACTTTATAAGAGCCAATATGATTCAAGATGATGATGTCAACCATGGGGGATGATTCACCATTGTTGGAGTAAAAAAGTAAAAAGATTAAAAAAAAAAAAAAAAAATTTCAACTCGTAATTTCAACTTATCTCCCTACGGTTTTACTCAAATTTCGAGCATGAGCACTTGTTGGATGCAAAATTTAATTCCTCATCCAAAGAGTATCCATATTGCATACGTTTGATGGACCCTGCGACACGAAAAATGAGAAATACATGAAAAAACGTGATTTACATTTTTTGTATAGCAAGGTCCATCAAATGTATGCCACATGGATACTCCTTGGATGAGGAATTAAATTTTGCATCCAACAAGTGCTCCTGCTCGAAATTTGAGTAAAACCGTAGAGAGATAAGTTGAAAATACGAGTTGAAAAAGTAGTTTTTTCTTTTCTCCCTCTAAAATTTGATGATGTAATCTAATCTTATTGTATTATT
Source organism: Pinus tabuliformis (assembly GCA_031772625.1). NCBI lineage: Eukaryota > Viridiplantae > Streptophyta > Pinopsida > Pinales > Pinaceae > Pinus > Pinus tabuliformis. Next base: position 1,878,924,283 of record CM062819.1, on the reverse strand, counting down.
TCCACTATTATTTTATAATATTCCTTAGGAGGCCCATTTTAGACCTCAAAATTTCTCTAATGACCTTGCAATGTGTGGACAACAAAGGACATCTTAGAACTGTTAGAGGCATATCAAATCCTATGACCATAAGGCAAGTGTCAATGATGTAGCTAAAGAAGTGCTACCAAAAGTGATGCTAGTTGTATGCCATCCATGCATTAGGGTTGGTAGATGACAAGGAAATGAAGCTCAAAGACTACCAAATGCTCCAAGAGTTCAAAGATGTATTTCTAGAAAAGCCACCTAACTGTGATGTGACTTCGCTATAGAACTCATGCGGTCAGTAGTGCCTTAAAAGAATCATTACCTATGAGTTGATGGAACTGACGTTGTAGCTAAAGGAAATGTTGGGCAAGGGATACATTAGGCCAAGTGTGTCTCCTTAGGGAGCACTAACATTGTTTGTAAAAAAGAAAGATAGCACTGTCAAGTTATATATTGACTATTGGCAGCTGACCAAGCTGGATATCAAGAATATATAAATATTGCAATGAATTGATGATCCATTCGATCAATTGAGAAGAGCCACAACGTTTTTAAAGATAGAATTGAGGTTTGGATATCACTATGTTAGGATAAAAGACAAAAGACGTCCATGAGACAACATTATGGACCCACTATAGGCACTATGCATTTGTGGTGGTGCACCAATGCTTTAGCTACCTTCATGTGCCTGATGAACAACACTCTCAGTAAGTACTTGGATAAACTTGTATTGGCCTTCACCAATAAGATGTTCATTTACTTGAAGACTAAGGAGGAGTAAGATGAACACTTAAAGACAATACTACATGTATTGAGGGAGTATCAATTGTATGCAAAGTTCAGTAAGTGTGACTTCTACCAAAAGAAAATCCATTACCTTGGCATGAGATTTCAAAATAGGGAATCACAATTCATCTTAATAAGCTAAAGGACATCATGGATTGGCCTGCTCCAAGGAATGTAATAGAGATGAGATTATTCAAGTAATTGGTAGGATATTATCGAAGATTCATCCAAGGACTCTTCGAGATCAGCCACCTAATCACTTCACTACAAAAGAAAGGAGTAAGGTTCATATGGTCAAAAGAATGTGAGGAAAGTTTCCCACAGTTACAACATCTTCTTACCAATGCACCAATATTGAAGATTGCAAATGTGGGCAAAGATTTTCTAGTATGCATGGACATGTACAAGGAAGGGCTCAATGGAGTCTTTATGCAAAGTGGATATGTAATTAGCTATGATCCCAGGATACTCAATGAGGACGAAAAGCATTATGACACGCATGACCTGGAGCTTGCAATATAATCCATGCCTTGAAGATGTGGAGCCATTACTTGCTTAGCTGCATATTTATATTAATGACAAACCACAATGGGATGAAGTATTTATTCGATCAACCTTGCCTAAATGCCAAGCAAGCCAGGTGGTTGGCATTCATTAGTGAGCACGACTTTGAAATCTAGCATATAAAAAGAAAAGAAAATCATGTGGTAGATGCACTAAGATGAAGTGTGGAAGTAATCCACATGGCCATAGTCGACACTTGCGAGAAGAACTTGAGAATCAAGACAAATGATTTCTTGCTACAAAGGACTGAAGGGCAAAGTTGCATAGGGTATCAGTTGATTGAGAATGTATTATTGATGTACCAAGACAAGTTGTATATACCAGACCCTGAGAACTGTAAAAGATCATGGATTAACTCCATAAGAAGCCCTATTGAGAACACCAAGGCTAGTGGAAGATGATAATAGCTACGGGGAAGATGTATTATTGACTTGGGATGAAGATGGAAGTTACAAAGTACATCACTAGATGCTTGGAATGCCAACAAGTCAAGGCTAAGCATAAACACCCAACAAGCTTGTTGCAACCTCTACCAATTCTAGAATGGAAGTGGGAGACCATAACTATGGACTTCATCTTAGGTTTGTTGAGGACCACAAGACAACGTGATGCAATAATGGTGGTAGTGGACAAACTGAGCAAGGCTGCTCATTTCATATCGGTAAAGTCCACTCACAAGGCAATTGATATTGTTGAGATTTTCATGAAGGAGATCTTTAGATTCCATGGTATGCCAAAGGTGATTGTGTCTAATCGAGATTATAAGTTCACTTCAAGATTGTGCAAAGCATAGTGTGAAGGATTTGGAACACAAATAGCATTTAAAATTGCCTATCAACCTCATACAAATGGGAAAGAAGAAAGGATGAATCTGATTTTAGAAGACATGATTCATATCTATGTGATGAGTAAGCCTACTAAGTGGGAGGATTACCGACCATTAGTAGAGTTTCCATATGGTAATGTTTATCGAGAGTAGTTGAAAATGACTCCGTTAAGGAATTCTAAGGCCAAAAGTAAAATATTTTGATTACTTGGGATAATCCAATGGGTTAGATTTCACTTGGACTAGACATGCTGAAAGGACCAAAGCAGGAAGCCATCCAGATCAAGCATAGGTTGAAAGCAACACATAATTGCTAGAAGAGCTATGCAAATAAAAATAGAACACACAAGTAATTCAATATGGGGGATCATGTGTATCTTAACGTTATGCCAAAGAAAAGTTCTCTAAGAATGGGAACATGTGCGAAGTTTGCACCTCGCTACTATGGACCCTTTGAGATCCTAGAGAGAGTGGAACTAGTGGCACAAAGCTTGTTTTACCTCCCATTGTTAAAGCACATAATGTATTCCATGTATCTTTGCTTGAGAAATGCATTCGTGTTGCTAATCGCATCATTGATTGGACTATGATTCAGGTGGAACACAAATGAGAATTCCAACTCGAGCCTAAATGCATGCTAGACAAGAAAGAGACAATGCTTCAAAACAGGACCATTGTGCAAGTCAAGGTGCAATGGAAGCATTTTGGAGTAGATGAGGCTACATGGGAACTAGAGAATGCCATGAAAGTGGCATACCATTTTCATTTACGATATAAATACACTATTGTGAATGGTTGGACATTGAGGACGATGTTTCTTTAAGGGGAGGGGAATGTAACAACCATGTTATCCCCCAGTTTGTACATATGAATAAGTGTCAGTGTTGCCGTGAGTTGCAGCAAAGATTTTTCATCAATTTTAAGACTAGAACGGACAATTTAAAAAGCATGTATGTATTTAATTATTAATGAGAAAATTGTCGAACAATTGACTAAAAGGTGGAGCATTGATATTGGCCATCATATCACAAGAGAGAATTGGTGAGGGAGTTGGGAGGATCTCTTTGCCTAATGAACAAATAACCTCACCGAAAAGCTGTTTGAATTTCTTTTCCCTCTCCTTGTATTTCCCCAAAAAATAAGTTATTGAGAGAGCTAGGTAGTTGGATGACCAACGACCAACAATTACAAAGGTATCAGAGGTGGTTGGGATACAGGAGAATGCCAGTCAATGGTACAGCAAGTACGCACCTTGATTTCCAAGATTGACCCACAAATTCCTCTGCCACAAGAAATAAAATCGCAAATATTCCTGGGCAAGAGGAGGGGGATGCACGTGGAGGTTGGCGGGATCATTTCTCCATGTGCAGGGAGTGTGCAGAACCCATGGGAGGTAATGAAAGAGAGTTTCCAGGAGTTGTGGATGTACCCATAAGTGGAGAAAAGCATAATTGCAAGTGGGTTTTCTGTTGAATTTTTACTCTCAAGTACAACTTGATTTGGTTGCCAAAAATCGGGAGCCAAAGGTGAGCTGGACCCATTGCTGAGAAATTGTCTGTTAAAACTTGAATTTGAGTGCTAAAATTGGGCAGAAAAGCCTAAGCCTGACCTGGGCAAAAAGAGTTGCAAATTGTGATGTTACCTGGGACAGTAAGTAGGCCTTGAGAGGGAACAACGTTGAGGGACTACATAAGTAGTTAAGGGACTCCCTTGTGCTGATGAAACTAGCTGAGAAGACATCTATAGAATTCATAGAAGTCCTGGGCTCGATGGGTAGAGGGATCTCAGCCATTTGACTATCTATGAAGGAGAGTGGTCTTCATACCCATTAATTTCCTTGTGAAAATGGAATTTCCCTAGTGATATCATGGCCTGGCTAGGGGATGGCCAGCCGTAGAAAGAGAGAGGAAAATTTGAGCCTATGGTTGGATGGAAAAGAGTCTAGAGATCACTCTTCTCCAATTGCAGGCAATTAAATATCAAATAAGTATCTTCACTTGTGTTTTTATAAATGCTTTTCAGATGTCTTTTGCTTGTTATTTGTTGACTGAATGAATGTTATCTGCTGGGGATGACTCTGTAATACTATATTTAATGTCATGGCTGAGTGTAATGAGTTGATGGAAAATAGTGTTGACGGGGTCAATGGGAAATTGGTCAACTTGCCTCATTGATAGGTCTCATAGGAGGAACTTTTATTTTCATAAGAAGACAATATAATTTATAGTCTTCACAGAACATCTGAAGATAAGATTTAAAATGTTCACCCTTGCTCACATGTTCCCTTAAATCAGGTCTGGGGATCAGCCTGGACTCATGAGCATTGTGGGAGTGTCATATTACTCCTCAAGCTCACCAAAGGCTGCTACCAATCTCTCTCTAACCCCAATCTACAGCTAATTTTAGATCTGGGTAGGAGGACGATGACTCTACCTTGTGGTTTGTCTGGAAAACGGGAAAGCTCTGGTCTCCTCCCAATAGCATCTTCAACCCTGTCGGACTAGTTTCTTGAGGATTTCTGTTCCACTACGGAGTAGTACATACTGTGGACATAGTCTCACAGCTTCCCAATGTATTAAACCCTTCAAATTTTTTCTGTCTAAATATATATATATATATATATATATAGGACCTGAAGTCTTGAGTGACAGCCTGAGGGCAAGAATAGCATCTTGTCCAATGTAATTGTGGATGCTAATACCATTAACTCATCCTGTGGAAGTACTGTACCTATTAATGTCGGTCACTCAGCATGACCCGAATGTTCTTCTTGGGTCAATGACCAATTTGGAGGCAAGCCTGATGGCTTGGAAGTACCTCTAATAGCCTTTGCTACAGGTCAGTAGTGCATTTATTCCTTTCCCATGAGGAATAAGGTTTATACTTAGACTTCTCCTCCTAGACATGATAGTCCATGGTGAGTAGACTGGAACGGTTAGAGATGCTTTTCTGTTGACCAACATTTGGGGACCTTGCCTAGTCTTGAAATTTCAACGGCATTGGGGCTATGACAGCCTCCTACTCGGCCTCTTGGACCTTGGTACTGATGCATACTGTAAACTTGACCATATAAACTAACCAAGCCCTCTACAGCCAGATTTACAATCTCGTGTTCTTCGGAAAAATATACCTGTGGCAGAAACTAAATTATTTATAAGGCTAATTTCTGGTCCTGGAAACCCTGAAGATGAATGCACTGTCTACCACCTTATCCAATGGCTGGAATTTCCCAACTCAATCTATGAATTTTTGTAATTGACAATGGGCTTGGTAGAGTAACCAAGGAAGGAAAGATGATCTCAAGCTAACTAACTGGAATAGTATTCCATAAAGGGCCTAGGCAAATACTTTACAATACAAAAAGTAAAATCACAATGGGTTGCGGTTCATAGGATTAGGCCCTATTGGATGTCATTCCTGTAGGTGGTAAGACTACGAGGCTGATAGGGACTTCCTTTGCAATTCTTCCGTTTACAACTATTTTATATTTATGAATATATGCAAGGGCCAAACCTTGTTTCCATGGTTCAGAGGACCTTGAATCCCAATGACTGCACCGAGATTGCCAGTAGGAAGGGTGCTACAAGTGTGCATGACTCAACTATCTTCCCATGGATAGACATACATCGACAAAATCAATTACATGGAAGGATTCTACTCTCAGTTCAGTACATCCACTCTAATTAAAGTCAGGGTGTACTCCTTTGAACCCTTTTGTTTTGGACCTGTTAGCAGCTTGGAATCATTGCATTCCCATAAGACCTTACTTAGAGGGAACAATGATAAAGAGAGTATCCCAAGGCATATGAGTCAAAATGATCGAGAACTGGAATATCATAAATATACAAGGTTACAGGATATCCCGGTAAAATCCACACTATACAAATATGTAATTTTGTAGCTAGTGTGTTGGAGTTTTCACCTTTTGTTAGATTACCTTGCAGGTGATAGATGTGTGGGTGTACCCATCCAGGCTTTGCTTTGGCCAACTGAGGAAACCGAAGCATCTGTGACCCTCTTCGCTGAATGAATGCTCAACAGCTTCAGCATTTTAATTATGAAGATATCTATACCTGCATTGTCAGAGTTATTTTCTCTGTGTATTACTGTTGTATGTCCATCTGGCTAAGTTTGCGTGAGTCTTTAAAGCCTACCTACCAGTCTTGACATTGATATGGCATTTAGACACAGTTTGGCGTCAAAATCGGATTATGGTGGTAAGCCCTAAGCCCTGGCCCAAATGTGGGTACAAACCTTGAGATCAACCCCAATTTACTCTCTCTGTCTTCCATGAGTGATTGTGGCCAATTACTGGTGGCTACTGAATTCGCTTTCAGCCTGGAATTAGGGCCTCACACAAACTTGCTTACTGGACCGATATCGGGCCAAACCGTGGTGCTTTTCCCGATCGAAACGACCCTAGAATGACCCCAAACTTGGCAGGATCGAAGGCATTCATTCGAATCCCGTGGGAAAGGATCGAATCAAACGACAAACATATCACTTGGGCATTTAAATTCGACAGTATGTATTTTGCTGGAAAGTTCACATTCATCAGCGAAAAAGTACTGAGTCGAGTTTCCATGTCGCTGGTGATTTGAATTTCCAGAGGAAAGAGCTCCCTGTGTTTCGCTAGAAAAGTTTATTTTGGAACAGTACGCCCTGTATCGCAGAACGAAGATCTTTTTGGCGCGATACTGGGCCTGTATCGCCAGAGAAAGCACATTTTTGTGTGATAAAGAGAAGCTTGGATTTCCTGTGTCGTCGGAGAAAGCACATTTTGTGTAATGAGAAGGAGCCCGGAATTCTGTGTGTCACAGGAGAAAGAACATTTAGTGTGGTCGACGCAGAAAGAACATCTTGGAGCGATAAGCTGGTTAGCCTTATCGCTAAGGGGTGGAAAATCTCGTGCAAAAGAAATCTACGAGCGATAGGAAAAGAAGCAAAAAATATTCAAAACACCACCTCCTGCAGGCCATTAAGGGGGTCGGAATTGTTACATGCTATGCCATTTTTGCATTTAGGCACATTACAGTTATCCCCACCAGGTAAAAAACTTACCATTCCCGTACAATACACCTAGCATGTGATAACTCTCATTATCTATTGTATCTTGATGGGACAAGCTTACCTTTACCGCGGTTACGGCACATATGCATCCCAAGATGGATGTTGTAAGTATGCATTTTTGGACTCTTTGATGAGGAAAATTATATCTATGCTAGTCTTATCTAAGAAAAACACAGATTGATTTCTCATTTGGAAATGCTCCTCTTCTTAGTGATTTGACCTAATTCGAAACATTACAAATTAGTTAGAGCATTTCTATAGACTCTAAATGACACACATCCTTAATGGAAGTATCTCATCACCTTCTTGTAACAGTGTGTTGATGTCTTCCATAAATCGATATGCATCCTAATATACTACTCTACCAAGCACTGCATTGACTTAACCCCTTGATTCCTATTGTTCAACAATCCATTATACTGTCAATCCATATAAGAGAATAATGAAGTTTGACATCAAATCCAACAATTGATTAACAAAGTGCTAATCGAAACCTAGGTCATCTTCTTGGGGTAGTTTGATAGCCCTTGCTCATGGTGATTCTCTATTGACCTTTCACCCTTGAACAAGACATCAAAAATTGGTAACCTATTTCTCAAATCAATGTACCTCTTGGCTTGGGTTCAAGCAACCAAGTTTTTCATTAACATAGACTAAAAGTCATACTACCATAAAATGCCAATCAACCTCAACGACATTTTTAAAACAACCTTTAAGATGAGGAAGGGACATGATCAAGACTTTACTAGGTTATTAGGTATGAATTGATTGGCATGCTTTTTCTCCCAAGTCCTAGCCAATGCCCCAATACATTTCACATATTTGATGAATAATTTCCCTAGTGCATTTGTTGACATATTTGTCAATGATTATTTTAGCCAACTTGGGAAGAACGTGCCAAGCATACTTAATAGCTCCTTCACATCCTAAAATAGAACAAGTTACAAACCAACTTGGGAAGACCATACAAAACATATTCAAGTCCTTGACACCCTACGATAGCACAAGTTTCAAGCCAACTTGGAGAATTGTGCATTGGTAATTCTAAGGATCCAATACCTTCACTGACAAAATTGAAGTCCATAGCGATCTAGAAAATATTCATATCATTAAGGATTGGTCAACCTTGAAAACATCACAAACCATTGCAGTTTCCTTGACCTTGAAATTTTCTATCAGATTCTGTCCTTAAATTCATGCATGTCACCTGATCTCGGAATAAAATCCTAAAAGGGAACATCCACGAGCTCACTTTCAATGGGGCTGACAAATAGCAATAGACCTAAACAGACTTAATTGTCCACTATGTTCATCACTAATCTTGTTCATTCTCGACTTGACCAATGAGTTCATTCTCGACCTGACCAATGAGTCCTTGAAAGGGCCCATATTTTGATGTACAAGAAGGCTTAGTTCCACTACAACAGTATATGGACATGGGGATTATTCATTGATTATCGAGAGAGTAGGTATTTAGTAAGTTTCTGAGGTGTGGGTACCTTCACTTACATTTTTTGAAGTCTTACCTCCACTTTTAGCTTTTGACTTTCACCTTCACTTTTTTCAAATGTGAAGTAGTAGTTTATCATTATTGGTTATAGTTAGTTAAGTTTAACCAAAGGATACAAGCCTAAAAGGCCTACTGGAACATCATAACTATTTCTATTTTTCACTAAATAACCTTCTTCACCTCCACCTTGGAAGGAAGAGAAGGGCAAGTTTGAATACATGTTTAATGCAACTTATTAGTGTGTGGCTGGCTATCTCTACATAGTGCATATACTTGGATTGTCAATTGGGCAGGGCCTCATCATGACAAAGGATAGTCCACCCCTTAAAAACCCATATAGGGTGCTTCTAAAATTCCATGCTTGGTGATTAGGGCAATCCATTCATTTAAAATTCAGTCTCTCAAAATAATAAGAACTTTCCATTTATAATCAACCTTCATACCCTTGGATATGATTACTCTAATTTTCATCCTCTGTTCTTTTGATTCACCTAGTAATGTAATTTTTAAGGACGTGTTAAATCTCCCATCATGACTATCAAGCTTGAAAGTTTCTACTTCAAAAATGGTTGGGCAATTGACTCTACACCATACTTATGATGGGTTATGGAATAGTACAAGATTCAGTGTTAGGAATTGAACCATGAAACTTCATTTGAACACCTTCATTTGCAATTTTATTATAAATTTGCATTTCTGACTATAAACTTCCTTAAGATCTCTAGCCATGTAAAGAGTTCACATTACAGCTTAAAGATCATGTACCCCTATTAAGGAGAAAGATATGAAATTACGATGGATGGTCAAACATCAAGGGTTTTATCAAAGCAAACTTGAGGAGATGATCAAACTACCTCAAGCTAAAGCAAAACCACACAAGGAGCAAAAAGTTAAGGGTTTCCAAAATTTAAATAACAAGTTATTCCAACTTGGGGAAAACACCTCCTTGTGCACTTTGCACTTTGTAGAACCTGAATAATTCCATCCAATGGCTAATGGAGTCAAAATGAAAGCACTACCAGAAAACTAAACATAGGAATATCAATGCAGTCAAAACCTAGAAAGAACTGAAATGAAAAGTGCCCACCTTAATTGTACATCTGATCTCTTAGGTTTCAAGTGAAATTGAACTTCTCATGCAGCCATTCTAGTAGTAGCCCTGAAAATTTGTGCCCATTCAAGTTTGCATTTCCTTTATTCCACTACACAAAACATTGCATCTTCCTGGGATACATCTTATTGGCTTTGGATGCGTAAGAAGCATTATCTTGAATGAATTAGAACTCGTGGAATGTTGTGCCTATAATTACTTTGTGTGCCCAAGCCCTGATGGTCCCATCACTACAATATCCTTTACATATCCCTCTAGGTCCACAGGCTTTAAAAGTAAAAGTGATGGCCCAATCATTGCCAACAGCAGTCCAACTAAGCATGTCACCAATGGGGAATGGAGGTATGAGATCTACTGCTGCTAATTAAATACAATTTTCTGCCTGGCGACTATGAATATTAGGTGTATAAGGGTGCTGCACTTGTAAAATCTATTGCTGAGTTTACTCATTAAGAGGAACTTTAAACTAGGTCCAAGCACTATTTGAGTTCCATCCACTTCACTTGTTGTAGCCATGCACATCCTTTTTTGCTTCCTCGGGCTGATCAATATGAAATATGTTGGAATTTGACTTGGCAATCTTTTCAACTCCAATGCCTGTTGGCACTAGAATTATATTAATGTGCACACTTTCTTTCTCAACTTCAGACTGCTCGTCATTTTCAACTGCAAGTTCATCCTTATGAATGTCCAATTCTACTTGAATAAAGGGTGTCACATTTATGTAGAGAAGAACTTTTCATTCCTTTTTTGTAAACTCTCTTCTCCAGAGTGCGAGCTAAAAACTATCTACACTACAATAACCTGGCATTGATGTGATTATGCCTGAAAAGACTAAATGATAACGTGCGTAGCTAGTGGATGATGACAGTGTGGCCATGTGGTAACCTGTTTTAATTGTTCTGTTGGTTGAAATTCCTCATAAGCACTCCACCTCAAACACTGGAATCTGACTCGGGGTTGACAACTACAAGTAATTGTGGTTGTAGCTTGTCTATGGTTGGGTGAAGAGAGTATCACTCTTAGTTGTTAGGTCTCTTATAAGATAAGTTCACTCTTATGTTTTGTGCTCAAGTTTGTCACCGTGTCTCTGTTATTTGCGTGGAAATAATGTTATGCTAATGTCGCAGAGTGTTGTTCTTGCATAAATGAAGAATGCAAATGATTGTGTAAATATCCTATGATATGGTCCAATACTTGTGGATGTGCTAATCTTGAAATAGCTTAAGCCTGTCTGCACATGAAGGAATTGAAATCTTTGTAAATGGGTAATTTATTTGTGTAGACCTGTTGGAATATTTGGTCTCTATGTTATTGATTGGCACATGTTGATATTAAGAAATGTGATTCCATGTACAAAAGTGTTCCATGAATATTTTCTTAGGAATGGTTTATTCGTGTATCCATCCTGAGCCTGCAAATTAGTGTAAATGGCCTGTGTATTGAGAGATGGGTAGATCTCTATAATATTTATCATTTTTTGTGTTGTTGAAGGAATGGTTCAATTCTTGTGTTTACTTTGAGCTTGAATTTAATCTAATTATCTAATCATGAAGGATGAGCAAACCCTTGCTATTAAAATGATCTTTCAATATTTTAATGATCTACATAACTAGCCTACATATTTGGTCGGTGTTTATTTATAAGCTTGGGAAGGATAACGTTTTTGATACATAGGTATAGATCTAAATATCTATGTATTTGTAGGTTGGGCCGAAACGTTGAGAAGCTCTAAAGGAATAACCTAGAAAGGCCTACATATACCCATGTACATTTATAGACTATGTATTGGAGGCCTTGGCAAAGGTCCTTATACATTTAAATTGCAGATGCTAAGCGTGGGGCTACAATTCTTTTTAAGTCCAAAACACGGGGTGTTGGAAGGGAATGGTTTAACCCTCTTCTACCTATGACCGGGCACTGTGACCTAGCACTGAAGTGGGAGAAATCTGGGCCATTGATGGCAAGTGTTTAAGGTCGTCTGATGAACCCCGGAGCAATATCCCTAGAAGATCCAAAGGGAGAGCCAAGGCCCAAGAGGAACTCCTAGGGTTGAATTCCCAGGATGAGGTTGATCCAGGTGGATGTTGGTGGCCACCCACCTATTCCACTTGGACCCCCACAACTATCTCTTTCAATTTTTTAGTTTCCGTAATTGTAGAACAATTTACTATTTTTAGCAGTTTTTCGGGTGCTGAACTTCTAGAGCCATTTTGAGGCCCTAAACGACGTTTTTTGGGAAATTTGGGAACAACATGGGTCCATGGACCGATGTTGCTCTTCCCAAAGTTATAGTTCTCAGATAGATCTTTCTAACGAGCTATTGTACGCATCAAACGAAGATCGGGTGCCAAAGTTACAACCCCGAGAAGTTGATGTACGAACTTACCCAAAACGGGGCCCACAATTTGGCATTTCATCTTCTAGGGTTAGGTTTTGCGATGTTAAGGGTTTTCCATTGTTTCTCAACAATAAATAGGCCTTTGAGCCTCATTGTAACACAGTTCAGAGGCATGTAGCCGCCACATCTCTTCTCAGAGATAAGCTACCATCGCCCTAACTGGTTTATGTCCATTTCTGTTTGTAAGCATATTTCAATATTTTACATTAATAAAATGAAGTATTATTTCCTTTGCATATTTGTGTTTATGGTTATCTCTATAATTTGTTGCGTTCATGTTTAAATCTGGATCAGTGGTATCAGAGCGGTATGCTTTTTCTCTGTTTTTCTTTGCATGTCCCCAACGAGGTCGGGATATAAGGAGTTAGGGCTTGAACTGGTCGAACCTTTGCAAGACTAGCCTCGCAAATCCCGACAGCCTCCCATGGCGGATGAAAAGAAAGATGAGGGGGCAGGAGATCCTATCAAAATCTTGCTCGAAGAAGCTTTCGAGCAGCAAAGGAAAGCGATGATGGACAAGTTTGCCCAGATCCTTCAATGGCTACCCACGGGCGACGCATCGGCTTCCAACAACTACTCTGGAAATGCCACACCGTTTAAGGTACAAGTTAATTTTGAAATCCCCATATTCGAGGGTCAGATATATGCAGATGCCGTAGATAAAAGGTTAAATCTGCTAGAGGGTTATTTCTCTATTCATGAATTTTCGAGTCAGGAAAAGATTGTTTTCGCTCTTCTCAAAGCAGCCCCCCACTTCAAGGACTGGTGGGAAACCTACTGCGAGCAGAAGAATGAAAGTACGGGCTCACTATTTTCAACCGCACCCACTTGGGATTCATTCTGGGATGCCGTCAAGGAGTAGTAATACCCTGTCAAAAGCTATGAGGACAAATACATGAAGTGGACCACGCTACGCTAGGGAAGGGACCAAGATGTGTCAGAGTTCACAAACATTTTTCATACCCTTCGCACATAGTTGGGTATCAAGGACTCTGAGCTACATTTGGTACTCAAATACCGCGGTTGCCTACACAGGTACATCCAGGAAGAGATGGAGTTCCTGAAAATCTCCTCGCTCAGCACGACGTATCGATATGCTGTCAAAATCAAGCAGAAGTTCAAACAGAAGAAGCGAGACTTTGGATCTGAGAATTCGAAGACCAAAGGACAAAGCCAAGGCGGGGTGACCTAAGACAGCCCGTTGAAGCCACAAGAAGAGAACAACACCACGAAGTCGAAGAAGGACACAGGAAAGTGGTGTGAGTTCCATAAGCGCCCCACTCATAACACAAGTGAGTGCCGGACCAAGCAGTCATTGGTGGCCGAGTTGAAGGCTTCAGAATTAGATGCATGTTCCGACCCTGAGTCAGAACTCGACAAGGGGAATGGAAAAGGGAAGTAGATCATTGATGCGGAGCCTAGCGTCACTGTTGCCATCGCCAAGATCCAGAAGAATGAGCCCGAAGATCCAGAGGAGGGGGAGCGTCTTTTCCACTCATAGATGTGGGTGAAGGGTTCGCCACTACAATTCATTGTCAACAGTGGCAGCCAAAAGAGCCTCATTTCAGCAGAGGTCGTGAAGCGGTTGGGCCTACCGACTACACCACACCCGCAGCTGTACAGTATCGAGTGGCTTCATGAAGGACAAGATCTCAAAGTTCGCTAGCAGTGTCGCCTTCCCTACAGCATCAAGCCCTTCACAGACGAAGTATTGTGTGATGTTACACCTCTGGATGTTTGTGATGTACTATTAGGCCAGCCATACTTGTGGAGGAGACATGTTGTGCATGACTCAAGGCCTCATGCTGTCATTATTTCTTTGTGTAATTCATTATACGGGATACCAGAGGTAGCCCCACCTACCGCCACCTATTTGATCACTGCCAAGAAAGGCAGTAAGCTCATCTCCCAAACTAGGAAATTCATTTTCTGTTTGATTCGCTCCCAAAGTAAGGGGAAGATCATCACCACATCCATGACCCCTGCGAAGAGTTCCTCCACGTAGCAGCAACAGCAAAGGGATATGGTCATGATAGAACACAGAACAATGTAAACTATGAAACGGGAACTGATACTGTTACCCGTTTCGTAGAGATAGCTAAAAAGTGACCTGATTTTGAAAATGGGTGATGCAGAACGCACATGTTTTTTCTAGAGCATAGTTTTTGGCACTTTAGTTTTTTTTATGTACATCACGTTTTAGAATGGTAGTGATTTTCATGCTGATTTTAAAAAGTGAGCATTCTGCATCACACTCCTTTTTTAAAAGCCCTGTTTTTTGGCTTTAAGTTTTTTAATGTATAAAATGTAAATAATTATTTAGTAAATTTGATAATTTTTGAAGTGGTCGTTTTCTTCACATTTCCTTGTTTTTTATTATAATTTTAAATTTTTTTTTCGTGAGGTTTTTACTGTTTTTCATTTTTAAATTAGAAGGTCGATATTTAGACTTTTCGATATTCTACATATTTATACATCCTTAATTAATTTTTCAATCGACATGAAATAATTGTTTCTAAAAAACAATATTTTTTAACAATGGACATAAAAATAACCATTTTTAACATAAATATAACTAAAAAACTACACGTTTTGATAATTTTTTTGTTAGAATTGACATGTCAAAATCACAATTTTTATACGATAATTTTAACTAAAAATGGTTAAATAATAGTTTTTTCTATGAATTTCATGTCAAAAAAATAATAAAAATCACTTTTTTTTTTCAAAAAATAATGATTAACTTAAAAATCAATGCAAAAATCACATATTACCAATATTGAACGTATAACAACCATAATTGAGTGTTTATTCTTCTCATAAAATGTCAAAGTCAAAACATTGCAAAGCTTGATTTACAAGCATAACTTAAATTTAATCAACAATGTCACGTAATCCAAACTCTTCGTCCTCTAGAGTTTCATCATTGTCCTCTTCCACAATATTTTCTGTTTCATTTTGCTCATTTTCCTCTTCTAATGGGTCTTTGATGTCTGCGAAACTCCCAATGTATGTCTAAACATTCCATGTAATGGTGGTTGGGGTTCCTTTGCCTTTTTTGCCACACGTGATTCACCAGGCGGGGGCGCGGGCTACCCGGGTGGCGCGGACGAGGCAGGCGCTACCCGAGCGGCCCGCGCCCCCGCCCGACAGGCGGCAGGGCGATTACCAGAATCGCCCTGCCGCTTGCCGGGCCGAGGCGGGGCCGCCCGGGTGGCGCGGACGAGGCAGGGTGGGTAAGGGCGCCCCGGGGGGGGGAGGGTGGGTCAGAGCGCCCGGGCAGGGGGGCGGGCGGGTCAGGGTGCCGAGCGGGTGAGGTGGGTGAGGCCGTCGGGCGAGCGGGCAGCCGGGTGAGGGCGCCGGGGCGGGCGGGCGGGGGCGCCCGGGCGGGTGAGGCGGGTGAGGGCGTCGGGCAGGCGGGCGAGGGCGCCTGGGCGGGTGAGGGCGCGGGGCGGGCGGGCGAGGGCGCCGAGCGGGCGGGCGAGCGAGGGCGGGCGGGCAGGTGAGGGTGCCGGGCCGGCAGGCGGGCGAGGGCGCCCGAGCGGGTGAGGCGGGTGAGGGTGTCGGGTGTGCAAGGGCGCCGGACGGGCGGGCGGATGAGGGCGCCTGGGGGGGCAAGGCGGGTGAGGGCGCCGGGCGGGCGGGCGGGTGAGGGCCACCCGGGCGAGCGGGCAGCCGGGTGAGGGCGCCGGGGCGGGCGGGCGGGGGCGCCCAGGCGGGTGAGGGCGTCGGGCAGGCGGGCGAGGGCGCCTGGGCGGGTGAGGGCGCGGGGCGGGCGGGCGAGCGAGGGCGGGCGGGCAGGTGAGGCGGGTGAGGGTGCAGGGCGGGCAGGCGGGCGAGGGCGCCCGAGCGGGTGAGGTGGGTGAGGGTGTCGGGCGTGCAAGGGCGCCGGACGGGCGGGCGGATGAGGGCGCCTGGGGGGGCAAGGCGGGTGAGGGCGCCAGGCGGGCGGGCGGGTGAGGGCCACCCGGGCGATTGCCGGAATCGCCCTGCCACCTGCCGGGGGGGGGTGCGGCCGAGGCAGGGTGGGTGAGGGTGGCCGGGGGGGCGGCGGGTCGGGCGCCCGTGCGGGGGGGCGGGCGGGTCAGGGCACCTGGCGGGCAAGCGGGTGAGGCCGCCGGGCGGGCGGGTGAGGGCGTCGGGGCGGGCGGGCGGGTGAGGGCGTCGGGGCGGGCGAGGCTGGCGAGGGCGCCGGGCGGGTGGGTGTGGCGAGTAACGGCGGCGGGCGGGCAGGCGAGGGCGGGCGGGCGAGGGCGCCGGGCGGGCGAGGGTGGGTGAGGGCGGGCGGGCGAGGGCGTCGGGCGGGTGGGTGTGGCGAGTAACGGCGGCGGGCGGGCAGGCGAGGGCGGGCGGGCGAGGGCGCCGGGCGGGCGAGGGTGGGTGAGGGCGGGCAGGCGAGGGCGCCGGGCAGGCGAGGGCGGGCGGGCGAGGCGGGCGGGCGAGGGCGGGTGAGGCGAGTGAGGGTGCCGGGCGGGCGAGGGCACACGGGCGGGTGAGGCGGGTGAGGGTGCCGGGCGGGCGGGCGAGGAGGGTGAGGGCGCCGAGCGGGCGGGCGGGCGAGGGCGGGTGAGGAGGGTGAGGGCGCCAAACGGGCGGGCGGGTGAGGTGGGTGAGGGTGCCGGGCGGGCGGGCGAGGGCGCCCGGGCGGGTGAGGCGGGTGAGGGCGCCGGGCGGGCGAGGGTGCCGTGCGGGCGGGCGGGTGCGGGCGCCGGGCGGGCGAGGGCGCCGGGCCGGCGGGCGGGTGAGGGCGCCGGGCGGGCGAGGGCGCCTGGCGGGTGAGGGCGCCAGGGCGATTTCGGGAATCGCCCTGCCGCCCGGGCGCCCTCACCCTCCCGCCCGCCCGGCGCCCTCACCCGCCTAACCCGCCCGGCGGGCGGGCGGGTGAGGGCGTCGGGCAGGCGAGGGCGCCGGGCGGGCGGGCGGGTGAGGGCGCCCGGGTGATTCCCGGAATCGCCCTGCCGCCCGGGCGATTCCCGGAATCGCCCGGGCGCCCTCACCCGCCCGCCCGCCCGTGCCCTCGTCCCCCCGGCGCCCTCACCCGCCTCACCCGCCCGGCGGGCGGGCGGGCGACGGCGCCGGGCGGTCGGGCGGGTGAGGGCGCCCGGGCGATTCCCGGAATCGCCCGGGCGCCCTCACCCGCCCGCCCGGCGCCCTCACCCGCCTCACTCGCCGGGCGGGCGAGGGCACGAGCGGGTGAGGCGGGTGAGGGCGCCGGGGGGGCGAGGGCACGGGCGGGCGGGCGGGTGAGGGCGCCCGGGCTGTCACGCCCCCAATCTTTTTTTTTTCTAATTGGGCGGTGCGCGGCACCACCGAACGCCCAATCTTCCGACCGCACGTTTATGGACTACGCCTCACACATAAACTTAACTTATTATTATTGTCACGTGCATTAATCTTCATTAAACATTAACATAAACATTCAACATAATTCAATGCTACAATAATAACAATCCACACAACCAGATTTATGGGAGGGGCAACTCCCCAAGAGTTCGCCCAACCAATTTGTATTATAATCACTTTACAAAGATTACAATCCGTGCGCCGGTCTTAAGTCTCGGCCGCACTCTTTGACAGCTTTACAATAGACGTCGGGCAGACCCCGACCGTCGTTTCGTCCAAACTATAACTCGGGCAAACGCCCGTTTGCTGCTGCACTGTCGTTTGCCGCTGCACGGTCGTTTGCCACTACACGATCGTTCACCTCTGCACGACCGTTCACTGTTGCACAACCGATTACTGCTGCTCAACCGTTCGCTGCTGCACGACCGGTTACCGCTACACGACGCGGCCGAGTTGGTTCGCCCAACCACTAACTCGCTGGTCCGTTCAGCGTTAACCACTGCACCTGCAACCACGACCGAGTTGGCTTCACCGAGCCCAACTCGTCGCTAGTTCGGTCCTGCACGATAGCTCCACCTGGTTACGCCCGTTCTGCCCACGGCAGACTTCACCCGAACCTCTGTTTCGCTATGCCAATATATGACAGGCTGCCCGCCTGTTGCGTTTGACCTGCGGCCGAGTTGGCTCACCCGAGCTCGCAACTCGCCGCCCGGCTATGTGTTACGGTGTTCGCCTCTGCACACCGATTCCACCCAAGGTAACTCGCCCGAGTTCTACCTCTTACCAGACCTGCGCACATCAACGTGCCACCCGAACCAAGATGCTGTTACCAAGATCCGCCTCCCTGTGTACTACGTTCGTACGTTTACTTGCCCGTAGGTTTCAACAGTCCTCACGGTTCCATCTGCTCGGCCTCACTTGACAACCCAACCTGCGTTCCACCTTAAGACTTCGCACTACAAGAGAGTGCGCATATCTATTCTGTCTTTTGCGTATAGAGAGAACGCTCAGACTCTTCGATGCCTTTGTCAACAATGAGCTCGCCTTCTTATAGTCGCCCAGCTCGCCTCTAGGGGCTTCTATTATTTCGGCCGACGCCCTTGCTTCAATTCTACGAAACCCCGAATTCTCTTGAGGGGCGGGTCGGCCCTTGCTTTAAGGCAAGGCCGACCACGCCCTATAAACTTCGGTCCTTTTCTTCTTAACTTTCGTGCCTTTTGCTCGTTATGTCTTGCTGCCCGCGCCCTTGTGCCGACCTCCGCCCAGCTCGCCTGCTCGTGTCTGCTCGCCCGCGTTCAGCTCGTCACCTGCGCCTTGGGCAGGGTTCGCCCTTGGGTCGCCCGCCCGTTTGGTGCGGGTCGCCCTCGGGTCGACCCGCCGATTCTTCAACCGGCTCGCCGTTTACCTTCGCACGTCGCGCCCTGCTCGTGCCCGTGTCCACGCTGTGTCAGTTCGCCCGGCGGGTGGGCGCTCCCTCGCCCAGCTCGTCGTCTTACTTCCGTCGCGTGTTTGCCTGCCCGGCGGGCGGGCGCGCCTTCGCCCGGCTCGCCGCCCAACCGTCGTGTGCCTGTCTGCCCGGTGGGCGCGCCTTCGCCCGGCTCGCCGCCCAACCGTCATGTTTACCCGGCGCGCTTCTGTCCAGCTCGCCCTTCTGTCTGTGTGCGTTCGCCTGGTGGGTGGGCGCGCTCCTGCCCAGCTCGCCTGCCACCCGACTCCCGTGTGCGTCTGCCCGGTGGGTGGGCGCGCTTTCGCCCAGCTCGCCACCCGATCATCGTTATGTTTTGTCCGAGCTTAAGTCATACGTGCGCCCGGCACCCTCAACTCGCCCGTGTGGGCTCGCCCGCGCTCCCGTTTTGACTCGCCCGCGCGTCCAAGTCGTGTGCACGCCCTGCCCGATGCGCTAGGGCGTCACACGCGCGATTCCGGGAATCGCCCGGGCGCCCTCACCCGCCCGCCCTGTCACGCCCCCAATATTTTTTTTGCTAATTGGGCGGGTGCGGCACCACCGTGCACGACCAACTTTCGCTAATCACGCACATGGACTACGCCTTTAACCGAAACAACCATATGTTTAACTTCTTCTTTAAACATAACATCAACCAATTACATCATAACCATATAAATCTTGATCTTAAACCAATATACATTAACATGAACCTTTTAAGCTTTGTTCTTCATAACCGCTTTAAGTAAATCAAATGACAAACAGATTTGTGTGGGACAACTCCAACCGAGTCTGTCCACTGTAATTTTTATTATAATGAAGATACAATACAAACAAGTGTGCCGGCAAACCCTCGGCCACACTTAGAGTAATATAAGACAGACCTCTGCCCTTACATATATGTGCTGCGCACAATCATACAACTGCCCACAAGATACCTCCCGGTAAACTGCGCAAACTCCTGCGCTATACCGTATACCTTATTCATGAAACAGTTCTTCAATGAACGCTGTTTACCAGAGCGCACCAGCGCATATATAAACCAGCGTAATATATACACGTATCAGTTCTGCAGATTTCTGCGTAAGTGCGTACCCTCCGAGCCACTACATAAATCTGCACCGATCCGAGACTGTTATAAACCAGTCTACAACCGAGGCTATAAAACAGTCTTTAGCTGTTCTTATAGCTGCGTACATCCACCGTGAACAACCTGTAATATCTCCCTTGCTGTGCTGATGTCCGAGTGACCCCTACACTCGTTATGACCTGCGCAATTCATATATTAATCCAGCTGCTCCAACCGTGGCTCTAAACCGAGACAGCGTGCTGTTCATAAACTTCCGCGTTCCTGCTCGAGTCCTCCAACTCTCGCAAGAACTGCGCAACCGTATAACCCAATCTGCTGTCCAATACCGTAACCTCAACCGAGTCTCCACTTCGCATAACAGACCTCCAAATATGCGAAGTCCCTTCTGACTTAATGCGCATAAGAAATGCGCATTCTCCAAGTCTTATTCGCACTCCTTGTCCTTTATGCGGAGGAGAGATATTGAGCGAATAATCGATGATGCAAATGAAGTCTCATTTGCTCATATATATACGTTCCTTTCCATTATTGCAAGGGGGTTGCTTCCCATTTCAACCGACCTCCAATTACCATGAAAAGCCCACGTACCATTTTAATTTACATTATTTTAATAACCCTCCATACGTTATCTCCCATAAAGTATGTCGGTTATCTCAATATAAGCCCCATGCTTTGTCACTTACGCCCATCCTTGCTGCCATGTGTAATGCACTCATGTCTTGGGTGTAAAGTGGCTGTTTTGTCTTATTCTCTTCTCATATACGTACTTCCCTTTATAATATAATGGCTGCCCCATTATATCACATAAGCCACGTATATAATATATTTTATTTCTTTTTTTCACATATATTATATTTCACCCTTCGCTCCACGCATGGTTCCATATGACATATGTTGGCTTTATTTCTCCATTATATACGTCCTTCCTTATTTTAATGGCCATCCCATTACACATATCAGCCCCGTATATAAATGGTTATTATTTTTATTCATATGTTCCGCTTATTTGCATAAGCTCCACATATTGTATTTACATACGTTCTTCTTCACATTTTAATGGCTGTTCCATTACATGTGTATAAGCCTCGTATAATGCTTTCTACATCTCGTTCGACACTTGGCCACATCCGGCCAATGTGTCTCCAGTGTCGTACTGCTGGTTCCGTCTTCGTGCGCCGATACTACCCGAGGTAGCTCGCCCGAGCTCTACCTCCAACCTGACCCGCGCACTTCAACGTGCCACCCTGAACCAAGTTGCTGCGACCAAGATCCGCCTCCCGTTTACTAAGCTCGAACGTTTACTTGCTCACTGGTTTCAACAGTCCTCACGGTTCAATCTGTTCGGCCTCACCCG
Organism: Pinus tabuliformis; assembly: GCA_031772625.1. Classification (NCBI taxonomy): domain Eukaryota; kingdom Viridiplantae; phylum Streptophyta; class Pinopsida; order Pinales; family Pinaceae; genus Pinus; species Pinus tabuliformis. The sequence continues at coordinate 1,878,902,757 of CM062819.1, read as the reverse complement.
GTAACCCAACCTGCGTTCAGTCTTCGTGTCTGTCTGCCCGGCGCGCTTTTGCCCAGCTCGCCATTCCGTTCGTGTGCGTTCGCCCGGTGGGTGGGCGCGCTTCTGCCCAGCTCGCCTTCCACCCGACTCCCGTGTGCGTCTGCCCGGTGGGTGGGCGCGCCTTCACCCAGCTCGCCACCCGACCGTCGTCCAGTTTGTCCGCCCGCTCGTGTCAAAACGCGCTCTCCGTCGTGCACGAGGGCGCCCGCCCATCGTGCACGCCTGCCCGAGACCCGAGGGCGTCACAGAGGGCGCCGGGCGGGCGGGCGGGTGAGGGCGCCCGGGCGATTCCGGGTGAGGGCGCCCGGGCGATTCCCGGAATCGCCCTGCCGCCCGGCGGGCGGGCGGGTGAGGGCGCCCAGGCGATTTCGGGAATCGCCCGGGCGCCCTCACCCGCTCGCCCGCCCGGCGCCATCGCCCGCCCGACGCCCTCACCCGGCCGTCCGCCCGGCGCCCTCACCCGCCTCACCCGCCTGGCGGGCGAGGGCACGGGCGGGTGAGGCGGGTGAGGGTGCCGGGCGGGCGAGGGCACGGGCAGGCGGGCGGGTGAGGGCCCCCGGGCGATTCCCGGAATCGCCCGGGCGCCCTCACCCGCCCGCCCGCCCGTGCCCTCGTCCGCTCGGCGCCCTCACCCGCCTCACCCGCCGGGAATCGCCCGGGCGCCCTCACCCGCCCGCCCGCCCGTGCCCTCGTCCGCCCGGCGCCCTCACCCGCCTCACCCGCCGGGTGGGCGGGCGGGTGAGGGCGCCGGGCGGGCGAGGGCGCCGGGCGGGCAGGCGGGTGAGGGCGCCCGGGCGATTCCCGGAATCGCCCGGGCGCCCTCAGCCGCCCGCCCGCCCGGCGCCCTCACCCGCGAGGGCGCCGGGGGGGCGAGGGCACGGGCGGGCGGGTGGGTGAGGGCGCCGGGCGGGCGGGCGGGTGAGGGCGGGTGAGGTGGGTGAGGGTGCCGGGCGGGCGGGCGAGGGCGCCCGGGCGGGTGAGGTGGGTGAGGGCGCCGTGCGGGCGGGCGGGTGAGGGCTCCGGGCGGGGGCGCGGCCGAGGCAGGGTGGGTCAGGGCGCCCAGGCTGGTAGGCGGGTGCCAGGCGGGTGAGGGCATGCGGGGGGGCGGGCGGGTGAGGGCGCCAAGCGGGTGGGGGCGCCCGGGCCCGGCGGGTGAGGGCGCTCGGGCCGGTGAGGGCGCCCGGGTGGGGGGGCGGGTGAGGGCGCCGGGCGAGGGGGCGGGTGAGGGTGCCCAGGCCGGGCGGGCAGGCGGGTGAAGGTGGGTGAGGGCGCCCGGGCCCGGGGGTGGGTGAGGGCGCCGGGGCCGGGTGGGGGGGCGGTTGTGGGCGCCCGGGCTGGTGGGAGGGGGGGTTGAGAGGGTTGGGGCGCGGGCGGTTGTGTGGGCGCCCGGGCGGGGGGGGGGTTGGCAGGGTGCTCGGGTCGGGTGGGTCGGCGGGTGAGGGTGGGTGAGGGCACTAGGGCCGGGGGGCGGGTGAGGGCGTCGGGGCCGGGTGGGGGGTCGGTTCTGGGGGCGGGTGAGGGTGCCCGGGCCAGGGGAGGGGGGCGTTGAGAGGGTTTGGGCACGGGGGGTTGTGTGGGCGCCCGGGCGGGGAGGGTTGCAAGGCGCCCCGGCCGGCGAGGGGGGGGGGGGTTGGGAGGGTTGGGGGGGCGGGGGTTGAGAGGGCGCCCGGGCCGGGCAGGGGGAAGGGTGAGGGCGCTCGGGCAGGCGTTGGGTTGGGTTGGTAGGGATTAAAGGGGCCAGGGGTGTGGGTTGTGGGTGAAGGTAGTAAGGGTGTCGAGAGGGGGGTTAGAGGTAGGGGACAAGTCGCGCTGTGGTGCCCATCCTAGCATGTTATGTTTGAAAACATGTTAAATTTATACTTAGGAAAGAAAAATGATATTCTACCAAAAACATTAATGTGTTTTTTTTCCTCATAAACAACTTTGTTTGACACATAAAAATTTGGTTTTATTAGCATTTTTTTAAAATGTTGAAAATTGACCCTAAAAAAAATAAATCATTATTCCAGTATCATCACTTTCATTTTGAAGCTATATTTTGCACGAAAATTTCATAGTAAAGTTCGTAGTTACTGCCATTTTTAAAACATGTTCAAAATTAACGCCTAAAAAATAAAAACATCGTTCTAGTATACACACTTTTCGTTTTTAGCACTATTTTTGATGTTTTTTTGGGGTTTTTTGGCCAGAGTTCCCGTTTTGAGTTTATAGTTCCCGTTTCATAGTTTACATTGTTACAGGAACAACTTCTCCTACCACACAAGCTTCAGGTGGGCAACAAAGTCTGGTTGCATCTACAGAAAGAACACCCTACAAGAGCCCATCAAAAGCTCCGACCACGCTGACATGGTCCTTACACCATTACTAAGGCTGTGGGAAATAATGCTTTGGAGCACAACATTCCTCCATTACTTCACCTGCACAAAGTGTTCAATGTGTACTGCCCTCGACCATGCTTCCCACCATTACTAGACAAATCCGAGATTGCAGAACAGCTCACTAGGGACCAAGTTCAGCAGATGGAGGAACTAAACGCAATGGGGACCATTGCTTCCTAAGGGGGAGGAATGATCCAGATGGATGTTGGTGGCCACACACCTATCCCACTTGGACCCCCACAACTGTCTCTTTCAATTTTTCAGTTTCCGTAATTGTAGCACAATTTACTATTTTTAGCAGTTTTTCGGGTCCTGAACTTCTGGAGCCGTTTTGAGGCCCTAAACAACATTTTTTTGGGAAATTTGGGAGCAACATGGGTCCGTGGACCGAGCAACCCGTGGACCGATGTTGCTCTTCCCAAATTTATAGTTCTTGGATAGATCTTTCTAATGAGCTATTGTAACCGTCAAACGGAGATCGGGTGCCAAAGTTGCAACCCCGGGAAGTTTATGTACCAACTTACCCCAAACGGGGCCCACAATTTGGCATTTCGTCTTCTAGGGTTAGGTTTTGGGATGTTAAGGGTTTTCCATTGTTTCTCAACAATAAATAGGCCTTCGAGCCTCATTGTAACACAGTTCAGAGGCATGTAGCCGCCACATCTCTTCTCAAAGATAAACTACCATCGCCCTAGCTGGTTTATGTCCATTTTTGTTTGTAAGCATATTTCAGTATTTTACATTAATAAAATGAAGTATCATTTCCACTACATCTCTATATTTATGGTTATCTCTGTAACTTGTTGCGTTCCTATTTAAATCCAGATCAGAGGTGGTAGTGGGGCTTGTTTCCCAGTGCATAAAGCGGGGATAACCCTCCAACTTGCATATAGCTGGGAAGCCATGAATGACTGGGTTCGAAGGCTTTGTGGGATTCCATATACGTGGGTGGAGTGACAAAGGATGATGTCACCCTAAACCTTGGACCCTAGAAGATGTGGACATAGGGCTTGATAGAACTATCGAGATCTATTACCTGAGATGACTTGGCATGTGGGGTCCATTTTGTGGGGACAAGAGTTGTGTGGTGCGTACGCATTCATTTATTGCTCGAGGGGAAGGCGAAGCCCAAACGCAAAGCACGTAGCTTGGAAGATTGTCCTCAAAGGTTTCAGCAGGGAGCAGTGTCAAAACCTACTGGGATTTAACTCCTAGGGTGACATGGCCATAGAGGGTCTTCACCTGCTTATCTCGTAAACTCATATGTGTGCTCATTCATTGTTTGGATGGGTCCTATGTATGAGTGAGTCGGTAGCCTGGGAAAGTCTGCCACGTGGGTGGTGTTGTGGCCATAGAAGGGTCGTGCCCATGTTATATATATATATATATATATATATATATATATATATATATATATATATTACATCTATTGTATCGTGAACCTCATAAAGGGAGCTAACGAGCATGAATGGGTCTACAGCGGCCGTGTGGGCTTGTGACTTAGAAAGCCACGTGGGGACCATGTGGGCACCATGTGGCAGAGCTAATGATGTGGTGTTGTTTGATTAGCCAAGAATTTAAACAACCATATCTTTTGATTTGATTTTTGGATGAGGGCATATTTTGTATCATTGGATCTCAACGAGACGAATGCAATGGCATTATCCATTTTAAGTTTTAAGGAAGTTGGGAAAGGTCGAAAAATTTAGACCCCACTTCAATGATGTGACTATGGGATTCGAGTCATCATAGTAACTACCTCCTATCTTTGGTTAGGGTTGAGGATAAGTGGGGGTTATGTTACATTGCTTTACATCCCTTGATATTCTATTGTAATTTAACATTTTGCTTATGCTTTTTCTTTTTCCTTTTCCCAACTGCATCAACCCTGTGTATTTCCAATCCCCTCTTCATAGGAGAAGGCTTATAGGGAACTAGCACTAGCAACTAACAACAACCAGTCAAAAGATGGGAGAATGAATAGGGAAAGATGACAAGTATTAAGTATGAACAACATGGAACACTACCACAATTAGAGCCTCCTATTTGTGCCCCTCCTAGACAACGAAAGAAAGATCCTAAGGAAGGTCACACTGGACTAGGGAGAAATGATAACCATGAAGGTGAAGTAAGGAAACAAGTATACAACCCAAGCATCATGGTCTATAATCCAAGTTCAAGCTATGATCCACACTAGATTGCCAAAAACATTAAATGAAAGCACTTGCATGCAAAAAGGATGAATGTACCTCACAATAGATGACCCCACTTTCATTGGATGAATATGCTAGATAAATGAATGTACTGACTGAAGATTTGGTGAGAGGCATCTAAGGCTGGCTATTTGTGAATCATGGTAGGGCTGCTGGCTGGCCAATTGCATCATAGAAGAAAAAATTTCTCCTGGGGTTACCCATGTATGTGGATAGGTAACAAGAAGCATATGGCATCAAAATTGTCATCAAAGGTGTTAGCGCAGATTTGACACCCACAAGAGTTAGTTCTCTGGATTTAAAGGCTTGTGTATGAATTTTATTGCTAATAAGAGGAATATGATTGTCATATAAAAATCAGAGAAATGAACTACCCAGAAAAATTTAGGGTGGAAGCTTTGGTTGCCCTATCGGAAAACTCTTTGACAAAATCACACAACATGACAGTAACAAATATATGATATAATCCACCAGCAATTACAAATAGGTCACTGTGTAGATTACAGTGGAAAGATTCCATAAAGGTGACCTCTAGGAGAAAATATTAGAACATCAGAGATTATACACAAAAGGCTAAACTATTATAGTATTATACCTAATATGTATAAGATTTGTAAACCTACACTTTGATGGTATAAAGGAGCATATCAGAGATTAAAATTTAGATAGAAATAGTAATATGAAGGATTGAGAACTTACCTTCATACTGCGCCCTACCTCTCCTACCTAGGAAGTGACTGGTGTTAGATTGATTCAACCCAGAGGCATATCCAAAAACACATCCAGAATTCAACATTCAACACATCTACATCTACCCTTCTCATTCTTACACCTTATATACTTTGCTGCATATTTTTCTATAAAACCCTCACTTTAAAACGTACAATGAACAATTAAAATGGTGAATCTTTTATCTCGTGGGGGTAGAGGAGGCTAAAAGAATACAAACATAGGACATTCAATTGTGACCTACCCTAGAAGAGAATATCGTTTTCCCACCAGAAGATAGCCAACAGGGGTAGTTTTCTTATTTGGAGATGACCTGGCGAGAGTAAAACCTTACATGCTTTTGACATTCTTACTAGCCCTTAGACCTTTATAGAGAAACACAACTAACGAGGCATTTGAGAAAAATTTAACATAGTTTAAAAGATAATTTTAGAGTTAAAAGAAAAATGGTTGAAATGTACAGAATTTTGGTTCAATAGACACAACAACAAGGTTCTTTGCCTATTATCATAGTGACAGAAGGTTGCCACAGGATAAGCAAGGGAAGGAAAGATATCAAATAGGAATACTAAAATTTTTGTTATCATGTATAACATGTATAAGAGGCCATCAAAACATTTTATTTGGTCTAAATTAGCCTTATTGTAACCCTAAAGAAAAATTTCGTAAGGCTCATGATGAATTCACTTGGATCAGGAAAATTACTTACTAGGACAGGGCTTGGATAATTATGCAAGAATGCCACAACTTATATTTAGTCTCAACTGATCCAGTTTGTGAAGAATTTCTAACGAGATAAACCATTAGAAAATGGGAAAGAAATCACAATACTTGAGGAATTAATAGCACCAATAGCAAGGGTATGATAGGAAGGAAAGAGTAAAAATAGAGCCAGAAAAGAACCAAGGATGACTTTAATTAATTTTCCAGAATTGTTTGTCACAAACATTCCAAAAGGGGTAAATTCCCAAGTAGGTGTAACTATTTTTTTTGGGTGACTAGCCTGGGGCTACCTCATCTAACTCACAATCAAGTAGATAGAACTATTAAATATTTAAGCCCCATCTGGAAGGTAGTAGCCAGAGTGACAAATTTTGAAGGCATATGCACTAATATTTATCCTATCTCTTGTAGTACTTATTGCATGGAACAAAGGTCAGGTGGTATCGCAAAGTTGTTGAAAGAATTCATAATCCATAATCTAAAGAACTGAGGACACCACAAAAGAAATACAATACCCCTTCCCCATTTAGAACTTATAGATTATTCTCTCAATTCGTCTAAGGCAACAGTTTGCTCCACTCAACATGTACAAATATAGGAAAATAAAATTGAAGTAGGATGAGAAATACAATTAAAAAAAGTAGTTAATGGTGGTTTTATTATCGGACAAAGAAAAGTAAGACAGAGAGGAGAGTTCAAAAACGAACAAGTGATGAGAGTAGGATAGGACTACTCAAGAAAACACAATTAAATCTCTTGATACCTTGATTACCACAGTTCAAAATTCGCAGACTGAAGTGATCCAAGATGAAGGAACCTCATGTTGTATTGTCAAGTGATAGTGTAGTGCAGTGAATATGTAATAAAATAAAATCATCTCATTCTTCTACCGCAAATCAAGAAAAACCATTATTCACATAGGTGCTCTCCAACCTAGTGTAGTGTAGTGTAGTGGAGATGTAATAAAATAAAATAAAAATGATAATTAAAATAAAAGTAAAAGAAGTTAAAAATAAATAAAAATAAAATAATAATTATAATTATTGATAAAATATTTTGACTTGATCAATATATATATATATATATATATATATATATATATATATATATATATATATATATATAATAAAATTAATAATTATAATTATAATTAATAATTAAACCAGTCTACAGACAAACAAGAAAATTTAGCCGTCGTCGAGAGGAACATGTTGGAGTTTCTCTACACTTGGGAAAAAACGGATGCTCAAGAGATCCCATTGGATCAACTCCAAAACTTTTGTCACTCATATGGTCAATGGCGGCAAAGCAGTGTGACTTCTAAGGGGGATCCATGGCAAACACACATGGAGAAGGGCAACGGATCTCAAGGTACCTAGATTAATGAAACCCTTGCAATCGATAGGGGCAAAAGAGGGTGGAAACCCACCAGGGGATCCCTAAAGGAAGTTGGTGAATACTTGTTGAACTCAGGACAAATGAATAAGATCATCAAGTATTTTTGTCGAATTTCCTCGATCTCCCAATGAAATTGGTCTCTTGGAATATTCAAGGATTGAATAGTAGAGGTAAGCAATGACATCTGAAATCTAAGATCGAGTAGGAAAAACTAGAGATAGTGTTATTACAGGAAACCAAGGTCTCCTACAAGAATCTAACTGAGGTTATGGGACGATGTTGGAACGACTATGAATTGATGGTGATAGATGCTAAAGGTAGTGTAGGTGGCCTTATTGTGGTTTGAGATCTTCGAATGGTGTTATTTCATGATTGGGTAGCAAGCCCTCATATCCTTTTGGGTAGATTTCACTACTCTGGGGATGGTGTGATGGTAAGATTGATGACGGTTTATGGTCCAACAATTCTGGGGGAAAAATGCTTCTTGGAGGATTTGAGGGCGTTGCGCCAGATTCACCAGGATGAGTGTTGGATTATTGGTGGAGATTTTAATTTGATCTGGATCATGGTGTTTAGGCCATTTTGCCGTGTCTAGTCAATAGAACTACAAACTAGATCAATCCACATCCGTGAACATGTTTTCATCATCCCTACATAAAGCCCTAAGCATGACCATTCCAAAATGTCTGAGTTTCTGGGATTAACTACTCAAAATCAAGATTTTAAGCCACATTGCACCTTGCCCCTTTACAGACCCACGTTCAGCGCTGGTTACTTCCTTCTACACCACTGCACCAACACTGGTCAATAGCAACTTACTCCTTGTTAGGGGTACATCGATTCTAGAAAATCGGGAAAATTAAAAAGAATCTGTAAGCTTCCTCTTCTAGAAGCTTCCATGGGTTGTTTTAACCACTTACCTTGGATAAGAAGCTCGAGTCCTATCTGATCCTACTGTTGAGCTTGCATTTTGATGCCTGAAACCATCTAATTTTTCCTCCCTTACACCTATTTTTTCCTTGAAAATCCACAATTATTCCTCTAAGTACACCTTGAGCTATGCTTTGTTGACCTTTTAGTGTACATGAGGTATAAAGACTTTTTAATCATAGTTTTATGATTTCTTAGTAGCTAGAATAATTATTTTGTTGCTCTAAGTATCTAATTGGACTATGATGAATTTTATTAGACAAGGATCTCGGTGATGACCAGCCTCCATCAAATACTCCAGTTGGCAGCAATCATGTACCACACAATCATTGTTTGGTATCTACACTCATTCATTGTTCAGTACTTGCACCACAGATCGCTTCCAGTACCTGCACTGCAAATTGCTCGTCCGGTACCTGTAACAGAGTACTGGAACATTCTGGTACCACGACTGTTGGAGATCTCATACCTGCACTGATCAAATTAAGCATGTGGTTTTTGACTAAGACATCTTCTTATATATTTTAAGTGATATGTTAAGATTGTAATGATATGTTTTTATTTTTATGAAACCATGGACGTAAAGACCAAGAAAACCTTCTTGAAGATATGCATTCGATCTCTTTGCATCTCAGTTCGTTTCTTTATTTAAAGAGGCGTTGAAGATGGTAAAGGGGATCATCTGAGGGTAGTTGATTGAGTAATAGAAACAAAGAGTTCATTTTGTGTATGTGTATGTAATCTTTAGTTATGTTAAATATTTTCAAGAACAGTTTGTAATTTCAATTTTCAAAGACTAATGCAAATATAGTTGTTATGATATTGTGTATTTTATCCTAGTAGTATGTAAGTTCTTATAAGCCATCGATTGGTCTTGGCAAGGGCCCACCAACATCATCCAAGTATGCTTCTTCTTCTTTTTTTATTTTGTAGTTAGCATTTCATTCAATAATTGTGTGCTCTAAGTTATAGTTGTCTTTAATTTCTGTAGAAATTTAATCAATTATTTACTTTGTTTTGTAGAAAATTTCCTTACTCATTCTCGTAGAAAATTAATTGTTTCTCATAGGTCTAGCTATGTGTGGTTTGAGATCATAGGTGAAGGATCGATCCAATGTTGCAAGAATGTTTAGATAGGCATAAAAGTGTGAGATTTTAATATTGTTAACATTTCAAGTTTTAGTTGTGTGTGTGGAATTCATATGTCTTAGATTTATTTTTCATAAGAAAGGAGTTGCTTAATTGATAAGATAGAGTTGTGAATGTTATTTTGTGAATTTGAATGTTGTGTAGATTAAATAGTAGTAGTAGAGAGCATGCCCTTATTCAGATTTCATTGGACTGTTTCATTTTAGATAGCAAATGGAATTCTCGAACTAGTATTATAGTACACAATTTCTTGTACCTGTACTAAATAATTACCTGTACATGTACTGAATGATTTCCTGTACTTGCACTAAATGATTTCCGGTACTAGTATAAACTACAATAGTTAATGCGTGAAAGTGTGTGCACTATTAGTAACAATTGGATTTCTTTTAAATTTTGAAAATTAAGATTTGTATGAGTTAAGTTACTGTCTTTTCCACTATACTTGACACTTAGATAGATTACCTATTGCTAGCACATATAGTGTATCAGCTCTACTGATTACGATTCCTTGGTTGATAATTTAATTTGTGGCGATATATCATTCATATAATTGCCCCAACATTTTGGCGCCATTGCCGGGGAGCTGTAAACGATAATAGGTAATGGTTTGGTGGTTTTTGAGTGATATTGAGGACAACCTAAGGATGGAGAGAAGACGGTAAGATGTGAGTGAAGAGCCACGCGTCCACTATGGTGGGGTTGCTCCAAAGTCTGGTTGTCTCTAATTGATTCTCTAGTTTCTTTTTCATATGCATAGAATTAAAGGTAGGATCTAAAGCCTCATTTTTCTTTATTTTTCTTTGCAAGTGTGTTTTCCTTTAGATTGATTCATGGAAAGAAGATAAGCCTAACTTGTGTGAACAAATAACTTGGTGACAACAGGGTCTTAGTAGCATGGTGGCACTTCAAGTACATGATTGGTTTGCTTGCCTTTGTTTCAAGTGTGTTTCCTTCTTATTTCTTTAGGATTTTTAATAAGAATTCCATCCACTAATCCATGAGCATGACAGGGATTAACAACCAGCAAAGCAATATTCAAAGATGATCAAGAGTTTGAAAGAACTCTCTCAAATTCTAGCAGTAGGTAGGATATCTGTTTCTTAGGAAAAAAAAATCTTGATGGCAGTCAAGAACTTATATACCTCTCCAGAAGTGATAGAAGAACAACAAATCCATGAATCACATGAAGATCTTCACCCTTGCAATATTTTTGAAGAAACTAAAGAATCATGGACCACATCCAATGGAGAGAAACCATTAGAACTTGAGATTGAAGAATTTTCAACATGCCTATCTACAGATCCTCTAAGCACACAAGAGGATAATCATCTAATGCTAGAAGATCTACATGGCACGGTAAAGGAGGATATGCTAAATGAGCCAAATAAGGAGGTAAACCAAGAGCATTTTGATTTTGTTGAAAGTTGGTTTCAAGCAATTGTAAGGCCATACCACTCCTTCATTCTTCCTTACTTCTTGACATCATCATTAAAACAGTTGGTTCTTCATACTCAAGTATGCATTGAATATTATATTCTAAACTTGAGTATGAATGCATTTTTATACTTGTTATGCACATGGTTACATTGGAAATACTCCTATACTTGAGGAGAGGGATTTCTTTTTCTCAAGTAGAGTAGGATAATAAATAAATAAATAAATAAATGTTGCATATAGTAGTTAGTTTAGTTATAACATATAGTGCAACATCTTTCTCATTTGTTTTCAATAAGTAGGGATGTTAATAGCTAAAAAGTAATTAGTTGAAAATGGGAGATCTATGTTCCCATTGCATATTTTTGTTGGGGTCTCTTTCAGCTACATATTATTTTAATGAGGATTGCCACACAGTCTTATTTCCAACTACAACATGGTTCAACTATTACTTTGCTTTCCCACTTATTATTTATTTTTAGTTAGATCTGTTTCTAGTTTTTCTTTTCAATAAAGCAAGCTATGACCATTATGTTTGGAATTGTAGGTAAAGTTGGAAATGATTGCATAGCAACATCATCTAGTATTGCATACCAATTGTTTAGTACCATATTTCATCTAAGTAGTATCAAGAATTTTGGTACCAATTTGGTATTTTGCAAGAAAAAACATGATTCAAGGATATTGTTCATTTGAGATGCTTAAATACTAGAAGAATATCTTCAAAAGCGGAAAAGACATCTTCATCAATCAAATGGAACACTTAGGGAAGTATTTGATGACATCTTTCATTTTTCCATAAGTTATTAAAAAAGATGCATTTATGCTTTATTTGTTTTAAACTGCTATTTTACAAAGATGATATATGCAATCATTTTCATAAAATTTAAATTGAATGACAATTCCAAACTATTCATAGCTAATATACCTTCTTTGTTTTGAATTTCATTTCTCTTATTCATACAGATTTCTGATTATCAATACAAAATAGTTGTTCAAAATATAGTTACCAATGCATACTAAGGGGATTAAAACAAGGTTAAGAGGTCCATACAATGATATCAATGAGAAAGAAACTTGAATACTATAACCGTAACACCAAAGCCTAATCTCCGAGCATCTTTATTAAGACTTGCAAGAGAGTTGATGAAGTCTTTGTTCATAGTGGAACACTACTTTAAAAGCATGAAATCTATGATTAGTAGGGTTTTCAATGTATTTTGGTTATTCTTTGGCATCCTCATCCATCTCACATTAAAAATGGCTCATTCATGCTATGTCCTTTTAGTACCTATGAGTACCTATGTGTCTAAGAAATTGTGTAGGTAATCAAAGTCGCTTTGAAGGATATCATCCTATGCCTTTAAGGGGATTTATGAAGCCACTCCTCCATCTATCAATTGCAAAAGCAATGTTCATAATATAAACCTAAAATGGCAGGAAACATGGGACTAGAGCCTTCAATGTAAAATAGGTTTAAGAAGTTAACCCATCGAGGCTATGGATGCCTGCTGGTAGCGGGTACTGACCTATGATACCACTAGGCAAACCCATCAGGGCTATGGACACTCGCGGGCAATGGGGAATTCTACCTAAAGAAGTATCAACCAAACCAAGGCTTTTGTCTACATGTATGATGGGTACTTTATACTGTTAGAATAAAAAGGAAGCATGTGTGGATGAAGTCAAGGGTAAAAACCAACCCCATAAATTTACTGCTAAAGAATGGCTTTAAGGTAACCTTGGGTCCTCTATCATTGGTTTTTCATATTATATCTAAGATTTAATTGTCCTAGAAGTGGGACCTATGATCACAAAGAACTAATAAAACTCAACTGCAAAGCTTATCTGTAATACTTGGATGATTATAAGACTTTGGGATTTGGTTAGTAATAACTAATTTTCCACTGGTTTATCATTTGTTCTGATCATAAAAAGCCTCCTACCTACAAAGAAGGAGAGACCCTTAAATTTATAAAAGGTTCATTGAGCATAAAACTGTTAACGATTGATAAAATCATATGTAATGAGTGATTTGAAATTTCTTTTATGTTTGGTGTTAGTTCAACATCATTTTAATAAATCTGAGATGAATTATTTTTGTTCAGTATTCATCTCATTAGTTTCATTATTTTTCTTTTTAGGTCCCTTTTTGTACTAGAACCATCTTAGCAACCCTCCTCACTTCTTCAGTATTTCAACTTGTTTGCATGAGGACATGCGAAACCTCAGGCATGGGGGAGTGGTTGTTGGGGTCTTTTCAACATCTTCATTTCATTCTCTTCAACTTCCTTCAGCATATTGAATTGGCACTCATCAAATTCAGCTCTTCCAGATCATTCCAGACTCTCAACCTTACTCTAACTCATATTCAGCTTCATATAACTTCCATTGCAACTTGCTTCGTATAGGTCTACCAAGGGAAATAGTGATTGATTAGGGAACTCAATTTACCTCCAAGTTGGACAAAACTATTACAGAGCTTGGGTCGTGATCAACAAATTGTCCTCTTTATGCTCCACTTCCGTTGCAATTTAAAAAACTTTTCATACCTCTATGATTCAGATAGTTTGCCGACAACAACAATTGTTTTGTTTTGGTACCTAGCAATCAGTTCTTGCACCAACAACTTGTAGTACAAGAATCAGAAATAATAAGTATTTCTATCATTTGCAGTATGAAGACATGAGGTCTTAGTTATTTTTTAGGTGACAGATGTCAGAAAATTCACAACAAAAGGTCATAACACTTTGGCCATCAGGTGAGATCTCCAATTATGAAAGAACCAGAAAATGCAAGCATCTGGTATTGGTACTGCAAACTGCACATCAAAATAATTTTTTAATCATTGTCTTTGGTTTTAATAAAAATATAATCATCAATTAGAAAATGAGTAACTTGTATTTATTCTTACTAATTAAGAGTCATTTAAATTATGAATTAAAATGTTTTAATTTCATGTACATTATCCTTACACCTAACTTTGTCTATAATTCGCCTACCATGTGTTTCCCTTTTCCTAATTATGATGATGGTTAGTTAATCATTATCTTATCAATCATTTAGAACTATCCACTTCTCCCCTCATGATAAGCCACACAAATTATGAATGGCTATGCATATAGTCGTTTAATTGCTTTTTCGTTATCACTTCATCAACATTATCTTCAGCCCATTATCTTATGCCAAAATCGATGTCTAAAGTATTATTACTCCACATCCCACCATTTACCATAATGATTTGACTGTATAAAGTTCTAGATAACACATGTTTTTATTTTTCATGTCCGACCATATCTATCTGCCCTTTTCGAAACCACACCCATTGTGTCTACTTCTGGTACCCCATTTTCTGGTACTAAACCCTTGTTATCCATTTCCGAGGCTCTATTTGAAGACATGTATGGGGGTTGTCTAGCATGAGCCAGTCTTAGAGCTCTATAAAGAGACACAAGAATATAATACTTGCAAAATTAAATACGAACAGGCTAGATGGATTATTTTTTCTGGAGAAATTTAGTGGGTTCCAGAATGAAGTGTCTTGGGTATTCGCTCAAAATTTTGACGGGAAATTAGTCAAGTTGGGAAAATTCAAGATGGAAGGGGATGAGGAATAAATTGTTGAAGCAACAGGGCTATCTAAAAGTGGAGAGAAATACTTCAAGGACATGCCATTTGACCAGCAGTTGTGGCAACCATTTCTGGTGACATATTACTCAATTTTAGATCGATTAAAAGGAATTCCAAGAAGTGGGATTAAGCCCGAATTCTGGACCATGCTCACTAGTTTGCAAAATTTTCTGACATGTGAAGGTAGATATTCCTTCACCTTTTTATATCATCTAAGATGATTACTTCATTTCGAAGGAGGCCCTAAAGTCAATTTTCCATTTTTCTTATAGAAAAGTTTACAAAAGATGTCGAAAGGGGTTAAGTTTGTGACTAAAAAGCCATAAACTAGTTTATATCATCATGGGCTCATCAAATTATTAATTTTCCATGAATTTTGGAAGAGAAAGAGTAGTTGGAAGAATTTTCTCACTATAGATTTCCTTTCAGTAAACCCTGGTCAAGACTCCACAGGAAATCATCTGAAACCTATGACTAGTGAAGCAGGGGAGAGTAGCAAGAAACCTCGAAAAAGGGATAAGTAATGAAAGGCAAAGTGTATAGACTCTGGACAAGAAATTGTCACACCTGATGAGCGTCAAGAGGCAGAAGAGGAGCCTACACAGAAACCAAAGAAGAACCCTAAGAAAAATGGTAAGATGCAAAGGGATATTCCAGTCACTGAAGACATAGGTGCAAAAGTACCTGTGATAGACATACCAGAGGCCATAGAAGAAGAACCTAGTTGCGTGGAGAAAGTACAAACCCTAGTAAAGAGGAAGCGGCTAGATGAGAAATATCCTGAAATTTTTTCCCTGAGAGTTGTAAACCTCGAAGCATCACCCAAAGAACCACACGAAACATGTTCAAGCAAGTACAAGTTCCTTCTATTAAAGAAGCATCAGAGAAGTTAGGGGACATCCCTACATTCTTAGGATTAGATAATGCTCCCATTGAAATCACCAGCAAAACATAGGAGTTAGTTACAGAAACCTTGAGGCACTTGAGAGAAGAACGATTGGCTAGAAAGAAACTCAAAAGACAAGAATCTCAGTCCTCAAGTCTATTTCAACCTTTGGTGAAGGTACAAAGGTTTCAAAAGAAAATTGAAAAATTAAACCAAGAGCTGTTGGAGTATAAAATACTAGATGGCCACATCAAGAGGGAGAATTCCCTCCTCAAAGAGCAAAACCAGAAACTGTAAGGTGAGAAATCAGAGCTGACTGAAAAGATGAATAAGGTCCTCGAGTTGGTCAAATATACCAGAGTCGTCAAGAAAGAACTTAAGATGGAGAAAATTGGGTTCGACCTCTCAGCCTAAGCCATTGACATGTAAACCAGACAGTGGAATAAATAATTTTGGATTTTTGGATTGCACGGGGACATGCAATAAGACAAGCATGGGGGAATGTTGAGCCTACATTTTGATGCCTGAAACCATCCAATTTTTCCTCCCTTATACCTATTTTTGTCTTGAAAATCCACAATTATTCCTCTAAGTACACCTTGAGCTAGGCTTTGTTGACCTTCTAGTGTACATGAGGTATAAAGACTTTTTAATTATAGTTTTATGATTTATTAGTAGCTAAAATAATTATTTTGTTGCTCTAAGTATCTAATTGGACTATGATGAATTTTATTAGACAAGGATCTCAGTGATGACCAACCTCCATCAAATACTCCAACTGGTAGCAGTCTTGTACCACACAATCGTTGTCTGGTACCTGCACTCATTCATTGTCTAGTACCTACACCACATATCACTTCTGGTACCTACACTACAAATTGCTCGTCTGATACCATGACTGTTGGAGATCCGTACCTGCATTGATCAAATTAAGCATGCAATTTTTGACTAAGAAATCTTCTTATATGTTTTAAGTGATATGTTAAGATTGTAATGATATGTTTTTATTTTTATGAAACCACGGATGTAAAGACCAAGAAAACCTTCTCGAAGATATGCATTCAATGTCTTTGCATCTCGGTCTGTTTCTCTATTTAAAGAGGGCCTGAAGATGGTGAAGGGGATCATCTGAGGGTATTTGATTGAGTAATAGACACATATAGTTCATGTTGTGTATGTGTATGTAATCTTTAGTTATGTTGTTAAATATTTTGAAGAACAGTTTGTAATTTCAATTTTTGAAGACTAATGCAAATATAGCTATGATGATATTGTGTATTTTATCTCATTAGACTGTAAGTTCTTATAAGCTTCCGATTGGTCTTGGAAAGGGCCCACCAACATCATCTCGGTGAGCTTCTTCTTTTTTATTTTGTAGTTAGCATTTCATTCAGTAATCGTGTGCTCTAAGTTATAGTTTTCTTTAATTTCTGTAGAAATTTAATCAATTATTTACTGAGTTTTGCAGAAAATTTCCTTACTCATTCTCGTAGAAAATTATTTTTTCTCATAGGTCTAGCTAGGTGTGGTTTGAGGTCATAGGTTGAAGAATCGATCCAATGTTGCAAGAGTGATTAGATAGGCATAGAAGTGTGAGATTTTAAGATTGTTAACATTTCAAGTTTTAGCTATGTGTGTGGAATTCATATGTCTTAGATTTATTTTTCATAAGAAAGAGGTTGCTTAATTGATAAGATAGAGTTGTGAATGTTATTTTGTGAATTTGAATGTTGTGTAGATTAAAGAGTAGTAGTAGAGAGCATACCCTTATTTAGATTTCATTGGATTGTTTCATTTCAGATAGCAAACATAATTCCTGAACTAGTATTATAGTACACAGTTTCTTGTACCTCTACTGAATGATTTCTTGTACCTGTACTAAATGATTTCCAGTATTAGTAGAAACTACAATAGTTAATGCATGAAAGTGTGTGTGTTATTAGTAACGATTATATTTCTTTTAAATTTTGAAAATTAAGGTTGGTATGAGTTAAGTTACCGTCTTTTCCATTTACTTGACATTTAGATAGATTACATGTTGTTGGAACATATAGTGTATCAGCTCTATTGATTGCGATTCCCTGGTTGATAATTTAATTTGTGGCGATATATCATTCATATAATTTCCGCAACACCTACCTTGGAGACTTCACCTCTTATCCCTTGAGCTCATCCTCCCATCTTAAGTGGATCTCAAGCCTAGATTGGTAAATGGATAAGAATTCCTAAACTACCATCCCTCTCCTATAAATTTACTACCATCTACAACATTAGGGTTGGCTTTTGGAGATTGATCATGCCCTCATGTTGTTGCCTTGAATCTAAGAGAGTCATCATATTCATGCATTAGGGTGACATTAAGGTGTGCTT
Source organism: Pinus tabuliformis (assembly GCA_031772625.1). Taxonomy (NCBI): domain Eukaryota; kingdom Viridiplantae; phylum Streptophyta; class Pinopsida; order Pinales; family Pinaceae; genus Pinus; species Pinus tabuliformis. Next base: position 1,878,884,875 of record CM062819.1, on the reverse strand, counting down.
TGTGACAAGGAAGGACAAGTCAACTTGGGGAGATATCTACAAGATCAGCTACTATTCTTGGTTGTAAACTCTCTCCTATTTCTATTAATACAAAGAGTATATTGTTTTCCTATATGTGTTATGTTATGTTTACATTCATGTATTTCAATGCTTCGTTGATTCATTGAATAGAGTAATTGAATTATGCTACATAGATGTTGTGGATCCTTGGCTTGTTTTAGTTTAATGTGTAAGTTCTAATTATAGCATTTGGAGCTATGGTTGGAGCTAACAAGTTGGGAGGAAATTAAAGCTTGTGACGAGTTCCAAGTAAGCATATTTCCCATTCTTCAATTTCTTTAAGGAAACTCTATATTTTTTTCTTTATGTTGTTCGAAACCAGTCCACTTGGTCTAGGGGAGATACTTTTGTCCGTAATCATAATTTTCAAATAAAAAATTAGCTACTCCACCGGGGAGCGTTTCTTTCCCTTAGTGGCTTCCTTGACCTTAGACTTGTTTCATCTCTTGAATCGACCTTCATTGCCTTACTCGAATCTTGATTGACCCTAGGCAAACCCTTATCTAAGTTTGATTTTATTTTTTGTGTCAAAATCTGGTAAGATCTATATTAGCTCTCCCCTTGGCCTGGAGACAAAGCACCCCAGCACACCTTCTCCTTCTCTACACATGCGTTGCAGAGCACTGGTTCCCTTTCTGCACCTACGCTGATATTTGTAAGCTTTAAAAAATTACCTCTTGTGCCTTGATCTCTGATTTTCTTTGGTCCAACAATTTTTCCTTGTGTCTCTGAGTGTGTTCCTATCTCTGTAAAGCCAATCCCTTGTGTGAAATTACGTGTTTTTGCTTTCATTTTTGTAAAATTATTTCCCCCTCAATCGCTCAGGAGGGGGAATAAATTGTGTATGAGTGTTAATCACCTTTGAGTGTCATCACCTTTTTGATAAGATTTCATTTTGTTCTTTCTTTTTTCTTATCAATTAGGGTTTGTATGCATAAATTGATTCTTGAATTTCAAAATTAACTTTTATATTACAGTTAAAGCCTTTGTGGTTTATTTTCATCAACGATCAAGTTGCATTCATATGTTTCTTTGCATTTGAAACATTAAAATAAAAAAAGAAAAAAACAATTATTTGTGTTGCATATAAGGCTTTGATTTTCATTGGAATAGTGGAGTTGAGGAGATCGATTATTGCATCACTTGTTTGTTTCATTGTTGATTGATTTCTTCTTCCCCTAATTAGTTAGGCCTTTCATTATTAAAAGGAAATTGAAAAGAGTTATTTTTGTCATATTAGTTGCATTATAGGTGTGTTAAGGTGACATCATGTTTTGAGCTTTGAAATCGAAACATAATTCAAGATAAACTATAAAATTCACTCAATTAACCTAAGGAGAATTTGAAACTTAAAGACACACATAAAGATCTAGGCTAGAGACATGTTCTGACGTCTTTAAATGTAGGAGCTGTTGTTTTTTTTCTAGCGTTGCATTCCGAGGGTGATATCTCATTCCACGTACGTAAGTGTATCAAACCATTCTCCATGTACCTTAGGGTATATAGGATGGCGCTCCATGCATGATAAGTATATTAGAACGCTCTCATCGAAAAATTACACATTAGACAACATTAATATGGACTGTGCTTCCATGTACCTCTAGGTATATTTTGGAAGTCCCCACTAGGTTTCTATCTCACCTTAGATAATGAAGTCGGCCACCTTGTACATTGCGATACACCAAACACAACACTCAAGAATATTTCCTACACATGCATAAATCCTTGGTTTACTAAGGTGGTATATTGCAGTTCACGGTGACCTGGTAATCATTTTTGCCTAATTTACCCCTTTTTATCTTTATTTTGTGTCTTTAATTTCTAAAATCAATTAATTGAATACAGAACAAAAAACTCCCTTTGGAACAACTCCTTAGTGGATCTTAGGTTGATACTAATGGTAACATTTCATGAGTCTACCAGTCAAGGAAACTGCTATGTTGTGAATCCTAGTCTTTTTCCTCCTTTTGGAAATATTGGTGCTCCTTATATGGCTACATTTTCTTTTCTCAAATTTACCATTGGTTTTCCAGTTTGGTTGTTTTTGACCCCTATGGTTCCACATGTCCAAAATTCTTCTCAACCAAGTTCTCCTCCACCTGAAGAACATCAAACCCAAGTTGATCCTAAAGTTGACCCTTTGCCTTCTTCACCTATTGTTTCTTCATCCATTTATTCCTCCTTTCCTAGTGAAAGTCTTTATTATAGTAATTAGGAAGCTAAGAAGAAGAAGAGACGGATTAAGAAGAAGAAGCAAAATAAGCAGGGGCAACCAAGAAACCATTGATACCAATGAAAATAGTATGGAGGAACCTTCCAATCAACCTCGCAAAGTTAAATTCCCTTTCAAGTTATGTAAGGTTGACCACCTTCTTAGAGATTGTCCGTATTCCCAAGGTATTAGAAGTGTGGTCCACTGGCTCACATTAGCCTTTATTGAAAGATTTTGGAGATAATTCTTGTGACAAACCTTCAACTAGTGATCATAAGGTTCATGGAAAGAAGGGTAAAGTAAAGTTTCCCTGTAGGTTATGTGAAGGGAATCATCTTCACCTTTGTCCTTATATGGATGAAGCCTCAAAAGTGTTGGAAAACCTTACAGCGTCTCAGCCTTGTCTTCTGGTTGGTTATCAAAAGATTTCCCCTAGTCCTCCACTAGTTGATTAGGTGATTGATCAGAATCTGTCTCCATTCAATCCCACTCTTTCTGAACGCGAGTCCCATCATTTCGTTCTTGACAAACCATTGGTCGAGAAAATGGTTTAATCAATTCCACCTTCAGTTGATCGTACCTTTCCCGTAGAGAGTGAACTTCATACCGCTCAGGTTCTTCTTGTTTCTTCAGATTCCAATGAACTAGGGGGAAATCCTCCTGTTCCCATGACATAGTGGGGAAATCCTCTCATTCCCACAACACAGGGGAGTAGTTCTCTCATTCCCCTAACCAAATATGGGAATTTATCCTATTCCCACCACACCCCCTCTAAGTACTATGGGCACTTCCTTTGATTGGAGTCGACTGGAAGGATATCATCTTCCTCCTTACGTGTCATTCCAAATCATAGTAGATGATTATAATATGCCAATACCTGGCACAATCATAGATGAAGGCATGTTTGTTAGTATTATGTTCTCAAGTAATTGACAAGTTTTTGGTTCTCTGCAACTTATGTTCGTTACCGAGAATCTGTTGGCCTATAACAAAGGAACCAATCAACCGTTAGGGATCCTTCCTCAGTTGCCTATTACTTTGGGAGGAAAGACTGATATCAAGGTGATGGTAGTCCAAGGCCCTTTGGATTTTAATTTACTCCTTGGGTGTGACTATGTTTATGACATGGGAGCTCTTGTCTCTTGTCTCTTTTGTGTGATATGTTTCCCAAATGAAGGAAGAATTGTGACCATTAACCAACCTTCGTTTGTTGGCCCTAATTTGACTCCCTATCAACCAACCTCCCCAAATGGTCCTTATATGCAAGTGGTATCTTCCCTGCCACAAATTAATTATGTGGCAACCTGTCGCATGGCCCTACCTGCTGATGAAGATGGGCCTTTCACTGCTTGCTCAACTTCTTTTGACCTAGATTCAGTAGGTGATATGGTAAATCATTTATTGGGAGCACTGGCATCTGATATTTCCATTGGATCCTTTGATACCTTCCGGGGCATTGTTCTTCCATCTGAGGAGGACCTCTTGGATGTTGAAAATGGCAACACGAAATTCTAAAAATAGAAGTGCTAAAAATAGCACTGCTATAAATAATAGTTTGGGTACTGGTGCTGGATTGAGCAACAGGGAATGAAAAATGGAAGTGCTAAAAATAGCATTGATATTTTTAGCAGTTCGGGATGGATTCCAATTTTAGTCAGTCCTTGGACTAAAATAGGAAGTAAAATTCAAATTTGAACTTAACAACTATTTGAAAATAAATTAATTAATTCACCATGAGTTAATTAGTTGTGAAAAATCAAACATGAAGTCTATGTGAGGACATGCAATAGTTTCTCTATTAATTGAGGAATTTATCCATCAGTTAAAGAGATAAGGATGAGTTCTAATTTGAGTTGTAATTAGTTGGCTTAGTTAACTGAGTCAAGTCCAGTTAGATTGATTTAAACAGTTTGTTTAAATTAATGTGAGTTCAGTTAGTTAATGCATGCTTGCATATAATTGCTGCACTTCAGATAACTGAATATTCTCTCATGAATAACTCATGCATGTCAGTTTAGACAGAGACCCAGTTGAGATCAAAGGAGGGACAATGTACTATCAGTTGGATGGATTTTTCCTATAAAGGAAGCTCATCCATGGAGAAGGATTTATCTCCTTCAGGATTGCGCAGTTGGATTAGAGGTTAGTGAGTGTGTGAAGAGGCAAATTCACACAAGTGGTTGCACTGGACCCCAAGGAAAATTGTGCAAAGAAATAGGAGGCTTGGATGGCAGAGGAGAAGGTTTGAGAGAGGCCTTTGACTATCTATGAGCAGCAAAGGGATTGCAGAGAGAGAAGGATAGCTTGTGAGCTGACTCTTTTTGTAATCCAGACTATATTTCCACTTGTATGATAATACAGAGTTGGGGTTTTAGGCTGAGGCTTTCTGTTGAGTCCCAAACCTGCATCTTCCCTATACACCTTTTCAGCCTTCCTTTCCATTTACTTGACCCACCAAGCTGTCAAATCATTGCATATTAGTTTAAAAAGAGCTTATAAAATGGTTTCCTAACTATGTCTTGTGACTGCTGTTTGATTTAGATTTTTGTTCAATCAGCTGCGGAAACTTGTCACTTTCCGCAGTCAGCTCAAGTTTCCGTAGCCATTTTGTTGAAGACTATGTTACAGGTGTCCATTAGAGAATCCGGCCACATGGGCAAGCTGCAAATGACATGTACATGGAGTGTGTCCCCTTGGTTCAGCTGAATCACTCACAAACAATCATGGTCAAGGACGGTCAAAGGAGTGGTCAAACCAAGAGTTTTGCGGTGGCACGACTCTGTTTTTACCACGTGAAGTTTTGCGTGGCAAGTTCCTCAATCTCCGGAGGTGTGCTAACACCTGTGGATCAATCCGTGAACCAAATCGAATAGCCACCACTCCATAGATTTATTTGTCACGGATACCATACTGCTAGATCTCAGGACGTGGATATTTATGTGTCTATTTGGCAGCGCAGAATTTAGGAATCAGTTATAGCATCTTCAGTTATAAATAACGCATTATCATACCCTTGATAGTTAGCTTTTCATATGTAATCTCGACTGTTTTTATAAGCCCACTGTGCCGTGCTATATCTTTATCTTATAACAACATTTTAATATATGAGAAGACAACGTTCTTAAGTTCAATTCGTGACTGAGTATTGATTGGCCGAGGTTGCAAAGGGCCCCTGTACACCAAGGCTCTGTATCTACTGTATAGTTTCTTGCTTGCTTTCATTATGTTACTGCTTTTATAATCATTTTCTTGTATATATTACACTGTTCTGATATTCATGTTAACTGCTGTCCATCTTTTCTTTTATGCTTTCTCATGATTGTTAATTGATCAGTGTTTTTCTTTCAAGTTCTTGTAGGCAGCTCGGGCAATTTACATAGTTTTAATGACTAATGACATGAGATCATCTTGTCCTTTATGCTGATTTATTTTCTGAGTTTTAATTCCAGCATTGTCATTTCTTTCAGTTCTGTTTTGCTCATTTACTTTCATGCAATTTAGATATCATATTACTCCATTTGTTTATGGTTACCTTCCTATAGCCAAGTGACTCAAATAGTGAGGAATCAGAATATTATTTGATGTAGTATGATTTATTTTACTTTCCTGCAAGTTAGTGATTAGATTACTTATGTCATTTTCAGGGATTGAAGTATGAATGAGTAGTTTAATCTTAGTTTCATTTTATGCAATTTCATTTCCTGCAATTTGGATATCAGATTACTCAATTTGTTTATGATTACCTCCTATAGCCAGAGCGAGTCGAAAGGTGAGGGGTCAGAATATGAGTTGAAGTAGTGTGATTTAGTTTGCTTTGCTTACAGTCTTTGAATTACTTTGAGTTCAGTTTTTATTTTCTTTTTATACAGCAGTAAGGATACTGGGCTTCATTGTCACTAGTTCACTGTTTTGGTACATTTTTATTTTCTTTTGGGAATTGATTTCATCACAGCAAGTTTTGCAGCCTTTTTCAAAACTTTAAAGTTTGGAAAATCATTGTAGAAATCACCATTGCCATCCATACTTGACTTTCAATTCTGCCATCTCACATTAGGGAATCAACAGAAGATCAACCCAAAAACAAACCAAAAACTCAAAAACGACAAAGAACTAAGAAATCGGTTATCTTGCATATACAGTGCACTTCACTTCAGCAATTTACGACTCTCGGATTGAAATTTTAAATAGCAATTTAGGACACACTAAATTGACCAAACATTTTGGCGCCGTTGCCGGGGAAGTGAAACTAGGTAGCCAATTTCTTAAAAAAAAAAATAAGAAAATTTCAAGGAAGGTAAAAATTGATAACTTCTCAAAGTATGCTCTCCTCTTGCACCTAGTGTGATCTGGAGGATCAGAAAAGAGATTTATTGGTTTAATAATTTCTTGAGTATGCTCTCTTCTTGCACCTAGAGTGACCTGGAAGATCAGAAAGAGAATTATTAGCCCGACTTGAAGAAAAAAAAAATGACATGCATAGAGCAAGAGATTCTAGGGGAAGGTTTTTAGCTAGGGCCAAGAGTTCGATTTTTACAACTCCATCTACTTCAAGGAATAGACAAGAAACACCTCCATCATCTACAAATCACACTCCTAGCCTTAGAATTCCTGGAATTCAAGAGGCAGTAGTTGAATTAGGAGACTCTCCCACACTATCCACCGAATCTGAGTTAGGAAGAGACCCTTTCTCTACTTCTATAGGAAAACACATTGTAATTGAGGAAGTAGAATCACCTGAAGAAGAAGAGGGAGAAATTCCTCCTCGCTCGCCATTAGTAGAGGAACCAGAGGACTCTGAAGTCTCTGAGGAAACTATCATGGCAGAGGAAGTAGTAAACAGATTTGGTAGAGGTAGAGGTAGAGGTAGAGGTAGAGGAGGAGGAGGTAGAGGTAACAATGGGGGAAATAGGGATGGAGATAAATCATTCGGATTTCCTATAGTTGATGAGGATTCTCGAGCAACAATGAAAAACATCTCACCACCTGTCCTCCCAAACTTTCATGGGTTACGAAATGAGGATCCTGAAACATTTCTATTTGAGTTTGAAGTCGTGTGTCAAACTTATGATTATATGGAAGACTCTCAAAAACTCAAATTGTTTCCTTCAACATTGAAGGGAGCTGCTTTGAAATGGTTCATGGGATTAGTCACTCAATCCATTAGGACTTGGAATGATATGAAACAGACATTTTTGGATAGATACCTGGACTATTGTATGCCCACCAATCACAAGGATGAGGTATTCAAAATGGTGCAAAGAGAAGATGGAAACTTGGAGGATTTACTTGAAAGATTTCAATACAACCTGAAAAGAGCAAAAATGAATAACTTAGATGAGAAAACCTTGAAAGCCCTTCGATTAAAAGCCATTAGAGATGAATGGATAGATATTTTGAACATGATGGGAAAAGGAGATATATCTCAACTTCCACTTCATGATATAACAGAGCTATGTGTCCATCTCTCAAGGGGAAAATCTAAAACTGGAAAAGGGCCTAGAGATCCTTCCCTCATTAGAGCAAACAAATCTGCAACTAGATCAATAAGTAGGGCTGAGATTGGCAACATGCTTGATGAATTCAAAACTAATATTTTAGGGAGTCTTAGTGAGCAACTAGACACCCTTAAGATACAAAACAAGTAGAAAGCAAAAGCTGAAGCTTTGGCCATCTTTTGTGAAAAATGTAGGAAGAAACATGCTCTAAGGGAGTGTCCCTTGGATGCAAAAGTTGTAGAAATATGTGTGATTTGTTCAGAAAACCATGAGACCAAGGATTGTCCTTCAATTCCTGGTCTCAAAGCTGTCTTTCAAGAATATCCAAATTCAATTGAGTCTCTCTGTTTTTTTGCAAGGAGACCTTGGCAGGGGCAACAAAATCAAGGGTTTAACAACTCTATGAACTTTCAACCCCCACCTAATTGGAATCCTTGGCAACAACCTTGGTCCCAACCTCAAAATCCTTTTCAATCATGGGTACAAGTTATGCAAAATCCTTATGGGAGATTTGCTCAATTTTAACAATATCCTCCATCTTTTCAAAATCAACAAGCTCCACAACTTTCAAATCAAAATCCACAACTATCATTGCCATTTCCACAACAACAACAACCTTCTCAACAAAATCCAAATTCTCAACTTTTACTTCCATTCCAACAGAAGACAAATCAACTACCTTCCCAGCGATTGCCGAACCCCAACAATAAAACCCTCAAAATGCTTACATGGTAGAAGGACAACAATTTCCTACCTATATGATTGTTCCTCTTAATGATGTACAACTCAGATCTGGTAGAGTTTTAGACAAACCTAATATAGATGCTCAAAAGCAAAGCATTTCTGAGGAAGATTCTCTTGAAGCCAATAAAGATTCTGAAGCACCTCTTCAAAACCCAAGCACTCAAAAAGAAAAAGAAAAAGAGTCAACCACCACAACTCCTATAGTTGAGCAACCTACATGTTCATCTACACCTCCTTTTCCTGAAAGATTACAAATTGACAAAGGGGTGGAAAAACAAATCTTGTTTCCTGACTATGATTTTCTAGATGAATTAGAGAATGTCTGTATCAAGATTCCCTTGTTACAAGCCATTAGAGAGATTCCTATTCTAGCAAAAACAATAAAGGAGTTGAGTCTTAAAAGACCAGGAAGGAAACCAAGAGATACAAGAAGAATCCACCTGGTAGGAAAAATTGCAGATATCATGATGGGAAAAATTACTATGCAGAAGTATGTAGATCCCGGTAGTCCAATTGTCAAAACACATATCAATGGGGTAGAAATTCTAAATACTTTTATTGATTTAGGGGCTACTATCAACATTATGAGTAGACAGACTATGGAACAGTTAAAACTTCCTAATCTTCTTTTTACACCTACTTTACTGCAACTTGCAGATCGATCAATTATCAAACCAGACGGTGTATTAGAAGACATTTCGGTCTCCTTAGATTCTTGGGAATATCTAGTAGATTTCATGATTTTAACTCCCAAGAGTAATCTAGGAGGACACCCTCTCATTTTAGGAAGACCTTGGCTAGCCACAACTGATGCTTTTATCAGTTGTAGATATGGGGATATGTATATTTCTGATGGTAATTCGACAAAGAAATTCAATCTGTATCCTCCAGCAAAAGAAATTACAGAAGTAGGAGATAATGAATGGGTTGATGATGAGGATACTATACAACTTGTCTTTACCATTTCTGAAATCAGTGAAGATAGTCAAATTCTGAACACATTAGAAAACTTTGAAACATCTTCAGAATATGACCACACACAATTTCAGTTAGATTCTGACATTGAGTATCTATCATCTAGACAAATGTCTCTTTACTCTATGGAAGAGTTTGGTAGTTCCGCCATTGAGATCTTTCCAGGTAAAACATTGAATATCAACAAAAACTTGGAAAAATCACAACAGGGAGAGCTAACCAAAATCTTGCAAAAACATTCTACTGCATTTGCATGTGAGTATACTGATATGAAAGGTATTGACCCTAAGACCTGCATTCATCACATGTACATTGAGGAAAACAGTAGACCAATCAGACAACCTCAGAGAAGGATGAATCCAAACCTTAGGGAGATAGTGAAAGAAGAGCTCCAAAAACTACTCAATGTAAACTTCATTTATCCAATTTCAGATAGCCGATGGGTTTCTCCTTTGGTTATAGTACCTAAAAAGAATGGTAAATGGAGGGTATGCATTGATTATAGGGAATTGAACAAAGCAACTTTGAAGGATCACTTTCCTTTACCCTTTATCGATCAGGTATTAGATACTTTAGCAGGCAAAAAGTACTTTTCATTTTTGGATGGTTTTAGTGGCTATAATCAGATTCAGGTAGCACCTGAAGATCAAGATAAGACCACATTTACCTGTCCATGGGGAACTTTTGCTTACCGAGTACTTCCTTTTGGATTATGTAATGAACCCGCAACATTTCAAAGGGCAGTACTAGGAATCTTTTCTGATCTAATCCATGATTGTGTAGAGGTTTATATGGATGATTTTACAATTTATGGTGATTCATTTGAAGAGGCATTAAAGAATTTGGAAAAAGTCCTTATAAGGTGTAAAGAAACAAACCTTTCATTGAGTCATGAAAAATGCTTTATGATGTTTACTGAAGGTATTGTTTTGGGACATCATATTTCAAGGGATGGGATTAAAGTTGATAGATCAAAAGTTGAAGTCATCTCCAAGTTGCCTATTCCAAATTGTCAAAAAGATGTTAGAAGTTTTTTGGGATTTACTAGATACTATAGAAGATTTATAGAAAACTTCACCAAAATAGCATCTCCACTTTTCAAATTACTTACAAAAGACTATAAATTCAAATGGGATCCTGATTGTCAATCTGCATTTGAAACTTTGAAAACAAGAATATCTGAAGCACCCATTTTGAGAGGGCCAAATTGGAAACTTCCTTTCCATATTTCTACAGATGCTTCAGATACAACTCTAGGAGCTGTGTTGGGTCAAAAGGATTTAGTTCCTTATGCCATTTACTACACCAGTAAAAATTTGACTCCCACTGAGTTGAACTATACTGTGACTGAAAAAGAGTTCTTAGCTGTTGTTCATGCAATCAATAAGTTTAGACATTATATAACAGGCTATGAAACTTTTGTCCATACTGATCATTCTACAATTAGATATCTAATGAAAAAACCTATTACTAATGGCAGAGTTACAAGATGGCTCTTACTTTTACAAGAATTCAATATTACTGTATTGGATAGACCAGGGAAACAAAATACAATAGTTGATTTCTTGTCTAGGATCCAAAATACTAATGAAGATTCTCATGTAGAGGATAAGTTTCCAGATGAATATTTATTTGCAGTAACTACTAAGACTCCTTAGTATGCAGATATTGCTAACTATTTGGTTACAGGGAAGCTACCTCCACATTTATTTCCTAGTGAAAAAATAAGAAATATTCAGGAGAGTTCAAATTATTCATGGATTTCTAACGAATTGTTTAAAACAGGGCTAGATTGTGTGATCAGAAGATGTGTTCGGGAAGATGAAATGCCTGACATCCTCAAGGCATGTCACAATGAACCATGCGGTGGACACTTTGCTGACAAAAGGACGGCCTATAAAATCCTTTCTTTAGGATATTATTGGCCTTCCCTCTTCAAAGATACAAAACAATATGTCATAAGGTGTGACAGCTGCCAAAGAGTAGGGACACCAACTCTTTCAAACGAAATTCCATTACAACCACAGGTACTCATCAAACCCTTTGAAAAATGGGCTTTAGATTTCATTGGACCCATTAATCCACCATCTAAACAGAAGAAGTATATATTGGTATGCACTGATTATGTCACTAAATGGGTAGAAGCCAAAGCATTACTTTTTGCTACTGAAAATTCAGTTGTTAATTTTCTTTATGAGGATATTTTTACTCGTTTTGGTGTCCCAAGAGAAATTGTGACAGATCAGGGAAGTCAATTTACATCTAACTTGATGGAGAAGCTGATGGAAGAATACAAAATCAAGCACAAAAAATCTACTCCTTACCATCCGCAAGCAAATTGCCAAGTGGAGTCTACAAACAAAGTTATTGAGAACATCATCACCAAAACTGTTCATCTACATAGAAAAGATTGGGCAGAAAGGCTTCCTGAAGCCTTGTGGGCCTACAGAACTACATGGAGGAATACAACAGGACATTCTCCCTATGAACTCGTTTATGGGAAAGAAGTCCTGCTCCCCATTGAGTTTCAAGTCCAGACTTTCAAGATGGCAGTTCAGTTGGTGATGAATCTATCAGAAGCCCAAAAGCACAGAATGGAGCAGCTGAATGAGCTAGATGAGATCAGACAAGAAGCAATTTTAAGAACTGATCTAGTTCAACATCAAAGAGCTAAGTGGCATGACAGATACATCAAAGAGAAAAAGTTTCAAGAGGGAGATTGGGCACTACTGTTTGATTCCAAGTTTAAAGACTTCAAGGGTAAATTTCAGACCCATTGGATTGGGCCATATGAGATTGACAAAGTCTTTAGCAATGGAGCGGTAAGAATCAAGACCATTGATGAATTTCAAACTCCTCTTATTGTGAATGGCCACAGATTGAAAATTTATCATAAGCCACTCTCAAAAGAAGAATTTGTCAAAATATTTCAAGAGAATTCTGCAATAAGGCTGGTGAAGAAGAATCCTTCTTCCCCACCAGCCTAGCCTTTGTTTCTTTCAGTTACAAAAAAAAATAATTGTATAAGCCTGAAAACCAATCACTGATTGGCGGTCTTATACAGAAAATATAGAGTGAAAATCAGGGACACCTGACACTCTATATTTTCCAAAAAAAAAAATTCTTCTCTCCTTCTTTTTCATCGTCACTCCACTTCATTTGCCATTCCACTCCATCTCCATTTCATTTTCATTTCACTTCACTCTGCTTCATCTCACTCCATTTCATTCATTTCATTCCATTTCATCAATAAATGTCTCTTTCAGGACCATTTTCACTCAGTTAGTTATTTTCTAACTATCTTTGTTCAAGCCAAGTGGGTGCTGTGTCAGTTTCGCATTTGGAAGCAGTTTCCGCAGCCAGAAGCAGTTTCCGCAACCACCACTCTGTTTTTCAAATTTACAGTCAAAATGTTAGTGCAATAATCATGGAAATGCAGGTGTGACTGAGCATATGCTATGAAGACATGGAGCATCTCCAGACATCAATAAAGAGTAGTTGGTTAAAGGCTAATGGACAACAAATGACAAGGTTTCCAAAGGTATGAGCAAAAATTTCTTTCAAATAGCAATTGAAGGCACAATTTTGCATAGTTGTCAAACCATAAAAGCTCTACTATGTGCAATGATTATCATGATAGCTCCATTACCCATTACCATCCCATGATATTATTCCGCACACCATGCATTTATTCCTTAACGGTCTTATGATTGATTTTTGGGTTTAAACTAATAGTCGACTACACTTTCATACACCACTTGTAATCATGAGATGTGACCTATTTCACTACGGCTCCTCTCCATCGCATTTTCCACAACCATTCATTAAACGTGTAACATTTCGTACGTAGCTGTTCAATTCAAAATCCCGACTCCACTCCATTTCCTTACCATTCTGTTAAGACCATCTTCTTCACATACGTTTGCACTTCATTTTGTGAACTCACCCCGGCTGCTCATCCTCTGTTTCCGCTTGCAGTTCCGGAACACTCCCGTTACCTGTTATCCTCCAGTTGCAGCCACTGTATTTTTGCCATAAACACTGCAACCGAACCACCTTACCTCTGCTAAACCCTCACATGCAATTGAATTTTCAGTTGAATTTCAAAACAGAGGAAAGGATGGGACGATTACTAAGGGCAGAACCGGAAGGACCTAAATATTTAGAAGGTTACCCTCAAGCAAAAGATTTGCTGAAGAAAGCAAAATGGTTACGCTTCATCCAGAAATTTAAGGGCCATAACAAGGAGGTAACGAAAACCTTTGCACGGTCTTTCAACGGCCAGATGGTAGAAATTGGAGACTTAAAGATCACGGTCACTAAAGCAACAGTAGCAGCTGCCACAGACTTGCCCCAGGAAGGTGAGCGATGGTTTAAAAACAAAAGTGTGGACGAACAGGCATGGAGAATTATGCTACGTAACCCAGGTATGGACGTTACTGTGTTTACAAAAGGAATTCCTGTTCATGCATTGAAGGAAGAAAGGGCTAGCCTACTGTTAATTATCCAAAAGTTTATCACTTGCGAAGGACGCTTTGGTTCAATGTACATGTACCATGCTAGGTTATTGATGAACTTCTTAGAGAGTTAAACTCTTAATTTGCCTTATTTCTTACTGCTAAGTTTGAAAAAGATGAGTACCACAGTCCAAAAGCACATAGGAAATATAGAACCTCATCTATATCATCATGGACTTGTAAGGATTCTCATTGAAGACCAACTGAAGAAAAACAAAGATACCTGGGAACAATTCTTAGTAAGAAATTACTTTCAAGAGCCATTTGAGGCACCTGAAAGTAGTACACCAAAGACACCGAGAAGGAGTAGGAGAAAAGAAAATAGTGCCATAGTCCAAGACTCTCCTATTACCAAAACTCAAGAAGTTGGTCAAAAAGAAAAGGAGAAAAGAACTAAGGACAGAAAATAGAGAAAATTGAAAGGCAAAAGAAACATAGAAGAAGTCTACCAATCACCAGATCCATCTATAGAGGAGGACTATCAAACATTGTTTAAGAGATTAGTGCATCTTCAAAAACAAACTGCTACAACAAAGAAGAAGGAAAAAGGAAAACAGAGCATAGAAGAAGGGAGTACTAGTCCACTGTATTTAAGAAGAAGCAACAGGCTTAGAGGAAGGGGGATTAAAATACAAGTGAAACGACCCCACTTCATTGACTTGGGTGGGGAAACACCCGAGAAACCTCCAGCTGGCCATAGTCCATCTCATCCTCAGCCAACTATGGAAACTAGTCCTCCACATGTTGATGAAAGCCCTTCTCGGCCAGATATAGAAAGCAGTCCTCCTCCTCCACAAGACTTTGAAGTCAGTCCAAGAAAAACACTCGAAATAGATCAAAGTCAATAGGAGGCGTATGACTACCTCGAATCTTTAGAAAAGACAGCTGCAGGCCCGAGTACCACTCTGCCCCACATGACACAAGATGCACAAGTCCAATCCTTAAAGTAAGAAGTGTTTGAATTAGAAGTTCTAAACATGCATATTAAGCAGGAAAATGAAGCACTTAAGGAGCAGAGCAAAGTGGACAAAATTATTCATGACAATACTATGCTTCATTTGGGACTATGGCAAAAGAAGAACAAGAAACTAAAGAAAAAGTGCAGAAAGTTGAGCAGAGAATTGATCAATCTCAAATTCAAATGTCTGATAAGGAAACCCAGGATGGTGGTAGCACCAAGAAAGAAGAGAAGAGGACTGGATGTACCAGCAGAGGCTTCAGAACATATGGATTAAAGGGGAATGACTAAAATTTTGGTTGCATGAGGACATGCAACACCTTCATAGTTGGGGTATGTTGAGTCCCAAACCTGCATCTTCCCTATACACCTTTTCAGCCTTCCTTTCCATTTACTTGACCCACCAAGCTGTCAAATCATTGCATATTAGTTTAAAAAGAGCTTATAAAATGGTTTCCTAACTATGTCTTGTGACTGCTGTTTGATTTAGATTTTTGTTCAATCAGCTGCGGAAACTTGTCACTTTCCGCAGCCAGCTCAAGTTTCCGCAACCATTTTGTTGAAGACTATGTTACAGGTGTCCATTAGAGAATCTGGCCACATGGGCAAGCTGTAAATGACATGTACATGGAGCGTGTCCCCTTGGTTCAGCTGAATCACTCACAAACAGTCATGGTCAAGGACGGTCAAAGGAATGGTCAAACCAAGAGTTTTGCGGTGGCACGGCTCTGTTTTTACCACGTGAAGTTTTGCGTGGCAAGTTCCTCAATCTCCGGAGGTGTGCTAAAACCTGTGGATCAATCCGTGAACCAAATCGAATAGCCACCACTCCATAGATTTATTTGTCACGACTACCATACTGCTAGATCTCAGGATGTGGATATTTATGTGTCTGTTTGGCAGCGCAGAATTTAGGAATCAGTTATAGCATCTTCAGTTATAAATAACGCGTTATCATACGCTTGATAGTTAGCTTTTCATATGTAATCTCGACTGTTTTTATAAGCCCACTGTGCCGTGCTATATCTTTATCTTATAACAACATTTTAATATATGAGAAGACAACGTTCTTAAGTTCAATTCGTGACTGAGTATTGATTGGCCGAGGTTGCAGAGGGCCCCTGTACACCAAGGCTCTGTATCTACTGTATAGTTTCTTGCTTGCTTTCATTATGTTACTGCTTTTATAATCATTTTCTTGTATATATTACACTGTTCTGATATTCATGTTAACTGCTGTCCATCTTTTCTTTTATGCTTTCTCATGATTGTTAATTGATCAGTGTTTTTCTTTCAAGTTCTTGTAGGCAGCTCGGGAAATTTACATAGTTTTAATGACTAATGACATGAGATCATCTTGTCCTTTATGCTGATTTATTTTCTGAGTTTTAATTCCAGAATTATCATTTCTTTCAGTTCTGTTTTGCTCATTTACTTTCATGCAATTTAGATATCATATTACTCCATTTGTTTATGGTTACCTTCCTATAGCCAAGCGACTCAAATAGTGAGGAATCAGAATATTATTTGATGTAGTATGATTTAGTTTACTTTCCTGCAAGTTAGTGATTAGATTACTTATGTCATTTTTAGGAATTGAAGTATGAATGAGTAGTTTAATCTTAGTTTCATTTTATGAAATTTCATTTCCTGCAATTTAGATATTAGATTACTCAACTTGTTTATGATTACCTCCTATAGCCAGAGCGAGTCGAAAGGTGAGGGGTCAGAATATGAGTTGAAGTAGTGTGATTTAGTTTGCTTTGCTTACAGTCTTTGAATTGCTTTGAGTTCAGTTTTTATTTTCTTTTTATACAACAGTAAGGATACTGGGCTTCATTGTCACTAGTTCACTGTTTTGGTACATTTTTATTTTCTTTTGGGAATTGATTTCATCACAGCAAGTTTTGCAGCCTTTTTGAGAACTTTAAAGTTTGGAAAATCATTGTAGAAATCACCATTGCCATCCATACTTGACTTTCAATTCTGCCATCTCACATTAGGGAATCAACAGAAGATAAACCCAAAAACAAACCAAAAACTCAAAAACGACAAAGAACTAAGAAATCGGTTATCTTGCATATACAGTGCACTTCACTTCAGCAGTTTACGACTCTCGGATTGACATTTTAAATAGCAATTTAGGACACACTAAATTGACCAAACACTTTCCCCTGGTTATTTCTTCTATGTTATGTGTGATTGATTTCTCCTTATCAGTTATATGTGTTCTCTTGATCTTGCTCGATTCAATTAAGCTTCTGAAAAGTGTTGTAGAAGTAGATCTTGTATTGTGTTTTAGTATATTGCATTATCAGGTGATCTGCAGTGGGAATTTCTACATGGTATTGGTGCAAAGGTGATCAAGGAAGAAAAATATACAAGAAGGGAGAAGTTTGAAGTTTGTGATTCCTTAATATAGAAATCGAGTTCTTATCACATCTCTATTTCACCTATGGCGTTCAATGGTTTAAGACTCGAACATGCCCTTGATGGCAGTTTGAATTATATAGCCTGGAAGGATCGCATGGAAGCAGTACTAGAGGATAATGGTCTAAAGGAATTCATTGATCAAGAAGTCCCCAAGCTGACTGGTGCTGCTAAATTGGCTGAATGGAAGAAATGTGTCGCTAGAGCAAGGAGAATCCTTTTGGAGGGAGTTCGAGATCACATAGTCTTGAGTCTCCATGGGAAGGACACACCATTTTCAATCTGGAAAACATTGAAAGATCTATATCAGAATAGCAGTGATCAGAGGAAGCTGGCACTAAAAGACAAGCTTTGGAAGATCAAGTGTGAAAAGGGAAAAATGATCTCTACGTATCTGAACAAGCTCACCACATGTAGGGATGAGCTTGGAAGTGTAGGGATCATGACAGCTGATGATGACATGGTGAGTCTTGCACTCCTCGGTCTTCCTAAGAGTTGGCATAGCTACCAGGACTCGGTTAATGGAAGAGAGAAACTGCCAGATTGGGAATGACTTTGGTCGGATTTGATGCAGGAGGAGATAAGAAGAAGCACTAGAGATGGTTCTTCATCCATGGAGGATGAATAAAACTGTGCCTTAGCGAGTAAGGTGAAGAAGGGGAAGGAGAAGAATTCTCTTTCCCAATCCAGTTCTTCCCATGGTGGGAAGAAGTTTGACAAATAGAAATTGCGATTCTTTTGTTGTCATGAGGTGGGCCAATTTGCTACAAATTGTCCACTGAGGAAATCTAATAAGGGATCCGTGGAAGGATCAGAAGGTGAGGCACTGGCCTCACAGTTCGAGTTGGATTTCACACTGTTTGCATGCATGGTTTCATCAATGGTGGGAAGTGGTTGGTTTCTTGACAGTGGAGCTTCTTTCCACATGACTGGTGACAAGAGTTTGTTCAGTACTTTGGAGGAGAAAGATCTCCAGATACTCATAGCAATGGGTAATGATGAAAAGTATAGTGTCTTAGGTGTAGGCACAGTCTATTTTTTAGAGGGAGCATGGAGCTCGCATTACCTTGACCGATGTCAAGTATGTACCAAGATTGAAGAGAAATTTGGTGTCGATCGCGATGGTGGAAGACAGAGGCTATGATGTAGTCTTCAGTTAGGGAAAGGTTTTCCTTAGACACATCATCACTAGACAGGTGAAGTAGATCGGTTCACAGGTCAAGAACCTGTATGCTCTTGAGGTTCAAGATGTATGTAAAGCCTTGAGGAGCAAGGCAAAGGTTGAAGACTTGGTGGTTGAGAGGGAGAGTAAATTACCTCTCAACATGCAGCGCTAGAAGAAATATCACATAATTATGGAGGAGCCACAATTGGTGAAGCAGCTTTAGGAGGTTGTGGAGCAGCCACAACTAGAGAAGCTAAGAGGAGATCGAGTAGAGATATCTACTCATGTAGAGACCTCTAGTAGGGGGAAATTTTGAGCCAAGTGGGCAGAGGGATCACATCCATCCATACCTCCAGGTAGGAGGTGGGGCGATGTGGAGTGATCGTCCCAAGAAGGCTGGAATAGGGGCAGGATCCTTGAGGTACCCAACCTCTTTGATTTGACTTTGCTACAGGAGCCCTGACAAGGAGTAACAAGACTGGCTAATTGGGTAAAGACAGATGTGGATGGAGTGGTAGAGAGAGCTATAGTGCAAGAGTCCCAAGACATTGTAGAGCTAGTAGACTGCAACAATGTGAGAGGCACAAGAGTGCTGCACTAGTGCAGGATGGCACAGAGAGGTGTTCAACGGTGTGAGATGAATGGAGTGTTGCAGCAGCTCAGAGGTCAGAGAGGGAGCAATTTTTAGCAACAGTTAGAGATTCAGCATCAGAGTATGTTTCTAGCCCAACAGAGAGGTCAATTGGGAGTTTTTGTTTTGTTTTCATTTTTGTTTCTAGAATTTCTAGAGAAACCACACTTGGTAGAAGTGTTGCATGCAGGACATTCCAAAGGTACAGGATCAGGTTTGAGTTGAATGCTTTTCTTGTTGAGAGAGAGTGTTGAAAATGGCAACAAGAAATGCTAAAAATAGAAGTGCTAAAAATAGCACTGCTATAAATAGCAGTTTGGGTACTAGTGCTGGATTGAGCAACAAGGAATGAAAAATGGAAGTGCTAAAAATAACATTGCTATTTTTAGCAGTTCAGGATGGATTCCAATTTTAGTCAGTCCCTGGACTAAAATAGGAAGTAAAATTCGAATTTGAACTTAATAGCTGTTTGAAAATAAATTAATTAATTCACCATGAGTTAATTAGTTGTGAAAAATCAAACATGAAGTCTATGTGAGGACATGCAACAATTTCTCTATTAATTGAGGAATTTATCCATCAGTTAAAGAGATAAGGATGAGTTCTAATTTGAGTTGTAATTAGTTGGCTTAGTTAACTGAGTCAAGTCCAGTTATATTGATTTAAACAGTTTGTTTAAATTAATGTGAGTTTAGTTAGTTAATGCATTCTTGCATATAACTGCTGCACTTCAGATAACTAAATATTCTCTCATGAATAACTCATGCATGTCAGTTCAGATAGAGACCCAGTTGAGATCAGAGGAGGGACAGTGTACTATCAGTTGGATGGATTTTTCCTATAAAGGAAGCTCATCCATGGAGAAGGATTTATCTCCTTCAGGATTGTGCAGTTGGATCAGAGGTTAGTGAGTGTGTGAAGAGGCTAATTCACACAAGTGGCTGCACTAGACACCAAGGAAAATTGTGCAAAAAAATAGGAGGCTTGGATGGCATAGGAGAAGGTTTGAGAGAGGCCTTTGACTCTCTATGAGCATCAGAGGGATTGCAGAGAGAGCAGGATAGCTTGTGAGCTGATTCTTTTTGTAATCTAGACTATATTTCCACTTGTATGATAATACAGAGTTGGGGTTTTAGGCTGAGGCTTTCCCCTGGTTATTTCTTTTGTGTTATGTGTGATTGATTTCTCCTTATCAGTTATATGTGTTCTCTTGATCTTTCTCAATTCAATTAAGCTTCTGCAAAGTGTTGTAGAAGTAGATCTTGTATTGTGTTTTAGTATATTGCATTATGAGGTGATCTACAGTGGGAATTTCTACAATGGACGCCATGGCCTTTTGGGGGCCATGATATGATCCCTGGAGCAGAGTTCTTTTCTTGTGTCAAACTCCTTAAAAAATGAAACAAGGTTCCCAAAGAAACAAGGTGTTCAAGAAGAAAGCACACACAAATAACTACCTTCATGCTGAATCACACCATCATCTAACACAAAAGATGGGTGTTCTCAAAACCCTCTTCACTAGAGCATTGAGAATATTAAACAAGGAGAATGTAGAGGAGGAGATAAACACAAATATTCCATTAGATGAAGCTATCCAAGTGATAACATAGGTCACTAATCCCCAGGCAATGAAACTTGCAGAGATATGTCTTCGTTCTACATTCTTTACCTTCCAAGGTGAATTCTTTGAGCAAACATCTAGAGTTGATGTGGGGTCCCAAACAACAAAACTTGCAGAGATATGTCTTCGTTATACATTCTTTACGTTCCAAGGAGAATTCTTTTAGCAAACATCTGGAGTGGCTGTGAGGTCCCCACTATCCCCTATAGTAGCTAATATTTTTATGGAAATTTTTGAAAAGAAAGCCCTGGAAACATACGCTTTGAAACCTAAATTCTAGATTAGGTTTGTTGATGACACTAATGTATATTGGCCACATGGGGATGAGGAGTTAATAAAATTTCTAGACCACCTTAATATCTTATCTTAACACATAAAGTTTACTATGGAGGTTGAAGGAAACAATTTCATCCCATTTCTTGACATTCTCCTCCTTAAGAATGAAGATGGATCATTAGGACACAAGGTTTTTAGGAAGAAAGCACACACAAATAACTACCTTCATGCTGAATCACACCATCATCCAGCACAAAACATGGGTGTGCTCAAAACCCTTTCCACTAAAGAATTGATAATATTAGACAAGGGGCATGTAGAGGAGGGTATAAACACAAAGTTTCTGTTAGATGAAGCTATCCAAGTGACAAAATAGGTAACTAACCCTTAGACTGTGAAACTTGCAGAGATATGTCTTATTTCTACATTCTTTACCTTCCAAGGTGAAAACATTTGGAGTGGCTATGGTGTCCCCACTATCCCCTATAGTAGCCAATATTTTTATGGAAATTTTTGAAAAGAAAGCCCTGGAAACTTACCCTTTGAAACCTAAATTCTAGATTAGGTTTGTTGATGACACCAGTGTAAATTGGCCACATGGGGAAGAGGAGTTAAGAAAATTTCTAGACCACCTTAACAGCTTATCTGAACATATCAAGTTTACTATGGAGGTTGAAGAAAACAATTGCATCCCATTTCTTGACATTCTCCTCCTTAGGAATGAAGATGGATCATTAGGACACAAGGTGTTCAGGAAGAAAGCACACACAGATAACTACCTTCATGCTGAATCACACCATCATCCAGCACAAAATATGGGAGTGCTCAAAACCCTCTTCACTAGAGCATTAAGAATATTAGACAAGGAGCATGTAGAGGAGGAGATAAAGTATCTGAAGAAAGTCTTTGCTAGCATTAGATATAAAAATAAAGACATCATAAAAACCATCAAAAGAGCTAGAACTATATATGGATCTAGACCCTCTTCAGCAACCTCCCAACCTTCTAATAATAAAGCCTATCTACCATACATACAAGGTGTCACTAATAAGTTGGTCAGGGTTCTCAAAAAGAAAAACATTGATACCTCTTTCAAACCCTTAACTACCATCAGGAAAAATATGAGATCTGTAAAAGACAATATTGATCACCTCCAACACAAGGGTGTTTATAAGGTCTTGTGTTCATGTGGAGAATGTTATATTGGAGAGACAAGAAGATCCTTCAAAATTAGACTCAAAGAACATGACACTGACATTAAGAATGGTAGAACTAGATCTTCTGCTCTTGCATATCACTCATCAAGGACATGCCACCATCTTTTCCTTGACACAAAAATAATTGCCAAAGAAAAGCATCAATATAAGTGAAAGATCCATGAAGCCCTCAAAATTGTAAAGCATCCTCACAATCTTAATAGAGATAGGGGTATGGAAGTAAGTAGGACCTGGATCCCCTTACTCACTCAAGTACCCTTGTCTTGCAACCTTAATTTAACCTCTCCCCCTTATTCCCTTGTGCACTTTATCCCTCATTAGACCTTCCCTCTTCCCCTCTCCGTCATATTCTTTCCCTTCTAAATTTTCTCACTACATCCCCCTTTTCCTTTTTCTTCCATTCTATCCCTGACTTATAATCATATCATCTAAAATAATTACCCTAATCCCATTTTAATAATTATTATATTAATATTAATAATAATTAATACAAATTTATTATTATTAACTTTATTAATAATTATTATTATGAACTTAGTATGTTTACATTAATAATTATTAACTTAGAAGATTAATAATAATAGTTATTAATATTATTATTACTATTAATTAGCTTCATTATTAGTATTAATTAAGTAATTAATACTAATAAATAATAATAATTAATTCTAATAATAATGAATAATTATAATTAACTTTATTATCAATTATTAACAATAAAAATAAATAATTAACCTATTAATAACTTTCACCCTTATATTAACTATTAAAACTTATAATAATTATTAATAAAAATTTAATAAAATTATAAATAATTCTTTTAGTTTAATTGGTCGGTTCATTCCCATTTGATTTTCTTCCATCCCATATTTATTCCCTTCTTTTCTCGCTCTTCTCTATAGGAATTTGTCGTGATGATGAATCTTGTTATAGACTCAAAACGTCGACACAAAAATAGCTACTGTGGAATTTCTGAGCACTAAAAAATACTCAAGAGTTCCTTTTCTTGTGTCAAGCTCGTTAAAAAATGAAACAAGGTCCTATGAGCATAGTTCTTCATTAGAGGAATTTTGAGATCTAAAATAGGCCTCCTAAGAAAAATGTACAACCAAAATAAACTTTATAAGAACCAGTAGGATTCAAGATGATGATGTCAACCATGGGGGATGATTCACCATTTTTGGAGCAAAAAAGTAAAAATAATAAAATAATAAAACTATTTTTTCAACTCCTATTTTCAACTTATCTCCCTAAAGTTTTACTCAAATTTCAAGCTAGAGTACTCGTTGGATGCAAAATTTAATTCCTCATCCAAGGACTACCCATGTTGCATACTTTTGCTACATGAAAAATGAGAAATACATGAAAAAACGTGATTGCAATCACGTTTTACTCAAATTTTGATGGACCCTAAAGTTTTACTCAAATTTCGAGCGGGAGTACTCATTGCATGCAAAATTTAATTCCTCATCCAAGGCGTACCCATGTTGCATACATTCGATGGACCCTACTACACGAAAAATGAGAGATACATGAAAAAACGTGATTACAATCACATTTTTCATGTATTTCTCATTTTTCATGTAGCAGGATCCATTAAAAGTATGCAACATGGGTACTCTGTGGATGAGGAATCAAATTCTGCATCCAACAAGTGTTTCCACTCGAAATTTGAGTAAACTCATAGGGAGATATGTTGAAAATACAAGTTGAAAAATTAGTTTGTTTGTTTGTTTTTTTTTCCCCTCTAAAATTTGATGATGTAATGTAATCTTATTTTATTATTTCCACTATTATTATAAAATTTCCTTATGAGGCCCATTTTAGAGCTCAAAATTCCCCTAAAGTTTCTGTGTCAAGCTCGTTAAAAAATGAAATAGATTCCCTTTCCAATTTGAGTCTTTGATTAGTTCTCCTAAATTCCTAGTCGAGTCTTTCACTTGATCTCATAAATGAACCTTCATTCCATCCGCCTGTTAGTAACTAGTAGTTTACTTAGGTGAATGAAATGAAGCTTGGGGGGCATGTGCCTAGAATTGGGTCATTATGCTGGGGGCATGGAAACTTATTTCAAGCATAGTTTGTCTCTATTTCAAGCTTGTGTAAAAATGAAACCAATCGCAAGCATAGTTTTTCATGTTTCAAGCTTGTGTAAAAATGTAACCATTCTCATCCTATTTTTGTGATTTCCAATTTTATCAGTGTGATTCTATCAGATGAGCCTTGGTTTTCTCATTCCATCATCACCATCTGCTTGGCCAATCATATGATTTCACTTGGTTGTTTTACCCTTTCCTAAGGAACCATTGCAATGAGTGGTCTTATTAGCCAACTCTTGACCTTTGCATTTTTTGAGCAGTTCCATCATGACCGAAACCAGTTGTTACCCTTTATAGCACTCATTCCTTTAGGAGGAGTCCTCTTTCAACTATTCTCAGACCCCCAAAACATGAAAATTTTGTCGAGCACTTGTCTTTTCGAACTCATTAAAGTAAATGAAAAGACGTCTACTCAGTATAAGTTTAACCAAACTCCTTTTCGAACTCTCTAAACATGAAAAAGGAGTCGAGTTTCACCTTCATTGGACTCATAAAAACATCAAAAAAAGATGGACTCATTGAACATGATGGGACCAAACCACTCCTTTGCAGGGTTCGTTAAAGATACTCAGAGGGATTCATCTGAAGGATGAACTTACGGATCAAGCATATGTTATCCTCCTCAAGCTTGTTAAAAAATAAAGAGGTAATGACCAGAAATGGTTGGGGAAATTGGGAAAATAGGGTACTCCACCTATTAATGGTAGTGATTCGCTCTTGAACATGGCACTCTCTCACTTCATCTTTGTGATTGGTGGGTTGGGGAATTTTCTTATCTTTTTGGTTCATTACACCATATCGAAGCCTCCACATTTGGTTTTGGGTCAATGCTACCAACTCCATTCAGTGTCGCCAATATGTTCAAGAGAAGTCATTTAGTTGATATATTCTACGATACTCTTAAGCCTTCATTCATGTCTGTCGTTCCATAACCAGTTCCACATCAACATCATTCTGTCTCAAATCATGGTACATGTTTTGTTTCGCTGATGGGGGATACATTAAGGCCCTCTTGCGATGGGTCACTTCTTGTCAACATCAACTCATTATCTAGGAAGTTGACTTAGAAACTCCCTTCTGTACCTTGGAGCTTGCATACATTAATGAAAAGCATCCTCTCTCTTGGCAACATGTTTACATTATTGGCCTTCGACTGAAATATTTCATGTGGTGTTTGACCTCAACTCATTCATTCACACCATATATATTATACTTCAGTATCTTGTGTTAGTGTGAGTATTTGAATACTACCATTAGTGATAAAAAATCCTCTTTTCAAATCATATTAGGGTCCCATTCTGAATTTTTTGTCCTTCCAGTAGGTCGTCATGCAAAAATTTGGTCACTGAAGGTTGAATTAGGGTTTCCTTTACTCCTTTTAGAAATTTATCCCTTGCTAGATCAATTCAACCTTGATGAGTATCCATTGTCCATAAAGTTAATGACATCATGCCATCACATCAGTCATGTCATCTTGAAATTCAATCCTTCAAGGTCTCATTAGGTCTTTTAGGGTTTTTCAAGGTTTCATTAGGTCATTAGGGTTTCCAAGGTTCCAATAAAACTCCATTCCATTGCATAAGACCGACAAGTAAAGGGTGATCAAATAAAATCTCTTCACCATGTGAAGATGATTTGTAAAGAGAAATGCTTATTTCATCATGTAATTTTATGTTCACTATATGTAATAAGTACTATTCCTAAGCTACCAACTCAATCTCTATATGCCAACTTCATTAAAGAAAAGTCAAATTCAAAGAGTTCTCAAAGACCATAAAAATATCAATTTGTCAAAGGAAATAGTCAAGTGAAAGGGTAAAGTTTCAAAGGGTTAAGTGAACACCAAAGGGAGTTGTCTTCTGCTAAGGGTGTCCAAATCATCATTTTCCACAAGCACTAAACCCTAATTTCCTCTCCCACTGAGCCAAGGTTGGCTATGAAATCAGAGAAATCTGAGTAGAGGAGGCATAAGGGAGTTCATTTCAGAAAGCATGAGGCCATTCCAACTCATATACATCATGTCTCCATCATTTTTCAAGAAGTCATTCCAAGGGACAAATCATTTGCCACACATAGGGCCAGTGTTTCTTCCAAGTATGTTTCCAACAAAACAGAGATGAATTTTACCAAAGTTAGAGAGGTTTTTGTCGATAATAGTCCAAGGATGAAAAACCTCCTTCAGTTTTTACACAGGTATTATGGTTTTGGAGAAATGGAAAAAATAATGTTGCTACAAGAGAGTTGCTGCACTTCTGGAGTGACCTTGGAAAAATCAAATTTTCTCCTAGATGGAGTGTCCAAATGACTTTCTAGATGAGTCAAATGATAACTATAAAGAAAGAGATTTCCAATGAGATATCATGAGCTCAATTTGGAGTTTAGGAAGACCTCCGAAAGTTTCATGCAAGATCACACTTCATTTTTGCACCCTCATTCTGCACTTTTTGACCAGTCTTGGGAGAATCAACTTTTGGAGGGTCAAATCAAGTCCATTTTGGAAAATGAAGGTATATTTGGAAACTAGACAAGACAAGATTTCCAATGAGCTATCCTGGGCTCAATTTGGACACTAAGAAGGTAGTCAAAATCAACCTGCAAGTTGGAAGGCACGTTCTAAGCTTGGAGGTAGCGTTTGACCAGAGTGTTGCGCATTTGCCTTAAAAATCTGTGCATTTCCTAAGGGCGCTGCGTGCCTGTTAAAAGAGGGCGCATTTGACTAGATTGTTGTGCATTTTCCCAAAAACATCCTGAGATCACCCAAAGAGAACTACATCATCTCCAAGCTTTAAAATGTGCCACCATTATGCTCCAGCAAACAAGTAGGTTGAAATCATATCACTCCTCTCTTCCACAGTTGAATTATATGGTGGTTCATTGTGTTTTGGTGTCCTACTAGATTCAAAACCCTAGTAACATAATCTCATTCCTAAATTCCATTTCCTAGCTTCCCACTACCATTCCTACATTTCAAAACTACCCCCTGTTACCTCCCTCATATCACACATCCCCATTTTCATCTCCTCAATTTCCTCACACCATTCCATACTCTCTACACCTACATTCCATTTCATCATCTCCCTAGGGTTTGACTCCAATAAATTATGGCAGAAGAAGAGAACATAAGTCATAGTGAGGAAGACAATCAAGAGAGGAGGATATCTAAGAGACGGGAAGAATAATTAGACATGAGCCAACCAATACCAAGAGAACTCATGGCATCTCCCATCACTGTGATAGGCTTTAACCATGTGGGATGTTTTGAGTTTTGTGAGAAAGTACAAAGGATCCAACATCATCCTATGTTGACCAGATTATTCATCACCAACCTCCATGACAACCAGGTAACCCTTGCTAGTGTCACCTTCACTATATCTCTTGCTATCATATCAGCTGCCTCTGGGATTCCAAATGTTGGGGAAAAATGTTTAAACAAGGAGAATTGGATCATTTCTATTATGAGCCATATCTTAAAACAAGGTACAAGAATGAGAGAAAGAGGATTTTTCCTTTCTCTTACCTCCTAGACAGATATGTTCCCATGATGAAAATCATCATGAAGTACTTCACTTGTGAGGGTAGGTTTTCTAGGCTTTATTCCTATCATATCCAGCTACTCATGCATTTCACAAGAGTCAAAATGCTCAATATGCCCTACTATATTTACCGGAGCATTGACAAGATGTCATTCATTTCCCAAAAGAAAGATTATGATCATCAAATGTAAAGTATCTTTCACCACTCCCTCATCAAGATGATAGTCCTCCATTACCTTGATCAGCTTAACATTGCATGGGACACCTTTATATCTAATGAGATTTTCACTGTCCCACCTATTCAACATGGCCAAGAAGCACCTTCATCATCTCATCCACCCACCTCCATTCCTCCACCTTAGCCCATACATCATTCATCTATATCTAATGATTCAACCACACCATCACCTCCACCATCACCATTTCATTAGCCTATTCATTCAGCTAGCAGAGATGAAGGCAGTGAGCAAGAAAAGATTGAGCATGGTGAGAGCGGCAAGCCTAACAGGGCTAGTTTAGGTACCTTGATACATACCAATCAGAGAGGGCATAGACAAGTGTTTTCCCCCAGATTATGGAGGGGCCTTGCCTTCTTCATCAGCAAAGGAGGTACAAAAGGGTAAGGAAAAGGTGATAGAGGCAAAGATCTAGCAATAGGAGGAGGACCTCCATGAGATAGAGAGGGATTTTCACTTAGTTGACCTAAGTGAAAATAATGAAAGTGAAAATACAACCATTGTCATGAAGGAGAAGAATGCACTCATAGGAGAGCTCCAAGTCAACTTGCAAAGAACCAAATACATTATTTCATACTATGAACTGGAGAACAGATAGTTTGAGGTCAAACATGAGCTCATGGAGATTCAACTCATAAAAGCAAAGAGAGAGGTTGAAAAGGCTAAGGCCTTACTTGATGAGGCATATGGAGAATATAGTGACCAGCTAGAGGAATAGGTGCCAAGAAGAAGGCCAAGGACTAGAGGCCTAAAGAGATCTTTGGAGCTAGAAAAGCAAAGGGAGGCAGAACTAGCTAATGAGCTCACCCTAAATGAGCAATTTGCCAAAATGGTAAATGAGAACTGAGAACATTGGCTCGAGAGGGTAAATGGTCATCTTGAGAAACTCTTAGTCAAGGCCAAAAAGGACAATGATATTCAGAGAAGGATGGAAAAGTATTATGCCATGAGAAACAAAATTGCAAGAGCCAAGCTCAAAAGAGCCCATGCAAAGATTGAAGCCTTGACCAAGCAAGAGGAGAAAAGGAGGCTAGACATTCTTGCCAAGGCATCACTCCATGCCTCAAACACATGATCAGCTATCATCCCACCAATTTTGACAAGTTTTGAAGAAAATTTTGTAACTTGTGAATTACTGTGTTTTTTGAGGCATTTTTAGCACAGTGAAAAGGTCAAATGCACAACACCTAGGGTGTTGTGCTCTTTTTTGGGGCATCTAATGAGAAAAAGGTCAGCATAATTGGATTCAGAGTGATGAGGACATGCACCCTGTGTATTTGCTAGGCATTTTGAGATAAACAGTCAGTCAAAAAGGTCAAAAACCACCAAAAAACCATGTTTCTGCCTCATTTTTGGCTTGGACACTACACGTTTACCAATCTTGGGAGATTGAGTTTTTGACACGAAAAATGAGCTCCAATTTGAAAAATGAAGACATGTCTAGAAATTAGACTTGAAGGGCTTTCAAAAAAGCCATATTGGAGCAAATTTGGACATCGGGAAGGCACCCAAAAGTAGTCTTGAACTTGGAGGGCACGTTCGACACTAAGAGGGTGCGTTTGACAAAGAGAGGACGTATTTGATAGTCTTCTCCAATTTTCTGAGTTTCTCTCCTGTTTTGATTTCCACCTTCGAAAATGATGATTTTACCTATGCAAATGATCAAATTGAATGTAATTATCATGTTTTTACTATTACCTAGGGTAAATGCATTAGATAAATCAAGAAAATGAGGTATAATGAATCAGTTCACTTAAGATAGGAATGAGTCACTTGGACCATCCTACAAGTTAGCTATCAGTTCAGATTTTTGTGTAATATCTTCCTCACCTCATGGATTCGACCCCTGAGGATGAGGGGAAGTGGTTTTCATGTCCATTTAGTTCCTTTCTTCACCATAGATAAAGGTTGGTCTTGGTTGGATGTTTGGCTATTGATCAGAGACACTAGTCAGTATTTGGCAGAATTTAATGAATGAGTTGCAACTATTTTGATGGAATACCTGTGGTATGGAATTTTGACATAGTTTCTTCTTATGTTGCATATGTTTGAATGTTTTGTACTCCCATATTTCATTTCACTTCTATGATATGTTGATTTTCAAGTTGATGAGCAGAATACATCTTACATGCTCTGTTTTGTGGAAATCTTCATAGTTTGTCCATTTTATTCAGTTTAGAAAGAATACATGCTTGTATTTCTCTTTCTAGCACCTCACCAATATTATCCATCTCACTTCATAACCTTAAAGTGTTTGAGTGCCTACCTACCTTGCTCCATCAGATGTCTGCAATCATACCCTTATTTTCCCTCACCTAGTCTCTTTGACCTAATCCTCTTCCAAAAACCCCACCAAATCAAATCAAACAACCTCTTCACATCATACCTAGCCTAAAACCCTAATCTATCCAGTCCTCTTGGCTGTGATCCTTTGGAGAGATCCCTCTCCGGCTTGGTAGGGCTAGCTACTGTTAGCTTTGCTGTGCCAAAGAATCAAAAATGGATTCAAACACTCTCAAAGGCTGCAATTACACTTATAATTATGCCAAGGGATCCATGGTTGCTGTTGAAATCCTCAAATTGTGGCTAAAAGCTGCCCACCGATCAAAAAAGTTGCAAGAGAAAAGCCCTTTGGAGGGCAGAAATACACTATCGGGAGGCGGAAATACCCCAAAAAATATGTAAAAACCAAGATTACAGGCTTAAGGATCCGCTTCAATCTCAGTCGTTGGATCTGGCCGATCAACGGTCCAGATCACGTCGGCATATCGCAATCGGAGGAGGCGGGTAGTAGCAGCGACATGAGACTTCACCGATAAGCGATCGCCAATATCGCATCGGCATATCACTATCGGCAT
This sequence comes from Pinus tabuliformis, assembly GCA_031772625.1. NCBI lineage: Eukaryota > Viridiplantae > Streptophyta > Pinopsida > Pinales > Pinaceae > Pinus > Pinus tabuliformis. Next base: position 1,878,853,848 of record CM062819.1, on the reverse strand, counting down.
TGTCAAAGGGGCAGGTGCAATCGCCGATGGGACGGACCTGACGGCCATATATTATTTCGGGTCCGCAGTGTCCGCCGATATCGCATTGGCGCTTTCAAAGGGGCAGGGCCTTTTGCATATATATGTTCCGATCCGATGAGCCGGACCTGACGGTGGTGTTAATTACTTTTCATAAAATATCGAGTCCGCAGCGACTGGGGCACAAGACTTCGCCGATGAGAAATCGCCGATGGGCCGGACCCGATGGCGGTATTAATCCTTTTCGATAAAATTATCGGGTCCATGGCGGTTGCCGATATCGCATCAGCACTATCAAAGAGGGCAGGGCCTTTCGCACATACATATACCTCCGACCCGATGGGCTGGACCCGATGGCCATACAACACTCCATTGCATAATATTTCAAATCCGCGCCCGTCGCTTTTTCATTGTTTTTATGTATTTTCTTTGTATGAAGAGATACAAAGGAAGCCTTGGCGGGTGCCTATTGCGATGAAGTCCGGACCTGAAAGGGTCCGTGAAACAAAATGTATATATGATCGGGTCCAGCAGAGGCATTTTTCATGTTTTTCCAATATTTCATTGTATTTTCAAATATGAGGAAAAGCGAGGGATCAGTGGTATCGGCCCATATCGCGATCGGCTGATCGTAATCGAGGAAACCAAGGATGCATGACATTTTACATTACAAGCGCCAATGCGATGAAACCCGGACCCGATGGGTTTCCAAAGAAAAATGTTATAATATTTCAGGTCTGCCAGAGCCATTGTTTTATGATTTTGTAGCATTTTTCGTGTATTCTCAAGTATAAAGAAACAAAGGATCGGCCAGCTTAAGGTAGGCATTGCAGCGCAAATGACGGACCCGATAAATGATTAAGCCATGAATGAACCTTTTGAAGTTCAAGTGAAGCATTAATGGGCGGGAATGAGAAGTTTGACAATATTTCACTGTTTAATAAGCAAAACAGTTATGATAGAGCCGTTTAATGATTCAGCAGCATCATTTAATCAACAGTATGGCCGAGGAGGAAACAAGACACCACAGATCCAGACAGAGCATTCAATGGTTATGGGTTTCATCCATATTCCATTCCACTTCCCATGGAGGACCGCAGAGAGCCAGAGAGGGTCAAATCTATTTAAAACTCAGACAGATTTGTATCAGAGGCCCATTTCCGAATATGAATATGGTTGGTGGCCATTTATGGGCTCCTCCACGCATTGTTTAACAGAGATATTTTGTATTGTAACACTATATATACTCAGAACTGAGATGTAATCAGATTGATAAGTGTTTGATGAATGAAAGCTTTGTTGTTGCCTTTAACTTCTGGAGACCGTAAATACTATGAGGCCTGCAACTTCTGGTCTTGATTTTCAACTAATACAAGCTTCTTTTGCTGTCACCTACTCACTTTCCACTTCTTTTTCTTGTTCTAGGCTGTGCTTGCTTGCATTTATTTGATGTGCTGTGAATGTTCGATATCAGAGGGGCTGTCATCCCACCTCTGTATTATAATTTAGTGGCTCATTGAAATTGCTTGCAGATTGCTGTTGTTTAATATCAGGGAGCTGTCATCCTGTCTGTATATTAAACGATAGTTCTATAGATCTTCTAACTAGTTGCAGCTGGCCATCACAGGGTCCTGTGCATCTGCTGGTGCAATTAGTTTTCTCCATCATCACCTTTACCTTAAACTGTGAGTAGTTGGTGGTTGAAAGCCTTGTAGTTTGGGGGTCTTCACCCATGTTTGGGGACAGTCATAGTAGGAGTGGTTATCTGGCTTAAATGTGCAGCGTATCTTCATTTATTCATCATCTTATCCAACATAATTGTTGAATTTTTAATGTTCCTGAGCATCACTGATTTACAACCTAGGTGAGTTTCTTGGGGTGATAACATTAATTGGCACCGTTACGGGGGATCGAAGAATTGGAGCTCAAGCTTCCCTGGGAGAACGACATAGTTTCAAGCTTTGATGAAAGACAAGGTTTGAACACAGTATTGGTTGTAATCTTTTGTCTGGCGACTCCATTGGTGGAAGACCATCCTTTGGTGACTCCACGTTGAAGTTCTGGCTCAATTTGTGAGGCATACTAGAAGAAATCCGAAGAAGTCTCCAGCTGAACCATTGCATGACCCTGAGAAAGTTGTTAAATCGAAGAAATCATCACAGAAAGGGGCATCAGGATCAGGTAAGCCTAAAAAATCCAATTTATCTCTGAAAGATGAGTTTATAACTGAAGAATTACAGCTTGAAGTCTTAGAGCCCAGCACTGTTAATAAAGAAATTCCTTCAGAGATTAGTTCAGCCTCTTGTGCAGTTAGTTCCCCTTTGAATCTCAGTCCAAAGAAAGCTTCCCATATTGTCCAAAACATCCCAATATCTCTGCCATCCATTACATTATTTCCTATTGCTCCATCTGCTAGTGTTTTTCCTCATATTACAAACATGGCAGGACAACAAGCACCTACTAGGATTGAAAGGATTGTTGCTGCTAGATATGGACCTTTGGTATTGCCTGTGCCTTTAAATGCCATGCCTACAGGAGAATATCAAAAATATATGCCCAAATTTACTGGAACAGAGGGAGTGACAGCAGAAGAACATCTTGAAGCTTTTTACAGTTATGCTGATAATTTAGATATAAGTGAGAATGATGTATGGATGAGAGTTTTTGTCCAGAGCCTTGATGGAGAGGCTAGGAAGTGGTTTAGAGAATTACCCCAAAGATCTATAATAGATATTGAAGCATTAGATGATGCATTTTTGAAGCAATGGGGAGATAAGAAGGACTTGCTGTATTATCATACAGAGTTTGGAAACTTGAAAAGAGAAAAGGGTGAGTCTTTGCCTAACTTCAATAAAAGATTTAATAGAATGTATAGTAAAATACCAGCTGAGGTAAAGCCTACCCCCACTGCTACTAAACTCACATATGCCAATGCTTTTGACTCTGATTTCTGCTTATTGTTGAGAGAAAGATGATGTGCCACTTTGGGTGATATGCAAGAGGCAACCCTGGAGGTGGAATCCAATATTTTGGCAGCAGAGAAGTTAAAGAGTCAAGTTGATAGAAGAAGGTCGAGAGGTGAGGCTTCTTCTTCCCCTGCATCAACTTCAGAGCCTAAATTAGAGAAAATGACTAAGATGATCGAGTCATTGGCTGTTGAAATTTCTAAGTTAAAGGTTGAGCAGACTTCAGGCAAAACAAGGCAGAAAAACACATTTTCTCCAAGAAATCCAAACCCATTTAGAAAAGCAAATGAGCAGCTACAAATTATGCAAAGGGGTGAAGAAGCAAAAGAAGATCATAAAGTAAAAGCTCCCTTTCAGAATGCAGTCATGGAGGGGGAACAATTTGAAGAAGATGAGGATGAAATTCACTGCTTGGAGGATAAAGGCAGCGCTGCATTTTTAACATTGGCCGAATATGAAGAGTCATTGCTGCAAGAGAAAAACAGTCAGAGGTGGGATAGTGGTGCTGTTCTGCAATCTGGTGAGCAGCAGCAAAGATATAATCTAAGATCCAATGCAAAGAATGTCAAAGAAAATGTTGCACAAGAAGCAACTGCTCAAACAATGCCACAGAATAGCAGGCAAAGAAGACCAGCAGCTGATCCTATCACCCTCAAAGCTCCAGTTCAAGAGGTAAAAACTGCTGATAAAGTATTCTCTTCTTTTAGTTTTGAGTCAAAAATTCAGAAATTGAAAATATCCATGCCTCTGGCTGAATTGGTGAAGAGTGAATTATTCAGAAAACCCATCCTTGAGGCCCTTGAACTAGAATCTAAACAAACCTCTATTGACTCTATCAATTTGCAAGATGACAAGCCTGCTATTGTGCTTAGCCCCATGATTGAACCTGCTGATAATAGTTCTCCATCTTTCTATGTTTCATTAACTATCCATGATAAAATCCTCCACAATTTCCTGCTAGACACAGGGGCCAACCACAATTTAATGCCTAAAACTGTCATGGAAGAGTTAGGCCTTGATATCACTAGACCTTATCATGATTTGTTCTCTTTTGATTCAAGGAAGGTAAAATGCCTTGGATTAATTAAGGATTTGGCCATTACCTTAACCCAGCTGCCCATGAAAAGTATGATGATGGACATAGTTGTGGTCGATGTTCCTCCTAAGTTTGGTATGCTGTTGTCTAGAGGGCGGATTAAGAGACTAGGTGGGACATTGCAAAATGATCTATCTTATGCAACTGTTCCAGTGTTTGGAGGAGAAAGCAGGAGGTTGTATAGAGAAGCACAACTGGCATATATCATTAGTGATGAGAAGAATCCTACAAACCATCCCATATATGCAGTGGACACTGATTTTGGAGCTTGCATTCTCCAAATAGAAGAGTCTTAGAAGGCTGCGTTGCAGATCAGGAAACCAACAGCTCAGGCTGAGCATGATACAGGTGGTCAGATCTGGGAGATGTTCTTTGATGGAGCATGTACCAAGGAGACTGCAGGAGCAGGGGTGGTGCTAGTATCTCCACAACAAGAAACAGTTCAATTGTCTCTAAAGCTGGTTTTTCAGGTGACAAACAACATAGCAGAATATGAAGCACTGCTGTTGGGCCTTCATGAAGCCAAAGATAGAGGAATAAAAAATCTGAAGGTGTTTGGAGATGCTGATCTGATAATTCAGCAAGTAAATAAAACATTCCAAGCAAAGCATCCGAGGCTGAGAGCTTATAGAGATGAGGTATGGAGAGTCAAAGAGTTATTTGATTTTTTCTGCATTTCATATATTCCCAGAGCCCAAAATCAGCTTGCTGATTCCCTTGTTGTCTCTGCTAGTTTGTTCGTACCTCCATCGCCTCCCAAACTAGTCTATGAGGTACAAATGAAGTATAGACCCTTTGTGCCTGATAATGTCCACCATTGGAAGGTTTTTGATGATGATGATGAATTAAATAGGTTCCTTCAAGTCATTGATGAGTTCTCTGAAATGCAAATTGACCAAAATAATGATGCTTTGTTAGAAGATCCCAAGTCCCAACTTAGAAATAAGATTGGAAAGAATAGCATAGTCAAGCTTCCTAGTAACCATATTTCTAAGGGTCTAATTCCTCTTGAGAGATTGTTTGACCACAATGATGTGCCTTACAAAGCTGCCCAAAAAGAAGATTAGTCTGAAGTTTGCAAGCATGATATAGGAGGTCCAGGTCAGCCCAAATTCATAAATCTGTCCACTAATCTATCTGCTGATCAGAGTGCTGAATATTGCAAATTAATGAGGCAATTTGCTGATGTGTTCGCTTGGGAGTACAACGATCTGAAAACATTTGACAAAAATGTAATTCAGCATAAAGTTCCGCTTGAAAAAGACACTATTCCTTTCAAACAAAAGCTGAGACCAATGAATCCTATGCTTCTTCCTCTGGTTGAGAAAGAAATTAAAAAGTTGCTGGCCGCTAAGATTATAGTGCCTCTCAGATATTCTAAATGGGTGGCCAATCTGGTTGTTGTGAGGAAGAAGAATGGAGAAATCAGACTGTGCGTTGATTTCAGGAATCTAAATAAATGCTCTAGAAAGGATAATTATCCCCTGCCAAAAATGGAGCATTTGTTGCAGCAAGTCTCAGGTGCCAAAGTGATGTCTTTCATAGATGGGTTTTCAGGCTTTAATCAAATCGCTGTGCATCCAGATGATCAAGAAAAGACAACATTTACCACTCCTTGGGGCACGTTCATGTATGCAAAAATGCCATTTGGGCTAATGAATGCTGGAGCCACCTTTCAGCGCACTATGGATATTGCTTTTGTGGGTGAAAAGGATAAATTCGTGCTGATATATCTTGATGACATAACTGTTTATTCTAGAAGCCATCATGATCATCTACAACATTTAAAAAGGGCGTTTTTAAAATGCAGGAAATTTGGAATTTCACTCAATCCCAAAAAATCCCAATTTGCTTTGGAAGAAGGCAAACTGTTGGGGCATGTAGTGTCTGCTGCAGGTGTTCAAATTGACCCAGAAAGAGTCAAAGCAATTCAGGCCTTGACTCTTCCAAGATCAAAGAAAGACATACAGTCTTTTCTTGCGAAAATTAACTTTGTAAGGAGGTTCATTCCTAATTTTGCTGAGCTGGTTAAGCACATAACCTCCATGTTGAAAAAGGGAGCAGAGGTGAATTGGATTGATGCAGCTAGAAGATCTTTTGAGTCCATTAAGATGGCTATTGTAGAAGCTCCTACTTTAATAAGCCCTGATTATAGCAAGGAGTTTCATCTATTCTCATTTGCCTCTAAGGATACCATTGCAGCTGTCCTGTTGCAGCAAGACGAAGCAGATCAAGAGCATCCAGTGGCCTTTTTCAGCAAGAATTTGAGGGATGCTGAACTAAGGTATGATATTATTGAAAAGCAGGCTTATGCTCTTATCAAATCTTTGAAAGCTTTCATAGTATACATCTTGCATTCCAAAATAGTTGCATATGTTCCCTCTGTTGCAATAAAGGATGTCTTAACGCAGCCTGATGCTGATGGAAAAAGAGTGAAATGGATTGCAAAAATGATAGAATTCAACATAGAGCTGAAGCCCACCAAGCTGGTAAGAGGTCAGGGGCTTGCTAAACTGTTGGCTGAAGAAAATTGCAGGTCTTTGGACATTGATTTCTTGTTCAATGTAGCAGAAAATGGTCAGATAGAAGAGCATGAAACAACTGAAATGCAGAGAGGACAGTCAGTGGCCGAGAACCTAGCTTCATGTAGCTGGTATGCTGCAATAATTAATTTCCTGCTAAAGCTAGAAGTTCCTTCAGAATTTTCTCAAAGTCAAGCAAGAACATTAAAGCTCAAGGCAACGAAATATTGCATAAATGATAGCTTGCTTTATTGGAGGGATCCATTTGGAGTGCTTTTAAGATGCTTGGACAAAGAACAGTCAATAGAAGTTATGCAGAAATTCCATAACAGCGTGTGTGGAGGACATCATTATTGGAAAACTACAGCCCAAAAGATTCTCAGAGCTGGGTACTATTGACCCTCTTTATTTTCTGATGCATTTTCTTTTGTTAAATCTTGTGATAGGTGCCAAAGATTTGAAGGTAAGCAGCAGTTAAAATCCCTGCCCCTAAAGCCAATAATTGCAAAAGTACCTTTTCAGCAGTGGGGCTTGGATTTCATTGGTGAAATCAACCCACACTCCAGTGGCTAGTACAGGTGGATATTAGTTGCCACTAATTATTTTACAAAATGGATTGAAGCAATCCCAACAAGGAAGGCTGATCATAATGTGGTAATGAAATTTTTATTAGAAAACATTTTCAGCAGATTTGGTTGCCCAAATAAGCTTATAACAGATAATGCAACAGCCTTCAAGGCAAAAGAGTTGGTGGAAATGTGTTATTCAATGGGCATTAAACTTGTTCATTCCACCTCCTATTACCCCCAAGGGAATGGTCTAGCAGAATCCTCTAATAAAAGTCTGATCAGGATTATTAAGAAGTTGTTAGAGGATAATAAGAAGAATTGGGATGCCAAGCTGAAGTATGCACTTTGGGCGGATAGAGTGACCATTAAGAGATCTACAGGCTACTCTCCCTTCAAGCTGGTATATGGTACTGATGCTGTTTTTCCCATTCAACTTACCCTCCCTGTGGCAAAGTTGCTCCAAATAGCGCAGAATGAAGAAGATGATATGGCCAACAGAATCACTGATTTAACAGAATTATATCAGACCAGAGAGCAGTTGATTGAAAAAGCTACAGCACATCAACAAAAGGTCAAGGAAGCCTTTGACAAGAAGACAAAAAGAAACAATTTCCAGGTTGGGGATTTGGTCATGAAATGGGATGCTTTTAAAGAAAAGAAAGGCAATCATGGGAAGTTTGATGCTCTCTGGACAGACCCTTTCATCATTTCATAGATTCAAGGGAACAATACCTTCATACTGAAAAGTATGGGAGGAGAAACAGTCTTTGATGGCCCAGTTAATGGGCAGTTTCTGAAGAACTATGTGATTTAAGGTCTTTTGGCCTTAAAAGCTGTAAATATTCTGCTTTTATCAGTTTTTAGTGTAGCTGTAGTAGACTCCATGCCCAATGGAACACTAGGAATTTTGGCTAATTTGTTTGTTGCTAGAAAGGCATTGATCTGCAGGTTCTTGATACCTCACAGGGAGGATTTCATCCCCAGAAGGAGCCAGTGTTAGCTTTGCTATGCTAAAGAATCAAAAATGGATTCAAACACTCTCAAAGGCTGCGATTACACTTATAATTATGCCAAGGGATCCATGTTTGCTGTTGAAATCCTCAAATTGTGGCTGAAAGCTGCCCACTGATCAAAAAAGTTGCAAGAGAAAAGCCCTTTGGAGGGCAGAAATACACTATCGGGAGGCGGAAATACCCCAAAAACTGTGTAAAAACCAAGATTACAGGCCTAAGGATCCGCTTCAATCTCAGCCATTGGATTTGGCCGATCAACGGTCCAGATCGCGTCGGCATATCGCAATCGGAGGAGGCGGGCAGTGGCAGCGACATGAGACTTCGCCGATGAGCGATCGCCGATATCGCATCGGCGTATCGCTATCGGCATTGTCAAAGGGGCAGGTGCAATCACCGATGGGCCAGACCCGACGGCCATACAACGCTGCATTTTATATTATTTCGGGTCCGCAGTGTCCGCCGATATCGCATCGGCGCTTTCAAAGGGGCAGGGCCTTTTGCATATATATGTTCCGATCCGATGAGCCGGACCCGACGGTGGTGTTAATTCCTTTTCATAAAATATCGGGTCCGCAGCGACTGGGGCACAAGACTTCGCCGATGAGCGATCGTCGATGGGCCGGACCCGACGGCGGTATTAATCCTTTTTGATAAGATTATCGGGTCCGCGGCAGTCGCCGATATCGCATCGGCACTTTCAAAGAGGGCAGGGCCTTTCGCGCATACATATACCTCCGACCCGATGGGACGGACCCGATGGCCATACAACACTCCATTGCATAATATTTCAAATCCATGCCCGTCGCTTTTTCATTGTTTTTATGTATTTTCTTTGTATGAAGAAATACAAAGGAAGCCTTGGCGGGTGCCTATTGCGATGAAGTCTGGACCCGAAAGGGTCCGTGAAACAAAATATATATATGATCGGGTCCAACAGAGGCATTTAGCATGTTTTTCCAATATTTCATTGTATTTTCAAATATGAGGAAAAGTGAGGGATCGGTGGTATCGGCCCATATCGTGATCGGCTGATCGCAATCGAGGAAACCAAGGATGCATGACATTTTACATTACAAGTGCCAATGCGATGAAACCCGGACCCGATGGGTTTCCAAAGCAAAATGTTATAATATTTCAGGTCCGCCAGAGCCATTGTTTTATGATTTTGTAGCATTTTTCGTGTATTCTCAAGTATAAAGAAACAAAGGATCGGCCAGCTTAAGGTAGGCATTGCAGCCCAAATGACGGACCCGATAAATGATTAAGCCATGAATGAACCTTTTGAAGTTCAAGTGAAGCATTAATGGGCAGGAATGAGCAGTTTGACAGTATTTCACTGTTTAATAAGCAAAACAGTGATGATAGAGCCGTTTAATGATTCAACAGCAACATTTAATCAACAGTATGGCCGAGGAGGAAACAAGACACCACAGATCCAGACAGAGCATTCAATGGTTATGGGTTTCATCCATATTCCATTCCACTTGCCCAAGGAGGACCACAGAGAGCCAGAGAGGGTCAAATCTATTTAAAACTCAGACAGATTTGTATCAGAGGCCCATTTCCGAATAAGAATATGGTTGGTGGCCATTTATGGGCTCCTCCACGCATTGTTTAACAGAGATATTTTGCATTGTAACACTATATATACTCAGAACTGAGATGTAATCAAATTGATGAGTGTTTGATGAATGAAAGCTTTGTTGTTGCCTTTAACTTCTGGAGACTGTAAATACTATGAGGCCTGCAGCTTCTGGTCTTGATTTTCAACTAATACAAGCTTCTTTTGCTGTCACCTGCTCACTTTCCACTTCTTTTTCTTGTTCTAGGCTGTGCCTGCTTGCATTTATTTGATGTGTTGTGAATGTTTGATATCAGAGGGGCTGTCATCCCACCTCTGTATTATAATTTAGTGGCTCATTGAAATTGCTTGCAGATTGCTGTTGTTTAATATCAGGGAGCTGTCATCCTGTCTGTATATTAAACGATAGTTCTACAGATCTTCTAACTGGTTGCAGCTGGCCATCACAGGGTCCTGTGCATCTGCTGGTGCAATTAGTTTTCTCCATCATCACCTTTACCTTAAACTGTGAGTAGTTGGTGGTTGAAAGCCTTGTAGTTTGGGGGTCTTCACCCATGTCCAGGGATAGTCATAGTAGGAGTGGTTATCTGGCTTAAATGTGCAGCGCATCTTCATTTATCCATCATCTTATCCAACATAATTGTTGAATTTTTAATGTTCCTGAGCATCACTGATTTACAACCTAGGTGAGTTTCTTGGGGTGATAACAACTACCAAGTCAAAAGTTTGGTCTGTGGTTACCTCAGTTGGACTCTTCCTCAGCCTTGGAGATTCGGAGGAGTGATAACACCTTGAAAGCCATTAACATCATTGGTGGTTTATCTTGTGTTTGTTAGTGGCTTACATCATTGGTTAGTAATCAGATGGTGTCTGCCATGTTTGACTCCAACTCATTTATTCACATGGTTAGAATTGTACATTGGATGATCGAGTGAATGAGATAGAAGACCCTGGATCTAGTTCCATCCATTCGGGTTGCGCTTTCAAGATTAATTCAAGATTACAAAGCATGATGGCTATGATCATACAAGATAGTCATCTAAGCATGGGTCCACTCTCTATTATCAGTGGACAAACTTCTTGATCATTGTACATGTAATGTTAGCTTATATGTTGAGCATGGGTATGCCTCCCTCAACAAATATATCATGATGAAAATGTATTGTAACTGATGATGATCTTGACTGGTTTTTCTTGATCCGAACTTGTTTCAAGGTAAAGAACTTTAGTCATCAGCTACCATTTCTTACTCTGCGCTTTAGGGGACAATCTGTTATAGGCCATTCTTTTGAATTTGGTCAATAGGCCTACAAACCATATCAATCGACATCTATGAACATGTTATCATCATCCCTACCCAAAGCCCTAAGCATGACCATTCCAAAATGTTTGAGTTTTTGGGATAAACTGCTCAAAATCAAGATTTTAAGCCCCAACGCATGTTGCCCCTTTACAGACCTACGTTCAATGTTGGTTTCTTCCTTCTCCACTGGCGCTGGTTAGTAGCAACTTGCTCCTTGATAGGGGCATGTTGATTTTAGAAATTCTAGAAAATTAAAAAGAATCCCGCAGCTTCCTCTTCCAGAAGCTTCCAAGAGTTGTTTTAACCATTTACCTTAGATAAGAAGCTTGATTCCTATCTAATCCTACCTTAGAGACTTCACCTCTTATCCCTTGAGCTCATCCTCCCATCTTAAGTGGATCTCAAGCCTAGATTGGTAAATGGATAAGAATTCCTAAACTACCATCCCTCTCCTATAAATTTACTGCCATCAACAACATCAAGGTTGGCTTTTTGAGACTAATCATACCCTCATGCTGCTACCTTGAATCTAAGAGAGTCGTCATCTTCGTGCATTAGGGTGACATTGAGGTGTGCTTTGTGACAAGGAAGGACACGTCAACTTGGGGAGATCTCTACAAGATCAAATACTATGGTTGTAATCTCTCTCTTATTTCTATTAATATAAATAGTATCTTATTTTCCAATATGTGTTATGTTATGTTTAAATTCATGTTTTTCAACGCGTCGCTGATTCATTGAATAGAGTAATTGGATTATGCTATGTAGATGTTGTGGATCCTTGGATTGTTTTAGTTCATGTGTAGGTTCTAATTATATCATTTGGAGCTATGATTGGAGCTAACAAGCTAAGAGGAAAGTAAATATTGCGAGTGATTCCAAGTAAGCCTCTTTCCCATTATTTAATTTCTCTTAGGAAAACTCTATATTCTTTGCTTTATGTTTTTCTATAGCAATCCACTAGGTTTAGGGAAGATACTTTTGTACGCAATTGTAAATTCTACATAACACCTGGAAGAAAGCCAACTAAAACAACTGGCCTTACCAACTGACCTAGACACCTACCCAGGCCACATCACCCAAGGCCTAGGATGTATTTAGTTCATAAATGCTGAATAATACCTGAAGAAAAAAGAGGTGGCATCAAGAGGTTAGAAAAAACAATGGCTTTGTTCTAAGAAGTTATTCAGGATCTCAAGATTGTGGAAGTGGAGGTGATAAATGGCATACGCAATTGGAACAACAAACATGGAGGTCAGCACGAGGTGGCTTGCCACCTAGACCAATTCTTTCTCTCTGAAGAAACCCTAGTTAGGGATACGTGTTGGGAACGGGTCCCCTAGGGTCAATTTTGTTGGAAATAATACTGAGAGGGGGGGTGAATCAGTATTATCAGATCAATAAAACTTTTTCAATACTTAGAAACATATACGCTACTTCAGTTAGGTGAACCAGCGTGTACACGGTACTGTGTCTAAAGCAACCAGCGTATAACCAAAAATCTTATGATTCAGTTAGTTTATCTTCAGTAAATGCATCATGACATTATTAACCATATTAAAAGTAAACAGGTGCAGAACAGATCATCACACAAAAAGCCACACACATGAACACCATGATATAAGGTGGAAACCCAATGTGGGTGAAAACCACTTGCTGCAAGTCGTCTCTATCTTTGTTTAATAAGAAACTTCAGTTTACAATCTTTTGTACTAGTGCAGCCTTATACCAGTACGCAGGCTACAACCTGCAGAAGGCTACAACCTTCTCTCATTTTCCAAACTCTCTTGGAAGGGAGCTCCAACCCCCTTTGCTCTTGTACTAGCTAAGATACTAGTACGTAGGTGCTGGCCTATAATCTTCTTTCCTTCAGGTACCACTTTTCATCAATTTTCAGACTGGATACTCCTGAAGCACAACATTTCAATCTGAAGACCACGATTCATTTACTTTTCATAGCAAATCATAGAAGCACAAAACAACCAATACTAGCATCATCAAACTTTGAATCACTGAACCACTGAAACCCTGTCAACACCCAGTCACCAGAACACAGAGCAGACTACAGAACCCTGCAATAACAGACAGACCCAACTGCAACCCAAAAATTAAGCTTCAAAAGATATACACTACTTCAATGAAATAAACCCGCGTATACACGCGCTTTTACCGAAGCCAACCTGCGTACAGATCTAAAAATAATTTCTCATAACTTGCAGCTGTACCAGTCATCAGTCATACTCAGAACATAACATTGCGTCAGTATGCAGATCTAAAAATATGCGTAGTCAACCATATACCGATAGTTCATTTCAAACAATTTGATCCCGATCTATCCTTCCATCAACCGATGTGATCTCTCCTTAGCTCAGATCAAGCAATGTATCATCAACCCAGAACCTGCATACTAGATCTCTTTCTTCATTAGATATTCAAGACTTTTTCGATACACTAGCCTAATGATCTTCTTCTCCTTATATAGCATTAGGCCCTCCTCAATACCACGGGCCAAAACCATAGTAATACAATACCATCAACTTCAAAACTCGGGATCAACACGACTGTCGAGATACCTTGGTCCAAAAACATAGGCTCAAATACCGAGGACTAACTACCACGGACCAAAGGGAAGCTTCTCGACATGTACGCTCTTTTTTGTTCATGAAACTGCGTGTATACGCGACTTCATATATAGCAAGCCTGCGTATCCATGACTTAGTATATAGCGTACCGGCGTGTATACGCATCTTGGGCTTAATGAACCTGCGTATATGAAATTTCTCTTCATTCTTGTAGTCTGGACTGAGATCTGTCATCAAAGAGAGTTGCCATCAAGGACAACACCTGTACCGTAGCGCCAAGCCTGTGCCAAAATGCCAACAATCTCCCCCATCCCAAGATCCTTAGAATCATTCTCCCCCTTTGTCATCAAGGGAAAAGGGTTGTGCTCCTCTTGTGAATGTGCTGATATCTCTGCTCTGCTGTGCTGAACATGCTCCCCCTGACTGTAGGCAAGATCTGCAAAAGATGTTCTTCAAAAAGAACCAAGCCTTATATATCATAAAGGACCTTCCTATCACCAAAAGACTCAATACATACATCCATACTCCCAACCAAGAGGGGATACATCAGAAATTTACATATAACAACCAATTACATTACATCATTCATCCCAGGCATAGTGGGGAAATCAACATAGGCCGTTACATGACCTTGACACCATAGAAGAGATATCACAAAAAAAAAGATACATGACATAGAGACGAAAGAACTAGACCAATATTTATGAAAGTCACCAGCAGCATCTGATAATCATCTTTTTAGATCAGCAACCAAGATTTCCTTCTGTGCTCCTTCTTCAACAATAGTTGTGAACTAGGACCAAAAGCATCTAAATGCCAACAATGCTTTATTAGACTTTAAGCTGCTCCCCCTGAAACTGTGCCTGAAGGACTCTGTCATACCCATCTCAGACCTTCTCCAATCAGAATCTTCCCTTGTTGTTCAGAACTCCATATACGCGACTTCACCTGCATAAATCAGCGTATATATGCGGATATCCCTTATACAACACATGTATACCAACTTTTCTTTAGAACAGACAAGCTTCAACAGCAGGATGAAGCATCAACTACTCCCAGCTTCTGTCTGAGATATTCAAAAGTCTCCCTGGGCAGTGGTTTTGTGAGAATATCAGCAACTTGTTCTTTAGAAGGAACATACTCCAACTTGACCTTTTGTTCAAGCACTTGTTCCCGGAGGAAGTGATACTTGATTGGTATGTTCTTGGTCTTTGAATGCATGACTGGATTCTTTGAAATGCTGATTGCACTTGTATTATCACATAAGATAGAGACAGGTGGAGTGCAAGTGATTTGAAAATCCTGCAAGGTCTGCATCATCCAAATAAGTTGTGTGCAACAAGATGCCACAGCCACATATTCTACTTCAGCTGTAGATAAAGCAATCGAACTCTGTTTCTTGCTGAACCAAGATACTAATCTGGAACCCATGAAGAATGCACCACCACTTGTGCTTTTCCTGTCATCCACACTTCCGGCCCAATCTGCATCTGTGTAAGCATGAAGAGTGAGATCTGTATCTCTAGGATACCATAGGCCATAGTTTTGAGTCCCTTGAAGATACTTGAAGATTCTTTTGACTGCCTGAAGATGAGTTTCCTTTGGGTGGCTTGAATTCTTCCAACAATTCCTACTGCATGCATAATGTCTGGTCGGGTACCTGTCAAATAAAGCAAACTCCCAATCATGGATCTATAAGTTGGTTGATGAACTGCTGCTGATTCATCATTTGTACTGAGGCTGCATCCTGTAACCATGGGAGTACATACTGGCTTTGAATCTTCCATGCCATACTTCTTCAAGATCTGCTTGAGATACTTGGTTTGAGACAAGAAAATACCTCCTTCATTTTGTTGGATTTGCAATCCAAGAAAGTATGTCAATTCTCCAAGTAATGACATTTCAAATTCTTTCTGCATAACCAAGGCAAAGTTTTGACTCATAGCCTCTTCATTGCTGCCAAAGATAATATCAGCTACATACACAACAAGTATTAGCAATTTGTTATTTTTAACTTTCATATAGATATTGCTATCTGCTGATCCTTTTGAAAAGCCTTGTTGGTGAAGATATTTGTCCAACCGATAGTACCAAGCCCTTGGATCTTGTTTGAGACCATAGAGAGCCTTTTTCAATCTGCATACAAGGTTTGGATCATTCCCAAGAATGAAACCATCTGGCTGCTCAATGTATAATTCTTCTTCTAAGTCTCCATTCAGAAAGGCTGGTTTCACGTCCATTTGAAATACCTTGAAGTTTTGAAAACTTGAGAGAGCAAGGAACATTCGGATGGCCTCAAGTCTTGCAACAGGAGCAAAGGTCTCTTCAAAATCTATTCCTTCTTGCTGTGCATACCCTTTACAAACAAGTCTGGCCTTGTTTCTAATTACTTCTCCATTTTCATTCAATTTATTTTTGAAGACCCATTTTGTCCCTATGACATTCTTATCTTTTGGTCTAGGAACCAATTCCCAAGTGTTGTTCTTTTCGATCTGCTCAAGTTCTTCATCCATTGCTTTGACCCAACATTCATCTTTGCATGCCTCTTTCACATTTTGTGGTTCAGTGGAAGAGAGTAATGCCAAATAGCTTGAAGCTTCTGCAATTGTTCTTCTTGTTTGTACTCCTGCTTCTTTCTGTCCCACAATCTGAGATTCTGGATGATTCTTCTGGACATATCTGGATGGAGTCTTCTCTTCTATTCTTGTTTGTTCCTCTGGTTCTTCTTCTTCTTGAGGTTCTTCTTCATCATTCTGTCTTTGAGGGTAGCCTTCATCTTCTTCGATGTCTTCATGATGAACTTGCCTAGGAATGTATCCCTTCTCATCAACCACAACATCAATGCTGTCAACAATTCTGCCAAGTCTTTTATTGTAGCACTTGTATGCTTTGCTATGTGGAGAATAACCAAGAAGAATGCCTTCGTCTGCTCTTGGTTCAATTTTGCCAAGTTGCTCATCATTATTCTTAATATAACATTTGCTTCCAAAGATTTTGAAGTGCTTCACCGAAGGAGTCTTACCACACCAGAGCTCATGAGGAGTTTGAGTGCTGTTTACTCGGACATTTGTTTTGTTGAGAATAATAACTGCAGCATGTGCAGCTTCACCCCAGAAAGTTGCGGGAGTACCTGATTCATCAAGCATAGCACGAGCCATTTGTTGGATTGTTCTGTTCATTCTTTCCACAACTCCATTTTGCTGAGGATTTCTAGCTGTAGAGAATTCTCTTCTTATCCCATGTTCTTCACAGAAATCGAAAAATTCATTTGAGGTAAACTCCCCACCTCTGTCAGATCTGAGGCACTTAATCTTGTGTCCTGATTCATTTTCAGCCAAGGCTTTGAAGGATTTGAATTTTTCGAATGCTTCATCTTTGTGCTTCATAAGTCCTAACCAGACAAACCTGGAGAAATCGTCAATGAATAATATCAAGTATTCTTCTCCTCGAGGTGTTCTTTTTCTGAAAGGACCACATGTATCTGTATGTACTAGCTCAAGAGGCATGCTAGCTGATCCTTCCTTCTCAGGAAAATTAGTTCTGGTTTGCTTTCCAAACTGACATGATTTGCATATGGTGTTGTCTGGAATTTTGATATCTGGAAGATCACGAACTGCGTGATATTTGCATGATTTCCTTATTTGTGGAAAGCTTAGATGCCCCAATCTCCGATGCCATAGCCAGTGTTCATCATTCTTGCTCAAATTAAATTGTTGTTGTCTTTCTTCAAATATGTATAGATTATTTGGAGTCCTTCTTCCTTTGATCACTGTTTCACCTGTATCAAGATCACGAACACAACATCCATTTGATCTAAATATTACCTCTGTTCCTTGATTGCACATCTGACTGACACTCAGAAGACTATGCTTCAATCCATCAACATACAGAACATTTCCAGCTTTGACCTTCTCTTTCAACGGAGCAACGCCTTTTCCTTTTATGGCTGCAGAGATATCGTTTCCAAAAGAAACTTTCTTTCCCTTTTCTAATGCGGTATATGATTCAAGTTTTTCTTTGTCCCCTGTCATATGCTTCGAACATCCGCTATCAATGTACCATAGAATTTCTTGACCTTCTGCATAAAAGGCTATCCCACATCTTTCTGGTTGCGGTTCCTTTATTCTCCATGTTCTGACATTTGAGGTTTGTTCCTTCTGAGTTGTCTTCCAGAACCTGCTCCTGCATTCAGAGTCTTCATGACCAAAGTTATTACAAATAGAGCATTCAACTTCATTTTCAAGAACCGAAAAGTTGTTATAAGTCCTTTTCATGGTTCCAGTCATACTTCTTTGCTTTTGAGCTTCTCTAGTCATGATTGTCTTGTAGGCAACACATTGAGCTGCTTTGTGACCGAAGTTATGGCAAGAAAAGCATTGGCCATTAAAGAAATTTCTCCGATAATCAGATCTATCATCCAACCGATTGTAGCTTCTATTGACATCCATTCTTGGGGCAAATTGGGAAGATTTTACCTGTGGCTGATTGTAGCTTCTGTTTGTCCTTAAGGCCGCTTGTCCCCGAACTTCTTGATAGTCTTTATTTGTTCTTGAGGTAAACTGTCCCTGATTCAGCTGATGACTTTTATTTGGTCTTTGTTCGCTCCTCCTTGCTGCATCAAGATAACTTTTAGAGGTAGAAGCTTGAGATGTTTCTCCAATATATCCCAGACCTGTCTTGATCAGAGGAGAATGCTGCACATTGATAATCTCATCCAATGTTTCAGATCCTTTAACAAATTTAAGATTAATTGCTTTTGTTTTCTCAATCTCCTTTCTAAGACAAACAATCTCACATTCCAATTTTTCAATATGTTTTTCCTTTTCTGCCAGTTGACATTGTAGAGAATCAATAATAGCACTTTTCTCTTCTAAGCAAACTTTGAGATTATTCATTTCTTCATAAAAGCCTTCTACATCTATAGCATCCATGTAGTCATCATCTTCAAAAGCCATTAAAAGTTTATATCTATAACTCTGTTCATCTTCGTCACTATTTGAAAGACCATCACTATATTCATGAGTGTAATAGCTTTTCTTCTTTTCATTCTGTTTCTTGTTCCATTTAACAGGTTCCTTTCCCTTGTCATTCTTATCTTTGTGAGGACATTTGGCAGCATAATGACCTACTCTTCCACAAGCAAAGCATTTAAAAGGTAACTTACCTCTGAACCTTCCAGAACCCCTTTGAAGATTTCTGACAAAATTTGATTCTTCTTCTTCATCTTCTGGTACGTGACTTGCTTCATAATAATCTTCTTTGCCCGAAGCCTTGAAAGCAGCTTCTCTTCTGTCTGATGGACCTCCTTTTCTCATTTCATAAGCAGTTAGAATTCCATGAAGCTGAGACATAGTAAGAATTCGTAGATTTTCTTTTTCTTCTATTGCAGACACTTTAGATTCAAATTTGGGGGACAATGATCTTAGAACCTTTTCAACCACAATAGCCTCTTTTATTTCTTCACCCAAGTTTTTCATGCAGTTAACAATCTCATCTACCCTAAGGAAATAGTTAGCCACACTTTCATCATTATACATTCTGAGAGTCTCGTACTTAATCCTGAGAGTTTGAAGTTTAGCACACTTTACCTGTTCGTCTCCTTTATAGCTCGTGACAATTTTGTCCCATATTTCTTTTGCGGATTTATAGTGCATTACCTTCATGAATTCCGATTGGGATATACATCCTAATAGGGTACTGACTGCTTTCGCATTTGTTTCATACTTCTTTTTCTCGGCTGCATCTGTAGGAGTAGCTGAAGGAAAAGCGTAGCCTGTCTCTATGATGTCCCAAACTTCTGTACCAAGAGATTGAAGATATGCAGTAACTCTTACCTTCCAATAATTGAAGTTTGTCCCATCAAAAACCGGTGGCCTGATTGATGCTTCTCTCTCGTAGTTGCTCATGATGAACGATCTACCTTCAAGCGATCAAGCTTCTCTGAAGGACCTGCTTTGATACCAATTGTTGGAAATAATACCGAGAGGGGGGGTGAATCAGTATTATCAGATCAATAAAACTTTTTCAATACTCAGAAACATATACGCTACTTCAGTTAGGTGAACTAGCGTGTACATGCTACTGTGTCTAAAGCAACCAGCGTATAACCAGAAATCTTATGATTCAGTTAGTTTATCTTCAGTAAATGCATCATGACATTATTAACCATATTAAAAGTAAACAGGTGCAAAACAGATCATCACACAAAAAGCCACACACATGAACACCATGATATAAGGTGGAAACCCAATGTGGGTGAAAACCACTTGCTGCAAGTCGTCTCTATCTTTCTTTAATAAGAAACTTCAGTTTACAATCTTTTGTACTGGTGCAGCCTTATACCAGTACGCAGGCTACAACCTGCAGAAGGCTACAACCTTCTCTCGTTTTCCAAACTCTCTTAGAAGAGCCCCTTTGCTCTTGTACTAGCTAAGATACTAGTACGTAGGTGCTGGCCTACAATCTTCTTTCCTTCAGGTACCACTTTTCATCAATTTTCAGACTGGATACTCCTGAAGCACAACATTTCAATCTGAAGACCACGATTCATTCACTTTTCATAGCAAATCATAGAAGCACAAAACAACCAATACTAGCATCATCAAACTTTGAATCACTGAACCACTGAAACCCTGTCAACACCCAGTCACCAGAACACAAAGCAGACTACAGAACCCTGCAATAACAGACAGACCCAACTGCAACCAAAAAATTAAGCTTCAAAAGATATACGCTACTTCAATGAAATAAACCCGCGTATACACGCGCTTTTACCGAAGCCAACTTGCGCACAGATCTAAAAATAATTTCTCATAACTTGCAGCTGTACCAGTCATCAGTCATACTCAGAACATAACATTGCGTCAGTATGCAGATCTAGAAATATGCGTAGTCAACCATATACCGATAGTTCATTTCAAACAATTTGATCCCGATCTATCCTTCCATCAACCGATGTGATCTCTCCTTAGCTCAGATCAAGCAATGTATCATCAACCCAGAACCTGCATACTAGATCTCTTTCTTCATTAGATATTCAAGACTTTTTCGATACACTAGCCTAATGATCTTCTTCTCCTTATATAGCATTAGGCCCTCCTCAATACCACGGGCCAAAACCATAGTAATACAATACCATCAACTTCAAAACTCGGGATCAACACGACTGTCGAGATACCTTGGTCCAAAAACATAGGCTCAAGTACCGAGGACTAACTACCACGGACCAAAGGGAAGCTTCTCGACATGTATGCTCTTTTTTGTTCATGAAACTGCGTGTATACGCGACTTCGTATATAGCAAGCCTGCGTATCCGTGACTTAGTATATAGCGTACCAGCGTGTATACACATCTTGGGCTTAATGAACCTGCGTATATGAAATTTCTCTTCATTCTTGTAGTCTGGACTGAGATCTGTCATCAAAGAGAGTTTCCATCAAGGACAACACCTGTACCGTAGCGCCACACCTGTGCCAAAATGCCAACAAATTTTGGGGTTAAAAGCCCAAGTTTTGGGGATAAAGGCCCAAATTGTGTATAATGGATATAAAGTCTCCACATTTTTTGGTCGCAGAGCATGAAGGTGTAAAAATTCAAAAAGGGTTTTTGCCCTTAGTTTAGGTAACTTGTGTTGGCTTGCTGAGATCCACCCTTGGTCTGCGGGTCATGGGAATATATAAAGAGGGAGTCTTGGAAGAGTCTAAGGCGATTTTTAGTTCAATTCTTAGTAATTTTTTGGGTAGTTGATGAATGTAATGGGTCTATAAGATCTAAGAGTGAAGAGTATTAGTGTAGGAAGAGGCTTTGCAGCTTAGTGTGCAGAGGCCTAGGGTAGAAGTCTGCAGTTGAGTGCGTGCACCCTTGCAGCTGAGTGCGCAGGGCTGTTAGATTTTGTACTAGAGGTCTGAACCATCAATAAAGAGAGTTATTCTGGAGAAATCTGTGTATGAGCTATTTTACTTTTGTTCTGAATGTTTGCGATTATGCTATTTTGAATATTGGATTTATGATTTAATGCTATAGTGATGCGCGAATCTATGTATTTTAATTTTTCATATGAAGGCAAGTAAGAATATCTATTTACGCGAAGATAATCATAATGCATGTTGAAGTTAACCACTACTTAAGCTAATTGGGGTAGACACAAAAGTAAGAGTAATTACAGAGGTGTGTAAGTGTCTGAATTGACTATTTAGGGTCCGCGAAGGATGATCGGAGACCTTCACGAAGGTTTCAAAGCTGGATAAGAGAAGTACATTGATAAGCCCTAAAGGGCTTATAGGTCTGCATGAAGGAAGGGTTAGGGTATAAAAATGACATCACAACTATCTCAAGGTGCAGAAACTTGGTTCCTGCATCCCCCCATACTGCTTCGGGTGAGACTTCAGTCCGCGCTCTGCAGATTGATGCCGAAAGGGCCAGTAGTGTAGGGATTTGCTTGGCTAATTAACGTTGAACCTGGGTTAGGGCCCATCAAGCCAACAAATGTTTTCGTTGCTGGGACTGGAATCTACATAACGAGATGTGTGATGTCGCATCATTGGAATTCAACTAAGAAGGAGATCAAAGATTGGTTGGATAGAAATATCCACAAATTCACGAAACAAGAGAATAGGAATCCGTGATTGACGAAAGAATAGTGGTTGGATAGATACCTGTACACAGAAATACATGAGATCTTCTTCTGTTCCTTCCCGGTCGATTTGTAGGAGTGGATCGCGAAATTGGCAGACGACCAGGGAAGGTGGAGGCTTGACGGTCCACTAGTCCGGACCCCGGAGTTAGTGCAGAGATTAGAAGCCTCTAAAAATAAGATTGCGCACGCTATTGATCATTGACTCAATCGTATCATAAGAGGGTTCGTGATAAAGTTCACGGTCTATACCTTGGTCAATTACAGTGAAGCAAAGCGCCGCTTATTTAAGGGGCCACGAGGTAAGTATTTAAAATTGTTAAATACTTGGATTAAGTTGCTCTTGTGTGAAAAGTGGGTTATGCAACTACCTTGATGTTTGGGGCTACGTGAAGTGGAAGGACATTCAGGAACAAGGGAAGAACATGCCTTGAATATAACCTACTAATTGAAACCGCTTTGAGTGACGATGAGGAAGTAGCACAGGCATCTATGAAGAGCGCTCTTTAGTTGATAAAGCAAGGGTTCCTGCGAATACCCCATCCACCCACACCACCTCTATCTTTAGCTCTGATGCATATGCCTTCGCCTACACCACTGCCACCTCCGCCACCATTCAATATGGTGAACTCTGTACAACAACCTGTGTTCAAGGATGTGGGAAATGAAGATCCGAACCAGTTTTGGTTTGTCAAGAAGGCTATATGGGAAGCTTAGGGTATCATGAATGATCAAATGAAGAAAGGGATGCTGGTTAGTGCTTTACAGGACCGCGCACTAACATGTTACATTAAGTATTGCACTGATAATCCAATGTCTGCGTGGGCAAATATCCAGACTGCGCTGAATAAGGAATTTAGTAGACCTAAGTCTGAAGCTCAATCAATTATGGGATTCAAAGAGATCATGATGTAGCCTAGTGAGACACACTGGGATTTGGATCAAATATTGAAGTGTACGATCTGTGAGGCTAACATGAATTTGACTGATGGGCAACACCGCGAATGGTTTGTGGCTTTGTTCGTGCCTCATCTAAGGGTTGTGCTATCACAATAGAAGATTGGGACCCAGGCAGAAGCTCTAGAAATCACGATGAGATTGCATGAGACACTGATGCAAGATGCTAATCTAGGGGTTCAACAGATTCATGCACAGTTGTAGAACCTTTTCCTAGAAATGTAGAGTCCGAAGAAAGATAGAATAGCTCGACTTGAGGTGCACGAAGAAGTTTGGTAATTGAAGTGCAAAATCCAGGGGCATGACAAAGATCACTGTCTAGTTTTCGCAAACTATGTTGTAGCAGGAGGACCAATGCCTCTGAGGCTAGAAGCTCCAACAGGGAAAAGTAACTTGCCCGTGCTATGGTGTGCTATTTTCTAGGTAGCTAGAAAACATGCGACAAACAATTGCCATTTGCTGTAGAAATTCATACAAACATCGCAACAGGTCTTCTGCAATGTTTGTTACTCGATGGGTCATGATGAGCGCAATTGCTGTAGTTACGAATTAATGATGGATAAAACACCTGCATACAGGGTGCAGGAAAAAACCCAGCCTCCGGACCAAGGCACTGGAGGAGCGCGAGGCGAGTATCAGGGACGCAGATGAGGCCAAGGTGGAGGAGGACCTGGTAGAGGTCAAGGGCAGGTCATTTGTTACAACTATGGGGAACCAGGACACTATGCGCAAGACTGTCCTAATCTGACACATCTGTCATGCCACTATTGTGCTCAGTTTGACCATGCGATGGAGGATTGCCCTATATTGTTAGCTAAGATATGCGAAAAGGGGGTGCAGCCTTAGCAAATGACTTAGAACCTTTATATGATGAGGGATGACCCTCGCAAGGAAGATCCTAAGGTAAATATTGTGTTGCGGAATGTGGAAATGACTTGTGAAGATAAGGGGAAGCAGCCTGAAGAAGGTGAGTGGGTCCGCAAAGCGCCAGAAAAAGAGACCAGTTTTGATCTAGAATGCATGCAAGAAACGTTTATGGAAGTGAAGAAAATCTTCGCTGAGGACTCTGCCTCAGGGAGTCAGGAGAAGTCGACTGAAGAAATGAACCATTCCATGATTACGACATTCTTGGAGACCTACATGAAACTATTGCACAATAGCAAGGCTATG
This sequence comes from Pinus tabuliformis, assembly GCA_031772625.1. Taxonomy (NCBI): domain Eukaryota; kingdom Viridiplantae; phylum Streptophyta; class Pinopsida; order Pinales; family Pinaceae; genus Pinus; species Pinus tabuliformis. The sequence goes on along the minus strand of CM062819.1, from coordinate 1,878,829,438 downwards.
AAAGGATTGCATGAGCTGATCAATAGGCACGTTGGGAAGGAAAATGCTACTCACGGACCACGCGTAGTCAGAAAGATTGGCAGGCATAAGACAAGAATGGGACATGAGATGAGGCTTACTGCATAGATAGGAGAATATGAGATGGATCAAGTCATTTTATATTTGGGGTCGGACGTGAATGTTTTGCCGAAACAAACATGGTGCTATATGATAAAATACACAGTGTATGGAGAATGAAGACACCCTCAAAGGTCTTCCTGAGACCTTCGACAGACTGTAAGATTATCTGCAATCGTCACAAAGTTACATGCATGTTCATAAACAATAACTAACTATCAAAGTAGGAGAAGGAGATTACCTCAAGCCTCCGTGTAGATTTGCTGGAGAGCGCAATGCAGCTAGGTGGAAGTCCCCTGAGCCAGCTCCAGATCAAGTCCTGCACATAGAAGAGACAAGCATAATCACAACATACAACTCTAATAACTAATACATGAATACATAAAAGAACATCTAGTTACATATAACTAAGCTACTCATGCTAAAAGGTATTGGACAAACAACTGAATGAATGATAGTACCAACACCATGGAGTAGACAGTACAACTGCAGTTCTATATTAATATTGGAAGAGTGATTACAAATATCTATTGTATTAGCCTTCCTTTACCCGTCTAGCTTCTCTCTCTCTCTCCCTTCTTTCTCACTTCTTATGATTTGAGACAATGCTCAACAGTCAAGTATGCTATCCTTTCAAATGCTCTGACCTCTTTCACCATAGCCCTAACTTTGCTTATGTAGCAATTGAGTTAGGGTTGCCAAGCTCCTCCTTGAGTTCCCTAGGGAAAAAGCAATGAACTTGCCATGCTTTTCAACTCTTTCCCATTTGCCTCCTTCTTTTGGATTAGAAATCCTCCAAATAGGTTGATTTTGGATGTTTCCTTGCTTTTCTTGAGTAATTTTAGGAACAAATATCTAGATATTTATGAGTCAATTCGTTCCTTTGACCCTTAGAACTTCACCAAGTTTCACTAACACTGTCCCCTTACTAGCAACTTGAGTTAGTAGGGTCACTAACACACCCTTAGGCTTGCAAACAAGCTTTATAAAGTAGGTTGTTAGTGCACAGCCAGCGTTAGTGTGGAATCAAGGCCTGTGATTGTGGTCTTTGCTTCAGCTATCATGTCTTTCCCCTCTGAGTTGATGAGGAGGTCAATTTGTTGTATAATAGATGCCCCCTAAAGTATGAGATCAGAGGCTATGATGATGGCCAAAATACTTTACTTTAACTGTAATTTTCCTTCAAAAAGAGAGAGAGGATCAGAGCTTCAGGTGGTACCAGAAACCTGATACAACACACACACACACACACACACACATATATATATATATAAACTGCTAAAATCATGTCCTAAGTCGGGTATTCCCATGCTCAGTAGCTATGTTAGAGTGATTTTATCCAAAGAGATATGACAATGCTAGTCACCGATAAGCACAATGCAGATCCGGTGTCATAATAGAATCATCCTGATAAGCTGTCTCCAAAAAACAATATCCGCAACTTGGGAGAGGAAACAAGGCTGAGTGATGCAAGCCTCTACCCAAGGTCTTGATTTCCGCTTCACCGAATAGCATAGATCGATACATGTGAATATATGCGTTGACGTCGAACATGCACGAAATCATCTGATTACCAGTCAATAATGGAGACTGTTAACAGACGTGAGGAAGGCCACCAATAATGGTGATGGTCTCCAAGATGCACAGTACAATCTAACGAGTGTGAAAGATGTCTTTGTCGTCAAACACCCATAGAATCGCTTAACCAGGAGCCAATAATGAGAACCCTTGATCAAACACAAGGCAACCTGCCAGTAATGTTTGCAAGTACCAAGGCACTAAATGTGTTTCTGGGTTGTCTTCCTAGATAGAGTGTTGAAGTCAATAGGAAGATACCTGTCGAAAGGTAGGAAATAATGTGTCCTACATCAATCGACACGAAATAGGACAAGAATGATTTGTTTTTTGAGGAATCTTTTGAGCATTTGGGTCTAAACAACAGAAGGCATGATGAAAGGATATGTTTGATGGGTTGATAGAGGAAACAAAAGGTTAACCCTTGAACAATAGAAGGCAGAACAACAGTTTTAACCATGCAGCACTAGACTCATGAACACCAAAGAGTGTTAGGATACAAAGATGCAAGAACATCAGGGTATATAGGCTAAACTCATAGGATTCATATTGAGAGGCCGTCACAAGGAAGGTTTATCTGAGGGAGTGCCATGTTCAAGGGAACGACTGCTGCCAAACCATGCTTTCGAATATGGAATACAGTTGTATTGTCCACTTTCCCTGTCTGATTAGTTTAATGAGTCTAGACGGGTAAACTCATTGATATTTTCATATTTAAAGAGTCTAAAAAGGACCGCAAAAAGAGCGACTCTCTGCCTTATTTGATTAGTTTAATGAGTCTAGATAGGCAAACTCATCGATCTTTTCATTTTAAAGAGTTTGAAAAGAACCGAAAAAAGAGCGACTCTATATCTTGTCTGTGTAATTTAAAGAGTCTAGAATAGACAACTCAGTGGTCTTTTCATATTTAGAGAGTCTGAAAAGATTGTAAAGAGCAACTCCATGGTGGTCCCTTTGTCATAGTTGTTAACCGGGTGCGACAAAAGGTTAATAGTATACTCGGATCGGTTACTTTTCTGTTAGTTAATCTATTGAATCTGGATAAAGAGAAACCTATGTTCAATAGATGTCGACCTCATTTTGTTACGAGTACGAGGAGATGGACTAAACTCGTTTTTCGTCGTGAATTTTTAATGAGTCATGCGACGACAAACTCAATGCCTTCATCAAATTTTAACGAGTCAAATGAAGAAAAATCAAGGTATCTTTTTCAGTTTAGTGAGCGAGGAAAAAGAGGTAAAAGAACTGCTCATTCCTCCTTCGTAGATTTAACGAGCCCGAAGGAGAGGAAAAACTCGAGGATTTTTCGATTTTAAGAGCGAGAAATGGTCCCAAAAAGAAAGTGCTCTTGTTGCTACCGTATATTTTTAATGAGCCTGGTAACAAAAACTCGGGATTTTTCAGTTTAACGAGTAAGAAAAGTACCTAAAATAATGCTCGGGTCATATTTATAAATGTTTAACGAGCCTAAAGACAAAACTTAGGATTTTTTTAGTTTAACGAGCGAGAAAAAAATGCCTAAAAGGAATGCTCCATTAGTCTTTTTCAGTTTAATGAGCTAGAGAAAGATCAAAAGAGAGTTGCTCAGACCATCATCATATATGTTTAATGAGCCCAACGATGAAAAACTCAGAGATTTTTCAATTTTTTAGAGCAAGAAAATATCCCATAAAAGAAAGGCGCTCTTATCGTCTTTGTAGTAATTTACCAAGCCCAAAGAAAGAGACTCGAGGTTTTTCAGATGAATGAGCAAGAAAAATACCATAAAAAGAAAACTCAATCTTCTTCATGGTAGTTTAATGAGCCTAAAGAAGGAGACTCAAGGATTTTTCAGATCAACGAGCAAGAAAAATACCACAAAAAGAATGCTCGCTCTTCCTTGATCTCATGCTTGACAATAGAAGGGTCTATGCCATGAATTTCCTCATAAGACCAAGGGAAAAGATCGTGGAAGTCCTTAAAAGGGTAGGTGAAGCTCACAATTTCCTCAAGATTGTGATTGGCTCCAATCTGTATGTTTTCCATGATGTCTGTCATGACAGAAATATCAATGGGCAATGTTTTTGAGATATTTCCCCTGTTTCCTTCCAAGTCCAAAGTTTGGATAGTCGTATGGTGAGGAAATGATTTCATGTGCATTAGGTGACAATATTTGAAGAGGCATCATTTCTGAATCAGATATTGAAATAAGATAGTGTGAGTCCTCCCAAGGTCACTCTTCTAAACTCATGATCTCTCTAATAGCTTCGTCCTTAGGTAGGACTTGATTGAGGGGATCAAAAGGAGGAGTAGTTATGGGAGGGGAAGTGGTAACATTGGCCATAACCAAAGTGATCGAAGGTTTGGATGCAGATTAAATGGCTTGGTAGGCCAATTCAGCTGGTGACAACGACATTTTTTCTCCATAAGTGTCAATGTCTAAAGGAGCTGGTAGGATCCATGGATCGGTCTGTTCATGAGGAATAGATGAAAGCATATTGACCGTCTGTGAAACCTGGGGCGGATGAAGAGGGAAACAACCCATTAGGGAAGAAGCCTTTAGTAGACCGGTACTGATACTGACATAACAGTCAAGTACACTACCCACTAAGGGTACAAAGCTGCTAGGTAATGGAGAGTAATCTGGGGTGCAAAAGGATAGCTGGTCCACTGTGACTATCTTTCCATCCAAAGGAAAGAGTATGATATAGAAGACTGAAGACACAACGACCTTCATTGCATAAGTCCAAGTGCTGCCCAAAAGCAGATTATAGTCAAGTTTATGATCCACGACTTCAATATCTACTGTTACCGTTTTCCCACTCAAGGTGATGGGATAGCTAGCTAGGTAACCTTTTGGGATGAAAGTGTGGCTGTCGAAAGCTTGAAGGGAATTCGATGGCAGGGATAGGGTTGGAGAACCTAGGGTGAGCCAACATGAAGCCGACATGATGCAGGTAGAAGCACCTTCATCAATGACAGTTTTATGTATACCTTTACCTTTCAATTTTTTTTTCACTTGAAATGCAAGCTAGTGGGAAAGGGGAGGTTTACACTTTTCCATGTCGAAAACTGCAAGCATGGAATCCTGTGGGTTGATACCACCAATAGCAGAAAGCCAAGCTTTCCTTTGTGCTGGACATGTTTGTAATACTTTGAGAACTGACATAGCTGATGACGCTTGTGCCAAGTCTTCTACAATGTTGTAGTTTTGGGCGGCACGTGCAGATGTATTGTGCATTGAAGTGCCCCTTTGGGGGGGCGAATTACAAGGTCAGAAACTGACCTTTCGATATGAAAATCATTGGGCGGCAGTGGGTTTGGACTTGAGGAAGGTTCCTCTGCATGAGCGACAGGAGCTCCATAAGATTTGGCTCTTGTTTGTAGATCTACCGTTTCAAAGGTGTAAACGGTAGAAGATCCTTCACCAGATGAAGGATGTTGCGAACCACCATTGCCCCCTTGCGGGGGTTGGGGTTGGTTTGCAATAAGGTTTTGCTACTACTGAGTGGGGAAAGGAATATTCAGGACAGCGGTGGTCCTACCAGTATCCTTTTGAGCAATGTATTTTGTGCATTCCTGAAGACGCGGACAACGATATGTCATGTGGTCTTCAGCATAGATTTTGCAGGGAAATATGGCGGGTTTATCCTTTCCATTGTCAGGAGGCGCAACGGCCTTCTGTTTTGGGTTTTGCTACTTTGTTGATTGCTCTTTAGAAGGAGCAGTCTTTTTCTTATTCTTCTTTTTCTTACCACCGGGATTTTGTGTAGACTGCATAGAGTTTATCACAGTGGTAGGAAGAGTAGTCAATTTGGTAGTAGTGGAAGCATTGGAGTTGCGAGGGGCATTGGGGATTACGTCGTAAAGAGTGCCAGACTATGAATATATCAGATCTAAGTGTTGGGCATGATGTATGGATTGGTCTTCTGTGAATGCACCACCTAAGGTGACATCCTTATCGATTTGGGGGAGTAGGGAATTGTAGAAGCAGTCTGCTAAGAGATAGTCTGGGAGGGGAGCTTTAACTAACCTCTGCCTATGTCTCCATTCATGTATATGATCATAGATGTGGGTGGTGGTATCCTGACGTAATGAAGTGAGGAGTTTTGTCCCAGTCTCATAGTGGATGGGTAGTTGGAAGTGCATTAAGAATTCCATCGCTAGAGCGTCAAAGGTATTTACTGACGCACACCACTTAGCTGCGTTGCCAGTGAGGGTGCGGGGAAAAAGACGTAACTGGACACTATTATCCACCATGGAGTTAGAAACACTCCAAAGATGGTAGATGGTGATATGAGTGCCCAAATCCTCCCCTTGTTTCCCATCGAACTTGGGGATGTCTGTTGGTATTTTATGCGGGATTGGTGGCCATTGTAAGTTATGATAGATGGGGTCATTTGTAAGTTTTTACAAGTCAAGGATATCCAATGTTGCCAAGAAAGGCAGATTGTGTGGTGCCCCTGACTTGGACCAAGGCAATGACATATGACATGAGGAACCTTGCAGTCCTCCCATTGTTTGAGTCCCAATATTATACATGGGCTGCATGGTATAGTAGTTGCCTTGAGGTATGGTGTTGTAGTGTGGATTTCCATGGGGATTTTGATACTGGGGTATAGAATTGCCCCCAGGATAAGCGGTGCCGCCTTGAATCAATTGAATTTGTGAGTAGGGTGCCCCCATGGATTGGTTGGGACCTCCTTAAGGATTCCTGCCCATCACAGAACTAACCATTTGTCCTTGATTGACATAAGGAATGCTCATGTCAATTAGTGACTGACCATGCATGCCTGAGAACGGAGGGGGAACTGTTATGTTCCCTACTGGCATGTTCATATTGGGATTGCCCCTAGATATTGGAATCTAGGGAACTGAACTGTACAATGGCAGCTAACAATATTGTTGGTGGATGGGAACCACACCTATATTGCTATATTGAGCGTTATAGGGAGCACTATATGTAGCACTTGTCAAAGGTATGCAGTTTGACACTAAAGGGGTGGAACCCGGCATTGGCTGGGTTCCACTCGTAGAGGGTGTCATGTGAGTGGTTGTACCTGGGAAAAATGGGATAGTGAGGTTCGCCATTACTGGTGTTGTGGTGACTGTCGATTGGGGAAGTGGTGGGGGACCAAAAGTGTCCCTTAAGTCCCACGACCCGTTAGTCATCAACGGGATAGATGGAAATGTTCCAACTATCGAAGCAGGAAGTACAGGTACCGCGAGATCCAAGATTAGGTCTGACAGATTCGTAAGTGGAGGGTTTAAGGGAGGAAGGAATCCTTCGGTAAAGAAATTCTCTGGAAAACTTGAATCGTCGGTTGTCCAAACAGATCCTGAGTGAGATCTGGGAGACTGATTCCTCGAAGATGGGGAATCCGATTCATTGGAGCTCAATGGATCTTCCACAATGAGTGGAGGAAGTCCTAGCAATCGTCTAGATTGACGACGAGGGCCGGATGTAGCCACAATGACCGTTATTTTTTATCAATAAATTTTATCGTGATATTTGTTAAAGTTTCAAAATGATAACACTCGGGTGCCTAAAGAAATATTAAAAATACACTAAGTTGATCAATCAACAAATAGAGGGAAATGACCCTATCTGATAAGCACTGATCACCAGAGATGAAACCCAGTATCTCAATGAATAACAGAGAAGGATGGCTAGATGTACATTTACGGTTACTCTAGAGCTTCGCCCAAACCTGAGATTAAGGGGCCAAGTACTCTTGTGAAGATGAGCACCCTCCCAAAAACTGAAGACAGAGTAGATCCATTTGTGTTAGGTACCAGGACAGCCTATCCCAGTCACCTTGTGTAAGTCCCTAAAGGTTTGGCCACTAAAGATACCTCAGATCACAAACACCACCGGGGGGGCATAGTTGTAGACAACACGCTGTGTGGGAAGGATACCTGAGTCCCCGACTCAGCTCCGAAATCCCCGAAGGGATCCCTAATACACAGAGTACCCAAAGGAGTTGTAAGAGAAGGCAACCTACCTTCACTTACAGTCTAATGTTGTCTCGTATTTTGCTCCGCTTTTACTGGAGTGGTCCCAGTAGTATGAGTGCAGAAGGAATTTTTCTCTCTTTTAATGACACTAGTTTGGTTTTCGACCTTGGGCAGTTTACTCACATGCCTATCCCAAGATCCTAGCCTACACTAATGTTTGTTTGCTCAATAAAGAGTTACTAATTGATTTTAGGTAAATTTTATGTGTACTTGATTATTGTCTTCGGTAGGGGAGTTGACGTATGAAATGTGATGAGACTCTTGACTCAATAAATCATGCACAAGACAATGCTTTAAAAAAATTTCAATTCGATGAAAACAAGTTGTATTCTACAAGTGAGAGTTTTTCACATATTCATATTCTTTCCATGCATCTTAGTCATTTAACACATGCATAACCAAAAGACTTCTTTCCAATGTTTCTTAACAACTACTTGAAACCAAAATAGAGTAGCTTTTAACCAGCTAAATAGAAGGATGAATAAAAAATGTTTTTAAGAAGATAAAAAAAACTTATTTCCCAAAAAAAAATTTTTGTAGGACACCTATTTTGCTAGAAAAATGCAGTAACAGATCTTCTTTCAGTCCACAAGAAGGCTTCCCATCCCTTTTGGCTTTCAGACACAGCTCGAAATCAAGTTTTTGGGAGACTAACACTCTGTAGCAGTGGCCACAGAGAGTTAATAGGTCCACTAACGCTCCCTGTAAGCAGACACAGTGCTTTATAAAGCTCTGTGTAGTCTACTAACCTGCGTTAGTGTGGGAAATCAGTCAAAAATAGGGCTTTCTAGATCAGATTCAGAGATGAATACATGTAGGCAAGATGCAACAAGATTTTTGGTGGGTCAGAAAGGGATTGCAGAAGTATAGGGAGCTATTAGAAGGAGGAGAAAACTAAGAACTGTCTGGGCAAACCGGGAACTAGATGTATAGTCCCCAGTGGAGTCACCAATTTTGCTATAGGATAAAATGCACGGTGTATGGAGAATGAAGATACCCTCAAAGGTCTTTCTAGGACCTTCGATAGACTGTAAGATTATCTGCAACCATCACAAAGTTACATTCATGTTCATAAACAATAACTAACTATCAAAGTAGGAGAAGGAGATTACCTCAAGCCTCCATGTAGATTTACTGGACAGTGCAATGCAGCTAGGTGGAAGTCCCCTGAGCCGGCTCCAGATCAAGTCCTGCACATAGAAGAGACAAGCATAATCACAGCATACAACTCTGATACTAATACATGAATACATAAAGGAACATCTAGTTACACATAGCTAAGCTACTTATGCTAAAAGGTATTGGACAAACAACTGAATGAATGATAGTACCAACACCATACAGTAGACATTACAACTGCAGTTCTATATTAATATTGGAAGAGTGATTACAACCATCTGTTGTATCAACCTTCCTTTACCCCTCCAGATTCTCTCTCTCTCTCTCCCTTCTTGCTCACTTATGATTTGAGACAATGCTCAATAGTCAAGTATGCTATCCTTTCAAATGCTCTGACCTCTTTCACCATAGCCCTAACTTTGCTTATGTAGCAATTGAGTTAGGGTTGCCAAGCTCCTCCTTGAGTTCCCTAGGGAAAAAGAAATGAACTTGCCATGCTTTTCAGCTCTTTCCCATTTGCCTCCTTCTTTCGGATTATAAATCCTCCAAATAGGTCGATTTTGGATGTTTCCTTGCTTTTCTTGAGTAATTTTAGGAACAAATATCTAGATATTTATGAGTCAATTCATTCCTTTGACCCTTATAACTTCACCAAGTTTCACTAACGCTGTCCCCTTACTAGAAACTTGAGTTAGTAGGGTCACTAACGCACCCTTAGGCTTGCAAACAAGCTTTATAAAGCAGGTTGTTAGTGCATAGCCAACGTTAGTGTGGAATCAAGGCCCGTGATTGTGGTCTTTGCTTCAGCTATCTTGTCTTTCCCCTCTGAGTTGATGAGGAGGTCAATTTGTTGTATAACACATGGGAGAGAATGGGGAGACCTACGCTATAGTGGTCTCTGATTCAGTTAAGGATGGCGAATCAAAAAAAAATTATCCCAATGGGGAGGTTGCATGGGGTAACGATTGATATTGAAGGCACAAGCACACTAGATGATTTTGAAGTGATAGAGATTGTGGATGAGAGCAATCCCTACCCCGCGCTCCTTGGGAATGAATGGGCCACTGACATGAATGGGGTAATTAATTTAAAGAAGTGGAAGATGCTATTCGAGAAGAAATTGCTTCGCGTAGTAGTGCCCTTGGACCCTGCAGAAGGACTGTGTTATATTGAACCGGTCCGTGATTGTGAAAGGGATGATGATTTGGGCCAGATTTACAAGATAATGATGTGAGATCAAGATTGGGTGAATCCGATAGCAAATGGACGTATTACATGGGATCATGAAAGTTCCTACACATCAGATTTAGATTAAGAACTGGAGCACTGGCATAATTGACTGCATGAAGTATCTACGCTGCACTGTAAGATGATGACCAAGTCATTGCGCTGTGTATCATCAGAGGTAAGAAATCTACCTTAATATGATGGTTTAACTAATGTTGATCACTTTTTGGATGCATTTGAGAGAGAAGTTCCAGAGAAGCATCGCTTCCAGGCCCTGGACTGGGCGCTGCGCGCTACGCCTGCGAGGTGGTGGGGCACACACAAGGACAATTTTGATGATTGGCACGTATACAGAAAAATGATGAGAGTGCGGTTTGGTCACCCACAAGTGTGGTTAATAGAAAAGTATGATGGGAGGAATGATCTGTGTGTCCATTTGGCCAAATGGACCAAAGTGTATGGAGCGAAGCCTCAGCCGGAGTCTGTTTTTTCATACCTTGGATGTTATACCGATGAATTAGTACTTGGAGACAGAACTCCGCCATGGCACTGAAGAATGGGATTTTTTACGCCAAGGATTTTTGATGACGTTCAGCGTTGAGGATGGTTTTGAATGTATCGGCGAAGCATTGCAGGAGGTTAAGGAAGTGATCTTTAGGATACCACAAGATCCTCTAGATTTGATTCAACCTAATTGGACTACCCAATTGAGCCATGCGCTAGAGTGCTACAATGTAACAACGGAAGAAGAAGATGAAGACCCGAGGAAGATTACTATTCTAGAGACTGATGATCACCGCGAAGTTGAAGGACCACAACTAGAGAATCCATACATCACCAAACTGCTCAAAACTAGACAGGTGAACATTGGCATAGAGGAAGAGGCAAAGTTTGCAAGTATTGGGGACTACTGGGACGACGCACGAGTAGATAAGGTCACCGAACTACTCCGAGAATATCATGATCTGTTCCCCATGAAGTTTTCAGATCTAAAAGGGATACTAGGATACTTGGGTGTCATGAAGATCACCCTAAAACTGGATGCGAATCCAGTTAAGCAAATACCTTACCGCATCGATCCGAAGTATAAAGAAAGGGTTTGTTTGGAGTTGGATAAAAGGCTTGCAGTAGGCATCATTGAACCAATAGAAGAGTCTGATTGGGTAAGGCCAATGGTAGTTCAGGACAAAAAGTAAAAGGATGAGATACAAATATGCATAGATCTCAGGAAGTTGAATGACGCCTGTGTGCATGCTCCCTTCCCAACTCCGTTCATTGATGAGGTGCTAGATAATATTGGCAGCCAAGAAGCATATTCGTTTACTGATGGGTTCTTAGGGTACCATCAATTCAATATCACACTAGAGGATAGGAGTAAGACAACCTTCGCAACTGAATGGGGATGCTTCCAGTATACTGTGATGCCTTTTGGACTAAAGAATGCACTGGTGATCTTCTCGCGCATAGTCATTGCAGGGTTCAAAGATTTCATTCACAAATTTCTGGAGGTATATTTTGACGATTGGACAGTGTTTGGATTGGTAAAGCACCATGTAGCAAGTCTACACTTGACCCTAGATACATGTTGAAGGTACCAGATCGCACTCAATCTGAAGAAATGCTTGTTTTGCATTCCTTTTGGGATCTTGCTGGGTTACATGGTATGCATACAAGGCTTGATGGTAGACCCTATGAAGATCGCAATTATAATCAATTTGGAGGCACCAAGAAGTGTGAAACATCTGCGTGCAACGTTGGGGCATACAAGGTACTATAGAAAGTTCATCAAAAGCTATGCCTAGATCACCACGCCGATGGAGAAACTGTTAAAAAAGGATGCTACATTCTATTGGAATGAGGAATGTCAGAAGAGCTTGGATGTGCTCAAAGAGAAAATGGTCACCGCGCCGATCCTAGTCTTCCCAGATTGGAAGAAGGAATTTCATGTGCATGTGGATGCGTCATGTATTGCATTGGGAGCAATACTGACATAGGCTGATGAGGGAGAATTGGATCATCCCATAGCGTTCACAAGTAGGAAGCTACCTAAAGTTGAGAAGAAATATTCAATGATAGAGTGTGAAGGTCTGGCTATGGTATACACGCTCCAGAAATTTAGGCACTACTTTCTAGGCAGACACTTCAAGATGTATACAGACCATTCTACATTAAAGTACTTGGTGAAAAAGCCTATGTTGGGGGGTAAATATGCAAATGGCTGCTGCTATTTCAAGAATATGATTTTGAAGTCATTGTGAAACAAGGACGATTGAATGTTAGACCGGATCATCTGTCGCGCATTGAAACAGGAGAAGAACCTACTAACTTGGAGGAAGGACTACCTGACATGCAACTCTTTGCGGTGCACGTCATAGACAATCACTTTGAAGATATTATACACTTCCTGACGACAGGAACGGCTCCAGAAGTATATACTAGCAAACAAAAGAAGGAATTGGTGGTGTGCGTGACAGACTTTTCTGTCATTGCAAGACACTTGTATAAAATGGGATAAGATGAAATACTGTGACATTATTTGTGAGAATTTGAACAAAACAACATCCTCGCTGAGGCTCATGGAGGAGCAGTAGGAGGGAATTATGCGGGAAAAGCAACATCGTAGAAGATTCTACGCGCTGGGTTATGGTGGTCGACACTGCATAGGGATTCAAAAGTGTATTGTAGGGCATGAGATGCATGCCAAAGGACTGGCAGACCATCGCAAAGGGATGAGCTACCACTGAATCCATAGATATCGTTACAACCCTCCAAGAAGTGGGTGATTGACTTTGTGGGACCAATTCATCCTCCAGGAAAGAAGACGGGTGTTTGGTACATCATCATCGCAACTGAGTATTTAACCAGATGGGCAGAGGCGCAACCTTTGAAGGACTGTACAAGCACAATAGCAGCAAAATTAATCTTTGAGTATGTGCTGACAAGGTTGGGTTGTCCAAAAAATTTTAATGAGCGATCGAGGTACGCATTTTCTTAATGAGATGATCAGCGCGATGATGAAGGAATTTCAGGTTTACCATCAGAAGAGCATGCCATATCACCCGCAGACTAATGGAATGGTAGAAGCATTTAATAATATTCTAGAGAGCACGCTGACGAAGGTTTGAAATACACAAAGAAATGATTGGGATGTGCACGTAACTGCGGTGCTATGGGCTTACATAACAACTTGTAAGAAGTTGACTCGACAAACGCATTTCAGGCTTGTTTATGGTGTTGAAGCTATGATGCCAATGGAATACATTGTACCTAGTCTATGCATTGTAGCATTCACATGAATGGTGGATCGCGGAGCCATGGAAGAAAGGCTCACGCAACTGGAAGAACTAGAAGAAGATAGGTTTCTGGCTGGATTCCATCAGCAAGTTCAAAAGGAACACAAAAAGGCATGGCACGATTGGTACATCAAATTGCACACCTTCAAGGTAAATGGTTTAGTGTTATTATATGATAGCAAGTTTGATAAATTTCCAGGAAAATTTCGGATGCATTGGCTGGGGCCCTATGTCATCAAGGAGATTACCGATGGTGGAGTCGTTCAGTTGGTAAAGTTGAATGGAGAGGCATTCCCAGGGAGGGTGAATGGTAGCCGATTGAAGCCATACACTGGGGATCTGACCATATGACTATATGGTGGAAGCACAGTATTAATGCTCCAGGTAGCTGAAAGGAGGCATGGGACTATAAACTACACTACTCGGGTTGCAGAGCTGCGTGGTTGGGGTACTGTGCAGAAAGGAGGATTGTCACAGTGTCAACAGAAGCGCGAGGGGAGCTGCACTATCAAAGGAGAGACTGCATAGAGCAACTAGAAAGTGACTGTTATGGTCATTGTTCATGACTTGACTGTGGAAAAATGGCTAAATGGAGTGGGGGGGCGGCAATTAAGTTGGAATTTAAGAGCAAGATCTTTGAAAATCTACTGCCACTCTAGCATTTATGAACTGATTTTGGGGGGAACGGTCAGATTCAAATTCGAAATTGCCTATAAATTACAGATGGCCGACCAACGAAAAACACTTGGAATTTTGAGAATTGAGGTGTTGAGCTATCAGGCGTGCATGAACCTTGATTACTTTGAGGCTTTGGTAGCGAGTTCAGTGTTTGAGAAATTGCTAAAGGAAACTCAAGAGATTTTAACTGGCATTATGCCAGCACCTGTGGAGACTGCAAATGTTGGAGAAGCGATGGCAGCTGAGGGAGCATCCTGGCAGTAGCGAGTGTAGAGGTACCTGTAGAAGTACCCAAATCACCGAGGTCGCCCAGGCCGAGGCCTATGCCACCCAAAGAAGGTCCCAAGATGAAGAAGGATAAGCAGAAAGAAACACAGCCAGTGCGTGAGTCACCAAGGAAACACCAGAAGAAGGAAAAGCCTACTGCACAAGAGAAGGGCAAGGTAGTAGACCTGGAACCTGATGAGGACATAGAAGACGTTGGTGTGGGTGTAGAAGATATTGACATGGGGGCAGAAGACATTGATGTTGAGGGGGAAGACCCTATCTCCAAGCTACCACCATATGTCCCTCCGCACCGAGGCAAGGTGAAGGTACCAAAGGACATTGACTATAACAAAATCACACTTTTCACCCCATTGCTGGTAGAAAAAATCACATTCGAAGGACCACGCTTGGCGCGTATCCCCCTTTTGAAGCTGGAAGACTCGGATTTAGCACATACAGAGCACTTTCCCCACTTGGCAACTGATACATTCATGACCACATCTTCTATAAAGACTCTTGTATGACCGTGTTGGAGCTAAGGAAGTGGATTAGAGGGGTGGACAAGGTAGGACTATTGAACCTGCTATGGGTGCCGCATTTAAACCGCACACCCATAACTTTGATTGTGATCAAGCACCTACTATGCTTGGTGCACGATGGGTGCCTGTCGTTTGGAGATCTGATACTAATCACTAACATGCTAATCCACAGGATCACCTTGCTTCCGCACTTAGGCTTGAATACAGCCATGGAATTTGGTGGAAAGTCAGGTCAGTGTGACCTCATCAAACGAATGAAGGACTAGTTCAAGCTTGACAAGAAGCCACGCGACTACTCCATCTCTAGCATAACCGACGCTACGGTTAAAGTAGCCACTTAGATTTGGTAGGGAAAATTATGAGGAAGTGTTGTGTAGATGAAGTGTCGACACCAGTGGTATCTTTAGCGGCCCAGTGTGCGAAGGGTGTAAAATTTAACTGGGCACGCTACCTTTGCAGCAAGTTCCTCGCGAACTACAGAGAAGCATAAGATCAAAGCAAGACTTTCCACTATGCATGGATGCTGCTGTTGATTGTACTGGTTGCGCGAGACTTGCCGGAGGACAATCAGTTTCCCCTGATTGCACCAGAGATTCTAGAAGCAACGAAGTTTGTTTCGCTCTAAGCTAGAAAGGACCCCCAAAGGATCAAGGACAACAAGATATTCTAGATTCTCATGGAATCAAGCATCCACACCGTGACTCTCACCAATTGTCTTTGAGCGGTTGTCTGAATATGTGGAGTTCATGGCAAACTTCCACTATGTTTCCATCAGAGCGTGGAAGGACCCAGCACAAAAATGGTATGATCTTCCATACCTAGGGAAGGATGATGCAATCGCCGCAGTTTTGGAGAGTTGGCCCGCAGAGTGGCACAAGGCCTCAGACTTATAAATTGGGTCTAGTAAGTTTGCCGCGAAGTAGAAGAAGGAAGAGGCTAGGTTAAATATGGAAGAGTTGGCCGAAAAATGGAGGAAGGAAGCCGAGAACAAAGCCAAAGAAGAGCACGCGGCTAAAATGAAGGAAGAAGGGGAGGAGGAAGAGGATGACCATGACTCAGATAGGAGTTAGAAGTTGCCTTCTCCATAGATAGATGAGGAGGAGCAACACTCCAAGAAGGGAGGAGCGGACCCAGAGAAGGAAGGCACTAAAGGAACAAGTGGATGTAGCTCAACGCAAGGAGGCAGTATTGAAGGCCAGATTGGGGCCTTGGCTAGAGCAAGCCTATGTACTCACTACCTCCATTAAATAGAAATTGACCAGTCTGTAGGTGACACAACAGAAAATACAAGTAGATAGCGCAGAACCAACAATGGAGCAGCTCATCGAGTAGGTTAAGTAGGCGGCAACGCAGTGTACTGCCTAGGTTGCAGTCGTATAGGTGGAGCTGGGAGGTCTTCACGACAAGACCTCCGCACTAGCTGAGTGACTTAGGGCAAGTCACTTGATTGTTGTTGGGGGTCTGTTGGGAATGGGTCCCCTAGGGTCAATTTTGGGGTTAAAAGCCCAAGTTTTGGGGCTAAAGGCCCAAGTTATGTATAATGAATGTAAAGTCTCCGCATTTTGTGGTTGCGAAATGCAAAGGTGTAAACAGTCAAAAAGGGTTTTCACCCTTATTACACAACATTTTGTCACTGTCCCTATACTCCCCATTCCTAGATCCTGGAGAACCTCTACAGTGAACCCTACATGCTCCCCCTTCATGAAATAACCCCCATTGTGTCCCTCTTCATGAGTAGAACAATTCCCTTTTGCATCATTTCCCACAACTCTTCTTTTTTTCGCAGTTTACAAGACTGGTGGTAATGACCCTTGTACTCCTCGTGCCAATATGTAGGGATTATAGCTATCCCTAGCACCGACCAGAGAGACTGAGACTTGTTCCAGTTGTCCCGATCCTCTTTTGGATTTTTTTTAAAATAAGGAGCCGAAGCTTCCAGCTCTAGAAGCTTCATAACAGAAGTCTAGTAAATGGTTGGGCCAGATGGAGTGGAGGATGTCAGTTTGGGCTCTTTTACCCTATTAGGATGGAATTACCTCAAGAGATAAGACCTTCTCCCATTAGAAGAGGAATCATCTCCCATCCATTCATGCTATATAAACCTCCATTTTTCCCAAGCACAAGCTAGTGTTAATGTTGGTGTGCTAGTGCTAATTAAGTTTGGAATAATTAACAAGTTATTCATAGTTGTAGCTCTCTAGTTGTGTGTGAGGGAGAAGTGTGAATTTGGTTTAGTGTGAAGACTAAAGGGAAAAATATCATTGTTGAGGCCATCATGGAATGCTAATGGAAGTGTGCGGGAACCTAGATTTTTTGGAGGAGAACAACAACGTCAAGATAACAACTGTAATCTCTTCTTGATTTAATATATATGCAACTATTGATTGATTTCCTACATAATGTGTCATCTCACATGTTTATGGCTTAATGCTTCTTGACTTGTTAAGTAGGTTGAATTACAATTTGTCTATTATCATAGTTGTTGTTTTTTGTTGTTTACTTGTTTCAGGTGTTCGAAGAAGGAAACATGAGATCTCTGGGGCAAGCATGCAAAGTCATCACCAAACGGGATAAGCGTACTAAGAGGTAGGCCCTCTTAATTAGTTCTATCTTAGGGAAATCTTCCATAGAATGTCTTATTTGTGGCTAGATCCTCTATCAGGCTAGAGGAATTGTTTGTGTTCGCACTTAGAATTTTACTTCACCACAAATTGGCAACTCCACTGGGGAACCAATCTTTTTCTTTGCTTGCTTGAAATTTCATGGTTTTGTCTGAAATTTTCTAGTTTTTCCATTTCCCTTTAGTTCTATCTACGTTCCTTTGCTTACTACTCTGGGTTTGAATTTCATAGTAGCAAGTATGGTCCCAATTTTTGAATTTTTTTTATTTTTTCTTTGCATCCTCGCTCAACGTGTTTATTGTGCTGACAATCGCATCGATCAATGTGATATGCTCAGAAACAGTCGTGCCGACCCCCTTCTAGCGCTTGTTGTCAATTAAGAAGTCGCACCGATGCTTGTAAGTGAAGATTAGGGTTCACCCCAGATCTTGGACAATGTGTCTTGCTCTCTTGATTTCTACCTTGTAAGCTGTTTAGACAGTCTTCTCCCTGACTAGAAAGTTGCTTCTCATTTGATTTGTTTGCTTGTTGATTTTCCTTCTTTTCACTTGATTTCTTAGGTCATTGGATGGTTTGTGGTCCTAAGGTGTCTAGGTTGTCATCCATTCAGCTTATTGTGAACTCAGTTAGTCAAGTTTTTGGTGTATTTACTCCTTGCATTTCGTTTATGGTCCTTCTATGGCTTTGACCTCCATTACACAAGTTTGAAAAGTTTCATTTGCTTGTCTAAACGTCTCTTTTCTGGCATAGATCACATTGCTTGTATTTTTTTTGGTAAATTCATTGTGTCATTTGTTTAAAAGAGATTCTCTTTTGGTGTTTTTCATTTGGTTGAGAATCGATTGTCTTGAAACTTTTCATTGGAGTGTTTTATGAGAAATTCATTTTGTCATTTCATGAAAAGTATAAAATTCTAGTTTGTTGCATCAATATGTTACGGTAGTTAGCATCATTGAAGACTGGGATTTCATTTGCATTTGAAAATAAAAAGAGTTCTCTTTACTTCTAAAAGGACTGTTCGAGTGTAATTGTTAGGAAATTAGCAATTGGAATGTACTTTTCATTAAGTTTATTTTCTCGAAAAGTTAAGTAGTGAAAAATAATTTTGCTTTCGGTTGCTTGGTTGTTTTCATTTGATTGTGTTTTCTACCCTCTCTAGTGTAGACAATTCATCGAATTGAAAGGGTCTTGTCTCATTTAGCTACATTTAGGGCTTTTCGAGTCACATCGCTAAGACCTGAAAACCGAGACATAATTCAAGATAAACTTTAAAATGAACTCAATTAACCTAAGGCGCATTTGAAACCTAACGATCACATCTAGAAGGTCTAGGCTAGAGACATGTTCCGATGTCTTTAAACCTAGCAGTTGCCATTAGCTTCAACATTAAACAGCGTTAGTATGGACTTGTGCTTCCCGTACCGTCAAGTATATAATGGGAGACCCCTATAGGCTGCAATCCTTTATCCATAGGAAGGTGAGTTTGCCACCTTGCAAACATGATACACTGAACACAACATTCAGGGAGATTGCCTGTATGTACTTCTCGGTTCACCGGGAGGTATTTTGCAGTTCACGGTTGCCTGGTAATCCATTTTACCTAGATCATCCAGAGTAGTCATTTGATATTTTTGACTCATTAAGCTTAAAATATCATTCGAGCGCTTGGCCTTTCGAGCTTGTTCCCAATTGAAAGTGATAGAGTCATCTTTGCTTCTTTCTCAACTCTTAAAACATGGAAGAGCACTAGTTTATTTATGCGTCTTAAAAAATTGTTGCCCATGATCTTATAACATCCTGTTAGTATTTTCTAGAGCAAATCATGAGTTTTCCCTAAAGTACATTTTAAAGCCTTGAAATTTATCTCTCTTTTCCTGTTAACTAAGACAAGGTCGTTGTCGCTGAACCATCTGGTTCACCTAGTTCCTCTTCCCCTCCTCCATCTGAAAGATTGTCTGAGAAGCCTTTTCTTGAATTACTAGAGTCACTCGAGGACCAAGGTGTTGAAATTGGAATCGTTTTGAGCATTCAACCTTTGTCATCCCATCCTCCACCTAGGTCACCTGCTGATATTGGCTCAAAATCTTTGGACAATCTTGTCCAGACTCTTGAGAGTTCGTCGACTACTGACGGTCAGTTTGGAATGGTTATATATCCTCTGAATCCTTTGTTCAACCCTTTTGTGATATCATCACAGCGTTTGTACAGTCTGTATGATCAGCTGGGTGTTCCTTTAGAATTATGCCCTCATACATCTTTAGTGGTTCGTCATCGTTTGTTCCTAGCTATGGAATGTGAAGGCGACGCTCCAGTTACCTTTCCATATCAATCAAAAGTTTCTACTCCACAAACAATCGAAGGGGAAGAACATCAATTTCCCCCTGAAGGTTTCCCCTATACGGGGAGCATTCCCATCAGTGTGTATTGGGATTTTCCACCTAATTATGTGACTTTAGCATAGTTGGTCTCAAGTACACCTACTACCTCATCACTTTATCACAACCCTGTCTAGGTGTCTGGCACCATGCCTACTATAGGTCCGTTCATTGTGAACTTGACCTCCCAACAGGTCATTACCTCAGTCCCGGTGCAATGCACCATTTCAAATCCTCTTGTCTTTTTTGTCCCAGTCACCCATCTAGTTCAACCAGCAGTCTCGAGGCATGTTACTATCAGTTCTTTGATCCCTCCTGTAAGTGGACAAGATGTGCCACTGACTGGGGGGCAGAATCTGAGTGTTTCTATGATGTTAGGCACCACCAATGTGAGTAGCTCACAAGCTCACATGATTGGTATGAACCAACCTTCTTCTGGTGTTATCTAAAACCCTACTGGTCCTGCTGGATCAAGCAATGTCTAGTACCAACAGGTCCAAAATACCGTTGGTCTGTCTGGGTCAAGAAATTTCCAATATCAGTAGCCTTATGAGGCTCAGGTTCAGTACCAATATCCTTATGTTCCATATGGTTCTCAAGGAATGGTCAATATGCCTTACGTCCTTCAGTCTGGACAATATGTTCAGCCTGGTCCATCCACTTTTTCGGGTGGCTATGGCCAGATTCAGTTCGGAAATTTTCTGGGAATTGTTCAAGTACCCTTGCAGCAGTAAGGAAAACCTTTGTTGCAGCAAGGGCCATCCCCGCAACAACACGGGAAGATGATACTGCAGCAAGGACAACTGCAACAACCACAAGGGAAAACCTCGCAACAATTGCAGCAAATCATGCAGTAGTAGATGCAGTATGCTTCGCAAACCTCCCAGCCTATGTCTTTGCAAGGCAAACCTCTGCAGCAGCAGGGACAAATTTTGCAACTGCAAGGACAACCTTTGCAGTTGCAACGTCAATCCTTGTAGTAGCAGAGCCAACCCGGGGAGCAGAAACCCTTATATACATATCAACAGGGTCAACCCTTGCAGGGACAAGGTCAGAGTCAAGTCCTATAGAAGCATGCCCAAAATCCTAATGTCCAAGGGTAACAGGTGCAGAATCCTTATGTCCAAGGATAGCAGGTCCAAAATCCTCTTGTTTAGGGGAAGCAGGTTCAAAACCCATATGTTCAGGGACAACAGGTGCAATATCCATATGTCCAAGGTCAACAGGCTCAACAACCTCTTAACCCATATGTTGCTTATCAGCAACCTATGGCCGAACAGTTCCAAGGTGTTCAAGGTCAAAATCCTCCCTACGACCAAGGTAACCTATATTGGGGACAAAACCAAATGCCATATGGCCAGAACCCTCCACTATGGGGGCAACGTCCTTACCAGGAAGGATGGTCTCCTCCGGTTGGAACCGGTTATCGACCTCCAATGCCTTTCAATACTCAATTTCCGTTCTTGGCTACACTAGAGTTTCCAGATGTGTCTCGACCCACGAATAATCCAATTCTTCATTCGCCGTACTGGCCTCCGGTTCTGTCCAAGATCCCAAGCGATTGTCCCAAGTTCGATGGGAAAGAAAAAGATCCTCAAGCTCATGTGATGACATATCACCTCTGGTTCTCTTCAAATTCCTAAATTGATGATTCTTTTCATCTCCGTCTTTTCCAACGAACCCTCATAGGTGCTGCAGCCAAGTGGTACATCGAGCTCCCTCGAAGTACTTACCATGACTTTAACTCTTTAGCCATCGCTTTCCTCACACATTTCCAGTTGTCAGTTCACTATGAAACTAGAACCTATTTTCTCACATCACTTACGTAAGATACTCCGACACACATCTCCGATCACATTCATGAATGGAGACGTAGACGTCACCTGATCAAATTTGAGATTGCTGATCAGTTGCTCACCGAATGGTTTACCAAGTCATTCGTCACTCCAATTGCTCACGATATAGCTATGGGTGGATGCGTTATTGAAGAACAAGCCATTGCTTGTGCCTAGTACTTAGGTATCATTTATTCTCAGTTTGGCACTTTGTATGAGTTATTATCGGATGCTCCATGACCATCATCCAACCCCACGACATCGAAGTCACAGGCTACACCTCCTGTTGATGGAGTAATTGGTTCAGTGTCCCAGAACCCCCCCAAATATTTTTACAAACAGAAGTCAATGTCAAACACTGCTTCCAATAGCTCCTCCCAAAATCCACCTAACCCTGGTAGAACCTTAGAGGTCCACGTTATCCAGTCTACCACAGTGGACAAATCCTTGAAAGGTAAGAAGAAATGAAAAGGCAAGGGTAAAGCCGATGCCCAAAAACAGGGTCCTGTAAGTCGTCTGCTGGTGATTCTTCCCAACGGAAGCCTAAGTATCCGTGCCTCATTTGTGAGGAGGATCATTATACTAAGGACTATCCCCGATGGTCCAAAGTTAGTCATTTTCTCAAAGGGACCCCAACTGTCCTGAAAGAGCCATTTCTGTCTCAGTAGACTCAAATGGTAGACCAACCTCAATCATCCGCTTCCTCAGGATCTCAAGTGTTCATGATGAGTACGACTATTAATGTGGCTACTAGATCAAAATATTACCAAACTCCTGCTCTGACAGCTAAGAAAGAGAATGAAGCCACCCCTTCTTCTTCTCCCTGAGCTCTGGCCCTCTTCACGTCGTGCGCCCTAACCCTGATTTCGCCATTCAACCACCTTCTCGAGGTGTGCCAAGGAAGTCCTCGTACAATCCCAACGCTCAAGTCACTCAGCACTATAATATTATTGAGGATTTGGCTTAGGTGCCATCAGCTATGTCTACTCTCGAGGTACTCCAAAGCTGCCCATCTCAGCGTAAATCATTGTTGTTGGCCATTGGCAGAATTGATCCTACCGATTCCAAATTGATATGTTTTGATCTAGAAAACCACATTCCACGCCTACCTCATCAGATTTCCTTTCTCATTTAGGTGATCATCAATGAGAAAACCATTCATAGGACTGTCATCGATGAGGGTGCTTCTCCTTGCATCATGTCAGTTGCTTACTGGAAGGTAATTGGTTCTCCTACTTTGAACCAATCCCCTAACACTTTGGAAGATTTTGACGGGTACGATTCATGACCCTTTGGTGTCTTACCCAACCTTGCCATTACTTTGGAGGGCAAGACAGTACATGTCGAGGTGGAAATTATTGACGCTAATCTCAATTATAATCTTCTACTCGGACGGAGCTAGATCCATGCCATGCATGCTGTAGCCTCCTCCCTACTCCACGTGATTCATTTCCCCCATCAAGGGAAGATTGTCACAGTCGACCAACTGTCCTTCTTTGCCTCTTCCTCGTTGGATGACAATGTTCCGTATGTCAAGCACACTGGTGCTCCTTATGAGAGTGTGGGGGAAGGTCTTTTTAAAGATTCTACCTTGATGGGAATTTTTCCGCTCCCACCTGCTCATGTTGCCTCTGTCAACATGATCTCAGTCAAATATGATCCTTGGGTCATAGCTTCACCAGATCTTGTTGATACCTAGGTTGAGGTTATGCCACTTAGTCCTACCAAAATCAATTACGTGGAAATTGTTTCGGCTTGAAGTTCCGTATCCTCTGATTTTCCTATTTCGAGGACTTCCCTCGATACGTATTCTCAGTCCCTATGGCTTGGTGCTTCAAAATCTCCTGATCCCTTAGCCGAGACTTTTCTTGCTGACGAGAGTATCATGGAAGTAATATCTCTGGAGGAACCAACTTGGAATGATACTCATCATTGTTCCTTGTTCCTGCCTCGCCCGACGGTCATGTGTATGTGTCTTAAGAAGTTCTCTTCTCTGTTGCCTATTGACATGTCAGTTTTGCCTGCCATCGTCAAGCTCTTTCAACTGAGGGCACCTTTATCCCCTCATGGATTCAGGTCTTTTCTCCCTCCCCGAGTTTTTACCGATTGCCCATTATTGCAGTGGGGTTGTCATATGACTTGTCACCCTCCCTCGCCCAGGGGGCATGGGGACAACTCCTTATATGAGTTCTACTCTATTATTTGGCCGAGTCGATGCTTACTTGTCATGTCAATGGTAAAAATCAAGTGTTCATATGTGTTGATTGATTACCCAAGTCCGAGCGTGGACTCTCTCAAAAAATTCTATGCTTAGGTCATCTTGCATGGTTATTTGTGTACATTAGTGTGTTATTCATTTTTGTGCAATGTGGTTTGATGTGT
The DNA here is from genome assembly GCA_031772625.1 of Pinus tabuliformis. NCBI lineage: Eukaryota > Viridiplantae > Streptophyta > Pinopsida > Pinales > Pinaceae > Pinus > Pinus tabuliformis. The sequence continues at coordinate 1,878,805,413 of CM062819.1, read as the reverse complement.
TAGTTTTCAAGTAGCTTTCCTGTTTACTATGTCTTTCCCTGCTTTGTAGATGTCTGTGACTCCTCACATTGGTTTCGCTGATGGTGCTTTCCGTAGTACCTAGAATCTATCCTTTGCGGCATGGGCCATTAATGACCCTCATGGTGAGTTGATTGATCTTCAAGGTATTTTTTTAGGTCACACAACTAATAACATTGCTGAATAAAACACAGTAATCGAATTGTTGTTCGAGGCCATCGCTCTTAACATTTGGGAATTGGTTGTCAACTTGGATTCATAGCTTGTTGTTCTTCACCTCAATGGGAAATATTCTGTTAGAAACCCTCAGATATTGAGAATGTATCTACGTATTCGTCTACTAGAAATAAATTTTGGTTACATTACATATCATCATATTCCTAGACACATGAATATATTGATAGATGCATTGGCTAAATATGTGTTGGATAGACATTTACGGAACATGTAAAAAGCCAAAACAAATCATTTGTATCATAGTAAGCAAGAATATACAACATATCTATATATATATATATATATATGTATATCTATGTATATATATATCTATATATATATATATATCTATATATATCTATAGATATATAGATATATATATATACATAGATATATATATATATATATATATATATATACATAGATATATATATATATATATATATACATAGATATATATATATATATATATACATATATATATATATATATATATATATACATAGATATATATATATATATATATATACATATATATATATATATATATATATATATATATATATATATATATATATATATATATATATATATATATATATATATCTAGATATATGGCGATAATGTTTGATACATCAAAACCCCAAAAAATAATGTGTGTTCAAATAAAATCTGCGGCTCGCAGGCCTCATATATCCGTGGTGCAAAGGCCTCAAAAATGTAAATGCTAGACCTAGGAGCTAATAAGCATGGTGATCATGGTAACATGAAACTACTCGTGCCACATGAGTTAGGAATCGACAGATCCGATCTGATACCCCTACTGTATGCCTCTGGTACTAGTGTGTGATGTCTCCCACCCGAGCATACTCTAGGATACCACGAGTCAACCCCTCAAGGTTCCTTGCGATCTCCTCCTCGTTGTCGCTCCCCTCTTGATAAGGAGCAACATCAAACTGACGAGTGACATGCCTGGCTATCGGGGACATCCTGATAGGACGCTCTGGTCCAACATCTGCATTGATAAAAAAAAATGTTATAAACACATATATATAAAAAACAATTGAAAAATCAAAAAATTAAAAATTGATTTTTTACCTTCATCGTCGAAATCCTCCCCATCTAGCAGTGGCATGTACGAATCTTTGCAGAAGTTGGTACCGCTATATGGCCAATCCTCCACTATGATCAACTATCATCATAGCCATGAAAAGAAGGCGAGCCTGTAAGACATATGCTGGCGCCCAGTGATCCTATGCATCAAACGACTCTAACGGACCATTCGTGGGTCTTTTGGCATCAACGGGTCTACCTCAGTCAGCTGGTACTGGAACAACGGAACCCGCTCTAAGAAGAAGGTCACTAGTATAGATCCGAAGAAAAATTGCTTCAGATTCCCTGCCTTAGCTTTTGACAGCTGGCATTTCATGTTGATCTTCATGGCTTCCGCCTAATTGAAGATTGTCAGTGTTGTGCAGTTGATAGCATATAGAAATTTTGACTTGTTAGTCTCGTGCTCTACTTGGGACCCAGCCACTCTGTTGATAGTCAACAATAGCACTCTCAGTGTCAGATCTCACACAATGGCAATCTCAATCTTGCTGCTCTTGGATTTGAGGGCTTCTGGGCAATGTTCAGCAAGTAGCATGGATATGCTTGCCCCAATTGGTCGTGACCCATATAGGTTGACTGGTTCCCCTCTCCGGGATAGTCCTGTGATGAAATAGATGTCTGAAGTTTCTAACTCTAGCTCCTAGTCACCAATGATAAATATTTCCCAATTTATGTCCCAGAGACTAATCAGGTATCGAAGCAGCTCAGGTTGAGCCCACATCCCTAGTGTGAGAAAGAACTTGAGGAGCCCACAGTTCCTCAAGGTGTCCAAGCAATTTGGATCATTCATTGCTTGAGTGTCCACATCTTCATGCTTGCGTTCTTTCCAGTCTACCATTTTCGATGATTCTTTCCTGCAAAAACCATGTATTCAAGTCAATAATCATTTTTGGCAAGTAAAATTTGAATTCAAATGATGGATTTGAGAGGAAAATGGATTTTTCTTTGTTCATGGCACCAATCGGCCTATTTTAAAAATAGTTATGCCGATGGCATGGTTGGGCGTTTTAACAACCCTCAGCCGGCGTGATTCCGTGCTCGGAAATTGTGCTGATCGAAGGCGATTTTTTTTTGCCAAAACATCCCTCAGAAATCCCAAAAATGGATAAAAACATGAATAAATAGTATGGAAATGGAGATTAGGGACTTGGCTCTTACCTGCAACTGATGGCTCAGTGAATGACCTCCCAGATCTCCCACGATTTACTTCGGAAAAATTAGGGAAAAAGAGGGTAAAAGTTTTTCACAGCAAAGTAAAATGGTAAATGGTAAAAAATATTTACTTTTCCCTCCTTTTATTCATTTTTTCATAAAATGTTAGGGTTTTTGAGTATTTTTGACCTATTTTGCCTCGAGAATTGGATAATGCACTTTACCTTTTTTGCACAATGGTAGGTGATGGATGTTCAACGATGGTGCCGAGTCACGTTTCAACTATTTTCTCAACTCGCAAAACTCAAATGAAAAGATTGTCGAGTATTTTTTCCCTTTTGACTCGTAAAAGAGAATAAAATGGGGGGGTCCACTTTCAAGCTCTTTTCCGACCCTTTAAACATGAAAATATAGCCCAGCCCTTGTCATTTTGAACTCGTTAACGGATGCGAAACATCGTGCACCCAATATACATTTACCCATTTTTTGGGCTAGGATGCACTATTTACAAAAAAGGTACTACTTGACTGAAATGGTCAAGCGATTCTCTCAAGTATCGTTTTCTAGCTTTTCAGGCTTGAGAGACACAAATGTACGAAAAGGGACCATGTGGAGTTTTCTTTTCCATGTCTTTTTCAAACTCTCTAAACATGAAAAAGATACCGAGTTGCACCTTTGTCGGACTCGTTAAAATATTAAACGACATCGGATTCGTCACCATGACGAACATGAGCTTCTCCTTCCTAGGGCTCATTAAACTTACTAGGTCAGATTCGTCCGAAGGATGAACTTACAGTGAAAGCATATGCTATCCCCTTCAAGCTTGCGATTTAAAAATAATTGGGGTACTTGCCAGAAATGGTGGGGGAAAATTTGGAAATCCAATCAGTTGTGTCGGCAGCTCACTCTTGAACATGACACTTTTTGCTTCGTGTCGGGTTGGGATATCCTCCTTTTTATCGTTGACCTTCCTAGGTTGGGCCATTTATTTTTGCTTTCCATTTGATCTCTACCACATCATCATGACCACCAATCCTATGGATCCAAAAGCTGCCAAACTTCTAGTCGTGTCGCCGATATGTTCAAGAGTTGTCCTTCTGCAGTTACACATACCCCTGATTCTCTGTATCATCCAAAATAATTTTGCATCCTTTTTGTGTCGTGCTGATAATGTGGGATACATCATGAACCTCCTTTGACATGGTCGCTTCTTTTCAACTTCAACTCATTATCCAGGATGTTGATTGAGAGACTCCCTTCCAGCACCTTACAGATTGCATGCCCTAATGGCAAGTTCTTCACACTCAATGATAAGTTCACATAATTGGCTTTCAATCGGGTGATTTCATGGGTGTTCAACTATAGTTCCTTTATTCACATTCCATGAATTATGCTAATAGTACCTTGAGGACCATTGTTATTATTGGTGGTTTCTCTCACGCTTGTTAACAGTTTACATCATCGACTGGTAATCAAGTGATTTTCTAGCATGTTCGACATCAACACATCTGTTCACATGTTAGAATTTGTACTTTTATCAAGTCGTGTTGGAGCACAAGACCTTGGGCTCAGATTACAAAAGTTCAGGTTGCAAGGTGGTGTGACATGATTGTGCTGATATGCATGTCTCTTTTAGATGGGTGGCTGCGACCATACCATGAGTTCTCATATGTGATCCTTCTCATTATTGGATGGCTGCAACCATACCTTGGTTTCGATATGTTCCTATTTATCGGATGGTTGTGCCCATACCTAGATCCATTTGCATGATCTTTCTCTAGATGGATACATCCATACCATGATTCATGTATCATTTGATAGAGTTTTCAGTTATGTATATGTATCTATACTTTCTTTCAGGTTTTCCAATGGCAGACTCCGATTCTCCACATTGATTCATAAAGCATTTCAACCCTCACTCTAGTTTGGCCTTCACACTTTAGGGGGCATCTGTTACACAATATTTTGTCACTATCCATTTAATCCCTGTTCCTTGATCCCGAAGGACCTCTACAGTGAACTCTACATGCTTCCCCTTCATGAAGAAACTCTCGTTGTGTCTCTCTTCATGAGCAGAACAATTCCCTTTTGCATCATTTCCCACAAATCTTCTATTTTTCCCAGTTTACAAGACCGACGCTAATGACCCTTGTTCTCCTTATGTCAATATGTAGGGATTATAATTGTCCCTAGCACCAACTTGAGCGACTGAGCCTTGTTCTAGTCATGCCGACCCTCTTTTGGAAACTTTTTTAAATAAGGAGCCAAAGCTTCCAGCTCTAGAAGCTTCGTAAGGGAAGTTTGGTAAATGGTTGGGCCAAATGGAGTCAAGGATGTCAATTTGGGCTCTTTTCCCCTATTAGAATGGAACTACCTCAAGAGATAAGACCTTCTTCCATTAGAAGAGAAACCATATCCCATCCATTCATGCTATATTAACCTCCCTTTTTCCCAAGCACAAGGTAGTGTTAATGTTGGTGTGCTAATGCTAATTAAGTTTGGAGTAATCAGCAAGTTATTCATAGTTGTAGCTCTCTAGTTGTGTGTGAGGGAGAAGTGTGAATTTGATTTAGTGTGAATATTAAAGGGAAGAGCCTTAAAACTATCATTGTTGAGGCCATAATGGAATGCTAATGGAATTGTGTGGCAACCCAGATTTGTTGGAGGAGAACAACAATGTCAAGAAAACCGTTGTAATCTCTTCCTGATTTAATATATATGCAACTATCGATTGATTTCCTACATAATGTGTCATCTCACATGTTTATGGCTTTATGCTTCTTGACTTGTTAAGTAGGTTGAATTACAATTTGTCTATTATCACGGTTGTTGTTTGCTGTTGTTTACTTGTTTCAGGTGTTCAAAGAAGGAAACGGGAGATAGCTGGGGCAAGCAGGCAAGTTCATCACCAAACGGGATAAGCATACTAAGAGGTAGGCCCTCTTAATTGGTTCTAACCTAAGGAAATATTCCATAGAATGTCTTGTTTGTGGCTAGACCCGCTATCGGGCTAGAGTAATTGTGTGTGTCCACACTTAGAATTTTAATTCACCATAGCCCGTAGTTTAGGTAACTTGTGTTGGCTTGATGAGATCTGCCCTTGGTCTGCAGGCCATGGGAATGTATAAAAAGGGAGTCTTGGAAGAGTTTAAGGCAGTTTTTAGTTCAGTTCTTAGTCAGTTTTTGGGTAGTTGATGAATGTAATGGGTCTGTAAGAGCTAAGAGCGAAGAGTATTAGCGTAGGAAGAGGCTCTGCAACTGAGTGCACAGAGGCCTAGGGTAGAAGTCTGTAGTTGAGTGCACGGATCCCTGCAGCTGAGTGCATAGTTCAGTTAGAGTCTATACTGGAGGTCTAGACCATCAATAAAGAGAATTATATTGGAGAAATATGTGTATGAGCTATTTTACTTCTATTATGAATGTTTGCGATTATGTTATGTTGAATACTAGATTTATGATTTAATGTTATAGTGATGTGCGAATCTATGTATTTTACTTTGTCATATGAATGCAAGTAAGAATATTTATTTACTAGAAGATAATCATAATGCCTGTTTAAGTTAAACACTACTTAAGCTAATCGGGGTAGACATAGAAGTAAGAGTAATTACAGAGGTGCATAAGTGTCTGAATTGACTATTTAGGGTCCGCGAAGGACGATCAGAGACCTTCGCGAAGGTTTCAAATACGGATAAGAGAAGTACATTGATAAGCCCTAAAGGGCTTATAGATTTGCATGAAGGAAGGGATAAGGTATAAAAATGGCATCAAAACTATCTCAGGGTGCAGAAAATTGGTTCCTGCATCCCCCCATACTACTTCGGGTGAGACTTCAGTGCGCGCTCCATGGATTGATGCCGAAAGGGCCAGTAGTGTAGGGATTGCTTGGCTAATTAACGTTGAACCTAGGTCAGGGCCCATCAAGCCAACAATATTTTTATTGAAGCAACAATCCTCCCTAGTATGGGATTTGATCACTAGCCAATCTGACTTGAGATAGATTTGAAAATGGCTCCTAGAAATAGATCATTATGCTTTGAGAGTTTTTGGCTCCAGAACCCGGACTTTGTTTCCAATCTTGAGAAGTGGTGGTAGGAAATTTTAGTACTTGGGGCTAACTTGATGTAGATGTTCCGATGTAAATTGAAGGATCTTAAACAAAAAATAAAATCTTGGAATAAGAGTGAGTTTGGGAACATTCATGTAGAAAAAAGGAAGATGGAAGCACACATGGAGGAGGTTCAAGGCTAAATCATAGCAGAAGGAAGATTTGAATCCATGCTTAAAAAGGAAGGGCATCAGGTCCACAATTTTGAGATATTCCATAAACAAGAGGAAATTTTATGGAAGAAGAAGTCCCACATCTACTGGTTAAGAGAGGGTGAACGTAATACTTAGTGATTAAGAATTGGCATAATAATCATATTTTTTCTCTATTTTCTAGAGTTGGTAGCCGATTAGTTGAACATGAAGACATGGAAGTGGATTTGGTCTCCTTCTACCAGGAATTTTTGTCTAAAGGTGATCATGACAGATCTGAAGCCATTAACAAGGTCACACACTATGTTCCCCACTTGATCACTCCAGATCAAAATGCAACGGTTATGAGGGAAATGTCATTTGATGAAGTGGTAAAGGAGATGACTAGTAACAAAGCCCTAGGTTCGGACGACTTCACTAAAAATTTCTTCAATTCCTATTAGTGCTTCATTGGTTGGGACGTTCATTCCCTTGTAGAGGAATCCAAGAGATCTCAATAGGTATGGTTTGGATTAAATGCTACTTTTCTTACTTTGGTCCCATAATCAAATAATTCTAGTGATCCAAGAGGATACATGCCCATATCTTTGTGTAATGTGGTGTATAGATTCATTTTTTCAATTATAGTAAGGAGTTTTAAACCCTTATTGAAGCATATAATAGGCCCAAAGCAAACTGAATTCGTAGAAGGCAGACATGTCATAGGTTTGGATTGTGACCGCCCATGAGGTAGTCCACTCACTCAAGTAGAGCAAGAGGCCTAGGATAATGGTCAAAATTTATCTATCCAAGGCACATGATAAACTAAATTGGAGTTATTTATTGAGAAATCTAGAGGAATTTGACTTCTATTCTCCATGGAATAGATGTATAAAGTCACTCATCTCCTCGCCTTTCTTCTCCATTTTGTTAAATAGATCTCCTACATACACCTTCCGGCCTTCTAGATGCCTCAAGCAAGGAGATCCTCTTTCTCCCTTCCTATTCATGATTTTTGTTGAAGGGTTAGGAAGATATATATTAAGTCCACATTTCATATGGGATAGATAAAGGGAATTTGACTCTTAGGGAAGGATTTTCCAATTACACATCAGTAGTTTATGGATGATACTATGCTATTTGGGGAACCAACTATTCAAGAGATGAGAGCTTTGGATACTATCCTATCATATTTCGAGGATGCATTGGGGACTTTGATCAATGGAGATAATTCTAATATTTACTTTTTTAATATTAGCAGGCCAATCCAAAGGAGCATGGCTAGAACATTTGGATTTCAGTTGGGAGCTTTGCCCACCAAATATCTAGGAGTGCCATTGGTGGTGAATCCCTTACGGATAAATTGTTGGAAGGAGACTATTAGAAAAATATCCAAACATCTAGAGAATTGGAATTTTCATTTATTGAGCATTGCTATCTGGACCACCCTATTGAAAGCATTCATGCAAGCCATCCCAGTTTACCAATTGTCTGTGCTATCAACTCCTAAAGGGGTGTATAAAGATATTGTCTTGAAATTCTTGAAATTCATTTGGAAAGGGTCAAAACACATCAGGAAGTGGGGATTCGTGTCTTGGGAGAAGGTCTTCCTTCTAAAATGGGGTGGTTTTGGTCTAAGGGACCCGAAGATTCTCAACAAAATGATTGGAGTGAAACTTTGGTGGCATTGGCTGCAAAGAGGATCTGAGTTGTGGAAGGTTTTTTAAGATAGGAAATACATGTTGGGTTGCTCTAGGAAGCATACATTTACGACTAATATATATGCATTAGGATCCCATATTTGGAACTTGGCTAAGGAAAATCAACATGCTATCCACAAGCACACATTCTGGGAGATCTGAAATGGAAAAAATTCCATATTTTTGGGGGACTTGTGGCAACAATTTCCATGCTTGGAATGTATTGAGGATCTTCAGAAAATCAGGTACTTCACTATTTCTCAAGGAGAAAAACTAGTTTTAGAGTTTTTTAAAGTGACTATTCCACACTCTTAGTGGAGAGAGTGGAAGTCTGAGGATAATTTCCCTAGAAGTTCAAAGCTATTCAAAATTGGCTAATCCTAAAACTTTCTCAATGAGAAAGGAGAATTCAAGTAGCATAGGATAACTATATATTGAGATGGAGATACAAATATTTGGGTATGTTTACAACAAATGAGGCATATGGGTTAGTTGCTGAACATTCGATTATCCCTAAGGAGACCTTTTGATAGAAGATTTGGAAGGCCAAATTGTGGCCAAAGATTTCTCACTTCCTATGGCTTATTATGTGAATGTGACTATTAACTTGGGATCACCTCTAGTGGAAGGGTTTCATTGGGCCATCTTGGTGCCCTTTATGACAACATCACAAAGAGGACATATAGTGACTTACTGAACACTTGTGAAGTGGCATAGGAATTGTGGAATCAAGTGAGGACTACCTTTTGCTACATGGACTACATGCCTCATAGTCTTTGGGACACCACAAAATTTTGGAAAGGTTCTCTATTTAAAAGCCCAGTGGTCAATCAAGCTTCGCTCCTTATCGTAGGCCTCCTTCTTTGGAATTTATGAAAGGAGTGAAACAAAATTATTTTTAAAGATTGAAAATTTCTAATCCATATGGTTTGGAAAACTTCCATTCATAATGGGAGTCAATCCTAGCAGACAAATGGGACACGGAGGATTGGAAAGCTGAAGGAGAGGAATCTGTAATCCTAAATAAGTTGGGCATATAAAAATAAATGTTGGGACCTCAAGGGAACACCAGCAAAAGAGATCCAATGTCCTCCCCAATTGGATTCATTTTACCTCCTAAAGGATTCATTAAACTAAACTTTGATGGGGCTTCCAAAGGAAACCCTGGCCCAAACAGATTAGGGGACCTCCTCCAGGATGATCGAGGAAACTCTTCAGGAATTTTTGTTGGATTTTTTGGTCACACTACCAACAATGTGGCATAATTCAAGGCGTTGGAGAAAGGGCTCATATTTGTAAAAGGAATGGGGGATTTAGCATCCAAATAATAGGAGACTTACAACTGGTAATCAATGTCATCTAAAAGCTTATTAATGACTCTCAAAAGTTGTTCATGGTTGACATCTTGAACTTATGGTCTCAAGTCTGTAAGATTTTCTTCTCTCATTCCCTTATGTTATCACATCCAACACTCGCTGAACAGGGAACAAAGCGATACATTGGTTTGATAATTGGGTGAATAAGGAGTGCAGCCTTGATGTAGCTTCTTCATGGCTGCCTCCTATGGGACAGGGTGACCTAGATCAACTCTCTAGAAGATGATAAAAATTACTCGATGGGGGTGACAATTGGCAATAATGTTGGATTGGTGGAGGCCTCATCAACCTCACCCATGTGATGTCAGTCTTAATGAAGTGTGTCATACATGAAGCTTCTGGAGGTGATGAAGATTATAATGCTTAGAGGAGTTTCAGTGTTGTATTGTTGGTTGCATGAGGTTATGGGACGAGAGGTGGAAAAATATTTTGGTTACTTTAATTTGCAGGTTGGAATTCTAGCTATTCCAACCCCTATCCTTCTAGCTGAGTTTAGTTGCGACGAAGATTACGTCAACTCTGGAGGTGCTATAAAATTTAGCAAGGAGATTCAATGAAAGTGTGTGTCTGGGCTCGAGGTGACTCCCCTAGTCTATTCGCTACATTTTTGTGGCCTAGTTGGTATCACAGTGGCAAGGTCCGAAAGGTAGAGTGGATTAGTTTGGGTTCACATCGAGCTCTTATCTTCTAGTAAGCATCATAAACCTTGTGTTAAGACTGGCCTTTGTTTATTTATTCAGTTGGTCTGCGCACATTTCATTCTGGTCTATTGAAATTCTATAGGCATCCTCGGTTGTGTTGTTGAAAGTGAACCATGTGTGTGGGAGGCCAGAAGGAAAGCACTCATCCACTCTCTGTTTTTTAGGTTTCTGGGCATAATATCTATGGGTGAGTGTGTGTTTTGTGGAGGGGTTTTGTTGTGGAGGTTGGTTGTCCTTATAGTGTAGCTCTTGTGCTAAGAGTGTGAGGGCCACTCTGGGGAAGGATTTTGGTCTTTAGGTGTGAGAAGCATATTTCATGATGCTAGGTCTCATTTCTTTTATTCTTGTGTTCATTTCCCTGGGTGCTCTAAGGACAAGGGTGTTGTGGTAATTCATGGGTTATAGAGTTGGTGGTATTTTCTAGATAGTCAATGTTATTATGACTTTTTCGACTCCATGCAATGACAATATGGGTGTGCCCATCATGGTGTAAGGCCACAAAGCCATGTAGAAGTCTACCTTGGGGATAACCATGACCTGGGGGAAGAGGTAGTGCCACATCAAGTCCCCTTTCCTAGCAGAATTGAATCCCCCCCCTCCCCCACCCATTTGAATCTTTAGATGAACGCCTTTAGCAGATTAGAGTGCTCTTAGAACAACTTGCTCAAGAAAAGCATGAGGAAAAGAACAAGGTTATTATGTTTCTAAATGACCTTCAAGAAAATCAATGGTGTACGATGGACAAGCTTGCCTCTCTTCGTCGTGGACAAAAGAGGATTCATGATAGAATGGAGCAATAAGAAGGAAGATTGGAGCACATGCAAGACCATATTCATTGTGCCTTTAGTCCACCTCCATCACCAGGCCATAATCAGAACAACCTAGCTTTGGCTCTCCCTCTAGATCAGAGATGAAAGTTGGCTGCTTCTAGGTTCTTGGGATTTTTTGGTATTTATGGGCTATTTGTATGTGGTTCTGTAGTTCATTTTTATTGTTTATCATGTGGTTTTTTTATTTCCTTCTCACCAAAAAGTCTAGTAGGAATGAGGCCAAAATATTTTTGGCATGCAACCCCTCACGATGTATCTTTGGTTTGAATTAATAGAAAATTTTGGTTTACAAAAAGAATAATTAAACCAACCCAGATCCATCTTAACTCTGGATCTACCAAGTGTTGAGAGGGATCAAATATCTTGATATGCAAACCTATTTTAGAGTGAAAAGATTTGATCCCTCTTAGGGCTTGGTAGATTTGAAGTTAAGATGGATCTAATTTGTTTTTACCACAATTTTGAAGTTACATTCACTATACATGATTTTACTCTTGTTGAGAAATGGCAACAAGAAATTTCAGTTTAATTTGTCCTCGAATTAAACTATGAATTAAAATCAAATTCGATTCTCATAAAAACTTGTAAATAGTTAATTAAGATTAATTAACTTAATTAGCTCATGAATTTCGAGTTGGAAGTCTTTCTATAGTCATTTATATGTTCTCCCTAAATTCTAGGGGTCCAGGATGAGTTTATTTGAGTTGTAATTAGATAACTCAGTTTGACTGAGTTATAGACAGTTAAACTAGTTCTAACTATTTGTGGAACTAGTAGAGGATTAGTAGTGAGTTAGTGCATCCTTAGTGCTACTCCATCTAACTAGAGATTCACTCAAGAGAAACTCATGCATGTCAGTTCAAAGAAAGACCCAGTTGAGACTAGAGTTCAGGGACACTGATCAGTTGTAGAATGATCCGAGTTGTACATATCATACATGCAATAAGAAGAGGACCTAATTTTGGATTGCATAGTTATGGAAGAGGGAATTCCCAATTAAATATGGGTTATTCTTCATAGGAATTTCACAAGGAAATAGGGGCTCAACAGGCAACAAAAATTAGCTAAGTATTGGTTAGTGCAGGCTTGTGAGGCAACGAGTTGATCATACTTGTGCGGAATTGTTCTTGTGAGAACAAGCTTTGTATTATCAATCAAATTTCTGATTAATGCAATAGATAGTTGGGGTTTTGAGCAATTTTTTTCCCCAGAGAAACAATTGTGTTATGTGTCTTGATTATCTTCTTCTTGCCGATTATTGTTTTCAACGATCATTGGTTTCCGCTGTTTAAAGAGTAGAGTAGATTCTTGTCTTGTGTTTTAGTACATTACATGAGCTATGAATTTACAGGAAAATCTACACCTCTTAGCTGGTGGGAATCCTTAAAGGCTTGTGGATATACATGGTTCAAAGGATCTTATGATAATACGTCCTCCAAAACATTAAACATAAATGAATTTCCATGCTAGGTGACTAGCACGTAGTGATCAAAATTGAATCCTTTCTAGCCCTTCCAAAGGGGTTTGGTCCTTCCATAACTATTTTCCTAAATAACCCTTAAAAAAAATTCAATGTTTTAAATTTCCCATCATTTTAGAAGGAAAATAAATATTTATAAATTTCAAAAGAAGGGTGAGTTTCTAAATAACCCTTCAATATCAAAAAACTATATTAGAACTAATTATTTGAAATTGCTTAGTTACATTATTTAAGAAATAATTATTTGGAAATACCTAATTCCAAAAATATAATTATTTGAAGATGGCCTAATTGCAAAAATGAAAATATATCCAAAAGTCAATATAATTATTTGGAAACTTGCCTAATTACAAAAACTAAAAATTGCCTTATTTAAAAAATCAAACCAAATGAAAATAAGTTGTTACACTTTAATTGGATTTTGGAATGGTAATATATAAGTAAGGTAATAACATGGATTTTTCTTTCTATAAGTATCACATGATTCACATCCATCATTAAATTAAAATGGTCATAAGTTATTAACATGGATTTTTCTATATGTATGGCAGATTCACAAGCATCAATAAATTAGAATGGTAATAAGTGATTAGTTAATAAAGCGAATTTTATTATATAAGTATTGTTGGAAATAATTATTGACCTCATCAATAGGCATGATCAAGAAGTAAGTCATTAACAATAAGTGGTTTGATATAGTCAAATTAGTGGTTTGACAAAGTAGATTGACATGGTCATATAGTTGTGAGATATTGACATAGTCAAGATAAGATGTTCTCTATATATGTGTGTGATGTAATAGAGAGAAGTGTAACACCCTCTGGGGTAAATGTGCATAAAAAAAAAAACATAATAGGAACAGAAATACAATAAACATATCAACCATCAACATCCATATATACATCAATACATTTGCACATGAAAATCAAAGGAATGAATTTTTTTTCATTAATAAATGCAATGAACCAACTAGAGATGGGACTACCACGTTCCACCTGACCATAGATTGGCTAAGCCAAGTCTCTCTTTAGCCAATCACCCCCATGCCATATTCCAAGAATGAATGTGGGATCTCATAGAACACATCTATCAAAACTCATCTCGGGCTTCCAGAGGCTACCCACCTCAACCCATCAAATAGTGATTCCACCTCACAGTCGGACATCACCAAAAACCATCATCAGATTGGTCTCCATCCAAGCCTTCTAGGGCTTCCAGAGTGTTTGTCCAACCAAGGCTTCCATAACTAGTAATTCAACCCATAACTCATACAGGGCTTCCAGAGTGTTTGTCCAACCAAGGCTTCCAGAAATAGTAACTCAACCCACAACTTATACAGGGCTTCCAGAGCATTTTTCCAACCAAGGCTTCCAGGACTAGTAACTCAACCCACCAAGGGCTTCCAAAGCATTTGTCTAACCAGGGCTTCTAGGACTAGTAACTCAACCCAAGTTGTTACAAGGCTTCCAGAGCGTTTGTTCAACCAGGGCTTCCAAGAAGAGTAACTCAACCCAAACTGTTATAGGGTTTCCAGAGCGTTTGTTCAACTAGGGCTTCCAGGACTAATAACTCAACCCAAGCTAAAGAAACATGAGAACCAACAAAAACAAAGCAATGAAAGTAAAGCCACAATCACCATGGCTATCAAGGAAATGGAAAGGCTATGAAATCCATTGTTGATCTAGGCAATCCTCCATGCCAATGATAGATCGCAACCAAGAAACCACATGCATGTGCCATGCACACAAAAACTAGTGAGTAAATCATACATGCAACTCGATACCTGCAAGAAAATATGATATAGCTGTTGATGCCGATGCCTTCTTGTGCTATCCTGCTCTTCCTTTTCCTTCTTGCTCCAAGAATCCAAGTATGCCACACCCTCCAAGAGTGCTCCAAGAAAACTCTAAGTGTTCAGGAGTATGAGAGAGAGATAGAGAATAATGAGAGAGCTCAAAAATTGAAATGACTAAGTCTTGCGCACTGTTCCTCATAAGCCTTTTTATTAATGAGGCCTCTATTTTCTTCATTTACCATTATTTTCCTTCAATTTCCTCCTCACATGCAAAATGTGACCTTTCACCTTCCTTTTCTCCTAATTTCCATTATTTTCATAAATAAATGTTCCAAAATACCTTTTTGCCTCTTTAATGCCTTAGCCATTGCCTTTTCCAATTTCCTTAGCCATAAACAACCAAGTGAACACCCCCTAGGATGTCTTTCCCACCATTCAGCTTGGAATACATGTCCCATCATCTGTGGTATTTAAATATTTTTACATGGAATTTTTACCAGGGTTGTTAAAAAACCCTCCCCCTTGGGGGAACATTGTCCTTAGTGTTCAATCACACATATACCTCGGTAGCCTGTTGAAAGAAGACATACTGCTCATGGAGCTTTATAACCCAGCTCGATGCAGTATTTACAATGAAAGATCTGCTCAAGACATAACATCATAACGACATGACAACATACCGCATAGTGGAGCTTTATAACACAACTCATTATGGTATTTACAATGATCATTCTGCTTAAGAAAACTCATATGACATCATAACATCATGATAACATAACCACATGATAGCATAATAACATTACACCCATACCGCATAGTGGAGCTTTATAACATAGCTCGTTACGGTATTTACATCCATACACGGGTGTACATATAACAACATCATCAAAATATATATACCAAAACATATGCCAAATCATATACCAAACATATATCAATCATACACTAATCATCATATAGCATATATCAAAACATCATAAGGCATATATCAAAACATCATATAGCATGTATCAACACACATAAAGCATATATTAAATCATCATAAAGAATACGACAACCATCATAAAGCATATACTAAACCAATCATAAAGAAAATACTAAACCACCATAAGAAACCACCAAACCAGCATATCAAGATGCTAATCCTTGTAGTTGATTTCAGCTACCCAACTGGGCATGTTCATGATTCCTATACCACGCACATAGCTTCCATCAGTTTTAAAATAAATTAAAATAAGTTCACATCATACCTCATTGGTAGGTCATCAATAAGGCACATTTGCAATCATGTTTGCTTCCTATCAAAACAAGTCAAACTAGCATATTTGACCAAATCAACATGTATAAAAATATCACATCTGGTTAGCACAAAACATAACCATCAAAGTCATAAATGACATGTAACCATCAAACCAAAATCATAGATCATAAATCAGAATCTTAATTTACATGTAATCATCATATACTAGAATCATAAATCACATGCATAGTAAAAATGAAATACAATACTGATACTTGTCCTTCATTGATCCTTACTTCTGCCTTCATCTTTATCCCGTACGCACTCTGGATCAGTTGCCACACCTGACAATATCCCAGTGCCTTCTCCTCAATCATGTGCATAGACACATAGTGTGCATCACACACATACAACCACACAACATACAACACCATGAAATACATGCATCTACACCTAACATACGACACATACACCTACACCCAGTGTATACAATACAATGCATCCATCTATACCTGATGTAAAATACCACCCAATGCATGTACCTACATAGAGTACCACACAAAGAGTACACACACTGCAATACCATGACTACATGATGCACATACATAATACCATATGCCCATAACACAACATGGATGACATGTACACAATACCACATGTACACTAGTACCATATGTATAACATGTACACAGTACCACCGGTACACCGCACCACCTACACAACATGTGCACATCATCACATGTACATGGCACCACCTGATCAATTTGTACACAACGCCAAATGTACACTACACCACTATACAATGCATACACAATACCACATGTACACAGTACCACACGCACGACATGTACACAACACCACATGTACACAACGCCATATGCATGACATGTACATAGCACCACATGCACATAGCACCACTTGTATAATGTGTACACAGCACCACACGCACACGGAACCACTTGTACAATCATGCACACCACACCATATGTACATCGTACCAATGTACCACATGAACGCAACACCACTTGTACATAGCACTTCATATCCAACACATACATAGCATCATCTGCACACAACACTACATATCCAACATGTGCATAGCACCATATGCACAAAATGCTGCATATTCATTATGCACACAGTACAATATGTACACAATACCACATATCCAACATATACATAGCACCATCTATACCCAATATTGAATATGTAACATTCATACAACACTATCTATACCATCCTGTACATAACATTGTGTAAATAACATGTACACATGCTATGTATACACAACACCACAAGTGCACACATAATAGATGCAACATATACAACATATACAACATATGCATAACAGTAGTACCACACATCTAGAACCACATTGACTCTACCAAGCAACCTTGCTTCCGGTGTCTTACCCATGCTTGTCCCTAGCATTTTGCAAACCACACTGCTTTCAATTGGATGATGTATCCTTCAACATTACTTGTCATAACATAAACATAGGCATAATACAAGTATACAATATCAATTCATATCCACATGATACTGACCTCGTATATTTGTCGTGACTACTCTTTCCAATTGATTCCTCGTAAGACTAGGAACCTCTTCATGTTGTTCTCCTGCATAAGCAATCATTCCTCCACAAGAATGCTCCCTTACAACCTTGTCAGATAGTAACATAGATACATGGATACATACATACATATATAAACATTAGCATAAAATAATCATGATCCTGTCAGACAATGACATACATTCATACGTGTATACATATATAAACTTCAACATAATCATGGTCAAAAAATAATTACAAGATAACATAAGGTCTAGGTTAAGAGAAATTCCTTCTATATGCACAAGCATTGAGAGAAATAGTTCCCAACATATCCAAAGCATATGGCACTGCTGATCCATCTTTTGTCTATGCTGCTACTGTCCATTTAGCACAATGGACCCAACTAGTCCAACCAATTGTCATAGTCTTACCTTCCGCTGCACTTACTCATGCATAGAGCTTCATCTGGGTCTTATATCATTGGTTGGTTACCACAAATATCTCCCAATTTCCATCAACTTTCCTCTTTCGCAACCAATTCCCAAGACTCAAAACATAAAAAAGGAAAGACAGGAAACAAACAAGAAGAAGACCACATAAACTCTGCAAACAAAGTGGTATGGCCATACACTAGACATAAACAAAGACAAAAATCAAGCTCAACAATTCATAAAAGACCAAAAGCACAAGACTAAAAACAAACACCATGACTTAATCCCCATGGTTCCTAGGGAAAGCTCAGCCCGAGCCTTCTTCAAGATTTCATGAAAACCTCTCTTGCCATGCAATTCCTTGCATCATGCTCACACATGTCAACCACATGTTCCAAATATTAAGACAATCATATTTATCAGTTTGAAATCAACTTTTACAAATAATCATGTCATAATCCATAGTCATTAGACATAATGCTACAACTATCAACTACATTCAGGTACATATCAACTATCTCAACTCATACATGTTAGTACCATCATCTTAAAACAAGATCATTGGAGCACATACTCATATTATGCAATTCATCAAACATTCAACCAACTCATAAACATACCATGTTAAATAAATCAATTAGATGACATAATAGGCACCGAACACTCAAATACCAAATATACAATGTAATCAACTATGAAACACCAAGTATAATACATAGGAAAACTCATACCTTAGTGTACCTTAGGGGAGGCTATCTTGTTTGCATTATCAATCTAGTTAGTGAGATATAATTTTACAACATGTCAACTCAAGCACTCATAAGGTCATGATATCCATAACAATATCTAACTAACATGTTCACATTGTAAACTCATACACAATTATCATTCACACATATGAAAATTAAATATAGAGATTACTATGACACCATCTCACAAATATGTTGGTCCATACCTGAATATCGCAACCATAACCATCTGCATAGGTCAAACTAGGTTAACACAATATGTATAACATCAGTAATTTTAAGGCAGTGAACATATGCATCACTCAGATGACCAATCCAAATTATGACATCAATATCTCAATGAAATAACCCTAATCATCAAGTTAATAACATATAACAATAATAAGCTATATATCATACTCATCAACAACATACAACATAATCATCAGGTTATCTAATATAAAACAACAATAGCAATGCATACAACTACATGTTACTATCATTCTTGACTATCTGACACATGTGCATATAACCACACTAATCATCTAACATCTATCATGAATGTAACCATAACATCAAATACATGTTCATAAACCTAATGTATATAAACCTAATGCTTATAAAATCCTTAACTTACATACCTGCATGTAGAACATACAATACATGTATGACGATCTACTCTTACCCCAAAGTTCAATGTTTCAACCTCATTATAATGATCTGCATCTCCTGCTCTATCTCAGGCAACACATTAGCATCATAACATCCAATAGCACCATGATGACCTAAATTGCATACAATGACTTCAGAAGGCACATTTTACTTACTATACATGCATAATCATAACGAAGACCATACATGCATAACAAATGCATATACACACATAAAAAATGAGTACAAAACCATTAACGCATCATTCTAGCTAGAGTTCAGTCATCAATGCATGACCATATCAAGTACACAAACCATGACCTCATGAATGACAACAATCATTACTCCATTGTACACATTGCCACATGCAACCAATAGTATGCATAAGCAATGCCAAATCAACTACACCTATGCATAAATGTATGTAGTCGAACATAAGCGATCAATTCTTGTAATCAATCTACAAGACTAATACATGTAATCAAAATATTCAAAAATGTCACCTAACATACAAGGATGTAAGAAGGTATCATGAAATCAACATGTAAGCGACATATATTTCATACACAGTCAATCACATGTTTTAAAAAACAAGACATTATGTCTATTAATTTGAAATCAACATTCACCAATACTAACAACCTATAATCATACCCCCTTACTATCGATTGTCCACACTAAGGTAGAAGGAGGAATCTACTATAATGGTCTGATCTCCAATGTCCAATTATGGAAATGGGATCTCCAAATCTCTATTAAATTTAACCATACTTGAAAAGAAATTTATTTTTATTTCTCATACATTTGTATGAGACTAAGTCAAAAACATTGCACTTATTCCACTTGTAACATAATAACTAAAAGCATGCCACTTTTCCATTTCCTTACATGCAACTTTTCAAATTCCTTGCATGAAACCTTTCAAATTCCTTACAGGCAACTCTTCAAATTATTTGCATGGAAATAGGCATAGATCAGCTACATCCATATTATCATACTAAAATACTATGCCATCCAAGAAAAAAAATAACATTTTCTTCAAACAATTACCATACTTTTACTTTTTCCACAAACAACTACTATACTATTACATTTGCATGTAAGCATTTATTCAAACACTTTACATGCAAACTAACATAGAAAACTATTTGCATACAAGTAAGAATATATCAACTAAAGGAATACTATTACACATCAGTGCTTTCCCCAACCACAAAGAACATACTCATTGGGGCATTTTATCAAATAGTTTGTATGCAAGTAATCATTGAACCATTTAAGCATTTCATCAAACACTTTTCATGCAAACTAATATAGCGAATGATTAAATGCATATATCCTAAACTATAGTAGTACAAGTTACGGAAACTGAACCATATGATCAGTGGTATTATTCCTGACTGGTTCAAGTTTCAGCTTCTGAGATTTCATAGATGAAAAGTTATAACAAAATACCAACACAATCCTATTTGGTGCACAGTTCTAGGAGTATCCATAAATATCGACTTCCACAGGACATATATCCTAAACTATAGCGAATAAATGTCTGTAATTTTTATCACAATATCAGTGGGATTTCCTGTCATTGTGAAAAAAATTTCAGCTCTTGAGAGTGCCCAGAATAAAAGTTATAAAAAAAGTTTCAGCGTGACCTGTTTGAGACCTGATTTTAGGAGCATTTAGAAGGCTCGACTCCCTCTGTTCATATATACTAAAATATTGCGACCCAATATCCGAAATCTCTACCACATAATCATTGGTACTTCCCCTCAATGTGGACAAATTTTCAGCTTCTGAAAGCCTACAAAAGAAAAGTTACTACAGAAATTCCAACATGGCCTGCTTAAAGGTGCATTCAGGGAGGTCATCTTCCTTAGATCATAATTCCTAAAGTGTTGTGAACCAATATCTAAAATTTTTACCACATTATTAGTGGGATTTACCTTCAGTATGGACAAAGTTTCAAATTCTAATATTCCACAGAAGAAAAGGTATAACAAATATGACAGAAAGGTCTAAAATTTAACCTTTGTTCTTCATTTCACCTATGATAGAGCCCATCCAGTCCAAGTGTTTGAACTATGCTTTGATACCACTCTGTAACATCCTCCAGGGTAAATGTGCATAAAAAAAACATAATAGGAACAAAAATACAATAAATGTATCAGCCATCAAAATCCATATATACATTAGTACATTTGCACATGAAAATCAAGGGAATGAATTTTTTTCATTAATAAATGCAATAAACCTACCGTAGATGGGACTACCACGTTCCACCTGACCATAGATTAGCTGAGCCAAGTCTCTCTTCAACTAATCACCCCAGTGCCATATTCCAAGCATGAATGTGGGATCTCATAGAACACATCAATCAAAACTCATTTAGGGATTCTAGAGGCCACCCACCTCAACCCATCAAATAGTGATTCCACCTCACAGTCGAACATCACCAAAAACCATCATCAGATCAGTCTCCATCCAAGCATTTTAGGGCTTCTAGAGTGTTTGTCCAACCAAGGCTTCCAAAACTCATACAGGGCTTCCAGAGTGTTTGTCCAACCAAGGCTTCTAGAACTAGTAACTCAACCCACAACTTATACAGGGCTTCCAGAGCTTTTTTCCAACCAAGTCTTCCAGGACTAGTAACTCAACCCACCAAGGGCTTCCAGAGCGTTTGTCCAACCAGGGATTCAAGGAATTGTAATTCAACCCCAGTTGTTATAGGGCTTCCAGAGCATTTGTTCAACTCGTAACCAAGTTGTTATAGTGCTTCTAGAGTGTTTGTTCAACCAGGGCTTCCAGGACTAATAACTCAACCCAAGCTAAGGAAACATGAGAACCAACAAAAACAAAGCAATGAAAGTAAACCCACAATCACCATGGCTATCTAGGAAATGGCAAGGCTAGGAATCCAATGTCGATCCAGGCAATCCTCCATGCCAATGATAGATCACAACCAAGAAACCACATGCATGTGCCATGCACACAAAAACTAGTGAATAAATCATACATGCAACTCGATACCTGCAAGCAAATATTATTTAGTTGTTGATGCCGATGCCTTCTTGCGTTATCCTACTCTTCATTTTCCTTCTTGCTCCAAGAATCCAAGTATGCCACACCCTCCAAGAGTGCTCCAAGAAAACTTTAAGTTTTCAAGAGTATGAGAGAGAGAGAGAGAATAATGAGAGAGCTCCAAAACTGAAATGACTAAGTCTTTCCCATTGATCCTCATAAGCCTTTTTATTAATGAGGCCTCTATTTTTTTCATTTTCATTATTTTCCTTCAATTTCCTCCTCACATGCAAAATGTGACCTTTCACCTTCCTTTTCTCCTAATTTCCATTATTTTCATAAATAAATGTGCCAAAATACCTTTTTTCCTCTGTAATGCCTTAGCCATTTCCTTTGCCAATTTCCTTAGTCATAAACAACCAAGTGAACACCCCCTAGGACGTCTTTCCCACCATTCAACTTGGAATACGTGTCCCATCATCTGTGGTATTTATATATTTTTACATGGAATTTTCACTAGGGCTGTTACAGGAGTATGAGTGGAAAAGAATAACATGAGCTATAGTTTAGTGTGTGGTGCATTTCTCGTTTATGTATTTTGATAAATAAAGAAGAGATTTCAAGCTCCACATGTTTTAACCTTTGCATTTTTAGATCTACGTGTGATCTGCCTCTGTAAAAATACATTCAAGTATAAAATATTCACATGCATGAATCTATGTAACACATGGATGATGGATCTATCCAAAAGATATATTTGTAGAGAGAGTAGTGGAATTCAAATTTGTAGAGCCCCTTGCAACCATGGAAGTTATTGCTTCTTAATGTTTTGATTCGTTGGAAAATGGTATTGTGTATAGAATAATTTTCTAAATATTTTTCTTATGATGATGATAAATTGATAATTATAGTATGATATTTTTATGTTTTTATTTCATGACATAATCTTGGTTGATATTGGTAATCATGTTTATTTTGCAGATTTTATAAAGTATCTGAAAATTGGGATAGCTAAGAAAGAGCTTGATCATTTTCTTTGGAGAGTTTTTCATCAATTTTTTGCAAAAAGTGGGATTTCCAAGATCATAGGTCGATTGGCATTTGTTGGAAAGGTACGTTACATTCAAGTCCATAAATATGTTCTCATGGTTATGGAGTTATCTATTAACTCAATCATTTCTTCTTGTTGAGTATTTTACTTTTTCAATCTAAAACTATAATTTTGATAATTTGAATGAATTTAACAACCATGAAAAATGGTTAGATTACAATTTTGAATTGTTTAAGTTACAATTTTGAGATTATTACCATTTCAGCTACAATATTTAGGTCAAAACCCTCTCTAAACCATAATTTAGTTAATAAGTAACACATGCCTTTAGTTATTAAGTAACACTTGCAACAACCCATGCCTTCTTAAAAAATAGATGCAGTTCAATAAACTTCATAAAATTGACAATAAAATAAAATATTTACATTCAAATTATGCATTTCAATAAATTTCATAGAATTGGTAATAAATTTAAATATTTACATTCAAATTATTTTTGTGATGAACATCATTAATACTCTTTTTTTGTTCTAAGTACTGAGTTGCTTTCAATTAATCATAGCTAAATGAAACTTAAGTCTTAGGGACACATGTACGAGTTTGGATATGGCTTGAACTAAAAATGAATGTTTTTGAGTAAAAATAGTTGTTGAATATAGATGATGCAATGAATTCATAATTTTACCGAGATTTGATATGCATCCAAATTATAGGATTCTTCATTGGCATCATAAATTTCACCTTCCACCACTCAAATAAAGTTGAAATCGTTTTTAATGATGTTTCTAATTTTATTAGTTGTTTTGTTTTCATCTTAACACTTAGTTATTGTTTTTGTTTCCATATTTATATTTTTCATTATTTTAATTAATTGAATATGTATTTATTCTAGGAAAATAGTTCCCATTGGTCACCCTAAAAAAGATAAACAACAATTATCACTTCTCGATGCATTTGGAATCAACCAATATTTTGATCAGCCATGTCCTTTCCAAAATGATTTTGATGCTCATCCACCTGAAGACCATGAATAGGATAAAATTGAGATTCTCAAAGACAAGCAAGCATCAAAGGAATGTAAAAGAACATTCAAATCAAAACGGAAGACAATATTTCCATGGGATTATGTTGTAAAAGATTGTAATGGGGTTGAAAAGATAAAATTTTCTATGTGTTAAATATAAAAGGGAAACTCCATTTGCTAAAGATGGAAGCACCACTCTTCAAGTTGGTGGTCTAAATGCCCATGATAAATCAAAGGCTCATAAAATGTCTCTACAACTTTTGAAGGGAGAAATCAAAAGAAGTAATCTACCGGTTAAAAAACATGTAGGGCTAATGGTAGATGCTGAGAAGGAGAGAATTAAATCAGTAATTGAAAATATATATTTTGTTGCCATATATGACTTACCATTAGAAGTGTATAAGTAAATTTGTGACTTGAATATGTATAAATGCACTCCAAACATGCCTTTAATAAATGAGTACTTTTCATATGAAAATAAAACATATAGAAAAAAAATTATACAAGTTTCCAAAGAGGTATATTGGAAAAGGTTAAAATATGAGATTTATCACAGTCCATTCTATTCAATCTTAGGTGATGAAAGTACAGACAAAATTATGGAGCAACATCTGATTATTTATATTACATATTTGATAAAGAAAGGAAGAGGCCAATGTGTGAAAATATTCATACACTTACTTCAAATTAAGGATGAAAAAACTCATTCTATGTATGATGTTTTGGTTACTCGTTTAACAGAGATGGATACATCCTTGACGAAATTAGTTAGATTTGGATCTGATGGGGATTTTTCCATGAGGGGTATATGTGAAGGTTTATCAACTAAATTACATCAACATGATCCTCATTTATTATATATCCATTGCATATATCATCGAGAAACATTAGGAGCAAATGATTCTTCATCTAATTTCCCAGAGTTGCAATTTATTGATAGATTACAGATAAAGTTTATTATTGGCTTGGAGTATCTACTAAAAGATATGGATAACTAAAATACTTAATGGAAACATTTTAAATCACCAAGTTAGAAGTGTTACAATTCCCTAAATTAGGAGGTTGTGTAGAGGAATGGTCATGGGAAGACTTGTTAAGTTCATGCTTGATTTATTAAAAGATTAGGAGTTAGGGAAGGAACAAAAATGTATGACCTGCAAACAATATTTCAAGTACAATTTTGCATCAATTTACTCACAAATGTACTTATTGAGTTAAATAAGTTGAATAAAAAGTTCCAAGAGGATCAGGTGGATATTACTTCTATTGGAACTACTTTAGATGTTATGATTAACATGCTTCATAAGCAGTTTTTAGGAGGCATATTTGGAACTAGTACAGTGCACACATCATGCTTTTTGAAAAAAATCACAAAAAGGAACTCTTGAGTTTTCAGATAGTGTAGGTATGCTACATGTACATCCATTGAGGTTCATGATTTGTCCCAATACACATAGATCAGGGACACTAGATAATTACATTCTTTTGGGCAAGAGCTTTGTAATGAAGGTGATTGATTCTCTAAATATGAGGTTCACAGATTTGCCAATATTTAATGTTGCTAATTTTTTTAGTCCTCGCCATTATTATGAGGAGATAGATGATAGAGATGCTCAAACAAGAATATGGTTAACATGCTTATGTGAAAAATTTAGTGTTGGAGATTCACTTATTGTGGATGTTGCTAGATGTTTGGGTGAGATGGATGAGTTTGTTTGTACTATTTATAAATAATACAAAAAAAAAACATGTTTATGGAGCATGGGATCTATGTGGAAATTAACTTGAAATGTTTGAAAGTTTTCCATATCTAATACAACTATGACAAACTATTCTTGTTATTCCAGCTAGTATAACATGTGAAATAGACTTCTCAAAATTAAATAGGGTAAAAAGTGATGATATATCAAAACTTTCTTTGGACACATTAGAAGTGGTAATGTTTCTCTCTCTCAGTGCACCTCATGCCCTAAATGAGGTAGACTAAAATGTCATTTATGATGTATGGAAATTAATGAAAACTCCAAAGCCACTTCCATTGGGAAAATAACTTCATCCCATCTATGATGTAAATTTTAATGATTTTGAAAAATGTGAATTGAATGGAAGAAAGTTGGTTCAATGTTATTTTTTGAATGGTCTTACTTTATATAAATGATAATTTGTGGATAATTCTACATGAAATAAAGATGTATTATTTTAGTAGTTTCTATTGAAAATACAAATTTTCATTCAGTGGTTGATTATTTCTAATATTATTAATCTTTGGAAGGGCACTATTTTGTTAAACATTTTTTTAATGGAGTTTGTAATTAATTTATTCTTTCAATTAAAGTACAATTATATTTTAGTTGGATGGCACTGAATCCATGTAGCCTATAAAGGTAATTTTTTATGGATATGTTCATGCTGGGCATTTGTATAGATATGATTAGTGGCCCTATATATTTTTGTATGCTTTGTTGTATCGTTGAATGGATTATTACATAATATGTATATATGTGTAGAAGCTTCAAAGCTCAACATTTCATTTATTAGTAAGGACCCTTATCCCGACCTTGGGAACCTTCCAGTTACAATGCTACACCTACCCTAATGGAGTTAATTATGTTTTAGATCTTAGGGTTTAACATTACTGTTACACATTAATTTGTCACTGTCTCCCTGTCAGTCACCCTACTGTGTCAAGAATTCACAATAATCAAGTTCATGCCTTCTGAACTGGCCCAAAACCCACTTTTCCAAAGTTTTCCTCATCAGCGCGTCTGTTTCTAAAATATCCGTGCTGACCAGCGGCTTTTAATGTTTTCAGTGCGCTGCCAGCGCGGAAGCACATCATTTTTCCGCGCTGGTTGCATTTTATGAGCCAGCGCACCTCTCCTTTGTATTGGGTCGCGCTGACATGACTTTCCCAGTTATTGAGGCGCGACGTCAGCGCGTCAGTCGCCTTATAAACCGCGCTGATCCTGTTTGGGCGAATTTGTTCCAACAACGAGCCTTCCAGATCACTCCAGGTTTGGTTGTTGGCTTTGTGAGTATCGACTCCCTTCTATGGCATGACTGTTCGACTCTTTGCAAACACTTCCCTCAAGGATAAGCTCATCCTTCCACCCTTTTAGGAGGCTCCTTCTCCTATATAAACTTCCACCATTACCATGAGCAGCTAGTTTTGGAATAGCTTGGATTGTATAGAGCTTATAGTGCTCAGATTGCTGCTACTATAGGTATTTGGTGTGCTAGGTGTGGAAGTGATTGATAGCTTAGGGAAGGTTGTTTTGTGTTGCTTGTGTGAGAGAGAGTCTCTTGTCTTGGGAGAATCATTTCCAAAGGTGAATGCTTGAGACACTTGCTGACTGGCCCCTCCTGAGAAGGATACCGACGTCAGAACATTTGGTTGTACTCTTCTCTATTTTGATTAATAATAGATGACTGCTACTATTGCTCCATTCTCATTTGTACATGCAATGGTTAAATGTGAATTACATCTTTTCTGACTGATGTATGGTTGCTTTTATTAGATTTCACGCTTGCGTTTGTTTCTTCTTCGTGTGTGCAGGTATCTATTCGCGAGGATCGCGGGGGATTGTGACCAGCCAAAGCGAAGGAGCGAAGGCAACATCTCTTCATCAAACGACAGCGCTGGAATCCAAGTAGGTGCTCTTTACCTCTTGTTTAATTGTAATTAGGAACATGCATAGCATCATTGTGTGATTGTTGCTAGACCCTTGCTGGGCTAGTAGGGATCGCCTCTATCCGTAGAGGGGATTTACCTCTCCAACAATTTGGCGACTCCGCTGGGGATCAGCCTTTTTGTCTCTTGAGTCCATCTTTGTGTTTGAATTTGATTGTTCTCTCTTGTCAAGATTCTGGGATTGTTTCTCTGCTTGTAAACTTTCTGGGTGCATCTGGGAAGTGTTTTAACTGTTAAAAGGTCTTTACCTTTGGTTTGGGAAGTGTTCGTTTTGTTTTTACTGGCTTTTTACCCTCAGCGCGCTTTAATTCAAAACAGACGCGCTGACGTCGCGTCCCTTCTTTTGTGTTGTCCTTGTCATCGCGCCTGTACCATCAATAGTCGCGCTGACCTCGTTTTCAGAGACAGCGCACTTTATCCGTGTGCTTCCGCGCTGACGTCGCACACTTGCTTCTTTGTCCTCCCTGTCATCGCGTCTGTGTGATTAATAGTTGCGCTGACCTCGTTTTTATGAGACAGCGCGCTTTATTCGTGTATTTCCGCGCTGACGTCGCAAAGTTGCTACGGGACACCTCCTGTCAGCGCCGAGTTGCTGAAGGCCACCCGCGCTGATCTTGTAAAACCTGATTTTGTCCAGATCAGCCTCTTGAACCTTTTCCTTTAGCTTTCCCCTCTTCTCTCCACTTGGTTTGTAGCTTGTTTTTCACTATTTGAACTCTGAGCTGCTTGCTTGCGAAGTCTTGTTCCACAGGGTTTCATTTTGCTCATCTTTTCGATTTTGCAAATACCTTCCTCTTTGCTTTCGCTGCTTGGTTTGTGTTTTCGCCATCACCTTTACAGTTGCTGGGTTGTGTTGAGTCTCTAATGGACTGGTTGTAACTCTCATCCTTCGGGTGTTTGCTTTTCTCCATTGATTTCGCACTCTAGCCCTAGGGCATCTAGTGGCCGTGTGTGTGTCAAGCCTTCCTTAGGGATCTTGTTTGCTTGTTTGACCAGCCAACTTCAGATTTGTTTATGCACTTGTTCAGTGATTGTTGAAGTGTTTTGGGTTGTGTTTCCGAGTGGTTTTCACTTCCTCTTTGCTTGCAATCCTTGCTTGTCTTGCCGAGCTTAGATCACATAGCTCGTGCAGAACTTAGTTTTCCTTTTGATTTGAAAATCTTTGTTGGGTGTTTTGGGAACTTTGTGTGCTTTCATTAAGTGATTTTCTTGGTGTTCCGGTTCCTCCAAATTCATTTAGATGCTTTATGCCATTGAAAGAAAATCAAACTAGTAGCTTTGCTTTTGAAAATTGAAAAGGAAAAGAACATTTCGTTGATTTGTATTTTCAAAAGAAAAAGTTTCCTTTCCTCGCTTTTAGCTGCATTAGGTTGCTTGTTTGCTAGTATTTGTTTTGTTTGATCAAAATTCTTTACTCTCTCATAGTTAGAATTCATCGAACAAAATGAAATTCTTTGGCATGTAGTTTGCATCTAGGTAATTGTGAGAGAACATACGATAGAGCCTGAAATCGAAACTTAATTTCAAGATCAACTATAAAATGAACCTAATGAATCTAAAAACGCATTGGAACCAAACGCAAACATCTAGAGGTCTAGGTTAGAGACGTGTTCCGGCGTCTTTAAACATAGTCACTGTTATTTCACATTAGGTTGGGTGATTCCTCCTTCTGTGACTCGATAGTGGTCTAACACGGACTGCGCTCCCACGTACCGTCGCGTATATAGGGAGACCCCACTAGGCTTTTATCCTTTATCCATAGGAAGACGAGTCTGCCGCCTTGTGAACCGTAACGCACCGAACACAGCATTCGGGAAGATTGACTGCAGTACGGAAAGTCCTTGGCTCTCATACGATTGCTAAGGTGTATAAGCAGTTTTACGGGTTGCTTGGTAAACCTTATATCTAGAGTCTCCAGAGCAGTCACTTTTGATCCTTTTCGGACTCCCTAAATGAAAAGGTGCCTGTGAGCGTCTTGTCACTTCGTGCTCATTAAACATTCGAAGGAGACTGGAGTCATCTTTTCGTCCTTTTCTCGACTCCTGAAACATGAAAAGGTCAAGTTTGGTTCTTGTGTCTAAAAATTAATTCGGCCACGATAACATCACCTGATTAGATCTTGTATGCATTAGTTTTGAGTAGGGTCTTTATCGTTAGTTTGCTTTAGGTTTTCTAAAGGGTCTGGTCATCCTGGCTAACCCGTCAACTCCCGGTCTAAGTGATCAAGGTTCTCCATCTTCTGTTGCTCCAGAGGTACCAGTTGTAAGCGGTACTCTTCCCGTTGTTCCGAGTATCCAGCCTATCAACGTACGTGCCCCAGGCGACGAAGATTACATAGAAGATTGGAATCCTATCTGGGAGCCTGATTATACCCCTCGTACCCCTCATACTCCTCTCGGTATGTCGTCTCCGATGTCTACTTCCCCCATGGATGAGACAGCTTCCAGCACCGGTGAGACGCCCGTGGCAACCGACAATGAGACCCCGATCCCGGCTTCCTCTCCACTCCCTCCACGATATCAATCAGTGAGGGATAGGATAGCCGCTAGGACTACTTCTACGACTATATGGGATCCTAGTCTTATCGCCTCCACCGGTCCCTTTGTTTCGCAACCCCTTAGTACACCCCTTACGTCAGGGCTTAACACGCCCGTTACCTCAGTTCCCACCAGACCCACCATCTGTGTAGCACGTTCGACTCCGGTCGTCAGTGCTGTACCGGCATCCTCATCTGCGAACCCTGAAGCTGGTCCCTTTTCTGGTGGCATTCCAAGAGCAGGACCGTATGATGCTTTTGGGCAACCCATTACGGACCCAGATTACGAAGGTCCCCTCTTTTATTATGATGAGAACAGTGAGTACCTCGAGAGCATTTCGGTCCTTCCTCATCGTCCTTTCGAAGAAAATGAGGAACCTTTGAACATGAGGTACGATCCTGCCACTCATGTTTTTTATGGGAACCGGGATCCTCCCGTGCAGCCCCAAGGACCACCCAATCAAGGCCAGCCGCCTTATGTGCAAACCCCTCAAGGGCAACCACTTTATGGCCCGCCTTACCCAGGACAATCTGGGGGCCCACAGGGTCAACCCTACCTGGGACAACCCTCGGCCGTTGGAGGTCCGTCGTATTCATATCAAGGTCAACCTACTGGATATCCAGGGCAACCTGGTACTCAGCAAGGTTACCCAACTGGGCAACCCGGGCAGCCTTATGTTTAGCAAGGCCAACCCGGTTTCCAGCAAGGGTACCCATCTGGACAAACTGGGTCAGTTTATAATCCTCAAAATCAACCAGCAGTCCAGCAGGGATATCCTCTTGGGCAGGGGGGGCAACCCTACTTACACCAGGGCCAACCTACTGCCCCGTCTAGTCATCTTTCTGGGCAGGGTGGGCAACCCTATGTTCGGCAGGGTCAACCCACTGCTCAATCCATGAATCCTTCTGGGCAAGGGGGGCAGCCTGCTATACAGCAAGGCCAACCCTCTGCTCACCCTATACACCAAGGAGGGCAGCCTGCTATGCAGCAAGCCTTGCCCTTTGCTCAGTCTAGTCACCCTGGGGGGCAAACGGGCCAACCTTCTACGCAGCAAGGTCAACCCATTGTCCGCCCTAATCGTCCAGCTGGACAAGCTAGCCAACCTCGGCGTCAACCAGCTATCCAGCCGGCTCAGTCATCCGTTCCGCAAGGACAACCCTTGGTGGCGCATGGACAACCTGGTGCCCAGCAAGTTTATCCTGCTGGCCAACCAGGCCCATCTCAAATCCAACCAGGTCAACCTTCGGGACAGATGGTTCAACCCCAGCCGGTTCAAGGACATTACCCTGGGCCTCCAACTCAAACAGGTTATCAACCTTCTTACCAAACGCAGCCTGCCTATCAGGCTCCGTATGGGGCTCAGCAACCATATGGCTACCAGCAACCCCAGGGGAAAAATCAGTTTGCTCCTTACCAAAATTATCAGCAACCACAGGTCACTCCTTACCAAAATTATCAATATGGTGCACCTGCGGGGCAAGCTGCTAATACATGGGGAGCTGGGGGGCAGACACGGGGACAGCCGTCCGCATATGGCCAGAATTCGTACGGACAGAACCCCTATGGACAAACTCCCTATGCGCCAGGCCCTTTTGGGCCAGGTCCGTCGGGACAAAGTTCTTACGCGCCAGGCCCTTTTGGGCCAGGTCCGTCCGGACAAAGTTCGTGGGGGCAACCTCAATCTGGGTGGAACCCTAATGTCGCCTCGAATCCGCAGCCACAAATGTCCTTTAACCCGCAGCTACCATTCTTAGCCACGTTGGAACTGCCTGATGTGTCCAAGTTGACAAATGATCCTATTTTGCACAATCCATATTGGCCACCGGTTCCAACCAAAATACCAGGTGACTGTCCAAAGTTTGATGGCAAAGCTGGTGAAGACCCTCAGGCCCATGTAATGACTTATCACCTTTGGTGTTCATCTAACTCGTGGCTTGACGATTCTATCCGGCTTCGCCTCTTTCAGAGGACTCTCACTGGTTCAGCTGCTAAGTGGTACATCGAACTCAATCGCGGCATGTTTTCAGATTTCAACTCGTTGGCCATGGCCTTTTTGACTCATTTTCAGTTACCCATTCGGTACGAGACTGGGACCCATCTTCTCACGTCTCTCAAACAGGATACGGCAACGCACATCTCTGATCATATACATGAATGGAGAAGGCGTCGTCGCTTGATTAAATTTTGGATTCCTGATCAACTCCTGACCGACTGGTTCACGACTTCCTTTGTCCCTAAGATTGCAAAAGACATTGCAATGGGAGCGTGTGTAACTGAAGAGCAAGCAATCGCGCGAGCTCAGTACCTCGACTTAGTGTACTCTCAGTCAGGTACTTTGTATGAGTATCTGCCAGACGCCCCGAGGCATGGACAGCCCAAGGCTCCACCAAAGCCTTCTGTTGATGGAGTCATTGGCTCTGTGAACTCGTCATCTAAAAAATCGGCCGCGAACCCTGGGAAGCAGAAACAGAACGCCTCTAACGAAAATGCTCCTCAGGGCCAATCTATTTCTGGGACTACCTCCGAGGTAAACGCCGTCCAGTCCACCGCGGCGGATAAATCCTCGAAAGGCAAAAAGAAAGGGAAGGCTAAAGATAAATCTGGACAGCCCAAGCAGAACCCTCCTAAACCTCCCTCCGAGGAAGGAGCCAAACGAAAGCCTAAGTATCCTTGTCTCATCTGTGAGGAGGATCACTATACCAAGGATTTCCCTAGACGGTTCGAGGTTAGTCGACTTTTGAAAGGTGCTCCGGGGCTTCCTGCTGTGCTAAAAGAGCCTTTCCCTTCCCAGCAGACGCATCAGGTGGCAGATCCCTCCCAATCCTCTTCCTCGTTTGGTTCTCAAGTGTTCATGGCTGGAACGATCCCCATCCATGTTTCAACTCGAGCGAAAGATTATCCATCTCCAGCCGGGAAAGAGCCGGAGGTTCCCTCCAGTGCTCCTCCGTCCAGTTCTGGTCCCCTTCACATTGAACGGCCCAGCACTGAGACGATCCCCCGACCCCCTCCCAAAGGTGTACTCAGGAAGTCATCTTATAACCCCAATGCTCGTGCTGCTCAGCACTATAGCATCGTCGAGGACTTAGCTCAGGCTCCGTCTGCTATGTCCACGTTAGAAGTCCTCCAGAGCTGCCCCTCCCAGAGGAAGTCCCTGCTATCAGCGATTGGTGGCATAGACCCGGCAGATTCGGATTTAATTTCTTTTGATCTCGAGGGTTTCACACAAAGACTGCCTCATCAGGTGGCCTTCCTTATACAGGTTCTCATCAACGGCAAAACGATCCATCGTACAGTCATTGATGAAGGTGCCTCAACCTGCATCATGTCAGTTGCTTGCTGGAAGGCTATTGGTTCTCCTGCTCTGAGCCAGTCTCCTATGACCTTGGAGGCTTTCGATGGAAGAGAATCTCGTCCATATGGTATCCTCCCACGATTGCCTATCTCTTTAGAAGGGAAAACCATAGAGGTAGAGGTTGAAGTTGTTGACGCGAATCTCACTTACAACCTCCTCCTTGGACGAAGCTGGACATACGCCATGCAAGCCGTGGCTTCCTCCTTGTTCCGTGTCGTCCGCTTCCCCCATCAAGGAAGAATCGTCACGGTGGACCAGCTGTCCTTTTTTGCTTCCTCTTCTGAAGGGAATGTGCCATTCGTAGAGCATACCTCCAAGTCTTTAGTGAGTGTGGGCGCTGGATTATTCAAAGATCCCTCTTTGATGGGAGTCTTTCCCCTCCCACCTCCGAATCTCGCCCCTGTTAACATGATTTCAGTGCGTTCTGATCCATGGGTTCTTCCTCCCTTGAATCAGGAAGACTCTTGGGGTGAGATGATGCCGTTGAGTCCTGCCGAGCTCAACTACATCGAGATTGTCGCTGCATCGGCTCCCCCTCCTGAACTTGCTTTTTCAAGCAGCGTTCCCGATTCATATGATCGCTTCCCTTGGTTGGGAGATGAGGCCACTTTGGATCCCTTGAAGGAATCATTCCCCTCCGATGAGGCCATCATTGAGACTATGTCTCTCGAGGAGCTCCCTTGGTCAGATCACCACCATCGCTCTTCGTTCCTCCCTCCACATTCGGAAATGGTCGCATGTCTCGAGCGGTTTGCTTCATGTGTCCCATCTCCGCCTCTCCAAACGCCTGTTCAGCTATATCAAGTGTCTTCGGAAGGAAATATGGGTAACATCACGCAGACCCAGGCCATCGACATCTCGGTCAAACCAGGGATTGTCGAGAATATTTTCATTGGAGTCACATGCACTCCTGAGGAAGTTCGACTTTATACCGCTTTATTTCGTGAATTCCGCGATGTCTTCGCATGGTCTTATGAGGAAATGCCCGGCATCGACCCTAGTATTGTGGTGCACGAAATCCCTACTTATCCAGGCGCTAAGCCTGTTCGTCAGCGTTTACGTCCAGTGCACCCTCGAAAGGCTGCAACCATCAAGGCCGAAGTTGAAAAGCTTCTTCGAGCTGGTTTCATCTATGCCATTCCCCTCACGGAATGGGTATCCAACATAGTCCCTGTGAATAAAAAGCAGGGTACTATCCGGGTCTGTGTTGACTACCGCGATATCAATCGCGCCTGTCCAAAAGATAACTTTCCTACGCCTTTTATTGATCAGCTTATTGATGACTGCGCAGGAAGCGAGATTTATTCATTTATGGACGGCTTCTCTGGTTACAACCAGATCAACATAGCCCCCGCAGACCAGCATAAGATAGCTTTCATTTGTCCTTGGGGCACCTTCGCTTATAAGAAGCTACCTTTCGGTCTTAAAAATGCCGGTGCCACTTTCCAGCGTGCGATGTCGTATGCTTTTCATGATATCCGACACATCGTACAGCCTTACCTAGATGACCTTCCAGCTCATTCAGCTAAACGTCAAGACCATCCATCTCACTTACGTGAAATCTTTCTCCGATGTCGACACTACCATATTCGACTCAATCCGCATAAGTGTGTCTTCTGCGTAGAATCTGGCCGACTACTCGGGTTCATCGTCTCCTGGGAAGGCATTCGCCTGGATCCCCTTAAAGTCAAGGCCATTTTGAATCTTCCTCCCCCTGCCTCTTTGCATTAATTGCAGAGCTTGCAGGGTAAAGCTAATTTTCTCAGACGATTTATCCCAAATTATGCCGAGGTGGCTAAGGGTTTCACACGGTTGTTAAAGCGAGACACGCCCTTTCGCTAGGACGCTATCGCTCAAGAATCTTTCGAGCGTCTTAAAGATTTTCTTGTCTCAGCTCCGCTCTTAAGACCTCCGAATTACCACTGTGACTACACTCTCTATCTTGCTGCCGCTGATACCACCATCGGCATGGTTCTAGTGCAGGATGATGATGCCGGCACCGAGCACGTTATCTACTATCTTAGCCGCAACCTTCTGGATACGGAAACTCGCTACGCATATGTCGAGAACTTGGCATTGGCAGCTGTCTGTGCCGTCCAACGATTCCGACACTACATCCTGTTGCGCACAATGACCGTGATCTCTGATTGCAACCCTATGACCTACATTTTGTCACGTTAGCTGCTGGGGGGAAAATACTCGAAGTGGATTGTAATCCTCCAAGAGTTCGACTTGGAATTCACTGCAGCCAAGTCTAAGAAATCTCTGGTCTTTGCTGAACTGCTCTGTTCTTTACCATCTCATTCTGCACCATCTCGCTCAGAGGAGCATATCCCGGATGAAACGCTGTTTCTTATCAGCACCCTCGACCCGTGGTACGGGGACATTATCGTATATCTACAGACGTCTTCCTTCCGTCCAAATGTATCGAAAGATGCTTGACGGCGAATTCATCACCAAGCTCAACCCTATCGCATCTTGGGCGATACCCTGTACCGCCTCGGCGTTGATTCTGTTCTCCGCCGTTGCTTGACTCTCAAAGAGGCTGAGCGGGTTTTGAATGACTGCCACTCCGGCGCTTGTGGTGGCCATATGTCCGGATATGCTACCGCCCAAAAAATCCTTCGTGCTGGTTATTTCTGGCCTTCCATCTTCAAGGATTGCATCCTTGCTGTACGAGCATGTCACGAATGCCAGGTTTACCACCGGAAGATGCGTGCACCTGTTGCACCATTGCACCCTGTTGTCACCGTAGGTCCATTTGCCAAATGGGGCATCGATTATACGTCCTGTAACCCTCCTTCGGCCGGGGGGCATGGGTACATCATCGTTGCTGTGGATTATTTCACCAAGTGGGCCGAAGCGATGCCTACATTAAACGAAGATGGTTACACAGCGGCGCAGTTTTTATTCAATCATGTCATTACTCATTTCGGAGTCCCTCAGGCTATTGTCACAGATCACGGAAAGCATTTCCGTAATCACATGATGACAGAACTAACGACCCAACTAGGCTTGCGTCAGGATAGTTCGACACCGTACTATCCACAATCTAATGGTCAAGTCGAAGCCGTGAACAAAGTTTTGATCACTATGCTTCAACGCACCGTCAATACGCACAAGTCTAATTGGCATCTGATGTTGTTCCCAGCCTTGTGGGCCTACCGGACTTCCGTGAAGGATGCCACCGGTTTCACTCCATTTCAATTGGTTTATGGACTGGAGGCTACCCTTCCTATCAAATGTGAGATTCCTTCGTTGAAATTAGCTGTCGAGTTGCTTCCCAACACCACTTCGGTGGAGGAACGGCTTCTGTACCTAGAACGGTTAGACGAGACTCGTCATTTAGCTTCTCTGGCTATCGAAGCGCAAAAGAAGAGAGTCAAAGCTCACTTTGACCAGAACATTCATCCTCGTTCCTTCGTTGAGGGAGATCTAGTACTGCTCTACGATCAAGCTAAAGATAAGCTGGGGGCAGGAAAACTCGAGTCCATGTGGCTAGGTCCCTATATCGTGAAAAGAGTTTTACAAAAGGGCGCATATGAGTTGATTGATTACGAAGGAAATCCTCTTGACAAGCCCCGCAACGGGCTGTATCTGAAGAAATATTATGCATGACTTCATGCACTCACTTTGTACATACGTGTGTTAGTGTGTTTTGTGTGCATGATTTCATGTTTTGCTTAGGTGTGAAGGCGTGTTTGCCTCTTATTGTGTTTTCTTCTTCTCGTGCAGATGTATAGTGCAACTTATGTTGGTTTCGCTGATGGCGCCTGCCGTAGTACCTGTAATTTGTCCTCTGCGGCATGGGCGATCTATGATCCTCACGGAGAGTTGCTAGATCTTCAAGGAGTCTGTCTCGGTCGCACCACTAATAATGTTGCTGAATACAGTGCCGTAATTGAGCTACTAGCCGAAGCAGTTGATCTCGGCATTCGAGCAATGATGGTAAACCTGGACTCCCAACTGGTCGTTCATCAACTCAACAGGCGATATTCCGTTAGAGACCAACGTATCCTAAGGTTGTATCTACGTGTCAGATTGTTGGAAAGGAATTTTGACTATATTACATATCAACAGATTCCGAGACGATTAAACACGTTGACTGATGCATTGGCAAATCATGTATTAGACAGACATTTTCGAAATAGATAACATCATACAAGAAGATATGGAAAGCATAATAGAGTAAAGCATATGTAAATATTTTCTCAAGCATAGTTTGCATGCGTGCTGTGTGTGCTTTTAAGCTTGCATTAAAAACATTAAAATACATGGGTCATGTGTTGATCACATTTGTACTGAACATTTTCATAACATAAGCAAAAACATCATCATATGTAACAAGATCCATCCAAAAATCAGAATGTATATATATATATATATATATATATATATATATATATATATATATATATATATATATATATATATCGTGTGGCGCACTGAGGCGCTCAAAAATAAGTGTATGTGTCAAAAATGAGGGTCACTGTTCTCCATACATTTGAGACATATGTCTCTCCAAACATAAAAAAGAAACCTAGGCGACTACTGTGCTGGGTTGTGCTCTCCGTAGCACACAGCCGCTCGTGCCACCCGCCTCAACAGGCGGTGCACCCTAGGTACCACCCCCACTGTATGGATCTGGTGCTCTATGGGAACCTCCTCGACTCCCTGATAGTCCGACACACCCTCCAGCAACCCCTCAAGGTTGCGAGCTATGGTCTCTGAAGTATCAACTCCTGGAGGGACCAAGGCAAGGACATTAGCTCCCTGCCCCTCTCTCCGTGCCTCTGGGGCTAAGCCGACAGGTCTAACAGGTCCCACATCTGCATATGGCGACATTTGTTAAGAAATATACATTTAAATCAAAAACATTAAAAAACTCAGAAAAATCCAAGTGTCATACCTCCATCATCCCAATGGTCTCCCGGCGGCAATGGCATGTCGGGATCGTTGCGGAAATCCATACCCGTGTACGGCCAATCCTCAATGAAAACGATCTGCTGCTCCAACCACTCTCGAAAAACCACTCCCCAATTAGCTGGCCGGCCACCACCCCCGCGTGGCATGATGCGAGCCCATCGAGTGGCCCTCGTCTCCCGCGGACTCCTGGGAGGATCCACGGCTATAGTCTGCAACCGCATGACCGGTACCCACTCCAGAATGAGTGGGAGTAAGAGTGACCCATAGCCAAACTGTTTCGACTCTCCGTGTCGACAGTTGTTGAGTTGTCTCTTCATACTGTTGGTCACTGCAGTGGCCCAATCAAACACTGTAGGCTGTAGACAATCAAGAGCTAGCAGCAGGTGGGTCTTCGAGGCCTCATGGTTGGCCAAGCTTCCCGCTGCCCGGGTCACCATAAAAAGGATGGTGCGAAGAACTATGTCTCTCACCGTGGGAATTGACACCTTCCCACTCCGCGTTTTCTCTGCCTCTGGACATACTCGAGCCATGAGTTGGTCGAGAGTCTCGCCGCTGGGCCGCTGCCCCTCCAGAATGGGCCTCGCCCCCCGGCGCGACAAACCGGTCAAGAAATAGATGTCCATGAAGTCAAACTCGATGTCTTTACCACGGATGGTAAATTTGCCGTCTATTGGGTTCCATGACCGGATCAGGAACTCCAGTAAGTCATGATGAGCTCTCAAGCGTGGAGTAAGGAAGAATTTTAAGAATCCACATGCCCGCATGGCATCTCGACAATCCGCTCTTGCAAAAGCGGCTATATCCTCAACATCGTGAGCCCTCTCTTGCCACTGGAAGGCCATTGCGTCCTGCATGAACATTAAAACCAATTAGAATACTGGCTAATAAAAATTTCACGTCCAAATTGTAAAAATTGAAATTTGACTGCGCCAGCGCGGCTGTTTTTAAAACAGCCGCGATGGAAATGGCGGTCCCTTTGTATTTTCTCCAGGTCAGCGCGGAAGAACACGGGTTTTCCGCGCTGACCCGAAATCTGGTACGTGCAATTTTTATCGGTCAGCGCGGACCCGAGCGGGAAACCCGCGCTGACCGAGAGCGCACCAATGGCTCAAAAAATCGCCCGATTGGGCCAATCCCACCGTCAAAATACTGCTAAAAAGACTCAAAAAAAGGCGCGTGGCAAGAGGAACCTACCTGGAGCAAGCCGTTCGCCAAATGGTGTCCGCACGAGGAAGAATTGGCTCCGTCAACTTCACAGCTTCACAACGTTCTCAATGGCTCAATTTGGTAACAATGGTGAAAATGACTATTTACCTTTCTATTTATAGTAAAAATGGCTTAATTAATTATAATTTTTACGAATGTGGGTTTATGGTCATACTTTTACCATGGATTTAGCGCTTTTGTCAATATTTTATACATGTTTTAATATGTTTTTAACATGTCGAACGGATTTATGCGGGTATTTTCATTGTGCAGGTCTTTCGAAATGGTGGAAATCATAATGATCCTAAAATCACTTGGTCGCAAACAATGTCGTCTTTGAGCTCTTTTCCGACACAAAACAAGAAAAGATGGCCGAGCCTCCTTTCAGCTCGTTAAAGGGAACGAGAGGCGGTCATTTTAAGCTCTTTTTTCGACCGTATAACTTAAAAAGATTGCCGGGTGTTTGTCGTTTCGCACTCGTTATTGGCTCTAAAACGACGTGTCTTCGACCGCTTTTTTACTTTTTCAGGTCGAAAGCACTATTTACGAAAAGTACTCCTCGATCGTAATGGTCGAGCGGTTCTTTCGAGCATTGTTTTATACTTTTTCGGGCTCGAGAGACACAATTGTACGAAAAAGGACCCCCCTGGAGTCTCCTTTTCCGCTGTCTTTTCAGACTCCCTAAACAAGAAAAGACGCCGAGTTTTTCCTTTGTCAGGCTCGTTAAACACTTGATGACATCGGGCATTGTCGAAATGACACTCTTCAAGCATATGCTATCCCTGTCAAAGCTTGTCATCCAAAAATAATCGGGGTACCTGCCAGAAATGGTGGGGAAAATGGAACTGCAATGGTTGCGTCGACAGTATGTCGCTCTTGAACATGGCACCCTTCTGCTTCGTGTCTGGGTGGACCCATCTCATCTTGTTTTTCACTGGCTTCCGTGGGTTTGGGTTATCCTATTTGACCTCTCATCTGCTCATTGCCATCATCACCATACCCTTTGCTCATTCGATGTCAAATACTGCCAAATCCGTTATGGTGCCGCCGATATGTTCAAGAGAAGTTGACCTTTGAAATAATACAACCTCACCTGCTATCTCACACAAATCATGTTACCTATGTCTCGTGTCGATGATGTGGGAATCATCATGGCCCACCTTCGATCAAGGTCACTTTCTGTTGACTTCAGCTCATTATCCAGGAAGCTGACTTAGAGACTCCCTTCAGGTGCCTTAGAGCCTGCATGCCCTAATGGCAGGTTCTTCGTGTTCGACGCGAGGTTTACATCATTGACCTCCGATCGAATGATTCCGTGGGTGTTCGACACCAGCTCATTGATTCACATGCCACGGATTGTACCGATAGTACCTTGAGGGCCATTGTCATTATTGGTGGTACCTCTCGCGTCTGTTAACAGTTTTCATCATTAGCTGGTAATCAGACGATGTTCATGCATGTTCGACTTCAACTCATGTATTCACGTGCTTGAACTTGTACTTTGTTCAGGTCGGGATGGAGCGCAAGACCCTGGATCCCTGTCTGTTATGGTCCAGGTTGCGATTTTGTGGATGATCATTACATGACTTCTTGATGGATGGCTGTGCTCATACCTGAGTCTTCATGGATGGCTGCGACCATACCTTATCATTATTCTGGTCTTTTTAGCTGGGTGGCTGCGTCCATTCCACAGACCTTTTCGCATGTCTTTTGGATGGCTGCGCCCATGCCTAGACTGCATGTACTTGATTATCAGAGATATTCGGTCCTTCCTGGTGGTGTTCCAGTTCGGCAAAGCGTTGTAAAGCATTTCACCCCTCCCACTCTCTCGGCCTTCATGCTTTAGGGGGAATCTGTTACACAGTAATTTGTCACTGTCTCCCTGTCAGTCACCCTACTGTGTCAAGAATTCACAATAATCAAGTTCATGCCTTCTGAACTGGCCCAAAACCCACTTTTCCAAAGTTTTCCTCATCAGCGCGTCTGTTTCTAAAATATCCGCGCTGACCGGCGGCTCTTAATGTTTTCAGTGCGCTGCCAACGCGGAAGCACATCACTTTTCCGCGCTGGTTGCATTTTATGAGCCAGCGCACCTCTCCTTTGTATTGGGTCGCGCTGACATGACTTTCCCAGTTATTGAGGCGAGATGTCAGCGCGTCAGTCGCCTTATAAACTGCGCTGATCCTGTTTGGGCGAATTTGTTCCAACAACCAGCCTTCCAGATCACTCCAGGTTTGGTTGTTGGCTTTGTGAGTATCGACTCCCTTCTATGGCATGACTGTTCGACTCTTTGCAACCACTTCCCTCAAGGATAAGCTCATCCTTCCACCCTTTTAGGAGGCTCCTTCTCCTATATAAACTTCCACCATTACCATGAGCAGCTAGTTTTGGAATAGCTTGGATTGTATAGAGCTTATAGTGCTCAGATTGCTGCTACTATAAGTATTTGGTGTGTTAGGTGTGGAAGTGATTGATAGCTTAGGGAAGGTTGTTTTGTGTTGCTTGTGTGAGAGAGAGTCTCTTGTCTTGGGAGAATCATTTCCAAAGGTGAATGCTTGAGACGCTTGCTGACTGGCCCCTCCTGAGAAGGATACCGACGTCAGAACATTTGGTTGTACTCTTCTCTATTTTGATTAATAATAGATGACTGCTACTATTGCTCCATTCTCATTTGTACATGCAATGGTTAAATGTGAATTACATCTTTTCTGACTGATGTATGGTTGCTTTTATTAGATTTCATGCTTGCGTTTGTTTCTTCTTCGTGTGTGCAGGTATCTGTTCGCGGGGATCGCGGGGGATTGTGACCAGCCAAAGCGAAGGAGCGAAGGCGGCATCTCTTCGTCAAACGACAGCGCTGGAATCCAAGTAGGTGCTCTTTACCTCTTGTTTAATTGTAATTAGGAACATGCATAGCAGCATTGTGTGATTGTTGCTAGACCCTTGCTGGGCTAGTAGGGATCGCCTCTATCCGTAGAGGGGATTTACCTCTCCAACAATTACAACCTCAAGATTCTTAGCTAGATTCATTATTTTAAGATATGTAGGGTCCTGAGCAGTGGATCAAGCCCAAGAGATTCGATTGTATGCATTAGCAAGAGGCCAGAGATGAGAGAATACATCAAACATCCTCACAAGGGTTGTCCTTCCCTTGGCTAAGGGCAACACATGAGCAATTCAAAACCAAATTTTTAATTGTTGTATTGTTGGGGTTTTGTTTAAGGTGATTCTAATGTTTTTAATAAAATATACCCTCCAATATTTCAGAGTTGATTCACTCGTAAGACCATGAATATGGGAAGAGAATAGTATATAATTTGTGAGATTGGATTTATGCTATTGTGTATCCCTACATTTTCTATGAGAATGTGAGTAGTTTGTACATTGTTTAATGCAACTACTACATGGATAGGATCTGGAGTCATCTCTCGAGTTTCTCACGTGGTTGTGGTGACCAAAGAGAGGATCAGGGGTTGTAGATGCACGAGGTTTGCAAATGACCTGACTTACTCATAAAGCTCCTGGAGGCTAGAAAACAATATTTGCTTCTTCATTACTCATAAATCTCTTGGAGGCTACAAACAATATTTGCTTCTTCATTCCAATGAGTTCTTTGAAAATTACTTTAATATAATATCTGTAATATATTCTCTTCCTTTATGATTAATAATGATTGTAATATATTCTCTTAGTTTATGATTAATAATGATTCTATAGAGCTTTAATGTAAATAGGATGGTAAGTTTAGAAATGAATAAGGTTAAGTATTAAAGTGAGTTTATGATTAATAATGATTGTAATATATTCTCTTAGTTTATGATTAATAATGATTCTATAGAGCTCTAATGTATATAGGATGGTAAGTTTAGAAATGAATAAGGTTAAGTATTAAAGTGAGCTGGGTGAGGGGAGGAGGTGGGGGAAATATTAAGTAAAATGTAATTATTACATTTTATCTAATATTTCTGCCTACCTCCATCCACTTTTTACTAGGTTATATTGGGTAAAATATAATACTATAATATTATATTTTACCCAATATTTCCCTCAACTGGTCCACTTTTTATTGTATTTTTTCTTTATATCTAAAGTTTAAAAGTAAACAAACTCAACTATAAAATTACTAGGGGTGAGGGGAAATACTGAGTAAAATGTAATATTTAGGCTTGGGTTGATGGGAAATATTTTGGCAATATAATAATTTTAATTTTTTAAATAAAATTATTCATTTTTTATTGGACTGAGAAGTGCTCTCCAGCCCATTATGCTAGAGATGTGTAGTGTAACGTAATTTAAACATTTTGACTGGGTTAAAATAAAAATAAAAATAAAATATGATAGAAATGTGTAACTTAATGTAATGTAGACATTTTAACTTGGTGAAAATAAAATAAAAATAACAGAACAACAAAACAAAAACAACCCTATAGAAATTAAATAATTAAATAACAAAAATGACCCAAGATATTCATGTGGAATATAACCTGTTTAAGATGGAAATTAAACTAGCCTCAATCCATCTTACTTTGATGTTATACCTAGATACATAATTAGTTGTAGCTTCGAATCCATGTAGCTTATAAAGGTAATTATGTTTTTATGAATATGTTCATGTTGGGCATTTGTATGGATCTGTTGAGTGGCCCTATGTCTTTTTGTATGCTTCGTTTCTATGGTTGAATGGATGAATACATACTGTGCATATATATGTAGAAGATTTAGAGATTTGCATTTCATTTGTTGGCCAGGACCCTTCATGGGACATCTGGAACCTGCGCTTACAATGCTACACCTGTGCTAATGTAATTAATTATGTCATAGATCTTAGGGT
This sequence comes from Pinus tabuliformis, assembly GCA_031772625.1. Classification (NCBI taxonomy): domain Eukaryota; kingdom Viridiplantae; phylum Streptophyta; class Pinopsida; order Pinales; family Pinaceae; genus Pinus; species Pinus tabuliformis. The sequence continues at coordinate 1,878,760,552 of CM062819.1, read as the reverse complement.
TTAGGGTTACAACCTCAAGGTTCTTAGCTTTCCATTCATTATTTTAAAATATGTAGTGTCTTGAGCAGTGGATCAGGCCCAGAAATTCAATTGTATGCATTAGCAAGAGGAATGAGACAAGAGAATACATCAAACATCCTCGCAAAGGTCACAGAGGTTGTCCTTCCCTTGGTTGAGAGAAACATGTGAGCAGTTCAAAACCAAAGTTCGAATTGTTGTATTGTTGAGGTTTTGTTTAAGGTGATTTAGATGTTTTTAATAAAATCTACCCTCCAATTTTAGAGAGTTGATTCACTGGTAAGACCATGAATATGGGAAGAGAATAGTATATAATTTATGAGAGTGTATTTATTCTATTGTATATCCCTACATTGTCCACGAGAATGTGAGTAGGTTGTACATTATGTAATGCAACTGCTGCATGGATATGATTTGGAGTCGGCTCTTGAGCTTCCCACATGACTATGGTGAATAAAGAGAGTTTCCCACATGACTATGGTGAACGAAGAGAGGACCAGAGGCTGTAGATGCATGTGGCTTGCGAGAAATGGCATGAATTACTCATCGCGTTCCTAAAGGCTATTTGGTGATTTATGAAGGTGTTTCTAAGAAGCGTAGGGTTAAGCAGGACTGTGCAACACGCATAAAAATAGTTTCTTCTTCATTCTAATGGCCTCTTTGATAATCACTTTAATATAATATCTATAATATATTCTCTTAATTTATGTGTAATAATGACTCTATAGAGCTTTGTGGTATCTAGGATGGTAAGTTTAGAAATGAACAAACTTAACTATGAAAGTAAGTTGAGGTGAGGGGAGGAGGTGGGGGAGATATTAGGTAAAATGTAATTATTATATCTTATCTAATATTTTTTTTTTCTCGTTAAGACTACGCTATTCTATTATATACATTAAAAGGAAAACAGTTACAGTCAAGAGTTCATATTGCCAGAGGCCGAGGATGGCACTCTGGACTTACAGTGCTCAAAAATACCACCCATACAGGGTCCACACCACTAAGACTGAAAACCCGCGCAGGGGCCCTATCCTGGAGACAAGTCACCCTCGCAGGGGCGCTACCACTGTGACTGATTGCCCACGCAGGGGCTTTAAACCATTGAGGAACATTGAGAGCAAAAATAGTCATCCCATTCCGGGGCATAGACGAGAAAAAAAAGACCTTCAACCATATCCCTCGCAGGGGCTTAGATAGACATTGAAATATATAATTCGAGAACCAAACAAAGACATTCAAGACATACAGTATTCCGTTATGGTGATTCATGGCAAAACCAGAGCATCGTCTGAAGGGAAGAGACTGAGCGAGCGGACGACTATTCGTCCGGCTCCTCTTCATAAATCCAGCACATACCTTCTGGGGGGGGCCCCAATCGACCTTGGCTTTCTCTGACGAAGGCGCTTCCTGAGTCGTAGGTGGGTCGATGTTCGGCTCTGGGCGATCCTCTGGCATACCCTCAGCGGCCCTTGAGCTTTCAGCCTGATGAAACTGTGAGCGGGGTGGCTCCCCGCCTTCCTCCGTCGGTTCTTCCAAAAAAAGGACAGACACATGGGCGTTAATACGAGAATTGCCCTGGGCATTGCTGAAGGAGAAGACCGCTGTTCCAAACGCAGGAAGTGGATTAGAGCCCGAATCAGGATTGCCCGAATCCATGAACTGGCTCGCCTGGATGGGATGAGCCTCTGCAACTTGGTGGCAGAGACAGCGGCAGCAGCGAGAGGGTGCATTAGCGACTGAGGGACGAGAGGATCCGCCTCTGCCAGAGCCTCGGCGGCTGATGAGGCGCTGTCGTGGCTTGACCATGATGTCGCTGAAGGCAGGAAAGCGGAACAGAGCCGGGTAAGATGAGAAGGAATGCGTGAAACAACCGTCGCCCACCCTTGCAGACTTGATACCACCCTCAATTGCCAGAGGGGCGCCTTGAACCTTAGCTCTGAGAGCCAACAACCATACTCCCAATTCAAAAATCTGAGTTCGACCCAATGCATTATTTTCCATACCCCCAACATTCTTATGCTCCTCTGCATTGTCTCGATTCTTGTATGCCATAACTGCACACTGCAAACGAAATTGAAGCCCGGACAAGGCAGTAAAGTGCCGTCCTTTCTCGCTCCAGCACTCACGCTTGCAATCCCCGACGGCGGATTGCAGTAAATGCCCTTCTTATGCTCGGGATCGCTCATGGTGACCAGGTGTCATTCCGATGTCCTCGGTCGTGTCACCCGCATCCGGGGATATCTTATCTAATATTGCTACCTATCTCCATCCACTTTTAACTAGGTTATATTAGGTAAAATATAATACTATACTATTATATTTTACCCCATATTTCCTCTGAATTGATCCACTTCTTATTGTAATTTTTCTTTATATTTGAAGCTTAAAAGTAAACAAAATCAACTATAAAATTCACAGGGGTGAGGTAATATTACATTTTAATTAGTATTCCCCCACCCTTGGCAACATTTTATTGGGTGCCAGTGGTAATAAATATTGGGTAACATATCATACTATAAAGTCACGTGATCCTCTTTTTATTAAAAAAAACTTTATATTTGATGTTCATATGTAAACTTAACTCCCATGTAAACATTTGATCCTAGTATGGTAAATAAAATAAAAAACGTAAAATTAATAATTATATTTATATTTATAATTAATTATAATTAATAATTAAACCAATCTAGATCCATCTCTCTGAAAATAAAATAAAAATAACAAAATAAAAATAACCCTATAAAAATTTAAAAATTTAAAAATAAAAATGGCCCATAGTATTAAGAATCCATGGTATTGGCCCATAGTATTAAGAATCCATGGTATTGGCCCATAGTATTCATGTGGAATATAACATGTTTAAGGGGAGTAACTAACCTAAATCCATCTTAGTTTGATGTTATATTTAGATGCATAATTAGTTGTAGAAAAAGATGGTGTTGAATCTATGTAGCCTATAGAGGTAAAAATTTTGCATAGATATGTCCTTGGTGGGCATTTTTACGGATCAATTCACTGGGTCTATGACTTTTTGTATGCTTCTTTTCTATAGTTGAATGGATAATGTGTATATATGTGTAGAAACTTCAAAGCTTGCATTTCATTTGTTGCTCAAGACCCTTCACCCCCGACCTCCTGAATCTGCCACTTACAGTGCACTAATGACATTAATTATGTCATAGATATTAAGATTTAGGGTTACAACCTCAAGGTTCGTAGCTGGATTTATTACCTCGCAAATCTGCCACTTATAGTGGTACGCCAACCCTAATGGCATTAATTTTGTCATAGATATTAAGGTTTAGGGTTACAACCTCAAGGTTCGTAGCTGGATTTATTATTTGAAGATATGTAGGGTCCTGAGCACTGGATCAGGCCTGAGAGATTCAATTGTACGCATTAGCAAGAGGCATGAGACCGACAATACATAAAAAAAATCCCCTGTAATATACCTACTGTGATTAACCCCACGTAAAGTAATTTTAAATTACCAATCAGTTAATCAAACCTGCGTAAAAGTAATTTTAAATTACATATCAGTTACAACTAATTCTTGGCATTGGTTAAATGGATCAGCGAGCACCCTAACAGGGGCGGTGCTGTGAAGACAGAGAGAGAGAGAGAACTGAAGAAAGAAAAAGAGAAAGAATAGAAGGGTTAAGTCTGGTGAGGACCAGATAACCCTAGCACATCTGTGCAATAGACCTGTTGAGGGCTGTAGGCCTGCAGGACTGCTCGGGGGGAGAACCCAACATAGCGTTGGATCTCATGGCTGGGAGGATAAGAGCAAAAACATTGCAGGTGACTTCTGAAAGTAAGGACATCGGTAGCGGGAATAACCAGGTATGCATTCTCTAATCTAGTTATTGAATAAGTACAGGTATTGAAGTGTACAGTTAGGACACAGAACTGAACTTGTATTATTTTCCTTTGGTTACTGTGGTATAGTAACCAGGTTAATGCATACAGTTTTCAAGATATTGTAAATGAACAATGTGTGGTCACCTCTGTTTAAAGGTCGCATAGTTACAATGCGCTCAGAACAGAGTCAAATCTTAAAGCTATTGAGACGGTATGGAAGACCGTATCAAATAACAGTGAGGGAAACCAGAGAATAAGGGTAAACAGAACCCTTAAGAATGAAAGACACCGAGTTAAATAACACAGTCAACTAGCACAGAACCAGTGCTTGCATGTAAGCAACAACAGTATATAAGTCAATGTTATAGCATGCGAATCAAACTGTATAGAACCTTTTATTAGATTATTACTGTATAAGCGAAACAAGATGGTGTAATCGAAATGCTGTGTACACCAACGATAAAGTATGAACAAATGTTGTTTGAGCATGAAATATCACATAAAACTAACACTGTGTAGTGAAAACATTATTATGGAATAGTGCTGTAAAGAAAAGCGTTGCATAGCTAATAATAGTGGTGCTAGCCAAACCATAATATCAGACCCGGCAGCGGGTTTTACATTCACATGTAACAGAACCAAAAAGTACCTAACCTATTGTCAGGAAGCCAAAACATAATGTCGAGTTAAGGGCAGCAATACGAAAATACAACCTGAATGTTAACCATGTACTAACCCGGCAGTTAGGAACCACTGTAAATAGCTGTTCGCGGAGAGGCAGTCTCTGCACTCATATAACGAGTGCAGGACTAACCTCGATGTCGCTGTTAACATATATATAAGGGAACAGACTTGCAAGAACTAAATGCATGTGGAATCATCAAGATTTAAACCATAATAACGCATATTGCAGTAAACCCATAAAGACTATGATTCCATTGAGCAACAGAGAAATGAACCAACAGCAACATGTTGAATATAAAACTCCCATATGAACCGGCAATGTAAGAACGACATGACCATTAGTAATTATTGATAATTTCTGTGAATAGAAAACAAGTATTCGTTAAGAAACTGCGAAACCTTACTGTAGCCGTGAGAAGTCCAGACGTGGGAGACAGCGGTAAACCACAAATGACACAGCTATTATAAAGTAACGTAGCTTCACATATCTGTTATTATAAAGTAACATAGCTTCAGATATCTGTCAATAGCTCGGACGAGCTTCAAATATACAGACAATAACATTCGAACCCTGAGACCCTAACTAATCAAATGCACAGAAGTATAGGTAAAAGGCGTGAAAGCCATAACCCTAAGGGCTCATACAGGACAGACCGGCATGGAGAGGCCGTCTGTTGAGTGCACAAGGGTTTGAAATATGGAATCCGACCTGAGACATTAAGCAGAAAACACAAGCCATGTCTCAGCCCGCAGTCATCACACAACATTACCGTAAGCCATTTACTAAGAAGAAACTGGTAGACAGGGTGAGCATACCTGTAAGCTTCGCTAGTCCCAAATCCTCCTGCACGCTGGCAAACTGATTTGTGCATAACCTACACGGTGAACAACCGAGCACAGATAGGGTATGCAGAGGGTTTCAAGAATAACGAAATTATAACTATGGAGCCGACTGCAAATAGGAGTAACAGATAGATAACAGAAGAATCGTTACCTGAACTAGGAACCGGAGCCGTTGCAGAGAGGTCAGTCGAAGTGTGGAAGGGCTCGGCTGTAGCGGTGGACTGCAAATGAGCTCTGTCCGAAGAACCCGGTGAATAAATATCGAATGACAAACCCTAAACAAACCAGAACCGTTCGATGAAGGTGAATAGATCTCCATCGTTGATTTAAGCGGGAGGTCCTGGCGCGAAACCCCGTGTGGGCCAACCCTCCGCAAGGCACATGACTTCACGTGAAGTTGAGCCATCTGGCCACGGAAAAGGGTGAGCTGGGCTCTTACACATTTACCACGTGGCACTTAGCATGTATAATGAGCCGGATATGACAGCAAGGTTCCAATACATTAAGTCACTGTTACCAAACATTAGCACGGCAGTAAGCCACGTACAATGGGTATGATATTACCTAAGGTTTTATATTGGTATATTAGCATGCGTAATGGCTGGACCGAGCCTAACAAAGCATAAATATGTAGGTAGATGAGTGAAGGTTTGGCGGAGACTGTAAATAATAGTTAAACTTATTTGGTTAAGAAGAAAGGGTTAACGAACTGACCCCACCCTTAATTTTTTTTTTTTATAGTTATGCATTTTAAGTTAATGAGATCGTGACATCCCCGCAAAGGATGAGAGAAGCACGCGAGTGTTCGAAACCAGAGTCCAAATCATTATAGTGTTGGGGTTTCGTTTAAAGTGTTTCATATTTTTTTTAATAAAATCTACCCTCTAGAGTTTTACAGAGTTGATTCATGGGTAAGACGGGAATGAGGGAGGATAATAATATATAATTTCTAAGAGTGGATTCATGCTACTGTGTATCCCCACGTTGTTCATGATGATGTGAGTAGTTTGTACATTTTTTAATGCATCTATTGCATGGAATAGATGGACTCAACTCTGGAGTTATAGTGGCGAGCAAAGAGAGGATTGGGGGTCGTGGATGCATATGGCTGGTCAGAAATGGCCTAACTTACTCATCATGCTCTTGGAGGCTATTTGGTGATTTGGACTTAACTCCTGAGTTTTCCACTTGATAGTGGTGAGCAAAGAGAGGATTAGGGGCTGTGGATGTATGTGGCTTGCCAGAAATGGCCTAACTTACTCATCATTCTCCTGGAGGCTCTTTGGTGATTTAGGAACGCGTTTTAAAGAAGAGTAGGGTTAGGTAGGATTGAACAACATTCAAAACAATAATTTCTTCATCCTAATGACTTTTTTGATAGTCACTTTAACATGATATATGTAATACTTTTAATTTATGTGTAATAATGATTCTATAGAGATATGATGGATCTAGGATAATAATTTTAGAAATAAATAAGCTTAATTATGAAAGTGAATTGGGGTGAGGGGAGGAGATGGGGAAATATTAGCTAAAATGTAATTATTACATTTTATCTAATATTTCTGCCTACCTCCATCCTCTTTTTACTAGGTTATATTGGTAAAATACAATACTATAATATAACATTTTATCGAATATTTTCCCTTAACTAGTCCACTTCTTATCATAATTTTTCTTTATATTTGAAATTTAAAAATAAACAAACTCAACTATAAAATTAGCAGGGGTGAGGGGAAATATTGAGTAAAATGTAATATTTAGGCCCGGGGTGACGATAAATATTAGTTAAAATGTACTAATATTACATTTTAGTTAGTATTTTCCCCCACTCTTGTCACATTTTATTATGTGGGGGTGGTAATAAATATTGGGTAACATATAACACTGTAATATTATATTTTATCCAAGATTTTCCTTCACATTTGATTCAAGTATGGTAAATAAAATAAAAACCATAAAATTAATAATTATATTTACAATTACAATTAGCCTAGATCCATCTTAACTTCAGATCTACCAAGATCCAATTTCCTAAGATTCAAACTTCTTTTAGAGTGAAAAAAGATTTGATTCTTCTCAATGCGTAATAGATTCAGAGTTAAGATAAATGTAGATTGACATATACATATACACAAATATATTTTCTAAATTAATATATACATATACACAAATATATTTTCTAATTTCATATTTTTCTGACTATACATTATATTATATTTTATATATACGTCTCATATTTTGCCTATACATTATATTATATTTTATATATACGTCTCATATTTTGATATATATATACATAGGTTTTCCTATTGTTTAAAAAAATGTTGTGTTCTCATAGTTTTTTTACCACATATTATGGTTTTAGAAATATATATGCCTAAAATGTATTAGCCTCTTTTGTCATTTACCTTTTAAGTGAAGTATCTATAATGTAAGTAATATTTGATGATATTTATCTTTGTTATAAATTTTTAGATTAAATGTTTATAAAAAATATATATAAATATTTGATGATATAGATTTAGCATAATATCAAGTGATTTTGAAAATATAAGATTTTACAATTATTTATAATGTTTTGAGTTATTTCTTGGGAAAAACTACGTATAACAATGTAAAATGTCTAATTTTTAAAGAGATAATTTGAAATTATGAAAAAAAATATTAAAAAGAGAATGTTGGGTTTTTTGATTTATTTTAAAGTTTTTCATTCATTTTAAAGTTTTCATTAATATTTTATAATTTATGTTGGGTTTTTTATTCATTTTAAAGTTTTTTACTAATATTTTGTAATTTATTTTATTTTTCTAATTTATGTTGGAATTATTATTTTTTATAATTTTAAAATTATAATTGAGTGGGTTTAATTATTGAGAATATGTGTTTCTTTAAGAAGTCATAGGTTCAAATTCAAAAGTATGGAGTATGTACTTCTGTACAGACATAGTCAAATCACTACGTAAAGGTAGTATGGAAAATTTTAAGGATAGACATTTAATTTAAAGTTTAGAAATTTTGACGAAACTCACTAGTCCATAATATGCAATCCATAAAATGTTTGGAAGTAATTTTGAAAAATATTCAAATTTTTAAAATGTTTATATAGTATTTATATCAAATTTTGGGGATTGTTAAGGTAAAATAATTTTATACCATTAAATTTTGGTGAATCATTTTTAGAAAAGAATGGAAATTAGAGAATCTTTCTTTTGGAAAAAACATAGAAAATTAGTACACCTACTAATATTAGCCCTTAATTTTTTTTCTAAAAAGCAGATCCCTCGTCCCACAAACAAAGTGGCCTCATACCCCCATTTGGTATGACATGACATTAAAATTATATTATTAATATTTTATTCTTATATTTTTCTTATATTTCTCATCTTTCTCATCTTTATTATCTTTCAAATATTTTTATTATTTTCACTAATATCATACGAGAGATCACAAGCTCAAATCTAGAAGGGGTTGGTGTACTACATAATGAAATAGTTGTGATATGGGATATTTACTTCATTGATGTTTCCATAATTGCATGAAAGAGAATGTAAAAACCATATATGCTAACACTTAAAGAAGAAGTAACATAAAACAAGACCATAAAGGCAATGCACCCAATGTTTGAGAACTAGGTTAGTCCAATGTGAACTACGTCTCCAGACCTTGCTTCAATAGTGGGGAGGCATCTTTATTCATCTCAACAAAAATTAAAATGAGTACATGGTAAAATACAACATTATACCTAAAATCTTGGGAGTGACCTGAAAAATGGGCTGCTCAGGTCCAAAAACAGACTGCACCAATGAAATCATGGTGAAATTCTGAGTAAAATGAGTATAAACTCAGCTAGGTTATGTCACCTCTGGACCCTCGGGGAATCTCCAAGATTCCACAATAGAGTTTGTATGGAATATTCTGGGGATATAACCTGATCCAGGATCTTTTCTTCGATGATGTTAGCATAATTTCATAAACAAGTATGTAAAACTACAAATGCAAACACTTAAATAAGAAGCAACATAAAAGGAGACCATAAAGACAATGCACCCAATGTTTGATAATGGAGTTCACTCACAATGTGTGAGCTACGTCTTCGGGCCCAACTACAAAGTGGAGAGACATCTTCATTTATCTCAACAAAAAGAAAGACAATTACATGGAAAAATACATCATTATAGCTATATTTCTGAGAATGACCTAAAAATGGGGTGCTCAAATCCCAAATCTGACTGCACTAGTGAAATTCTTATGAAATTCTAAGTAAAATGAGTATAAGCCCAACAATATTATGCCACTGTCAACTTTGATCCTCCCAAAGAATTGTCAAGGTTCCACAATAGATTTTGTTTGGGAATATTCTAGGGAGTATACCATGGGAATATTTCCTTGGGAACCACGTACACAGGGTTTCAGTCATCCTGGTTCCTTTGGCCCACACACCGTTCTGCAACCCATCGACTTGGTTCCTCCTCCACTCTTGGCTCCATTCGTTGTTTGTCAGATGAAATGGCATGATTCTTATACAAGGGCTCTAGCAGTCATTCCAAAGACTTTCCCGTTGGGTTGTTAGATGGCACAATGTATGTTAAGGATTTGGTTGGTGGGGGTTGCGGGTTCCAACCCTGTGGACCCCCCACTTGCTTTTTTTTTTTTTTTATGTTATATAATAACCAATGACTAAAAACAAATTGTGGCCATTCAATAGTAATCCATGCTATGTTATATATATAACCATTCTCGTTAATATTTAAAAAATTGTTATTCCGCCCATTAACCATTAACATTAACCCCCTGCTGATGCCTCTGATTGTGGATTGAATGGGTGTTTTTGGCTACTAACTGGGTACCACATGGCACCATTTGATTGGGCCACGTGGCCCCATGCTAGTTGGCCACAAACTACTGCCAATTTTAGTGAAATGCTGCAAGATTTGATGATTTTTCCAACTTTAACCATGATTAAACCTATCTCTAATTTAGTGGAACTGGTGCCAGCTTTAGCTGCTGCTTTGGTTGGACCACCAATTTGGCATCGGTCCAAATTTATTTGGAACCAGCTAAATTTTTTATTTTTGCGAGGTTTGACTAGAGCTTTGAATGGGTGTAACTTTTTCATATGAACTCGGATTAAGGCATCGTTAGATTCCTTGAGACAATCTCTTGGACTTAGTTCTAGTTTTTCTGAGATTTGAGGACTTTTATTTTTGGACCATTAAGGATCCTCTTGGATCATTCCTTTCCAATGAGAATCTTTTAGTCCTCCAAAAGTATAAATAGGAATTGCAAGTTGGTGTACTCCCCCATTTCTCGATCTGTATAACAAATTACTCTGATAAGCCCCACTTTCCGCTCGTTCATCTTTGTACTTCGAAAATAGAATGATGAATTTGACACCTACATCCATATGAAAATCTGTAGCTGCTAATGCATGTATCAAAACTTGCAAGATTCCAAGAAAGACCTTACTTGCCAAGAGTTTATAAAACACTCATGGTTAAGTTTTTCAATATAATCTGTATCCCTTGCTATCCATATGAAGGCCAAAATATCACTATGTTTCATACTTAAGTGATGTTATACACTTCATCACTTTTACAAGTTTTTTCCCATATATGGGTTCTTTAAAAAACAACATGTGATTTACAATGGTGGTCATACTCAACTACTTAAAAAGGCTACCCATCTCTTACCTAACTAGGCTAATAAACTTTCTTATTGTAGTTGGCTTCCTTGTTGAACTGCTTCACCAACTGGTTCCTTCACAGGTGCTTTCATATGCTCTTGATCCTTCTTTGGGCATAGATCTAGATGGAGCTTCCAACATGTAGATTTATGGTGTCCAACCTTATTGCAATGGCTGCAATGGATTTTCTTCCTCCAAACTTTCTTTACCTTATTTTGTTTCTCCTTCTTAGGCGACATATCCTTCCTTGAACGACTGTCTTTGGTGTGGTTCTTGCAAGGTGAACTTGACTTAGTTATTCCTTTGAAATTCTCACTATGGCTAAAAGCTTGTGATGTTCTCTCAACATCCTACACTGACTCAGACTTGTCGCTTGATGACTCTTCAGTCTCCATGGGTTTGGAGTGTCTTTCAACTTCCTCTCTAACATAGCCCAATCCTTCATATAGAGGTAGTTCCATGACTTGAATGGGATTCACAATGCCCTGACAATTAACTCCTAGGCCCTTTCCTTCATATCCCATGTTCTTCATTAGCTTCAAACCAATGACCTTGGTCTGCATTTCAAATACAACAAAATCACCATCATAAGGGGAACAGGAAACTAAAGAATCATTGACACTATTTACCTCAGTTGCTGATTGTGAAGTAGTTGATGATGGCTTCGCTAAGCCTCCATTGCAATTCAAATTTTCCAAGTCCTCTTCTGTGGCTTGTAGTTGAAGCTGCAATCCCTGCTTCTACTTCTCTACTTCTTGTATTAGTCTTCTTAGTTCAACATTATTTCCTTGAATGCTTTGGTTGATCTCATCAAGTTTTTGGAGCCATGCATTCTTTGATGTTCTACCCATCATTCGTCCAACACCTGTAATCCCAATAGTTGCGATCTTCATCTCATGGCCTGAATAAGTACCTAGGTCATGTTTCACTATAGCAACAATTTTTTGATTCCCTTTGCCTCAATTATTCTTAGGTTTCAATTCTGGATGTAGTTTCCACCAATTCTCCTCATCATGCCCTTCTTTCTTGTAATGAGCACAAGAACATTATATTCCTTTTCTTTGTTTTCATTGTATTATTTGCATGGTCATCTAGTTCATGATTTTCCCCTATTCTCATGATGACTTGCTTTCACACTAGCTTCATCTAGAATAGTGGGATCAAACAACAACAGTGAGGGCCAAAGATAACTATGTAAATCACCAATATATTTCATCAAAGTATCTAATGAGTCTAAAGGAATATTTAATGCCAATTCTTTCTTCCTAAACTCATTTATAAAATTTTGAACATTCTAACCTTTACCTTGTCTCAAATGTTGCTACTCCATCATGGATTTTTTTGGGTAACCCAATCAGTAAAATTGTCCCCTTAATGCAGATGTAAATTCATACCATGACAAAAGGAGTTTACCATTATGCATACTACCTTTTTGAAGTTTTTTTTCCCACCATCCAAGAGTTGTACCTTCTAGCTTAACTCCTTTCTTTATCCTCTTCAATGTGTTGTATATGATAATTCACTTCAATCTATCTAATCCAAATTTTTAGATTTTTTGCATTAAACATTAAAAAATCCAATTTCACATCTAACTTAAAAAAAAGGATTTTTAGAAGCATTTCTCTAATGATTATTTGAACAATGAGAATAATATGAAGAAGAAGAAGAAGAACATTCACTTGAATATGGAGGTGGAGATTTAGGAGGGTCTCCTCCATTTTCTTGATTTATCGAACCATTGTCCTCTTCTTTCTCTTTCTTCTTCTTTTCCTTCTTTGCTACTCTTTTCTCATAATTAGCAAACAATTTATCTCTGATGTCTACCATCTTGTTGGAATGGGGTCCCTGGGGTTAAATTTTATCAAATTTTGTAAAGATGTAAAGTCTCTGCGATTTGTGGAAGCAGAGCATGAAGATAGTAAGAGACAAAGGGGCTTTAGTCCCTTAGGTGGGTAGGTGATAGGAAGGTTTTGAGACCTGCCTGTGGTTCACAGACCATGGTATTGTAAAAGAAAAGGCTATAAATACAAGATTCATAGCGAGTCTAAGAGATGATCGATTGATAGAAATCATTGTATGGGCAAGTAGGCTAAGATAAGAAAAGTCTATTTTCTATACATAGGCGAAGGGGAAGACTCCTGCATCGGAGTGTGCGGAGACCTTCGTAAGTCTGCAGGCTGAGTGTGCGAACCCCTACAGATGAGTGCGTAGGGACAAAGAGTCTGTACTTGAATGATTACATCTAATAAAAACTGTTTTTGATCCAAAATCGTGCCTCTCTGTATTTATTCTTACTTCTGCAAGTTTCTGTATTTTCGCTCTGTATTGGAAATTATATGAATGAATGCTTATCTTGTGTGTGGAAGTGGTATATTAGTATAATTTATACATGTTATGAATGTTACATGACATTCACAAAGGTATAGATGTTTTTGAAGTGAATTAACCTAATTATCTATTATAGAAGGGTTAGGATTCGTGAAGATAGGAATAAGCCTTAGGAGCCACACGATCCTATCACACATGCCTCTGGATGGAGAAACCTGGTTCTATTATCCCCCAATACTGCTTCGGGTGAGACTACAGCCTGCACTATGCAAGTTGTTGCCGGAAGGGCCAGCAGTTTAGGGTTTTGTTGGTTGGCACAATTAACTTTGAACCCAGGTCAAGCCCCATCAAGCGAACAAATAGTTCCATTGCTGAGACTGATATCTTGCTAAGGGATGTGTGATAAGTGGTTCCCCGCTAGTAAAGAGATCAAAAAATGGATTGATTGGAAGCTACACGCGTTTGCAGCTCAGGAGAAAAAATATCCACTCTTATCGAAGGAAGAATGGTTGAATAGATACCTATTCACAGACAAACACAAAATATTCTTTTGCTCTTTCCCCTGTGAATTGCATGAGTGGTTGTCCAAATTAGTGGATAGTCAGGGTACATGGAAGCTTGATGACCCTATTGTGTGGACCCCAGAACTGGTAAAGTGCTTGGAGGCTTCAGAAAATAACATCACGCAAGCTGTCGACCATTGGATCGATTGTATTCTGGGAGGATTCATCACTGAGTTTGCGATCAATATGTCCACTAGCTACAGTGAAGCAGAGCGCAGGTTCTTCAAAGGACCAAGAGGTAAGTACCTGAAATCTCTAAAGACCTAGATTAAGATGCTATTGTGCGAAAAGTGGGTTATGCCTTTAAATTGATGTTTGGGACTACACGAAGTGGGAGAGAATTCAAAAGGAACGAAGAATCTGGCTCTAAATACAGTCCACTATTAAGATCTTATGATAGCAACGACGAAGGTAATATTCTAAGAACACAGTGAAGCACACTACAAATCATAAGTCAAGGTATAGCAGAGATACCTCATCCATCCACTCCACCTTCGCCTCCACCTCCACCTCACACACCTACACCTCCGCCTCCACCTTCACCTTCACCAATCCCTCCATAATTTAATATGGCGAATACAATGAATATGCATGTGTTTAAGGGTGTGGGAATTGAAGACCCTTAAATTTTTTGGTTTGTTGCAGATGTTGTATGGACGACACAACAAATCACGATGAAAATATGAAGAAAGTGCAGCTAGTCACAGTGCTGCAAGATAGAGCGTTGAGTTGGTACATTAAGTTCTGCACAGATAAGCCCAACACGACTATGCTAGAGACCCAACAAGCGTTGAATAGTGAATTCAAGAAGCCCAAATCTCAGGCCCAGTCGGTAATAGAGCTCAAGGAGATTCAACAGAGGGTAAATGAGTCTGCGTGGGACTTTGATCAAAGATTAAAATGTCTGATTCAATAGGCTAATATGACCATTACAGATACTCATCATAGAGACTGGTACATTGCTTCACTCCTACCGCATATGAGATTACCATTATCGCAACAAAAAATAGGAATGCAAGCAGAAGTAGTGGAGATCACCATGAGATTAGAAGCTTCATAGTGCAGGATATGAATATAGGGGTACAACAGATTCAATTACAGTTAGCAAGATTGCACATGGAGTTGCAGAGCCTGAAGAAGGGAAAGGAAGTCCAGCCCGAGGTGCGCACAAAAGTTTGGTGCTTAAAGTGTAAAAGCCAGGGTCATGACAAGGACCACTGTCCTGTTTATCAGAACTACCTCATTGGGGGAGGTCCTGTTCCTCTAAAACTAGAAAAACATCATTGGACCAAGCATGGGGGTAGCCTTATGGTGTGTTATCTGTCAGATAGCTGGGAAGCACACGACTGACAACTGTCATCTCCTACAAAAGTTTGTGCAGACACCACAACAATTATTTTGTACTTTCTGTAAATTAGTTGGGCATGATGAGCGCAATTTCCAGAGCTACGAACTGATGATGGAGCAGACCCCTACGTATAGAATGTAGATAGAAAATCAGCCTTAAGATCAGGGCGCGGGTGTAGTGCGCGGAGGATTCAAGATCCGAGGAAGAGGACATGGAGGAGGGGCTATAAGGGGTCGCAGACAAGTCATTTGATATCATTATGGAGAAGTAGGTCATTTTGCACGCAACTGTCAGAACCCAACATATCCATCCTGTCAGTATTTCTAACAGTTTGATCATGTTATAGAAGATTTTTCGGTACTAATAGTCAAGATGCAAGACAAGAAGACTCAAAAACCTACGGTGAATATTTAGATGATGAGAGTAGAGCCTTGCAAGGAAGAACCTAGCATTAATATAATGATGCGTAGTGGTATTGCCACTAGAGAAGATAAAGGAAAGCACTTGGAAACTAAAGGATGGGTTTGCAAGGCTGATGAGAAGAAAATTGGATTCGATCTAAACCAGGCTAAGGAAACCTTTATGGCAGCCAAAAACAGCTTCGTTGAGGCCTCTACCTCAGGAAGTCAGGAGAAGTCTTCCAGAAACAACGAAGCATAGGATGTATATCCTTCACTATTAGCTACCTTTCTGAAGACTTGTATGACATTGTTATGAGATAAAAAAGGTGGTAGAAGGGCTCCAATAGTTAATTGATAACTGTACAGGTAAGGTTAAGACTCCTCTAGAACAATGTTCTGTATGCAAAGTGGGCAAAAGAAAGAAACAAACATGTCGTGAAATGAGGCTCACTACATAGATTAGAGAGTATGAAATGGATCAGGTAATTCTTGATATAGGATCTAATGCGAATATTCTACCAAAAAAGACTTGGGAAATAATGGGGAGACCTCCATTGCAGTGGTTTCCTATTCAGATTTTCATGGAAAATCGGCAGAAAATCATTCCTATGGGGTGGCTGTATGGGGTTATCGTGGATATTGAAGGAGCGAGAGCCTTGGCTGATTTAGAAGTAATTGAGATAATTAATGATTGTAATCCTTACCCTGTGCTATTGGGCATTGATTGGGCCTTCGACATGGATGTGATTATTAATATTAAGAAAAATAGAATGACATTTGAGAGGAAAGAGCTCTGAGTAATTGTTCCCTTAGATCCAATTGAAGGTGCACGATACATGGAACCAGTCTGTAATTATGAAGAAGAGGATGATCTGGATTAGATATATAAGATCACTATGTGTGATGAGGACTGGATCAATCCTACAATAGATGGATGAATTACATGGGATAGAGATAGCTCCTGCACCTCAGATTCTGACAAAGAACTTGAGCATTGGCAGAACAAATTACATGAAGTCTCCTCACTACGTTGCAACATGTTGACTAAATTGCTTCACTGCGTATCCACGAAGTTACAAAATCTACCTCATTATGATGGTTTAGATGATGTTAATTTGTTTTTGGATAAGTTCAGAAGGGAGGTGCTAGAAGAACATCAATTCTAGGAACTAGATCTGGTACTGCGCGCTACGC
Organism: Pinus tabuliformis; assembly: GCA_031772625.1. Classification (NCBI taxonomy): domain Eukaryota; kingdom Viridiplantae; phylum Streptophyta; class Pinopsida; order Pinales; family Pinaceae; genus Pinus; species Pinus tabuliformis. The sequence goes on along the minus strand of CM062819.1, from coordinate 1,878,743,626 downwards.
CAGCCCGTTCGTGGGGTACGCATAAGGACAAATTTTCTGATTGAAAAGAATACAGGCGAATGATGAAGTTGAGGTTCAGGTACGAAAATACCCATATGATGGAGAAATACACTGGAAAAGATGATCCGCGCAAGCATCTGGTGCGATGGAATAAAGCATGGGGAGAGAATCCTTAACCTGAATGGGTACACATCTTTTGTCACACTTTGGATACCATTCTGATGAATTGGTACCGGGAAACTAAGCTAGGCCATGGAACGACCGAGTGGGATATCCTCAAGGAAAGTTTCTTGTTGACCTTCAACTTTGAGGATGGCTATGAATGTATTGATTAAGCACTCCAAGAAATTAAGGCTACCATCTTTAGAATTCCTGCGAACCCAGTAGAGTGGGTTCAACCAGACTAGGGTACGTAGTTGTGCCATGCGCTAGAATGCTATAATGTGACTGTAGAAGAAGAAGAAGATTCAAGTACAACATCAAGCCAATGAACGGTTTCATTTCCATCGTGATTGTGATTTCGAGGTGATTGTGAAGTCTGGGCGATTGACTGTTGGTCCTGATCATCTCTCCCAGATTGAGACGGGTGATGAGCCTATTAATTTGGAAGAAGGGTTTCCTGATGTGCAAATACTTTCTATTCGTGTCACAAACGATCACTTTTATGATATAATACAATTTTTATCAACTAGAACAGCCCCAGAGGGATCTTCTATGTAGCATAGGAAGGAGTTGGCGGTTTGCACAGATTATTTTTGTATGATTGCTGGACACCTATATAAAATGGTGCAACGAAATATAAAATGGTGTCCCATTGTTTGAATGATGAAGCATCCTCGCAGAAGCACATGGAGGAGTAGCAAGAGGCCACTATGTAGGAAGAGCAACTGCACATAAGATCCTACGCACAGGAATTTGGTGGCCAACGGTTCATAAGGATGTAAAGGCATATTGTAGGGCATGCGATGCTTGCCAAAGGACGGGGAAACCATCGCTTAGGGACTAATTTCCCTTGAATCCATATATAACTTTGTAGGTGTTTGATAAGTGGGCGATTGATTTTGTGGGTCCGATCCAACCACCAGGGAAAAAGACTGGAGCACGATATATTATTACAACAAAAGAATACTTGACGTGATGGGCAGAAGCACAACCGGTAAAGGACTATAGCACAGCTACCGCTGTGAAGTTTCTTTTTGAGTTTATCTTGTACCGCTTTGGTTGCCCTAAGATATTCATGAGTGATAGGGGCACACACTTCTTAAATGAAATGATTGTCATGATGCTTGAAGAATTTCATGTCTATCATCAGAAAAATACACCCTGTCATGCTCAAGCTAATGGTATGATTGAAGCCTTCAAAAAAATCTTGGAGAGTGCACTAACGAAGGTTTGCAATGCAAAGCGAAATGACTGGGATGTGTACATACCAAAAATCCTGTGGGAATATAGGACTACTTGTAAAAAGCTGACAGGCCAAACCCCTTTCAGGTTGGTCTATGGGCAGGAGGTTGTGATGCCCATGGAATATATTGTGCCGAGTCTATGGATTGCAGAACTCACCAATGTGGCTGATCGCGAGAGTATGGAGGAGCACCTTCCATAGCTAATGAAATTGGAGGAGGATCAGTTTTTAGCAGGATTTCACCAACAGGTGAAAATAGGGCGCAAAAAGGCATGGCACGATCGACAGATAAAGCAGGTTATGATTTGGTCTTATTATATGATAGCAAATTTATGAAATTTCCTGGAAAGTTTCAAATGCATTGGCTTGGACCCTATGTGGTAAAGGAAATTACAGATGGTGGCGTAGTTCAGCTTGCGAAGCTGAATGGAGAATTGTTTCCAGGCAGAGTCAATGGTAGTCAACTGAAGGTGTACAAGGGTGATACCACCCCTGTACAATGACTATATGATGTCGGGATAGTCTTAGTACTCCAGGCAGCTGTAAGGAAGTACAAGACTATAAACTACACTACCTAAAAATTGGATAGACGATGTAAGAAGGTTGCACGATGGAAGAAAGTAGGGCGCCAAGGGGAGCTATGCCAAGGTGGCTATGCCAAAGAGGTTGGTATTGCATAGCTTGGTCCAAAAGTAGTCGTTGGATGCACTGTAGATGATTGGACAAAAAAATTTCCGTTAGCAGGAGTGGGGAGGGCGTATTTATTGAGCAAATCTTTGGAAATATGCCACCAAATATGCAATAATGATCGAAATTTAGAGGGAACGTTAGGATTCAAATTTGAATTTGCCTATAAATCTGGTAGGTCGCCCAACATTCAAACACTCCGCTTTCAACGAGTTTTCCTTAATCTTTGTTGCCATAACGAATGCTATATGTCTGAGAAGGTTTGGGAGGACATTTTAGCACGACCAAAGTTCGCCAACTTACCTGATTGGCACTGAGAGCTCATCCTTGAGAGAGGCAACTCCACCCACAACCAAAGCTGTGCCCTCTGAAGCCACAACCTCCATTCAAGAAACACTCGCTGTTCCTACGAGAGTTCTGACTATGGTGCCTAGGTCTCATAGACCTAAGTTCTGTGTAGCTAACAAAAAGAAGAAGAAACCATAGAAAGTTCCAGTGAGGCAATCACCGCGAATAATTCCCAAAGAAATCCGCCAAAAGGGGAAGATGGATAGAGCACAACAGCCTCATGAGCTCCTTGATTTAGATGAAGAAAAACTTCATGGAGGCATTGAGGAGATGGATGCCGACGAGGGTGAGCCTATGACTCATCTCCTGAAGTACATCCCACCGCGCAAGGGTACAACTAAGGTGCCTAAAGACCCTTACAATGCCAAATTCATGATATCTACACCACTATTGCTAGAGAAGGTGGTGTTTGAGGGTGCGTTGTTGGGCCACATTCTGTCGCTCAAGCTTGAGGATTGGGATTTGGGAGATCACGATAAGTTCATTTAGCTTGTGCAGAACAAATATTTGGCCAAAATATATTATGAGGAAACTGCGGTTACGCGCTTAGAACTTATGAAGTGGGTCACAGGAGTTGATAAAGCGGGCCTTTTGAATATGCTCTGGGTGCTGTACTTCAGTCGTACAATCATTAACGTTGTATGTTTTTGGAAATTACTCACCCTGGTGCACGATGGGTGTCTCTGGCTGGGAGAACCCATCCCTATCACTGATATGTTGATCGACCAGACCACCTTGTTGCCATATCAAGATGTGGATCTAGCAGAAGAATTTGGAGGAAAGACGAAGGAGAAGAAACTCATAGATTAGATGAAGAGTGAGTTCAGATTGGTTAAGAAGTTGTATGGATATTCCGTCCAATCCATTTCCGATCTCGTGGTGCATTTTTCCGTGCAGATATTGGCACACAAAATCATGGGAAACTGCTGCACGGATGAGGTTCCAGTGCCAATGATCTCCTTAGCTGTGCAATGTGCCAAAGGAGTCTAGTACAATTGGGCTTAGTACCTATGCAAGGAGTTCTTGGAGAATTTTCAAGAGGTCCAGGATGAGGACAAGAAATTTCATTATGCCCGGTTATTACTTTTGATAGTACTAGTGGCATGGAGGATGTCGAAGGACAGTCAGATTCCTCCTCAAGAACCAGACCTTCCGGAGGCAGCAAAGTTTGCTTCGCTCTGGGCAACAAAAGACACAACGCAGGTCACAGAGAGCAAGTGGAGATGGATCTGCACATGGTGATCAACCAAAGGCTGAGGTTGTCACCTACCTTATACAATCAACTTGCACCCTATGCAGAGTTCAAGGTAGACTTCCATAACATATCTATTCGCGCAGGCAGAGATCCGAAGAAGATATGGAATAAGTGCCTTATCTTGTTGGTGAGACAGATGTCCAAGAAATTGTCGGTAAATGGCCATGGGAGTGGATTTACCCATCAGATCTAGGCACAGGAATAAGCAAGGCAACGAAAGGTACCACTATGCATATCTCAGTAGTTGAAAAATAGAAGGAGGCCCAGTAGGCTACAACTCAAGAGAAAGATGCGTAGTAGAAGGAAGTTGCTGCTAAGGAAGCTACTGCCAAGGAAGCTGCTACTAAGGAAGCTACTGACAAAGGGCGGGAAACCCAAGAAACTATGATAGAGGTTGAGGAGTCTGACTCTCATCACACCTAGGAATAGGAAAGGTCAGATGTAGAAGGGGGTGGGGGTGCAAAGTAGGGAACCCCCTTTGTGGTCAGGAAAAGATCGAAGTACACAACATCAGGGTCGTGAAAGAAGCATAAGTCGACCAGATTATCACAGGTGGATCCATTAGTCCTCACTGAGGGGGACTTAGATGAAATCAATGACAAGGTTGAGGACACGATGAAAGATTTATGGACCCAGTTTGAGCAGTAGTACTAGTAGGCACGAGGAAATGTGCAGAAGGATCTGTGTGATCTGCATATCCAGACAGGGTGACTGTAAGCGAGCGTAGGTCAAGAGAGCGAGATTCAGGTGAACCTATATTAAGTGAGCATGATAGTATAGGACACATATCGAACTTTGGATTTCCATGTGATTCAGTTGCCATACAGGGCCCTATGTGCCCAATCAGAAGAGGACAATGCCCACCTTTCACAAATCAAGGATATAGGCATCAACCTTGCAGCACTCCCTATCCAAAGCCTACATGAGATACACCAAGGCATTTCAGATGAGCTAAGGGTTAGGGAGCAGCGTGTTCTATTGGTCATTAATGAAGTTAAGACCAATAACCAGCAGATATTTGAAGAAAAGGCACAGGCACTAAAGGAGAAGGAAGAATTTTCCATGCACAACCAACACTTAGAAGCAGCAATTACATAGGCATGTAATGCACTGCCTGACCTCAACATTGCAGCAGATGCAAAATCAATAGAGAAGATACAAAAACTGGTTGTGGCAATTAAGGAGTCTAAAGATGAAATCGGCCGAGTCTGATTTGAGCTACAACTACAAATTTTGGAGCTGCAATTGAAGCTGCAGCTAACGACTCCACTGGTGGTTTGAGAGTAGCGTGAAGCTACAATAAAAGAGGGAATGACCACACTAGATGAAACAATCAAGGACTGCAAAACATTATTTGAGCAGGTCATGGAGCTCGGACATATCTGTAAGAGGACCCCAACTCTGTAGAAGATTGGCACCGACCTTAGAGAAAAACAACAACAATTTGATGAGATAAGTTCGACTGCATGCACATTGGTGCTAGTATAGTGGTTTGCGCAATTACCGAAAGGGAAGCAACTTCAAACTGAAATTGAAGAGCTACATTAGAAAGAGTCCATTCTTAGGGCCTGAACACAACCTTGGACAGAGGAAGCCAACCAACTCACTCTATCAGTAGAAAGCAAGCTCAAGGGCATATAGTAGACGCAAAGGATGATGGGCCTCGCGATGGAAGGCCACACTACAGAGAAGCTAGTTGAGGAAGTACAGCAGGAAGCTATGCAGGGAACAACTAAAGAGAAGGTTCTACAGTTGGAGTTCCATGAACTCTAAGCAAAAATTGAAGTGTCGGATGGGTGACTCAAGGACGAGTCATCAAATTGTGTTGGGGGCCTATTGGGATGGGGTCCCTAGGACTAAATTTTATCAAATTTTCTAAACATGTAAAGTCTCCACAATTTGTGGAAGAGGAGCGCGAAGATAGTAAGAATAAAAGGGGATTTAGTCCCTTAGGTGGGTAGGTGATAGGAAGGTTTTGAGACCTGCCCATGGTTCATGGACCATGGTATTGTAAAAGCAAAGGCTATAAATAGAAGAGTCATAGCAAGTCTAAGAAATGATCGATTGATAGAAATCTTTGTTTGGGCAAGTAAGCTAAGGTAGGAAAAATCTGTTTCTTATACTTATGTGAAGGGGAAGGCTCCTGTAGCTGAGTGCGCGGAGACCTTGGTAAGTCTGCAGGCTGAGTGCGCAGGGAAAAAGAATCTATACTTGAATGATTACTTCTAATAAAGACTGTTTTGATCCAAAAATTGTGCATCTATGTATTTATTCTTACTTCTGCAAGTTTCTGTATTTTCGCTCTGTATTGCAAATTATAGAATGAATTCTTATCTTGTGCGCGAAAGTGGTATATCAATATAATTTATACAGGTTATGAATTTTACATGACCTTTGTGAAGGTATAGATTCTTTAAAAGTGAATTACCATAATTATCTGTTTCAGAAGGGTTAGGGTTCACGAAGATAGAGCTAAGCCCTAGGAGTCGCAGGAATCTATCACACATGCCTTTGGATGCAGAAACCTAGTTCTGTCATCCCCCAATACTACTTCAGGTGAGATTGCAACCTGCGCTACGTCAGTTGTTTCTGGAAGGGCTAGTAGGTTAGGTTTTGTTGGTTGGCGCAGTTAACTTTGAACTTGGGTTAGGCCCCATCAAGCCAACACATCCTGTAGAAGGCTTTATCATTCTTGATGTGAACATCTTCATTATCCATTTTCCTTATTCATGTTGCACGTCCAATCTCGGGGTTAAAATACTTGAGTTTTCCTCCACCCTATTTGAGTTTGGCCCTGGTTATCATCCACACTTGCAATTCACATAAAAACGAAGATTTCGCTAATACCAAAATGATCCAGGATTTTTTCTTTGGTGATGTTAGTAGAATTGCATAAAAGAGGATGTAAACCCATAAATGCAAACACTTAAAGAAGAATCAACATAAAAGGAGAACATAAAGACAATGCACCCAATGTTTGATAATGGATTTTACTCACAATGTGTGAGTTACATCTCTAGGCTTAATTGCAAAGTGGAGAGGCCTCTTCATTCATATCAATAAACATAAAGGAAAGTACATGGAAATATATATAATTATACCTCCATTTCTAAGAATGACTTAAAAATGGGGTGCTCAAATCCTAAATTTGACTACACCATTGAATTCCTTATGTAATTAAGTGTAAAATGAGTATAAAATCAGCCATATTATGCCACCATAAACCCTAGATAATATTCAAGGTTCCACAATAGATTCTATATGAAAATATTTTAGGAATATTCTAGGGAATATACAATAGGAATATTGCATGGAAATCAGGCCTACAGGGTTTTTCTTTAGGGTTATGACCCTCTTAGTTCCCTCAGATCGCGCACCATTTCGCTACCCATCGAATCGATTCCTCCTATGCTCTTGGCTTTGTTTGTTTTTCATTGAATGAAATGGCTTGGTTCTTATAAAAGGGCGCTGATGATGATTCCAAAGACTCACCCATCTGGTGGTTGGGTGGCATGGTGTACGCTAACGATTTGGTTGACGGGGGTCAGGCATTCCAACGCTATGGACCTCCACTTGCATTTGTTTTTTATGCTATAAAATATCCAACGACTAAAAGAAAATCGCGACCATTCAACGATCACGCCTGTTATGTTATATATATAACCATTTTTGTTAATATTTAAACAATGATTAATCTACCCATTAACCATTAACATTAACCGCCAACTGATGTCGCTGATTGTGGATTGACTAGGCCGTATTGGCCACTAATTAGGTGCCAAATGCCACCATTTGATTGGGCGACAAACTACCACATATTTTAGTGGGATGTCGTTAGATTTGGCATTTCCACCAACTTTAAACATGACTAAACCTATCACTAATTTTTGTGGAATTGTTGGCATCTTTGGCCGCTGATTTGGCTGGACTGCCAATTTGGCATTGATCTTGTTATGCAACCAGCTCACAAAATAGAAAAAAAGATAGATAAACGACATCAAAATATGCCTCTTCAAGGGGGAAACCTGCTTTACATTACACAAATGAATAATTCTTGGATGATTCAAATGACAAAAAATCCTTTCTATATTTAGGAGTTTAAGGGGTCACATTATAATCAAAGCCGACATAACAATAATAATGTAAGGGCACAACAATAACAATAATGGACTTCTATGGGGCACAATAATAACAATATGAGGACAACAAGGGCGCAACAATAACCATAAGGGGCTACAATGATAATAATAATGGGGGAATACACTAGTATTATAGGGACCTAACATGCCCCTCTCTTTCAAAAAAGTGTTGTCCTCAATGCTTGAGTAGTTTTGGATGCTTTTGTATAAAATTCTCATCCTCCCATGTGGAATCTTCAACAGGTAAGTTCTTCCACTTGACGAGATACTTTGAAATCGATCGATTTCATAGCTTTCGAGTTCTTGTTTCTATGACTACTTTATGTTCTAGTATGATTTTTCCTTCCTCATGATGTTATGGAAATATTGTTTAAACTGGGAGCTTGTCACCTATAACCTTCTTTAAGCATGAAACATGTAAAAATGGGTGCACTTGGGAAGATGCAGGAAGCTCCAATATGTATTCCATAGTACCAATCTTTTGCAACACCTTGTATGGACCATAATACTTTGGTGACAATTTATTATCATTCTTAGCTTGCTTAAGGGACATTTGTTTGTATGGTTGTAGTGGTAGAAATACCTAGTCACCTACATAAAAAATTATTTCACTACGATGTTGATCTGCCTATTGTTTCATTCTAATATGTGCCAAAGTGAGGTTATCCTTTAAGAGTTGGAGAACTTGTTGTTGATGTTCGATGTGATCTTCCATTGCTTGAACCTTAGAATTTTCTCTTAAAGATGATGTGATGGATGGTGGATGATATCCATAAAGTGCCATAAATGGGGTCATTTTTACTGCAGTATGGAAGGAAGTGTTATATGACCATTCAACCAGAGGCAACCACTTGACCCATTTTGTCCGTTTATCAGATACAAAGCAATGAAGATATCCTTCCAAAAATTTGTTCACTATCTCAATTTTCCCATCAAATTGAGGATGATAAGGTGAGCTATGAACTAACTGAGTACCCAAACAAGAAAATAATTCCATCTGAAAATTTCCAGTGAACATGGGATCTCTGTCGCTTACAATAATCTTTGGGTTTCCATGTAGCTTTTGAATTGTTTCCATAAATGTAGTAGAAATTTTATTGGCTTTAAATCGATGAGATAATGCACAAAACTGTGCATAATTGGTAATTCTATCAACTACTGCCATGATGACACTCTTTCCTTCAGACTTGGGTAAACCTGTGATAAAATCCATTGAAACCTCCTCCCACGTTGACTTGGAATGGATAATGGTTGTAACAGAACCGAGGTCTTAATTGTCTCAACTTTATTTTGTTGGCAAACAAAACATTCCGCCACAAACTTTTGAATATCACATTTAAGGCCATCCCAAAAAATTTCCTTCTTAACCCTATGGTAAGTTTAAATTTTTTTGAGTGGCCTCTTAAGGGAAAGGTGTGAAATTCTAAAAGAATTTTTTGTTTGAGTTGGGAATTATTATGGAGGTATAAGTGATCCTTTCACCATAACAAATCATTTTTCCAACTAAATGTATCATATGTACTGGGATCTTGCTGAAACTTTTGAATGAGTGCCCACACTTCTTCATCATTCTTTGTTATGAAACTAGCTCACAAAAAGATAGAAAAGATAGATGAACGCCTCAGAAATCAGCCTCTTCAAGAGAGCAACCTCCTTTACATTACACAAATATATAATTCTTGGATGATACAAATGACAAGACCTACTTTCTATATATGAGAGTCTAAAGGGTCATAATATAATCAGAGTTGACATAATAATACTAATGTAAGGGCACAATAATAACTATAGTGGGATTCTATGGGGCACAATAATAACAATATGGGGACTACATGGGCACAGAAATATAATAAGGGGGTTGTACTAATAACAATAAGGGGTTACACTAGTAGTATAGGGACTTAACATGCCCCTCTCCTTCAAAAAGTGTTGTCCTCAATGCTTGAGTAGTTCTTTATGCTTCTGTATAAAATTCTTGTCCTCCCATGTGGAATATTCGGCGGGTAAGTTCTTCCACTTGATAAGATACTCTGAAATTAATTGATTTCGTAGCTGTCAGGTTCTTGTTTCTGTGACTGCTCTAGGCTCCAATATGATTTTTCCTTCATCGTCAAGTTCTAGCAAGATTGTTTGAACTGGGATCTTCTACAACTTTTGAATGAGTGGCCACACTTCTTCATCCTTCTTCCATTCATCCCTTGCTTTGTTTATCCAATCTGATTGGATAATAGAAATATCACAAAAAAATGCTTCCACATCCTCATCCTTTCTTGAGAGTGCATTTTCCACAACATTTTGCTTCTCTTTTTTTTAGATGATTTCAAAGTCATAACCCAACATATTTGTGACCCATTTTTGTTGCTCTTTAGAGGATAATCTTTGTTCTAAAAAGTATTTAAGACTATCATGACCCGTTTTTACCTTGAAGTGTCTTCCCATTAGGTAGGGTCACCATTTCTTAAGTGCAGCTAGTATTGCCAACATTTCCTTCTCATAAATAGATTTATGTAAATACTTTCCTTTGATTGGATGACTTTCAAAAGCAATGGGTCATTCATCTTGCATTAAAACAACACCAATTCCATTTCCTTAAGCATCACATTCCACAATAAAGGTTTTTGTGAAGTCTGGCGTAGCTAAGACTGGTGCTTGGCACATTTCCTCTTTAAGATGTTCGAAGGCCTTTGTTGCTTCTGGAGTCCATGAAAATGCATCTTTCTTCAATAATGTTGTTAGAGGTGCTACTATTCTCCCATAATTCTTAACAAACTTGCGATAATACCCTGTCAACCCCAGAAATCCTCACAGATGCTTTATGGATGTGGGGATTTTCCATTCCTTAATCGATTTAATTTTGCTAGGGTCTACCTTAACACCTTCATGAAATATAATATGACCCAGATATTCCACCTCTTTTACTCCAAAGAAACATTTGGAGCTTTTTTCATATAATTGTTTCTCCTCCAATAGTTTGAGCACCCTGTCAACATGTTGAACATGATCATTCCAAGAATTGTTGTAGATTAGTATATCATAAAAAAATACTAGCACAAATTTTCTAAGGAAGGGTTTGAAAATGGAATTCATTAAACGTTGAAATGTAGAAGGTGCATTGGTAACGCCAAAAGGCATGACCAAAAATTCATAATGACCCTCATGAGTTCTAAATGTTTTTTTTTCAGAATGTCTTCATTCTTCATTCTGATTTGATGATATCCTGAATGAAGATCCAACTTGGTGAAGTAAATTGATCCATGCAATTCATCCAATAACTCATCAATGATAGGAATGGGAAATTTATCTTTAATAGTGAGCTTGTTGAGCTCCCTATAATCCGGACACATGTGCCATGAACCATCTTTCTTGTGCATCAATACTATTGGAGTAGAGAAAGAACTTTGATTACGTTGAATTATACCAGCCTCTAGCATTTCTGCAACCATACATTCAATTTCACTCTTTTGGGCATAGGGATATATGTAAGGCCTGATGTTTGGAGGAACACTTCCTGGAATGAAATGAATAGAATGATCATGATCACGAATAGGTGGGAGGCCTTTGGGAGTCTCCAATACCTTGGAATGATTGTCCAAGACTTTTTGGAGATCTGGAGAAATAGATGATTTCGATGTGGGAACTTCTAGTGAACATAATTGTGCAATTACGCCTCGTTTTCTTTCTTTAGAAGCTTTGTTAGTTCGTTAGAGCTGATTATATTTCCCGGTTTCCCTGTGATACCCCTTAATTCAACTTCTTTTCCTTCTAAAGAAAATTTCATGAAAATTAAAAGCTATTGTACCCATTGGACTCTGAGTACAACATCAGCACCACCCATTGGAATGGAAAGAATTGGGCTATTCAATACATATTCTCCCATGGATAACTTGATATTATGGCACTTTCTAGAGCAATTTATGGTTCCTCCACTTGTAACCATCACTTGACACTTTGGTGCTGGATATAGGAAGAAATTCAATTCCTTGGCTATCTTATAATGAATAAAATTATGCGTACTGCCCATATCAATCAATACTTTTTCTTCTTGATATGTCCTTCTATCTTGATAGTTTGAGGAGTGGTAATTCCGACCAATGCGTTACAACATATGGTCAGATTCATTTCTTCTTTCTCGATGTGATCTTCCACTTCTTGAACCTTTTTCTTCTTGATATGTCCTTCTATCTTGAGAGTTTGAGGAGTGGTAATTCTTTCTAGTGTTTTACAAGATATGTTCAGATTCATTTCTTCTTTCTCTAGGGTTGGTTCTTGGGGTATATCCTATTCTTTTGATGCTTCTTGATCCTTTTCTTCCTCCTCTTCACAATCTATGTAAAATAATTTCTTCTCAGCACACTTATGACCTTTAGTGTATTTGCTATCACAAATGTAACAAAGCCCTTTTTCTCTTTTTTCTTCTAATTGTTTTTGTGTAAACCTTGTAGGACGTGGAAGGCTAGAAGAAAAAACACTTCCATATTTATAGTTGTGAGTGGGAGGATTCCTTATTTCCATAATTCCGCTTTCAATTTTTCTTGCCAACCTGAATGCCTTCTCCAATGAATTAGGTTCCCAAAGATGAACCTAATTTTGAATGTTATCCTTTAAAGTCCCTATGAAGACATCAATCCTTTTCTTCTCTGGAATATCATTTACCCTTATATTCAATTTTTTGAAATCCTCAATGTGCTCTACCATTGAACCCTTTTGTTTGAGATTTATCAATTGGATAAAGAAGGTGTTACTTTTTATATACTCATAATGTGCTATCATTTCTTCCGTGAAAATTGACCAAGTGACAAGTGCTTTACGAGAACAAAACCCTTTATATCATAAAAATTGATCCAGTTCTAAATAGGAAGATGCAATACGTACCTTTTGTAATAGTTGAACCTCATGTAGATCAAAATATTGCTCCATCTGTAGTATCTAATTTAGCAGATCCTTTCCATCAAACTTCCTCGTATTTCCTTTTCTTGATTTTAGGAACTCGATCTTGAAACGAATGTAACTCTATAATTTCAGATTTTCCAATTCTGAAATCACGACCTACAGTAGCCCTCTGCGTCCTCTTTCCAATGCCACCAGTCTGATCGAAATTGGATTCTCCAAGAAAGAGTTATGCACAATCTCCCAAGATGACCTGATTATATACCTTTTGAGAAGATTGAACTTGTATGAAGTGCCACGTGTCACTGTTTTGACCTTCGAATCTAAAAAATATAAGCAAAAAACTAAAGCCTGTCTTCTTTCTTTAAATTCTTACAAAATTTCGATCTGATGCTCAGAGAGAAAGTTATGAAGGTTTTCCCAAGGTCAGCTATTTAAGATGTAATTCAAGAGTCTGCAAAAACCCTAACTTCCTCAGATCATATATCCAAAAATATAGTGAGACAAGATCTGAAATTTGGACTCAAGGTTCAGGCTGCTTTCTTTTGAAATGGTTTTTTTTTTTAGATTTTAAAACTTGTAGCGAACAGGTTATAGCGAAACTTCCATGATGACCTGTTTTAGATGAAATTTTAGAGCTTGTAAAAACCCTAACTTCCTCAGATCATATCTCTGAAAATATAGTGATACAAGATCTGAAATTTGGACCGGAGGTTTAGACCAATTTATTCTCAAATGGGTTTTTTGTTTAGCTTCTGAAACTGCGTATAAACAAGTTATAGAGAAAATGCCACGATGGCCTATTTGGAGCAGCGAAACCCTAGAATCCAAAGCTCTGATACCAAATGTTATGAAACCAACTCACAAAAAGATAGAAAAGATAGATGAACGCCTTAGAAATCAACCTCTTTGAGGGGGAAAACTCCTTTACATTACACAAATGAATAATTCTTGGATGATACAAATGACAAGACCTCCTTTCTATATATAGGAGTCTAAGGGGTCATAATATAATCAGAGCTGACATAACAATAATAATGTAAGGGCACAATAATAACAATAATGGGCTTCTATGGGGCACAATAATAACAATATGGGGACTACATGGGCTCAAAAATATAATAAGGGGGTTGTACTAATAACAATAAGGGGTTACACTAGTAGTATAGGGACCTAACATTCTTCCTTTCATCCCTTGCTTCGTTTATCCAATCCAGTTGAATGATAGAAATGACACAAAGCAATGCTTTCACTTCCTCATCCTTTCTTAAGAGTATATCTGCAACAACATTTTTCTTCCTTTTTTGTAGCTAATTTCAAAGTCATAACCCAACAGCTTTGTGACCCATTTTTGCTTCTCCCTTAAGATAATCATTTTTTTCTAAAAAATATTTAACACTATCATAATTTGTTTTTACCTTGAAGTGTCTTCCCATTAGGTAAGGTCGCAATTTCTTAAGTGCATGTAGTATTTCCAACATTTCCTTCTCATAAATAGCTTTGTGTAAATACTTTCCTTTGATTGGACAACTTTCAAAAGCAATGGGTCTTCTTTCTTGCATTAAAAAAACACCAATTCCATTTCCCAAGGCATCACATTCTATAATAAAGGTTTTTGTGAAGTCCAGTGTAGGTAAGATCAGTACTTGGCACATTGCCTCTTTAATATGTTCAAAGGCCTTCATTTCTTCTGGAGTCGAAGATAATGCATCTTTCTTCAGTAATGTTGTTAGAGGCGCTGCTATTCTACCATAATTATTAAGAAACTTGTGATAATACCCAGTGAACTTGAGAAATCCTTGCAGACTCTTTATGGATGTGGGGGTTTTCCATTCCTTAATGGCTTTAATTTTGCTAGGGTCTACCTTAACACCTTCATGAGATACAATATGACCCAAATATTCCACTTCCTGTACTCCAAAGAAACATTTGGAGGTTTTTTCATATAATTGTTTCTCCTCTAATAGTTTGAGCACCCTATCAACGTGTTGAACATGATCCTTCCAAGACTTATTGTATATTAGTATATCATCAAAAAATACTAACACAAATTTTCTAAGGAAGGGTTTGAAAATGGAATTCATCAAAACTTGAAATGTAGAAGGTGCATTGGTAAGGCCAAAAGGCATGACCAAAAATTCATAATGACCCTCATGAGTTCTAGATGTTGTTTTCAGAATGTCTTTAGTCTTCATTATGATTTGATGATATCTTGAACGAAGATCGAACTTGGTGAAGTAAATTGCTCCATGTAATTTATCCAATAATTCATCAATGACAGGAATGGGAAATTTATCTTTAATAGTGAGCTTGTTGAGCTCCCTATAATCCGGACACATGTGCTATGATCCATCCTTCTTGTGCACCAATACTATTGGAGCAGAGAAAGAACTTTGACTATGTTGAATTATACCAGCCTCTAGCATTTCTGCAACCATACATTCAATTTCACTCTTTTGGGTATAGAGATATATGTAAGGCCTGATGTTTGGAGGAACACTTCCTGGAATCAAATGAATAGCATGATCATGATCACAAATAGGTGAGAGTCCTTTGGGGGTCTTAAATACCTTGGAATGATTGTTTAATACTTTTTGGAGATCTGGAGAAATAGATGATTTCGATGTGGGACCATCTAGTGAACATAATTTTGTAATTACACCCCATCGTTATTCCTTTAGAAGCTTTGTCATGCTGTTAGTGCTGATTTACTTTCCTGGTTTCCCTGCGATACCCCTTCATTCAACTTCCTTTCCTTCCCAAAAAAATTTCAAGAAAAGTTCTTGAAAGTTAAAAGCTATCGTACCCAAAGATTATAGCCATTGGTCTCCTAGTACAACATCAACACCCCCCATTGGAATGGAAAGCATTGGACTATTCAATACATATTCTCCCATGGATAAATGATATTATGGCACTTTCCAGAGTAATTTATGGTTCCTTCATTTGCAAGCATCACTTGACACTCTGGTGCTGGATATAGGAAGCAAGTCAATTCATTGGCTATCTTACAATGAATAAAGTTATGGGTACTACCTGAATAAATCAACACTATTACCTTTTTCTTCTTGATATGTCCTTCTATCTTGAGAGTTTGAGGAGTGGTAATTCCGGCCAATGCATTACAAGATATGGTCGGATTCATTTCTTCTTTCTCTAGGGTTGGTTCCTGGTGTATATCCAATTCTTTTGACGTTTCTTATTCATTTTCTTCCTCGTCTTCACAATCTATGTAAAATAATTTCTTCTTAGCACATTTATGACATTTAGTGTATTTCTATCACAACTGTAACAAAGCCCTTTTGATATTTTTTATTCCAATTGTTGTGGTGTCAACCTTGTAGGTTGTGGAAGGCTAGGGGCAGCAACACTTCTATCTTTATAGTTGTTAGTGGCAGGCTTCCTTGTTGCCATAATTCTTCTTTCAATTTTTCTTGCCAACCTGAATGCCTTCTTCAATGAATCAAGTTCGCAAATGCGAACCTCATGTTGGATATTATCCTTTAAAGTCCCTATGAACACATCAATCATATGCTCCTATGGAATATCATTTACCCTTATATTCAATTTTTGGAAGTCCTCAATGTGCTCCACCATTGAACCCTTTTGTTTGAGATTTATCAATTGGCTAAAGAAGGTGTCACTCTTTGTGTCCTCATAATGTGTTATCATTTCCTCCATAAAAATTGACCAAGTGACAATTTTGTTATGAGAGCAAAGCCATCAATACCATATAGATTGATTTTGTTCCAAATATAAAGTTGCAATGCATACCCTTTGTGTGTTTTGCACATTATGGAGATCAAAATATTGCTCCTTCTATAGTATCCATGTTACGGGATCCTTGCCATCAAACTTCCTCATATCGATCTTTGGAACATGGTGAGTCTTCAATCCAATGTTAGAGTCTATGAAATCATGATTAATTTATTTTTTTGTTCTCATCATGAGTTTCCTCTACTACCTTTTCGTCATTAGGAAGTCTTTCTTGTAGCAACTTTGTCAAACCTTCCATGTCTTTCTTCAAATCTTCCATGTTGCCTTTCAGTTTTGCTTCTATACCATTAACCTTACCTTCCATGCCATTCTTCAAACCATTCATCTCAGCTTCAATTCCATTCTTCAAAACATCCATCTTTTCTTCCATTTCATTTTTCGTTACTCTTTTAGAGAGAAAATTATTGCACTTGGTCGCATAATATTAATATATCATGTTACAGTTCTTCCTCTTCTTCATGTGTCATAGTATAGATTTCGGGTTTCCTACTAGGTGTTTCCATTTTATTTCTTCAGGGCATCAACGAGTGATAATTTTCTTCACTATGCCCTTTTAATCACTTCAAACTATTTTTTTGAACAAAACTTATGCAAAATTTTAAAAACACTACATACCTTTTTTCACTTTGTAGGAGCTCGATATTGAATATGTTGTATCTCTATAATTCCGTTTCTCCAAGGTCTGAAATTTTGTCCTTTGGTATCCATCAGAGTCCTCTTTCCAACCCCACAAGTCTGATCAATATTAGATTTTCCAAGGAAAACTTATGCCCAATCTCCCACAATGACTTGAACACTGTAAACTTTGAAACGCAAATTATAAACTCAAAACAGGAACTCTAGCCAAAAAAATCTGTAAAAACATAAAAAACAGTGCTAAAATCGAAAAGTGTTGATGCTGGAATAACACCTTTTTTTTCCTAGGGTAAATTTTCAACATGTTTTAAAAATGGCGGTGAGAACCAATTTTTTGTGCAAAAATTGTCCCAAAAAACACCCTCAAAACGAAAAGTGTTGATGTTCGAATAACACTTTTTTTTCAATGGTAAATTTTGTGCACAAAACACCCTCAAAACAAAAAGTGTTGACACTGGGATAACACTTCTTTTTTTCAAGCGTAAAATTTCAACATTTCAAAATAATGGCATAAATTTTTTTATCATGACCACGAAAAACAGTAAAATTTCAAAAAAATAATGAAAACATAACTTAAAAAGAAAAAAAACAATTAAAACAATGAAAAAGCACAAAAAAAAATAAAAATAAAAAAAATAATGAAAAATAAATTAAAATATATACTAAAAATAAAACATAAAAAAAAATAAAAAAACAGGAAAAAAAATTCAATCATAAAAATGTGAAAAAAAACAAAATTAACCTATAAAATATGAGAATTAAAAAATTAAAAAAAAAACTTAAAAATTATAAACAAATAAATAGCAAGAAAAACATATTTAAAAAAATGGAAAAAAAAATTTATCCTGTAAACCATAAAAAAAATTGGCAAAAGAAAAAAAAAAATATGGAAAAGAAAAAAAAATTAAAATAAACTATAAAATTAAGTAGGTAAAAATAGAAAAATTTAAAAAACATTAACAAAAAACTAAAAAAAAAAAATGAAAATTAAAAACAAACTATATTTTTAAGAAAATAGAAAATTAACAAAAAAAAATTTAAAAACTACTAAATTTAAGATTAAAATGTTGATTACTTAAAAAAACAAATATAAAAATATATATAAAAAGACAAAAAAAATGTAAAAGAAAAATCTCATAAACCATAAAAGAATTTGGAAAAAAAAACAATATTTAAAAAAATATATATAAAATTAAGTAAGTAAAAATAGAAAAATTAAAAAAACACATTAACAAAAACTAGAAAAAAATTAAAATTAAAAACAAACTACATTAAAAAAAAATTGAAAATTAACAAAAATAAATAAATAGATAAACTAGTAAAATTATTATTAAAAACATTTAAAAAAAAACTGAAAAAACAAAAATAAACTCAAATTATATATAAAAAAAACCAAAAAAATATGAAAATTAAAAAAAAAAGATATATCTTTTCAAACAAAAAAAAAATTATAAAACATTTAAAGTTTAAAAAGAAATATTTATTTTTCATTTAAGAAAATATTTTTTATTAAGCTTACCTTTTTTATTTAGAAACAAACAACAAAAAAAACTAAAAAAAAAAAAAATTTAAATAATTTTTTTTTTTAACCTCCGCCTGCTCGGCCACTCGTGGTGGCACAGCCCTGGGTGGAGGGTTTGCATGCAGACCCTTTACCTAGGGCAGCGCCACCACGGGAAGTTGGGCGGGTGGAGAGGCGATTCAAATCTTTATTGGTTTGTACATTTATTTATTATTTTTAACCAAATATATTTTACAATGATTTATTATTTCTAAAAATAAAAAATATATATTTCTTTTTAAACTTTAAATTTTATTTATTTATTTATTTATTTTAATTTGAAAAGATATATATATATATATATATATATATATATATATATATATATATAGATATATATATATATTTTTTTTTAAATTTTCATATTCTTTTGGTTTGTTTTTGTTTTGTTTTTTTTTTTTTAAGTTGAGTTTATTTTTGTTTATTTTAGTTTTTTTTCAAAATGCTTTTAATATTAATTTGACTAGTTTTTAAATTTTTTATTTTTTTTTTGTTAATTTTCTATTTTTTAAATCTAGTTTGTTTTAATTTTTTAATTTTTAATTTTTCTAGTTTTTGTTCATGTTTGTTTGTTTGTTTTTTTTTTTTTTTTTTTTTAATTTTTCTATTTTTACTTAATATATTTTATATATATTTTTGTAAATTTTGTTTTTTTTTTTCCAAGTTCTATTATCGTTTATGAGATATTTTTTTTTTAACAATTTTTTTTTGTCTTTTTTATGCATATTTTTATATTTGTATTTTTAAGTAATCAACATTTAAAAAAAGAAAAATAAAACAACTTGAAAATTTGTTAAGTAATCATTATTTCAAAACAAATTGGACATAATAAATTTTAAAGTGTGAAAAATAAGTCCTCTAAAAAAAAGGTGCATGCATCAATACGTTGCATCAACATGTTTCAAAATCAGCATGAAAATCAGTAATATTTAAAAACAAATATTTATATTTGATAGATAAGAAAATTTAAAGTGTCAAAAATATGCTCCCAAAAAAAAGAAGTGTATTCTGCATCACCACTTTTCAAAATCTGGTGACATTTTTACTACCCCTACGAAATGGGTAATCATATCGGTTATTTAAAGTGCCAAAAACTATGCTCTAAAAAAATATTTGTGTTCTGCATCACCCCTTTTCAAAATTGGGTCAAGTTTTTGTTATATCTATGAAATGGGTAACAGTATCAATTCCTGTTTCAAAGTTTACGTTGTTCCTGATTATAGACTGGTTCAGTGGAGTGAACTTGTACGAAGCGCCACGTGTCACTGTTTCGACCTTTGTCTCTAAAACGGATACCCAACAAACTGAAATCCATCCTCTTTCTGTCACGTTTTACTAAATTTGAATTTGATGCTCAGAGAGAAAGTTATGATGTTTTTAGCGAGGTCACATGTTTGAGATAGAATTCAGGAGCCTGCAAAAACCTTCAATTCCTTGGTTCATATCTATGAAAATATAACGAGGAACAGTCAGAAATTTGGACATGACGTTCACCATGATTTCATCTCAAATGGGTTTTGTTTTCAACTTCTGAAGCTTCGTAGAAGACAAGTGATAGCGAAAATTACACGATGACCAGTTTGAAGTAGGGAAACCCTAGAATCCAAATCTTTGATATCAAATGTTATGCCACCGACTCACAAAATAGAAAAAGAGATAGATCAACGACTGAAAAATAAGCCTCTTTGAGGGGGAAACCTCATTTACATTACACAAATGAATAATTCTTGGATGATTCAAATGACAAAACCTCCTTTTTCTATATATAAGAGCCTATGGGGTCACAATATAATCAAAGCTCACATAAAAATAATAATGTGAGGGCACAAGAAAAACAATAAGGGGCTACAATGTCAATAATAATAGGGGAATACACTAGTATTATAGGGACCTAATAGATCTAAAATTGTATGGCGCCAACTAAAATTTGTCGTTTTTTCCATGTTTGACTGGGCATAAATTTCAAATACAAACTCGAATTGAGGCATTGTTTGCATCTTTAGATTCCTTGAGATGAGCTCTTTGACTTGGCCATGGTTTCACTGAGATTCAAGGAATTTGATTTTTGGGCCATTAAGGATCCCCCTAAATCAAGTTGGTAAGAGGCAGGTCCCTTGTCCCATAAACAAAAAGGACTCATACACTAATTTAATATGACTTGGTCATCATGTTAAAATTAAATTACTAATTCTAATGTGGTGTAGAATAGACATTGATGGGGTTCAAAATCCAACCATGTTAAGGCTTGGTGTGACCTAGGGTGAGCGTGATCCTTGGGTGATTTTGATGGTTTGGATGTCATCGGGTCATGATTTCTCAAGCCAAATGTTCAGTGCCCTTAGAATTTATTATTATTATTATTATTATTATTACTTTATTATTATATTTTTCATTATATCTTTATATTTCATATTTTTCTAATCTTTATTATCTTTCAAATATTTTTATTTTTTTACCAATGTTCCCTGCAATATATTTTACAATGCATAGTCTAACTAATAGATGAAATGGATTTTACTAGGGTATTTTTTATTAGTTAATTTTAACTAAAATTGGATAAAGGTCATTAAAAACTTGAGTTTAAGTTGTTTAATTTGTAGAATTCAAGGGTTTTTCATGGTGTTGAATCCATTTATGCATTCAAAATATATTTTAAATTACAAAAAATCACAGTTTTCTTGAAATTGTCACGTTTCGTCTATAAGTTAGACCGCACCTATTTTATAATGACTCATTATATTGTCTTAATCAATTTTTCTCAAGACTTTTCACAATAGTGATCAACCTTTCTTTATAAATCAAAACCCCAATGCTTTCTTTTGTAATATTTTTATTACTTTTGTCCTTGACCATGGGTGAAGTGTCTCTTTAAAACTTTGGAGGTTTACCTGTATCTCTATAAATTTTAGTAATATATTGAGATAAAAAATTTAATACAATGAGTGAGCACTAATAACAAGATCATAGGTTTGAAGTTATTCTCTCACCAATTATTAAATTATTCCATTCTATCACTTTTTTAATAATAAGATTTTTCAATTTTTATTGGGCGGAGAGGCATATTTTACAACCCAATATGAAGGTGATGCGTGATTCCGTAAGTGCTCAACCTCGAATTGATACACGTTCATTTTAAAATAATAATATTTTTTCTCTAAATAAAAATACAAAGTCGTGTATAATAAAAAATAATGATGAATATACATTTTGGTTAGTTTTTGTTATCTCACTATGCTTGATGGATTGGTTAATATTATAACCCAGTATTGAAGAGATGTAATTAAAATTAAAATTTAAAATATTATATTTTCTCTTTGAATGTACACACAACTTAAATAAATTATCTGAATCTCAATGTCAATTGATATATCTATATATCTATATATATATATATATATATATATATATATATATATATATATATAAAAAGAAAGTATATATAATATTTATTACAATAAAATATTTTAATACAAAAAGAGAAGAAGTAAATGAAATTTAAAATATTTGAATTCAAGCTTCTGTGATCCATATCATAATGTATAGAGAATTTTTTGGAAGAAATCACATTGAAGATTTTGGTCGACGCGTTTCGAACCAGCGAGTGTGGTTCATCAGGACATGATGAAGAAACATATCTAGGAAGAAGGTTAAATAGGGAGATAGGTTAACCTAACAGCTAGAAGATAACAACTTTATTTGACCGAGGTAGGGACAGGGGAATGTTTAATAATATTTAAATAAATTTTATTAGCTTATTTTATATATATATATATATATATATATATATATTATTTAATAGCTATATTTGTTAATGGTTTTAATTTATGAATATAATACTCAAGGAATAACTAACCACATTTTTATTGAATTATATTCAATCAAATTAATATATATATATATCTATATCTATATCTATATCTATATATATATATATATATAATATGGTTATTTAAAACAATATATACAATATTAATAATAAATTTAATCTAAAAATAAAGAATTAAAATTAATTGTTAAAAACGATTTATATATGAAAAACTAAAGATTAAGAATAAGAATTGTTTGATTCTTTGTATATATGTGGTAATGGTTTTAATTTATGAATATAATAATAGAAGAATAAAAATATTAACTACTCACATTTGTATTGAACTATATTCAATTAAATTATAATATATAAATATTTAAATGAATATCGAAATATATATAAATTTATACTATGGTTATTTAAAACAAAATATATATAACATAATATGTTTAATCTAAATATAAAGAATCTAAATTAATTATTAATAACAATCTATATGTGAAAAAACTAAAGATTAAGGTTTTACAAGTGAATTAACATATACACACAAACTATACATAAACCAAACCCAACTCAAATTCATAAAAAACTAATCAATTAAAATTAATCAATATGAGGAATATATATATAGATATATAACTTTTTTTTAATCTACTTGCTATACTATTTATGAACAATTATTCTCAGAAAGCTTAGATAGGTTCACCTTCCAACATTCTGAAAGAAAATGAGTGCTTTTGAGCTTAAGCCATAACTTAACGAGCGAAATGTGACAATTGTTATCACACTAGTGAATTTAGTTAAATTAAGACAAATCTAAATAAATTTAAACAAACCAAACTGAAATAAATTTAAAGTACAATAACTACTCTACATGTAGAATTACAAACCATGAATTTATCATATGCATGTTTTTGTAAATGTCAATTATGAATAATAATTTATACAACCTATGTCACATTCTTTACATAAAGAAATATTTCTTCCTAATTGTTTTACATCCTTTCACTCAACCGTGTGGGGGGATTATGTATATGTATGTGGGTTGCAACCATCTTAGTTACCTAGTTTGCATGCCTTGAAGCTCTAAAGTGGACGAACTACTTCAAGAATCCCTTCGTCTAGGAGATTTTAGAGTCTAATCACTCACATTTTATGCATCTTATGATTCCAAATTGAGATATGATAGTTAAGATCCAAAAAATTTATCAAGGAAAGAGTAAATTTATTTTCCCAATCAAGGTGACATATAATCCCTTGGTAAATGCATTTCATATATCAGTGGTATCTATATTTAAAAAAATGGAAAAATACAACCCAAAACACCTTGTTTTAATTCTGGTTGGTTATCTCTACAAATTTAATCCGTTGATTCGAATGTGGATAAATGGATAGATCAAGGAAGAAGACATATTAAAATCATCTTTCATTTTGATCTATACAATTTGGAAGACAATCGTAGGATATGCTTCCATAATGAATCTTATAGTCTGTGGACAACATTTAATATTAGAAGATCGATCAATCTTGAGATGTTTGTATGGAAAAATAACTAAAAGTAATTGTGAATAAGCTGCCATTATTGTTCCTGTTGGACTCCAATTTTTATTCACAAATTGTATTTTTTTGTTTTCTCCAATTTTTAGTAAAAATATGTAGGTGTTCATCTCATAAAAATTCCCCATTTTCCCATCCTTGAGAGGAAGTTTTTTGACTTCTTCTAGATTTAATAAATTAATTATTCTTTATATTTTAAATACTACAAAATAAGTATTAGTGGAATACATGTTTGGTTAGAGGTTAAGATGGAATCAATCAATTTACCCTTGCATTTTGTCCTAAATTGGATTAGATCAAATCCTTTATTATTCCTTCATTTTATCAAAGTATGCGGCATGGTGTTTAAAATTAGTTAGTAACCATTGTTCTCAAGTTTCTTAGCAATTGAATTGAGGTCTATTTAAGTATTTTGGCTTAGTTTATCTCCATTTTTGCATGTTACATTTTTCTTGAGATCAACATAGTAATTTCTTTGGTATTTTGTCTTTTATGAAACATATAGCATAGTATTTTAAGGAAATTGGTAGCCTTTATTCTTATTAAACTAAAGTTCCTTTTCAAATGAATTGAGGCTGATATAGTCCAATTTTTAAAGAGACATTGGGGATGATTAGAGTATGAGAGACGAGATACATGGATGAAAGTTTCAAGCTATATATGAACCTACTATGGCATTAGACAATATATCTTTGTCCATCATCAATGGGAAATATTAAAGGGAAAGGATGGTGATGTATGACGGAGTTATTTGAAGTTGGTGGCAAAGAATGAAACCCATATTTACTTGCCATACATGCAAGCCATAAGATAAAAAATGTTTATTGTAGAATTAGTTTTTTGTTCTTCTTAAGATTAGATGTATTCTATCATATCATTTCTTCACAAGATACAATAATTGTTCATATTGAGATTGACATAAAATTAGAGCAGGTATGTCTAGCATAGTTTAAATGAATAACCAATCTTATGGCTATCCAAAGAGAATATTTAATATTAATCTCTTATGGAACTTAGAAAAGTGATGATGGAGGGCTCACCTGAAGATTGAAGATGAAGATAGTCAACAATTAATGTTTTGGTAGATCAAGGCCAACAAACTCATATTTCCACCTACCATTTTGATTAGTTCAATGAGCCCTATGGGTGCTTTCCTTTGAATGCCCTCATTATGAAACACCCTTGCCATTATGACATCAATCTACCTCAAGCCTCCCCTCTTATGCCATAAATCTACCCTTATACCAACACCCATTAAGAGCCCTCCCCCATCACCTTAGTCAAGCAATTAATTCCAAATGTCTGCTTTAAAGTGAACAATTTGTTCTTCAAGTGCTTACCATCATTATAATTGGCAGAGGATCAAGTGGTGACTCCATGCATCATATCTCATAGAACGCACAACCTTGCTCTTCCCCAAAACCTACATCCATAGTAGAAACAAAGAATTTGATATGAATTTAACTTCAATAAAAAATGAACACAACATTTATCATGTTTTTAAATTATTATTTTTTAAATAATTTTCAAATTTGGAAATGTTTTAAATCAAACTCACATACATTAAGACATTTTTTTATCTCCTATCACAATGGATACATATTAATTTTAATTCTTAATTCTAAAATACTTTATAAATATTTAACTTTAATAAAAATAAACTTAATAAATAAATTCACATATTGTCAAATAACTTTTAAAAAATAATTCACTAATAAAAAGTGAACTTACCCCAAACTTAAAAAACTATAACCACAAACCACAAACCAGGACTAATAATAACTTTAATACATAAATATTAAACAACACTAAAAAAAATCACAATTAAAACTCACTTTAATTTAACACTACATGTTAATCATATCATTGAGAGAAAAGTTAAATCATCTTAAACCACAAATCATAATAATAACTTTAATACATAAATATCAGACAACACTAAAAAATCACAATTAAAACTCACTTTAATTTAACACTAGATCTTAATCATATCATTGAGAGAAAAGTTAAATCATCTTAAATAAGAAAATTTAACTATACATCTTAACCATTTCAATAAAGAAAAAACCAGAAAAAAGGTAAATATATGCAAATTCAAATGGATCTTCATAATTTTAATAGCTTATAGAGTATTTAAAAGTATATAAATTAGTGACAATGGTAAAGTGTTACAAAAAAAACTCATTGATCATATTCCATCATATCATTTTTTATATGTAATAACAATTTCTCATATTGAAACAAAATTAGATTATGTCTAGTCCAGTTTAAATGAGTAATCAATCTTATGGTTATCCACAAAGAATATTAAGAGTGTATTTTTTTTTGGAGCTTTGAAAAGTGAAGATGGATGGTTCATTTGGAGATTAAAAATGAAGATAACTATCAATATTTTTTTGGTAGATTAAAGTCAACAAACTCATACTACCACCCACCATTGTGATAGACCCAATGATACTTGCGAGTGATTTCCCTTGAATGCCCTCCCTATCAAGCATCCTTGCCATTATCCCATCAATATTCCCTTAAGTCTCCACTCTTATGCCATAAAGATACCCTTATACACACTCACATTAAGGGCCCCCATCCATAATCCTAGTCATGCAATTGATTCCAAATGCTTGCTTAATTTAATGTGAATGGTTTTTGTTTCAAGTGCTTACCATCATTGTAATCAATGGAGGATCAAGTGGCGACCCTGCATCTTGTGTAGTAGAATGTGCAAGCTTTCCCTTCCCCAAAACATACATACCTAAGAAAAACAAATAATTTGATACGAGTTTAATTTTTTTTTGTGGGGTGAATTGTATTAACTGAAAAAAATAGAACTCACATCAAGGATTACAAACACCTAGTGAATTGCTTGTTGGGAAAAATACTGAGAGTGGGGGGGGGGGGGGGGCGCAGAGGGGTGAATCAGTATTTTCAAATCAATAACTTTTTCTTTTCATATTCATATTTCCATATGTGACTTTAGTGAAAGGAATAGGCATGTGTACATGACTGTTCTTAAGACAACTAGCGTACATCCAATAAACTTTACAATTTAGTTAATTCATAATATGTTTGTCCTCAGCCAGTGCATCAATACTTTATTAAACATTAGATAAAAATTAACCATGTGCTGTAATAACAAAATAAACCATCACACATAAGAAACACACATGAACACAAAGATTTAAGGTGGAAACCCAATTCGGGAGAAAACTAGCTGTTGTTGTTGTCTTTGCCTTCTTTTTAATATAAAGAAAAAATTGTTTACAATCTTGTACTGGTGAAGACTCATACCAGTATGCAGGCACCCACATGCAGAAGGCTACAACCTTCTCTCATTCTCCAGCTTCTACTGGAAGGGAGCTACAATCCCCTTGGCTCTTGTACTGGTTGATATGTTTACTAGTACATAGGCGCTGACTTACAGAACGCTACAACCTTCACTCGTTCTCTAGCTTCTATTGGAAGGGAGCTCCAATCCCCTAGCTCTTGTACTAGATGATATGTTTATCAATACGTAGGCAACGACCTATAGAAGGATACCACCTTCGCTCTTTCTCCAGGGACCACATTTCATAAATTTTCAGATTGGATATACACATAAACACAATATGTAGGCTATGTTTCATCAAATTTTCATACTGGCCCCATCAATAACATTGAGGTTCAAAACCAATCACCACAACTGTAATACAACCATCCAAAACAACTACATCAACCAATCACTGAAACCCAATCACCAATATTTGACATAACGAAAACCCAAATCATTAATCACTGAATCAACCAATCATTGAAACTTCTGACACAACTGAATCACCCAATCATCAATTTCTGATACAATTGAATCATTCACTGAGAGTTAATAAAAATTTCAACTATCAACTAATTAACTGGAACAATCAAATCACTGTAACCAGTGCACAGAACTGAACCCAGGATACTATATCAACAACCAGAACCAACTACAACCTCATAAAATCATATGTTAGAATGTGTACGCTACTTCAATGAGGACAAACTGTGTGTATACACTACTTTTTGTAACTCAACCTGGGTATACCTCTAAAGACATTGTATCATAAAACTTATGAACCAAAAAATATACTAACCAAAGACATTTTGAAGATCTACTCTCATATTGTAGACTTCTAAACAAATAGCAACAAATATCACCCTTCTTACTCAATTAATTAGTCATCCAGACTCAATCTCCTTCTACAATCAGTTTAACTTCAGATCTAATGAAGACATCATTGACAAACAACATTAAAACAAAAGTACTGATCAGATAGATAAGTCATTTCTAAACAAAAGCCCTTCCTCTGCATACGCTACTTGGAAGTGCCGAATCCATGTCTATACGCACTTTCACTGAGGCAAACCTGCATATAAATCGTAAAATAATGACTTATAACTTCGCAACTTTTCAAGACTTCAGATATACCCAGATCATAGCATTTAAAGGATAAAACATACATTAGCACTAAGATCTATCTTATCCATTATCAAATCATACAATGATAAGTCATTTCAGGTCTCATGATCCTGATCCATCGTTAGTGCATAATTATTTCAGATCTATTAGATCTCATCCATGATCAAGCACTCAGGCACATACTTAGTTTAGATCAAGCAAAGTGTTAATAACTCGTAACATACATATTTTATTTTGATCTAACTCTTCATAAGATTTTCATCACTTGCACACTCTCACACTTTGATCTTCACCTCCTTATATAGTTTTATCCTTTTTCAATACCTCAAGTCAAAACCATAGTTATGCTGATGATATTCTTTGATGGGATCAATATTCTTTGTCGTGATCATTACTATGGGCCAATACCATGGTAGGAACCCCTAATATTCTTTAACCTTAATTTTCCATCCCATACGTGTTTTTCCTTCTATAAAAATGTGTGCATATGTATACACTCCTTTTATTTTGTGTACCCACGTGTATACGTGACTTGGACTAGGTTAAACAACGTATAAAACTTAAAACATTTTCTTTCCTTAATTTCTTGATTTTGATCTGCAATCCTTTGTCCCATCATCCTGTTCTTCTATGCCATTACTTTGTTACCTCTGAATTGACCTGTTACAATGTGAATTTCCATCATACATCACTTCTGAAATGATTCCTTTGAACTGCCTTGCATTTTGTCACATTTGTAAACAATACTACCATTCAATCTATCACATCTTGTTTATACCTTTATCAAGCAGTTCATTCATCAAATAGGTTGTCATCAAGGATAACTCATCAGGTAGGTTGCTATCAAGGAAATCACCTAATTCATAATACGAAAAATTTCATGTATCAAGCTTCTGATTCTGATCTGTAAACATTTGACCCATTACTTTGTTCCATCATTCTGTCACCTCTGATCTGACCTTAGATTCATCTAGTTACCATATACTTTTTTTGTTACAAGTGAGTTTCCATCGAGGACAACACATGCATCATAATGCCAACAACCTCCCCCTTTGGACTTGATGGAAACCATATTGGTGTTTATCACTTCAAGCTGTAGAACCTGTTAAATATATCAAACAACACCAATAGACTAACACCAAGATACTCTCCCCCTTTGACATCAAGGGAAAAGGGCGGACCAAGATATTCTCCTCCTTAGTACATGCTGAGATGCACTATACTGTCCATGCTCCCCTTGAGCACATGCTGAGTCTGCAGATACATTTTTCAAAATAATAACATGACTCTATAACTCAACTATGTTAGTATAACCTTCCTATCACCAATGACTCATACATACATCAATATCCCAACCAAGTGGGGATACAAATTTGACTTAACCACCCAACCAAGTGGGATTACATAATCTCAAAAGTCCATACATGACTGAATATGAAAATTATTACATCATAGGTCTTTACATGACCTTTACATCAAATGGTATACATGACATTTATAACAAAGACCAAAGACCTAAACAAGATCATGATAGTTATCAACAACTATCATACATCATATATGATTTGCACCATAAGCATCTATCAATAGCATCAAGAACAACAACTTGTATATGTCCATCATTAGTTCATAAGATATGTCAATGTAAATTTAATATCATCAACCTGTGACTAAGTATGCTGCATATAGATATCAACTCATCCTCTTGACCTTATCAAGACCAACTTGCTCTTTTTCTTTGTTAGAAAAAGCCTTTATCTATAGCCTTCCATGAATCAACTATGCATATGCCATATTTCCAAGAAATGATACAAAAACCATTCACATCATATCATATGCATGTGAAAACACCATCGTCATCATCCATGACCATACCATCATCATCATAACAAGAACTGCATGTTCTTTTCATAGCAACCCTCAATATATAAACCATGTCTCTTCACTAGGTATTTTTCTGACATCTCACATTTGATAAGCATCAACCATGATAATCAACATATGTGAGAATCAAGCCTGGTAAGAGGTCATCATCATTATGTGACTAAGTAAGTCATGTCTCCAAACAACCATGTCTTCAAATAGATATGTCTTCAAGAAACCTGCAATAACACCATTCTCTTGGCCAACCAACATTATTTACCAATGTGTAATTTAGGTAATCATCAATGTATCTATTATAATATGTATCCATCATAGAGATAACAATATGTATCTAGCTTCTCACCAAAGTGAAAAGAAAACCATGAGCTCACAGTCATTTGTTAAGCTTTCTTGATACCATCAAAAGAAGCAATCCTCAACCACGTGAGAGCCAAGAACTACAGGAATCCTCATCCAGAACTTCACCATATGAAATTTATGCATCTTTGAAGGCATGTTGACAACATAAATGAGTGACACTTATCATCATCAAATAATGTTGTGTACTCAAGCTTTGTTCTTCTCCTTGAACTTATGAAGATCACCATGCAAGCAACATAATATATGTACTATATGCAACATCAAAATAATCATCTAAATCATCCATAAATATGATCAGAAGCATCAAAACAACTATGTGGCTCAAGCAATAGAAGTATCATTTGTGATTTCATCATAGACAACCGATGACTGCAACATAACCTGATACATCATTTAAAACACTTTAGTAACATCATCATTATTGATAAGCATCATTATGTACCAAGGAATTCTAATGCAAACATAATGCCAACAATGCATTATTAGAAGCATAATATATGCTCCCCCTGGACCTGTGCCAACTATTCACCATTAGATCTAATCATTGCATATGTCAGTAAGAATCATCATCAACCATTTATACATCAAGTCATCAACAGAGCACTTCTAAATAACATCAACAAACTGTAACCATAAATCATCAAGACAGAAAAGACAATTGATCATTGACTGAACCATGTCAAACCCTTTTCCTGAGTCTATCCCATTGTTTCTTCATCAAACCAACATATACGTGACTACGCAGTTTTGAACTCGCGTATATACGCGACTATACTTCATAAGATCTGCGTATGGAAGGTGGAGTATTGAAATTTCTTGTAGAAATTCTCACTATAGATTAAACTGATTATGAAACGCATTAAAGAAAAATACTTAATCTACTTCTACAATCAAACTTATAGAATCTTAATCAATTTTGAGCAAGATCAAACAGAACACATATAGCAGAGAAGAAGAATCAATCACACATGAAACACAGAAGAATACTCTGGGGAAAGCCTCAGCTAAAAACCCCGCTATCAGTGTTATCATACAAGTGGAAATATCTCAGGATTACACAAAGCTTTAGCTCTCAAGCTATCCAACTCTCATTATAATCCCTCACTGTTGTTCATAGACAGAATAGACAACACATATGCATTCTCCTCTATCCTCCAAGCTTCCTATTTCCTTGCGTATTTTCTCCTTGGTCCTCCATCTGTAACCTGTGTGATTCTCACCTCACACACTGCTCTGACCTCTATAGTAACTGCGCAATCCTCAAGGAATGAATTCCTTCTGCATGCAAGAGATATTCACATGGGAATATTCTAGCAACTGATAGTACACTGTCCCTACCTTTAATCTCAACTAGGTCTTTGTCTGAACTGACATGCATGAGTTATTTATGAGAGAATATTCAGTTATCTGGAGAACATTAGTTGCATGCATGCATGTATTAACTGACTGAACTCACAATTAGTTCCACAAACTGTTTGGAACTAATTTAACTGGACTTAACTCAGTTAACTGAGCTAACAAATTACAACTCAAATACAACTCATCCTTATCTTCTTAATTAAGGGATAGCTTCCTTAATCAAAGGAATAACTATTGCATGTCTTCAAAAAGACTTCATGTTTGATTTTCTCTAACTAATTAACTCAAGATGAATTAATTAATTATTTTTCAAATAGCCGGTGAGACTAAATTCAAATTTTAATTCTTAATTTTAATTTAAGGACAAATTAAAATTGGAATATATCCTAAAATGCTATCTATAGCAATGTTATTTTTAGCATTTCTATTTTTAGCATTTCTTGTTGCTATTTTCAACATTCCCTCTCAACAAGAAAGGGATTATCTGCCACCCCGATCCTGTCTCTATGGAACTCAAATTTACACTTTGACAATACCTTAGTCAAAATTTCATCGTCTTGCTCCTCGGTCGAAATATACTGCAACAACATGATCCTCCTCGTCACACAGTCTCTGAGATGATGATACTGAATGTCGATATGATTGGACCTATCATGAAATAATGTATTCTCAGAGAGTTTGATACAACTCTGATTATCACAATAGATCACAGTTGGATCCATCCTTTGATCAAACAAACCAACTAAAATTTTCCAAATCCAAATGGCATCACATGTTGCCTGACTTGAAGCCATGTATTCAGCCTCTATTGCGCTGAGTGCAACTGACCTTTGTTTCCTGTTGTACCAAGAAGCTGTGGCTGAACCAAGGTTGAAAATTCCTCCTGATGTGCTCTTCCGATCTGATGGACTCCCTGCCCAATTTGCATCTGTGAAGCTCAGTAGCTTCACTCCCTTTGACCATATGTACCATAATCCATACTAAGATGTGCCTTTGAGGTATCTCAAAACATGCTTAGCTGCCTTCCAAAACAGCTTGGTAGGTTGAACCATAGCTTGACCCAGTAGGTTCACCGCATAGCACAAATCAAGTTGTGTGTTCACTAAGTACATCAGTGAACCCACAAGCTACCTGTACACAGTAGCTTCTACTACTTCTCCTGAAGTAGCATCCTCCTTCCTCCAGTTACCTGTTAGAGGTGTCTTCATGGGCTTGCACTTCTCCATGTGGAATCTCCTCAGTATCTCATTGGCATACTTTCCTTGAGACACAAACACTTCCCCATCCTTCTGCCACACTTCCATGCCTGGAAAGTAGTGCATGAGACCCATGTCTTTCATCTTGAACTCTCTTGCAAGGTCGTCCTTGCAAGACATGATCAACTGATCATCACCTGTCAATATCAGATCATCAACATAAAGAACAATGATCAACTGCTTACCTTCCACCATGATGTGGTACAAGTTCGCATCCACTTCATTCTTTGTGAAGCCTAACCTGGTGAATTAGTTGTCAATCCTGGTGTACCAAGCATGAGGTGCTTGCTTTAGCCCGTACAAAGATCTCTTGAGTCGGCACACATGAGACTCACGATTGAAGGTCTCAAAACCTTCCGGCTACTCTATGTACACCTCTTCCTCAATCTTTCCATTGAGGAATGTAGTCTCCACATCCATCTGATGGATCTTCCAACCCATTTGTGCTGATAGTGCCAACATTGATCTGATAGATGAGTACCTTGCTACAGGAGAAAAAGTCTCATCATAGTCAATTCCGTCGACCTGTGAGAAACCACGGGCATCAAATCTTGCCTTATGTTTCTCCACACTACCATCAACAACATGCTTTACCTTGTAAAGCCAACGAGAACTCACAATTGACTTGTTCTCTGGTCTTGGAACAACATCCCAAACACTGTTCTAAACTGTGGAGTCATACTCCTCCACCATAGCATCAACCCAAATCGGCTGCTGCACTGCTTCCTCAAAGGAAGATGGTTTGGTCTCAATACATTCCCCAATAAGGGCCATGTATCTAGTGTACCTATTAGGTGACCTCCTCTGTCTGCACTGAGAATATGGTTCTCCCACATTCTCTCTCGCATCCGCCAATAATATGTCCGCTTCCCTTGAGAGCTTCTGCCCATCTCTGGAAGACTTTGCTTGAGTAGATGTCTCCACTCCTAGAACCTTTGCATGCGGCTTCTCCGCATCAGTCTAAGGCTCCTCCTCCTTAGGAACCAAAAAGTTCCTCCTCTGCCTGCAACTTGAGCTCCCTCTCAAGAGAAACTCGAATGGCCTTTAGCTCATCGAACTTAAGATATTTGTGAACCACTATCCTCTGAATGGTAGGCAAACACACCTGATAGTTGTGGGGAGTATCAGTGTACCCCACAAGTATCCCCAACTCTGCTGTTGGCTCAAGCTTCTTTCGTGCATCCTTTGTCACATGGCAATAAACCGATGAGCCAAAGGTCCTAAAGTGACCCACATCTGGTCTCTTCTCGGAGAAAGCTTCCTCTGGTGTCTTCATCCCAAGTATGTGATGCGGGCTTCTATTCTACAAGTAAACTATTGTGTTGCATGCCTCAGCCCACAAATGAAGTGGTAGGCCTTGGTCATGCAATATCACCTGAGCTTCCCCCACAATCGTTTTGTTCTTCCTCTCGGCCACCCCATTTTACTGTGGGTTATGAGGTGCTGTCAACTCCCGTTTAATTCCTTCTGCTACACAGAAGTCCTTAAACTCTTGAGAGACATACTCTCCACCATTGTTGCTTCGCAAGGCCCTGATCTTCTTTCCTGATTCTTTCTCAACCAAGGCTTTGAAATCACAAAACCTTGAGAAGGTTTGATCCTTCTTCTGCATGAAATCGATCCAGCATTTACGACAAAAATCATCAATGAAAATCACATAATACCTTTGTTTAGTGGTGGAGGCTGTCGAGAATGGTCCACACACATCTGTATGAACTCACTCCAAAATTGCTTCAGCTCGACTATCTCGATCATGAAAGGAAGATTTTGCATACTTACCCAAGGTACAACCTTTGAATGTGTCCACTTACTTAGGTTTACCTTTGGGAAGTCCGATAGAAATCTGTTGCATTATCTTCAAGGCCCCATGATGCAAGTGGCCCAACCTTCTATGCCATAACTCGCGAATATCTTGGCTTTGCACCAATTTTTCTTTCAAACTCAATGCAGCACAGTCATCTACCTCTAGCTTGTAGATATTCTTCACTCGAATCCCAATCCTCTTGGTCTGACCCGTGGCTATGTGTCTCAAGAATTCCTTTCCTTTACTAAAGACTACATCATAGCCTTTGTCTTCCAACATCGTGACCGATACCAAGTTTTTCTTTAGTTCAGGCACATACTTTACATCAATCAGGGTGAGAGGAGCTCCATGATCCCTCTGAAACACAACCATACCTTCACCTGAAACATGGTACTTTCCATCATCGCCCATCTCTATGGGCATCTAGAGGTCTTTCTCCTCCAGGGTACTGAATAAACTCTTATCGTCGGTCATGTAGAATGAGGCTCCACTATCCAAGTACCAAACACAACCCACCATCGATGAAACCATGCATGCGATGAGGGTAAAATCCAATTCGAACTGTGAGGCTAGTGCCTCACCATCTGATCCTTTTGAGGATCCCTTCTTAGATTTCTTCAATGGATAATTAGTTGCATAATGGCCCACCTCATGATAATTAAAGCATCTCACTTTAGATTTGTCAATCTTCTTCCCTCCATGGGAAGAACTCGATTTGGAATGGGAAGTCTTCCCTTTCCCTTTCTGTGCCTTAGTTTCTAAGGTTAGATTTTCTTCGTCATCATGCTTAGATGAAGAACCATCTCTCATGCTCCTCCTGATCTCCTCCTACATCAGATCCGACCACAGTCGTTCCCAATCTGGCAGTTTTTCTCTTCCATTCACTGAGTCCTGGTAGCTATGTCATCTCTTAGGAACATCGAAGAGAGAAAGACTCACCATATCATCATCAGCTGTCGTGATTCCTACACTTCCAAGGTCATCTCTACAGGTGGTGAGCTTGTTCAGATATGTAGAGATCATGTCACCCTTTTCACACTTGATTTTCTGAAGCTTGTCCTTCAACGCCAGCTTCCTCTGGTCACTGCTATTCTGATATAGGTCCTTCATTGTCTTCCACATTGAAAATAGAGTCTCCTACCCATGGAGACTCGCGACAATATGGTCTCAAACTCCCTCCAGAAGAATCCTCCTCACTCTCGCCACACATTTCTTCCATTCCACCAATTCTTGGGCATTAGCTAGTGCTGGCTTGGGGACTTCTTGATCAATGAAGTCCTTCAAACCATTGTCCTCTAATACCACTTCTATGTGATCCTTCCATGCTATGTAATTTGAGTTTCCATCAAGGGCATACTCGAGTCTCAAGCCATTGAATGCCATTGGTGAACTTTGAGATGTGATAAGAAATTGATTTTGTACCTACA
The DNA here is from genome assembly GCA_031772625.1 of Pinus tabuliformis. Taxonomy (NCBI): domain Eukaryota; kingdom Viridiplantae; phylum Streptophyta; class Pinopsida; order Pinales; family Pinaceae; genus Pinus; species Pinus tabuliformis. The sequence goes on along the minus strand of CM062819.1, from coordinate 1,878,707,044 downwards.
ATCAAGAACTTCAAACTTCGAACTTCTCCCTTCGTTGTATATTGTTCTCAACTCTGATCACCTTTGCTCTGATACCATGTAGAAATTATCACTATAGATTAAACTGATTATGCAATGTACTAAAGCAAAATACTTAATCTACTTCTAAAATTAAACTTGCGGAAGCTTAATCGATTTTGAGCAAGATCAAACAGAACATATATAATAGAGAAGAAGAATCAATCACACATGAAACACAAAAGAATACCATAGGGAAAGCCTCAGCTAAAAACCCCGCTATCTATATTATCATAAAAGTGGAAATATCTCAAGATTACACAAAGATTTAGCTCTCAAGCTATCTAGCTCTCAGTATAATCCCTCACTGCTGCTCATAGATAAAATAGACGACACATATTCCTTCTCCTCTGTCCTCCAAGCCTCCTATTTCCTTGCACAGTTTCTCCTAGTCCTCCAGCTATAACCTGTGTGAATCTCACCTCACACACTACTCTGACCTCTATAGTAACTACGCAATCCTCAAGGAATGAATTCCTTCTGCATGCAAGAGATATTTTTTAGCTACCTATACCAATAGGTTTCATATTTCATGATTGGCAAGGAAAGGTCCAAATATGCTCTGCTTTGATGATGCAAAGATCACATATTTCCAAGAGAATACAATATGTGCTTATAGCTTGATGTGGACTCAATTTTGATGGATGGTCCAACAGCCTAATCTGGATCATGCCATGTTTTAAATTTTCAGCTGTAGAATAGAGAAAGAAGTTTGTCCAAACTGTTTAATCTTGGCAGACAAGTAGTTTAGGTAGAGAAGAAAGGCTCCCAACTGCTTAATCTGGGACCTTGGAAGAAATAAGGGTAGAAGTAGATAGAAAAAAAAAACAAAAGAAAAAAGCCAAAGAAAAGAAAAGGCAAATAAGGGTCTGCAAGCCTAAGTGCACCCTCCAAGAAGAAAACAAAAAATGCTAGGCAAATAGATGGGTAGGCAGGTGGGGTTGCAGAAATGTCATTTCTTACAAATTGGATGTGTATTAGCCTTGTTCACAAAGCAAAACCAGTGAATTGAGAAGGTGTCCTTCTCCATCAGGTGGCAGCAAAGCAAAGAAGCATGTCTAACCTCCTTTTTTCCCCTCTTCCCATTCATTACTAACATCCCATCATCAGTTGAGATTCATGGAAGAATTGATGGTTTTATGGTGGTTCTTAGCCCTATTAGAAGCCACATTTCTTGTCTAAAACTCTTTTCATTTTAATCTACTCCCTAAGCTAAGTTATTTTCAAATAAACTTAGTGATATTTCCCTTCATCCACCCTTTTTCATCCATATTAACCCTAACTCTATTATATAACTCCCCTATGTTACCCTTTCCCTAGTATTATAACACCATGGTGTATAAACCCCAAACATAGTATAAATATCCCCCCCCTTGGCACTATAGCTAAATAAGTTGTTTAGGGAGACTTCAGTCCACTAGGGGCTGTGGTCAACCCTGTATTGGGGCTGCTCTAACCTCTGGTTATGAGCTACAACCTTTCCCCTAAGCCCTCACCTTCCCTCTGCTCAAAAAACACATAAAACCCCTTTCCCCCTGCTAAACCCACTCCTAAAACCTCTTTTCCCTTATAAAACCCTTGAAAAACCCAAAAATCCCAAAAATGCATACAAAACCCTTAACCCTAAGGTTCTCCGCCCGAAAATATTTAATTGAATATTTTAATAGGCCAGCGGGACCCCCCCAACTTGCACGATCTGTCGGAGGACCCGCCAACCGTCCTATCTCCGCCGCCCAGATCTAACGGTGGGCGGTAATTTTCGCTCCCCGACCTGCCGACCTTTAGCGTCCGGGGAAAGTGGTTTTCCGCCCCGTACAAGGGACGCGTGGCAGGCGGTGGGGTTGTTCGGAGCCCCCCTCCCCGATATCGCCTTTGCCCAAAGGTGGTGCGGGGAACCCGCTTACCACCATCCCCTTACCGCCTTCCCTTACATCATCAGTACGTCAGCATGACGTAGCACCCTCCCCCGCCCCCGCGCCATATGGTCCTCCACGTAACCCTGCCACCTTATCCACCCGCAATCATGTCCTGCCACCCCTGTTAGCTACCTATACCAATAGGTTTCATATTTCATGATTGGTAAGGAAAGGTCCAAATATGCTCTGCTTTGATGATGCAAAGATCACATATTTCCAAGAGAATACAATCTGTGCTTATAGCTTGATGTGGACTCAATTTTGATGGATGGTCCAACAGCCTAATCTGGATCATGCCATGTTTTAAATTTTCAGCTGTAGAATAGAGAAAGAAGTCTGTCCAAACTGTTTAATCTTAGCAGACAAGTAGTTTAGGTAGAGAAGAAAGGCTCCCAACTGCTTAATCTGGGACCTTGGAAGAAATAAGGGTAGAAGTAGATAGAAAAACAAAACAAAAGAAAAAAGCCAAAGAAAAGAAAAGGCAAATAAGGGTCTGCAAGCCTAAGTGCACCCTCCAAGAAGAAAACAAAATATGCTAGGCAAATAGATGGGTAGGCAGTTGGGGTTGCAGAAATGTCATTTCTTACAAATTGGATGTGTATTAGCCTTGTTCACAAAGCAAAACCAGTGAATTGAGAAGGTGTCCTTCTCCATCAGGTGGCAGCAAAGCAAAGAAGCATGTCTAACCTCCTTTTTTCCCCTCTTCCCATTCATTACTAACATCCCATCATCAGTTGAGATTCATGGAAGAATTGATGGTTTTATGGTGGTTCTTAGCCCTATTAGAAGCCATATTTCTTGTCTAAAACTCTTTTCATTTTAATCTACTCCCTAAGCTAAGTTATTTTCAAATAAACTTAGTGATATTTCCCTTCATCCACCCTTTTTCATCCATATTAACCCTAACTCTATTATATAACTCCCCTATGTTACCCTTTCCCTAGTATTATAACACCATGGTGTATAAACCCCAAACATAGTATAAATATCCCCCCCCCTTGGCACTATAGCTAAATAAGTTGTTTAGGGAGACTTCAGTCCACTAGGGGCTGTGGTCAACCCTTTATTGGGGCTGCTCTAACCTCTGGTTATGAGCAACAACCTTTCCCCTAAGCCCTCACCTTCCCTCTGCTCAAAAAACACAGAAAACCCCTTTTCCCCTGCTAAACCCACTCCTAAAACCTCTTTTCCCTTATAAAACCCTTGAAAAACCCAAAAATCCCAAAAATGCATACAAAACCCTTAACCCTAAGGTTCTCCGCCCGAAAATATTTAATTGAATATTTTAATAGGCCAGCGGGACCCCCCCAACTTGCATGATCCGTCGGAGGACCCGCCAGCCGTCCGATCTCCGCCGCCCAGATCTAACGGTGGGCGGTAATTTTCGCTCCCCGACCTGCCGACCTTTAGCGTCCGGGGAAAGTGGTTTATCGCCCTGTACAAGGGACGCGTGGCAGGCGGTGGGGTTGTTCGGAGCCCCCCTCCCCGATACCGCCTTTGCCCAAAGGTGGTGCGGGGAACCCGCTTACCACCATCCCCTTACCGCCTTCCCTTACGTCATCAATACGTCAGCATGACGTAGCACCCTCCCCCGCCCCCGCGCCATATGGTCCTCCACGTAACCCTGCCACCTTATCCACCTGCCACCGTGTCCTGCCACCCTGGCCTACACCTTAGCAGCCACGTCATCCTCCGTACCCGGGCCCGCCATGACGTCATGCTGACGTCATCGGCGAAAAGGCGCCAATTACCCATTTTTTTCCGAATTTTGCCGGTAAAGTCATGTTTTGGGCAGTTTTTATGTCATTTTCGCGCAAAGGAAGAGATAGCCGTTGCAGCTGCCAAAGCACCTCCAGACCTCCAAATTCAAATTCCAACCGATCCAATTCATCAATTCGACCTCCAGAGTTTGGCCCGCAGGCTTTTCAAGCGTTTCATCCAGGTATTCACCGTAATTCCTCTGTTTGGCCCATGCATACCATTTCTCTGTAAATTGCCATAAAATACCTGTTGAATCCCACATAAACTCTGCACCCACTACCTTAAGTAAGCCAAGCTAACCTGCTTGCCCCCAGAACCACAAATTCGGCATTGAAACAGGCAATTCGCGGGCCAAAACTGTGAAATTATCTTCGGGGTGTCCGGCATTGTTCCCTTTTGCCAGGTATAGACCAACAACAATTTTTCCACTAAAGAAAACCTCATATCCTCTGCAATTCACCCCTAGCAATTCACAATTTCTGTGAACCTACCAAGACTGCAGCAACAAGCCTGTTTTTGACTATAAAAAAGCATTTCAGACTTTGTCCACAGTTGGCCTAACACTTAAGCTCTTAAAAGCTTTGCACACCAGTGCACTCATATAACTCCAAATCAAACCATACAATGGTTGCCCCTGTACCCACAGCTCTCAGTGTTGCTCCATTGAATCCACCCAATAAAGACCTGCAGTCTTTATCTCTTGCTGACTAGGACTACCTTATTGAAGACTATGTGGGAGACAGAGATTTTCTGCAAACCTTCAAACAGTTGAGAGAGGACTACTTAATGGGTCATGACACATATGGCATCTGGGAGTCAAACCTGCCATACTATTATCTCCCCTCTGTGAATGTGTTTCCTAAAATAATTTGCCTATGTGCGGGGAACTATGATGTGCACCATAGGGCAATCAACACCCCATCTGGGAGGGTCCTTTTCTACATCAATCCTGAGACCATCAACAAAATGCTGCATTTTGACCAGATAGAGTTGCTGTTCCCATTCTCTATGAACTATCTGTTGGACACTGGTACCAAAATGACCAGTGAGGAGATTCAAAGGGTCACCAGGACATTCATGAGACCTGAGTGCCAGCCTACAGGGCCACCTCCTTATTTAAATGTCCACTTCACTAAAGTAGGCAGATTACTCCTGGACATGATTGCTTATGTGCTGGGGTACAGCACCAGTGAGCATGTGGATCAAACCATGCTAGTATTGCTGGCTATTTACAGCCCAGGCCAACCCCCTGCCCGCAAATACAACTTTGCCAAGTTCATTGCTAATAAGATTCATGATTAGCTCAGCAAAGTGGACAGGCAGGGTGTCTTCAGGTACTCAGCCTATATTTATCATCTCTTCATGTATTATCAGTCTGAGGCCTTTCCATGCTATATCAAAAAGCTGGATTATAGAGGGGAAAGAAGATCTGTCATCTTCTGGACCTCTGTCTATCACAATGTCACAAACTCGCCCTATTCCTATTGTGAGTTTGTTGACCAATTTGTCTATCCAGTCTCTTGCCTATTAATGAGGTCCCCTCCTCCCAGGATGTCAACAGAGATACAGAATGCTCTGCAGCTCTCTAAAAAATGTAAAATAGGTGATTGGTACCTATATGAGGAACACACAGTCATCAGGGTCTATGGCTGTGAGCTCTGTCCTTTCAGACTCCCAAAGTATGTGCCCATGAGGATATTTGCCTTGGAATATTATAGGCAATTGATTCAGTCTGACCTCACCCATTTCCACAGCTCCAGGAAGAAGGCTCAGCTCAAGTTCAAACACCAGTTGGGCCCATTCATCATGAATAAAAAGGAAGGATGGGAAGATGCTGACCTCATCCTCAAGGACAAATATAAATTGTCATACAGTTTCCGGTGGGTCCCTTATGACCCTGAGGGCTTCATCACTGCAAGAAGAACCAAATACAGACTTCTAGGTTATAGGCATTGTCAATACTCACATATTGAGAAATATGCCAACCAGCAAGAATGGCTATAGGGCACTTTAGTTGAAAAGCTAACTGAAGAAGAAATAATGCTTAAGAATATGATGGAGCTTGAAAAGATCTTTGACCTAGACTCTGTGCAGCAGGTACCCCTCAAACGGCCTCGCTCAGCAGGAGAAGGGACCTCGGCCACAAGGACTGCACCACAGGCACCCTCTACATCAGCACCGGCGACAGACAAAGGCAAAGGCATAATGGGTGCAGAGGAGGAAACAGTGAAGGAAAAGTCTGCCCCTGTAACAGGGCAGCAAACAGAGCAGCAAACAGGGCAGCAAACAGAGAAGCAGCCAGAACAGCAGCAAGAGCAAACTGTTCTACCACAAACTGGGCTGCCAGCAGCTCCAATAATGCAAACACCACCACCTCAAACTGAGCCATTGACTGCCCCAATTTTGCAAACCCCAGTACATGAGGAAAGGGGTACAAAAAGAGATAGAGAAGAGTCCACTCCTCTTAGTGGATCCTCCCAGCAACCAGAAGCCAAAAGGCAAAGGCTAGACTCCCCAGAGGTGGAAGACATCACTGAAGAATTCCTTGACAGCTCAAGGAAAAACAGGGAGGACAGCCAGCGCACAGGAACAAGCTCCTTTCAGCAGGAGCAAGGATTGCAGCTTGGCTTAGAGGTGTCCTCCTCTTCCCAGCAGAGCAAGAAGCCCAAGAGCACTAAGGCTTCTTTCAAACAAATAAAAGCTCAGAATGAGCTGCTAAGGGCTGAGGTCTACAAGAAATTCATAGATGCAACACCAGCCCAACAAGAAAGGCTAATGTCGGTATATGACATTCAGGAGGAAAAATTGCTCCTCAGCCACTTTAAGCCCAAAGGGCCGCAGCCTAAGTCAGCTGCAGATTTTGTGAAGACAAGGGTGGAGGTCCTAGCCAGAGATATACATCCCATGGACCAGATTGAACTCCATAAGCAAGCTGGGGAGATGGTCTATGCAACCTTGGTGGAGAAGGCCACCATGGCACATGAGCTGAAAGAGTCCCTGAAAAACACCAATACACAGTTGGACTTTGAGAGAATGTCCTCTCTGGCCAAAGACAATAGAATAAAGTCTCTGGAGGAGATCATCATTGATCTAGGACATGATCCTAGTGATCCAAAGGGTGTGAAGGCCCTAATGAAGAAGAAAGATGATGACCTCAATGCATTGAAGAAAAGATTGAAGCTGCAGCCCACAGAGCACCCTCAAACAACAGAACTTCAAAAGCAAAAACAGGCTGAGGACCAACTAGACCTCCTAATGTAGCAAGACCAAAGGATCAGGGAATTGGAGAAAGAGCTGGAAGGAGCACTACAAGATAAATAGGGAGAATCCACTTCCCAAGCTCCTCCAACTACTTCAACAACAACAACAACTTCAGGGGCAGCAGTGGCCCCCACAACAGAAGCAACAACAACAACAACACCAGAAACCAGCAAACGTGTAGAGGAATTGACCAAGGCCATCAAAGAAATGGAGCTCCAGGCCAATGAAATAAAGAAGGCCAAGGAAAAATTGGCAGAGCTGGATGCCAAATATGACAAATCGAAGGTAACTGTGGCAGAACAGGGCAGAGAGATAAAGGCCCTAAAGGATAAGATAAAGGCCTTAGAAAAAGAGCTAAATCTGGAAACTGCCATGGCCGACATAAGGAGGATTCTATGGGCCAAAATAGGCCAATCCATCACTCAACAATGGAGATCAATAAAAACAATGCATGAACAGATGGACTTGTTGGGCCAAGCACAAATAGAAATTAATAAGGCCAAAACACTGCTGCAAAACAAACCAGAGCAGGCCAACATAATGATAGACTTCCTGAACAGGCAGGAAAAGGAGGAACTGGCAGCCATAGGCATTCCCAACAGAACAGAGGCTGTCCTCACTGCCAAGAAAGTGCTAACTCTCAGAAACTATGTACAAATTGTGGAGAGGAAGTGCTATGAGATCACAGCAGATGTGGAGGAATTCAAAGTCAAATTGGCAGTGCTGCAAGCAAAAGGCCTGCCCAGCCTCCGAACTAGTGCAGGAAAACTAGTCTCCCGGGATCAATTTGCCAACAGAATGGCAACATACATTGAGAATCAAATTACTACATCTGGCAGTGCATCTGAGCAAACAGGACCTCCCTCAGGATAGAGCTTGTATGACAAATTAGAAGGCCTGTTCTTTATTGAGAATGAAGTAAATCATCTTTTTGAGACTCCTCCTAATTTCTACAGATATACAGAGGCCGATGAGACCTTGATAAAGATTAGGAGGCATCAAATGCCAAAAGAGGATTGGTGGCAAGCAATGCTTCAAATTCTGCCACGGTAGCTTCAGCTGTTCGGTCACTGCCCTCCAGGTCACTACAAGACAAACAGCATGATAAAGTCAGCATTAAGAGCAGCTGAAATGTGACTCAGCACATAGACAACGACGGCTAGCCCAAAAGGTAATAGAAATGCGCAAATTTTGACAGCATACCCTCAGCTGACTCCAACTGCCACCAAGACAACAGGCTCTGACCAATTTTTGACAGCTAAGGCAACAAAAGTTATTACATCATTAACTTTCTCAGCTGCTACACTCCAACGGTTGGCATGCTATTAATGAAGCATTCACTCTCCATTCAGATATTTTTCTTATGTAAACTTTGTATATATACTCCCCTTAGTAACGCATAAGGGGTTGGTAATTTTTCACTTTGAGGCATGTATACTGTTTTACAGAATTGTTTAATACAAAGAGCTAAATCAGCTCAGTGATTTCCTGGAACTATGGTGTTTTGCTGAGGATTCATGTGTTGATGCAGAATTCCTGTGCTGTCTGATGAAATAACAAGTTTTTTTCTTAATCTCTGTTCTTCTCTTTCTTATGTTTATCGAATCATATCCATGTTACACTAAACTAGCAGTAAAGAAAAAGAATAGTGCAGGATTTGTTCACTACACCTTGTACTCAATTTTAACTGTTGTGAATGTTTGTCTTCAGAATTAACCACGAACATGAATTCTTAATTGCTCATGTAGCTGTTAACTCTATATGCATGAATATCACCTAGAAATTCTTAAATGCTCCTAGGTCAATATTCTCACTGTCTTTCTCTAAAAGTTTACTGTAAGATTCTTAATTGCCTTGCATAAACTGGACACAACCCACCCAATCACTTTATGAAAGTTTATTTCTCAGACACTAACCTTGCTCTGCAGCATCACTACAACATCACACAGCACCTCAAAATAGTTAAAGGACCACTGACTCCATTGCCCAATGACATATAACATTCTAGTGAGAGCATATATATCTTGACTGAAACATTTTCCAACCAAACACAAAACAAAAGTTTGAACAACATAGCTAGCCTAAAATACTAACAAACAGAGACAAATTATAAAGAGAGAGCCCTCTCTGATTACAGTTTGGCTAGAAACTGTGGTCCAAAGATTGGTTAGTGGTTACCCCGGCCGTATTCCCTTGGGAGTCATAGGGAACAACCTGGGTGTTAACAATATTCACATGGGAATATTCTAGCAACTTATAGTACACTGTCCCTGCCTTTAATCTCAACTGGGTCTTTGTCTAAACTAACATGCATGAGTTATTTATGAGAGAATATTTAATTATCTGGAGAACACTAGTTGCATGCATGCATGCATTAACTGACTGAACTCACAATTAGTTCCACAAACTGTTTGGAACTAATTTAACTGGACTTAACTCAGTTAACTGAGCTAACTAATTACAGCTCAAATACAACTCATCCTTATCTCCTTAATTAAGGGATAACTTCCTCAATCAAAGGGATAATTGTTTCATGTCTTCACAAAGACTTCATGTTTTAATTTCTCCAACTAATTAACTCAAGATGAATTAATTAACTATTTTTCAAACAACTGGTGAGACTAAATTTGAATTTTAATTCAAGGACAAATTAAAATTGGAATATATCCTGAAATGCTATCTATAGCAATGCTATTTTTAGCATTTCCTGTTGCTATTTTCAACATTTCTCAATTTTAGTTCCCTCTGAGTTTGTTCTAGCTAAACCTGATCCTAGAACATCAGTTCCAAGAATACCATTACCATGATGGTTCTTCATCAGAGACTCCATTTTACTCTTGTCTCCAGTCATGTGATGAGAACATCTACTATCATCTTCGTCTTTGAAAGAGCAGAGAGAAAGATCACACCTTATCTGATCTTCCTTTTCTTGATTCTTGGTGGATTCATCTTTTTCATATTTTCTGATATAAATGTGCTTATTTGATTGCTTACCATATTGTCTACAGCGATCCATAGACTTGTCCCTGCATTCTTTTGCTATATGCCCAAACTTGTTACAAGCATAACATCTTATATATTTCATATTCCTTCTATAACAATCAATGGCTTTGTGACCAAACATATTGGAAGAAAAACAATATCCCTTAAAGTACCTGGAAGCTGATGATATTTCTAGGTGACAGTTATTAGCTTGAAACATTCTACTTCTACATCTGGCTACAACATGTCCAAAATTATGACATATAGAACATTCAACATTATTGATCAGAGGAAAGAATCAATTAGAACTTCTATAGTTAGAAGTAAATGATTTTCTTTGAAGATTTTATTTCCTTGGTTGTTGATGGAGTTGACTTCTTATTTCCTTATTGAGCATTTCAGATTTTGCATTAGAATTCCTTTGCTCAGTTTGTGAGCTAGATGTAACTTTAACAGTTTCATGAAAACCATGACCATATTTGATGGTAGGAGATCTTTGACTACTAAGAATGTTATCCAAAATCTCAGTACTATCTTGAAATCGTAAAAGTTTATCCTTTTCTTCTAATTTACCTTTTAGGATATTTACCTCAACCTGATATTGCTCTTCCTTTTGAAGATACCCCTTCTTCATATTTTCTTAAACTTTTCTTCCTTCTTCCACTTGTTGTCTTAATTTGAGAACCTCATTTTCTTGTTCTTAAAATGCTTGAAGTAGATCTTCATTCTGATTATTTGAATTTTCAAGATCTCCTTTCAGAGAGACGACCTCAACTTCAAGACCTTTACAACAACTGGTTCTTTCTATAAGTTCCTTTGTTGTTGTGTCATTTTCATCACTTTCTTTCTCAATGATGTCACTTCATCCAACAACCTTTGACATTGATCTTCCTTTTCTTTGTACTACTTCCTTATTTTGTTTCCTTCCTCCAATTAAGTTTTCAACCTGGTAACCTCTTCTTTGTAGGTATATTCCCTTTTATTAAATAGATCTTGTTGATCTCTAATTTTATATGTGATCCTTTTAACTTCCGCCTCTATTAGATTTCTTTCACTTTCACCCATAAGAGAAAATTCAGTTGTTTCACTATCACATTCATTATCTTCAATATTGCATGAACAGAGAAATGTATCACCAGAGGACCAAAAATTAGTACCTGATAATTATTTTGCTTATTCATCTTCAATCTGAGGTGATTCTGAATTTGAATAATTGCTTCCACCTAATAGCCAATTGTCTCTCCCGCTGTTACTGTTCCTTTGAGATGTCTTCTTCTTTTGAGGTGCTTTCTTCTTTTGCTTCTTTCCCATTGTTACAACAAATCTACTTAAAGTGATCAAGCTTCTAGCAAAGGACCCGATCTAATACCAATTGGTGGGAAAAATACCGAGAAGTGGGGGGGCGGTGGGGGTGAATCAATACTTTCAAATAAGTAAATTTTTCTTTTCATATTCATATTTCATACGCGACTTTAGTGAAAGGAACACACATGTGTACGCGACTATTCTTAAGAAAACTAGCATACATTTAGTAAAATTTACAATTCAATTATTTCATCATATGTTTGTCTTCATCCAGTGCATCGTACTTTATTAAACATTAGATAAAAAATAACCATGTGTTGTAATAAAAAAATAAACCATCACACGTAAGAAGCACACATGAACACCAAGATTTAAGGTGGAAACCGAATGCAGAAGAAAACCACCTGCTGCTGTTGTCTCTGTCTTCTTTTTAATATAAAGAAAAAGTTGTTTACAATCTTGTACTAGTGCAGAATCATACCAGTATGCAGGCACTTGCCTGCATAAGGTTTCAACCTTCTCTCATTCTCCAGCTTCTACTAGAAGGGAGCTACAACCCCCCTAGCTCTTGTACTGGATGATATGTATACTTTTATGTAGGAACCGACTTATATAAGGCTACAAACTTCACTCATTCTTCGCTGCTACTAGAAGGGAGGTCCAACCCCCTAGCTCTTGTATTGGATGATATGTTTACTAGTACATAGGCATCGACCTACAGAAGGCTACCACCTTCACTCTTTCTCCTGGGACCACGTTTCATAAATTTTTAGACTGGATACTCCTGGTACACATCAACACAATATGTAGGCCACGTTTCATCAAATTTTCATAATGGACCCATCATTAACATTGAATATCAAAATCAATCACCACAACTGTAATACAACCATCCAATACAATTGCATCAACTAATCACTGAAACCCAATCATCAATCTCTGACATAACTAAACCCAAATTATTAATCTCTAAGTCAACCGATCACTGAAAATTCCGACACAACTAAATCACCCAATCATCAATTTATGATAAAACTGAATCATTCACCAATACTTAATCAAAATTCAACTAATAAATTGGAATAGTCAAATCACTGTAACCAATGTACAGAACTGAACCCATAATACTGTATCAACAACTAGAACGAACTCCAACCTCATAAAATCATATGTTAGAATGTATACACTACTTCAATGAGGACAACCTATGTGTATACACTACTTTCTGTAACCCTGTGTATACCTATAAAGATACTGAATCATAAAACTTCTAAACCAAAAACTGTACTAACCAAAGACATTATGAAGATCTGCTGTCATATTACAGAGTTCTAAATAGATAGCAGCAAAGATCACCCTTCTTATTCAATTAATCAGTTAGCCAAACTCAATCTCCTTATACAATCAGTTTAACTTCAGATCTATTGAAGACATCACTGACAAACAATAATAAAACAATAGTACTGATATAGATCAATCATTTCTAAACAATAAGCCCTTCCTCTGTATACGCTACTTGGAAGTGCCGAATCCGCGTGTATACACGCTTTCACCGAGGCGAACCTGTGTATAGATCTGCAAATAATGACTTATAACTCGACAACTTTTCAAGACTTCAAATATACCTAGATCATAGCATTTAAGGGATAAAACATACGTTAGCACTCAGATCTATCTTATCCATTATCAGATCATACAATGATAAGTCATTTTAGGTCTCATGATCCTAATCCATCATTAGTGCATAATTATTTCAGATCTATTAGATCTCATCCATCATCAAGCACTCAGGTGCATACTTAGTTCAGATCAAGAAAAGCATCAATAACCCATAACATGCATATTTTCTTTTGATATAACTCTTCATAATATTTTCATCACTTTTGCACTCTCACACTTTGATCTTCACCTCCTTATATAGTTTTAGCATTTTTCAATACCTCGGGTCAAAACCATAGTTATGCCGATGGTATTCTTTGACGAGATCAATATTCTTTGCCGCGCTCATTACTATGGGCCAATACCATGGTAGGAACCCCTGGTATTCTTTAACCTTAATTTTCCATCCCATACACGCTTTTCCTTCTGTGAAACTACGTGCATACGTATATACTCCTTTTATTCTGTGTACCCGCGTGTATACTTGACTTGGACTAGGTTAAACAACATATACAACTTAAAACATTTTCTTTCCTCAATTTCTTGATTCTGATCTGCAATCCTTTGTCCTATCATCTTGTTCTTCTGTGTCATTACTCTGTTACCTCTGAATTGACCTGTTACAATGTGAGTTACCATCATACATCACTTTTGAACTAATTCCTCTAAACTGCCATGCATTTTGTCACATCTGTAAACACAACAACCATGCATTCTATCACATCCTGTTTATACCTTTATCAAGTAGTCCATTCACCAAATAGGTTGTCGTCACGGACAACTCCTCAAGTAGGTTGCTATCAAGGACAACACCTAATTCATAATACCAACAATTTCCTGTATTAAGCTTCTGATTCTGATCCTTAAACCTTTGAACCATTATTCTATTCCATCATTATATCACTTCTGATATCATTGTTCCATCATTATGTTACCTTTGATATGACCTGTAGATTCATGTAGTTACCATATACTTGTTCTGTTACAAGTGGGTTTCCATCAAGGACAACTCATGCATCATAATGCCAACGTTGCTCACATGGGAGATTGAACGATAACAAAAAACATACTCTCCTTAAGGAGGATCTGAGAGTTAATAGAAAAAGAAATATCCAAAATAAAACTAACACAGTGGCCTAAGTGGTCTTGTACAAGAGTAATAAAAGAAATGAATGATAAAACCATATCCATATCACAATCACACTAAGGGATCTAAATCTGAGCTTGCAACCTAGATGGGTTCATTTGGATCATCTAGAGTTCTTCCTTTTGTTAGTGGAATGCCAAGGTATTTCTCAACCCTCTCCATCCTCCGATATAGATCCCACAAGTTCCTATGCATATGTTCCAGATATTGGAGAATTTCAATGCATGATTCATGACACTCTAATAGATTCCTCCCTGATAAAAACTTCATTTACCAATAAAGATCCATTGTTTTCATATACTGGTTGAACTGACCCCTTATATGACATATGTCGAGAATCTAATCTTCCCAGTGTGTCAAGACCTCATTGTTTGAGAGGGGGGTCCTTTGAGAAGAGGCCTCCCCTTTCACCCAAGTAAGTTCTTCTCGTATATGGCTTGGCATTAGCTCCCAATAATGAGAGGAAAAATCCTCTATATAGTGGTGAACCTATGTATGGCCCTGGTGGGTAGTCTCCTAACAATAGGAAACCCCCCTTCTAACACTAGCCCTCTATCTCAGAATGACTAACCAATCAATTAAATTCCCTGATTTAGACCACGACTCAACTATTCCAAGTAGACTAGAGAATAAAGGATATCACCCCAAACTACATAGCATAACAACTGAGATATGACAAGTATGCGGGCCAAATTTGATAAATTCCTCTACATCCAAATACAAGGGTAGAATTAAACCAATTACCCCTCGCCACCATGCTTCACACAACTCCAACCCACATATCTATAGGGGTACCCTGGATCATGGCGACTTGACAACAAAATAAAACCCATAGGTAAGTAGGGAACTCGAGTCACCTCTTGGAATAAAATGACACCACCAAAGAAAATGTTGAAGTCCCCGAACCATTATAAAACCATCCACCACCCAACCATATATTAACTAACAGACTAGTAGGAGGACCATTCAGAAAATAATGCATAGCCAAGGAGACAAGACAGAAATAGAGTCACTAGCTAAAAATTATATGCACCACCAATACTAATGCTAAAAAACTCTTGCCCCTAATATTTTACCCAGCCCCAAGCTAGAGGTTTATAGACAAACCACCAGAAGCTCCATGTAGTCACTGTAGCATTTTTGTGAGAAAAATACATACAAAAATTAGTTAAATTAAAAAAACAATCATATCCACTAACGAAAAAATGAAGCCAAAACTAATACATCTAGTCATCAGCTAAGAAAAGGCCCAATTCCATTGTATACACCTTAAAGAATGGATAACGAACGAATACCAAAAATATGAAAGAAATAGTTGTGTGTTTCTTCCTTTGCTTGATTTCCTCGCCGACAATCTTGTAGGTCAACCAAATTAGGAATAGAAAACCAATACTAAAGGACCATGCATTTTTATGTATTGCCAAAATGAACCCACCCAGCTTGGAAGCCGACCAGAACTACTCCTTGGTGTGCACTCTAATAGGCTAGTTTCTCCCCTACTCTACAAGTACTCTCATGGCTTGTTATGTCCCAAATTCATTCAAGTCCAAGATCCTCCACTACATATCTTGTCCTTGCCATACACTGATATTCCTTAACCATTGCAGTCTCCATTGCATAAGCCGATGAATGAAACAACATGCAAATATTCATTGTGATCATGCACTCCACACACTTAATCTCCTTAAAAAAATCATAAATTCCTCGATGCCTCTTCATCTGCACACATAGAGGGTTTCACTATGATGACACAAACCTTCATTTATGCTCACTGGGGGTGTGTTGCCATGTCCCCCATCTCATTAGTCAGGTGGATCCGAGTTAAATTTTGATTAAAAAGGAACACACCATTTATCACATCTACCCATGGGGGATTTGAACCTTGAATATTATGGTTTACATAATATTTCATAACATGACAATCACCAATTGAGCTACTTCTCGTGACCAACTTTTCAACTCTAATAATCTTTAAAATTAAAGGAACAATTTTTATATCTTATCACAGTGAACAAATAATAATTTAAACTTATAATTTAAAAATATTTTTAACTTTAATAAAAACAAATTTATTATATATATATATATATATATATATATGTATATATGTATATATGTATATGTATATATATATGTATATATATATGTATATATATATATATGTATATATATATACATATATACATATATATATATATATATATATATATATATATATATATATATATATATATATATATATATATATATATATATACATAGATAGATAGATATTCAAGTAAAAAATAAATATTAATTAACATAAAATCAACTTACCAAAAACTATATAAACTATAATTAATAGCCACAAACAAAGACCAATAATAACTTTAATACATAAAAAATAAATAGTAACAACAAACAAAAGGCAACAATAATTTTAATATATAAAGTAACAAAACAATATGCTAAAAAAACCATAATTAAAACTCTCCTTTCAAAACACTGCATCTTAATCCTCAACCCTCTCCATCCTCTAATCTAGATCCCATAAGTGCCTGTGTAGATATTCCATATATTGGAGAATTTCCATGCATGATTCATGACGGTCTAATAGATTCCTTCCCGATAAAAACTTCATTTTCCAATAAAGATCCACCGTTTGCATATACTGGTTGAACCAACTCCTCACATGACCTGTGTTGGGAATCCAGTCTTCCCAATTTGTTAAGACCTTAGTGTTTAGGAGGGGGTCTTCTAAGAAGAGGGCTCCCTTTCTGCTCGAATAAGTTTTTCTTGTATATAGCTTGACATTAGCTCCCAGTGATGAGAGGAAAAATCCTTTATACAGTGGTGCACCTATGTATGGCTTCGGTGGGTCATCCAGTAGGCAAACCCCCTTCTAACATGAACACTCTATCTCAGAATGACTGACCAATCAACTAAATTCGCCGATTTATACCATGACTCAACTTGTCCAAGTAGACCAAAGAATAAAGGATATGTCCACAAACTACATAGGATAATGACTGAGATATGAATTCCTCTACATCCAAACACAAGGGAATAATTAAACCAATTACCCCTCGCCACCATGCTTCCACACAATTCGAACCTACATACATATAGGAATACCCCTAATCATCGTGAGTTGACAACAAAATAAAGCTCATATGTAAATAGGGAACTCGAGTCACCTCTTGGACTAAAACGACACCACCAAAGAAAGTGTTGAAGTCCCCAAACCATTAGAAAACCATCCACCACCCAACTATAGACCGACTGGCGGATCAGTAGGAGGACCACTCAGACAATAATACATAGCCAAGGAGACAGGACATAAATAGAGTTGTTAGCTAAAAAGTATATGCACCACCAATACTAATGCTAAACAACTCTCGCCCCAATATTTTACCCAGGCCCAAAACAGAGGTTTATAGACAAACCACCAGAAGCTCCATGCTATCACTATAGCATTTTTGTGAGAAATATACATACATAAAGTCGTTAAATGAAAACAACAACCATATCCACTACCAGAAAAAAGAAGCCAAGACTAATGCATTTGGTCATCGACCAAGAAAAATACCCAATTCTACTATATACACCATAAAGAAGGGATAACTAACAAATAGGAAAAATATGAAAGAAATAGTTGTGATTTCCTTCCTTGCCTAATTTCCTCACCGAAAACCCTGTAGGTAAGCCAAATTATCCATAGAAAACCAATACTAAAGCACCATACATTTTTACCTATTTCCAAATGAACCCGCCTAGCTTGGAAGATGACCACAACTGCGCCTTGGTGTGCACTCTGCTGGGCTAATTGCTCCCCTTCTCTACACACACTCTCATGACGTGTTACATCTGAGAGCCATTCAAGTTCATGATCCTCCACTGCATATCTTGTCCTTGCCATACATTGATATTCCTTAACCATTGCAGCCTCCTCTGCACAAGCCCGAGAATGAAACAACATGCAAATATTCATTGTGATCAACAACATGCAAATATTCATTGTGATCATGCACTCTGCACACTTAATCTCCTTGGACAAACCATAAATGCCTTTTTGTCTCTTCATCTGCACACAAGGAGGTTTCACTATGGCCACACAAGCCTACATTTATGCTCACTAGAGGTATGTCGTCATGTCCCCATTGGGGATTTGAACCTCAAATATCATGATTTACATAATATTTCATAACATGACAATCACCAATTAAACTATTTCTTGTGAGTAACTTTTCAACTCTAATAATATTTAAAATTAAAAAAACTATTTTATATTTTATCACAATAAATAAATAATAATTTAAATTTATAATTTTAAAATATTTTTAATTTTAATAAAAATAAATTTAATATATATATAAATTAATTAATATAAAATCAACTTACCAAAAAACTATATAAATTATAATGAGTAACCACAAACAAAGACCAATAATAATTTTATTACCTAAAACAACCATTAGTAACCAGAAACAAAGACCAGTAATAACTTTAATACATAAAGCAACCAAACAACGTGCTAAAAAAACCATAATTAAAACTCTCACTTTCAAAAAGCTACATCTTAATCCTCTCCCCGAGGAAAAAATTCAAATCACTTAATCATCTCATTGAGGAAAAATGTTTAGGACAGGAAAAATTAATTATACATCTTAATCATTTCACATAAAGAAAAAGGGTCTACAAATTCATATGGATCTTCATGATTTCAATAACGTTTATGGTATCTAAAAATATATGAATTAATGACCATGGTTAAGAGTGTGTAAAGTGTTTTAATAACTTATATAATATTTAAAATAATTTTAATATACTAAAGTAAAGCAATAACAGGTTATACTAACTTATATAGTATTTAAAAGAAAGTTAATATACTATATATAAAGTAATGACTTTCTATACTAAAATAAATGAATTCCAGGTTGAAAAAGATGAGCATCCCATTCAATCAACTTTTTTCATTGAAAATAAGTTCAGGAAATGTGTATTCAATTAATATGAAAATAAAGCAATAACAAGTGATAGTAATTTATATGATATTTTAAAGAAAGTTAATATATTAAATAAAGTGACGATAGGTTATATATGATATTTTAAAGAAAGTTAATATATTAAATAAAGTGACGATAGGTTATATATGATATTTTAAAGAAAGTTAATATATTAAATAAAGTGAGGATAGGTTATATTAAAATTAGTATAAATTTATTTTAAATACAGATTGAATATGAGTTGAGAAATTAAATTTTTTAACGGAAATTTGAAAATATAATATAATATATAATTTTTTATTGTTTAAATTGTATTTTTTAATATTAAATAAAATATATAGAGGATCAAATTGTAAAATATTGATCACTTCAAATATTTTAGCTATAAAATTTATTTTTTTCTCATCTATCTATATATATATATATATATATATATATAAAACAATATATAATATAGTTTACATTAAAATATTTTGCATAATATGTATATCTAGATATTTTATAAACACAAATTAAAATGATTTTTTTAATATTAATATATTTTTAAGTTTTCAATATTAATTAGTATTAAAATATTTTATTCATAACTCATATTGTATATTTTATTATATATAATATTAAAATATTTTCTTTGTATATATGATGATGATGATGATGGTTAACGTCCACTGAGACCAAATTAGTCTATCGGACCTACAATTTTCTTAATTTTTACTTGTCTGGCTCCTCGTCTTTCTTGGCGAGATTGGTGTTGTAGCTTTCTTTCTTTTCTCTACGGTCTTCCAACTTCCTTTGTCTTGCATCTCCTTCATCTCTTCTGGTTCTTGGGACATTGGTGTCTTAGCTTCGCGATCTATAGTCGGAGAAGAAGTTTGGTTTAGGAGATCTGCTTTGCTGTTAAATGAAGATTTATTTTCCGCGGTATTCAAATCCTCATAACTGTTGATTTGTTGGGGCGGGCTTTCTCCTTGCTTGCTTTGAGAGTTGTTTCCTTCTTCCTTGATTTCTTGTGACTCATTTTCTCTAGAATATTCTTCTTCTTTGATGACAGTGTAGTGTTTTTTTTGTGCTCCTTCCCACCATGTAGATCTGTGGTGGTTTTTTCTAGCAAAATTTTTCTCAGAGGCTTTTGGGCAATTTTTGGCTAGATGCCCCGTCTCAAAGCACGATCGACATCTGAAGAGGACACTTTCATAATCAAGCTTTTGGTTCCACACATAGTCTTTACTTGTTAGGTTTATTTCAGCTGGGAATCTGGCGCTGAAATCCATTTCCACACAGATGCGTGCATAGGTGGTTCTGGCATATTCCTCTGTTTCTGGGCACCTGCAGTAAAATTTCCCAATTGCATTTCCGATGGCTTTTAGCGAGGAGAGATTCCAGAGATGCAAGGGTAGGCTTGGCAATCTCACCCAAACTGGTGCTGAGGTTATCACTGCTGTAGAGGGATCGAATGATGGGTTCCATGGCTTCATGAATAGGCCTGATTTTTCCCAAAACCAAGGGCTGGAATCTAGAATACATTGTCTGCTTTCAGGATTTTCGAAATCTACTATAAAGAAACCTCTAGCACAGGGGTAGATATTAATTTCATCAGAAATGATAGGCTTCCATACCTCCGAGATCCAATTGTGGAGTGCTATCAGCCGCGGCCAAAAACCATTGAACCGGCAAATTAGGGCACTTTCGGAGAACTTCAAAGCTTCATCGAGTGAGTCCTGGACCACTTGGATAGTGGGAGCTGGGGCTTCACTCACGATATGGGCAGGAGATTGCCCTCCAGAGGCAGATGAGCCACCAGTTATTTTTGCGAAGCTCGGAGCCATATTTTACTTGCTCGTAGAACCCAGCCGCAGACAAATAAGACAGAAGATAAGATTAGATCTAGATCTGACCGCAGAAATTAGCCGCCTAGATCTAGCCTCAGATCTAAAACCTAGCCGTGAAATAAACTGTAAATGCGAGCAGGCCCCAGATCTATACCGCCGATCTGCACCAGATCTATACTGCAGATTCAATTCAATGCCGCAGATCTATACCGAAAGCTAACTCCATAATAGATCTGATCAAGAGAACGCAGATCTATACCGAAAGCTAACTCCATATACACATATATGCATGGACTATGTAGATCCAACCGAACCGCAGACGAGAACCGTAGAACCGCAGAAGAGAATGATCACCGAAGAGAATGATCACCTTAGAACCGCAGAGAATGATCACCGCAAGCTGCAGACGGAGTAATGTAGATCCAACCGAACCGCAGACGAGAACCGTAGAACCGCAGAAGAGAATGATCACCGAAGAGAATGATCACCGTAGAACCGCAGAGAATTCACCGTAGAACCGCAGAGAATCACCGTAGAACCGCAGAGAATGTAAAGAATAGATCTGATCAATAGAATGATCACCGCAGATCTATACCGCAGATCTATGCCGCAGATCTATGCAGACGAGAACCGTAGAACCGCAGAAGAGAATGATCACCGAAGAGAATGATCACCGCAGAACCGCAGAGAATTCATCGTAGAACCGCAGAGAATCACCGTAGAACCGCAGAGAATGTAAAGAATAGATCTGATCAATAGAATGATCACCGCAGATCTATGCCGCAGATATATATATTTTATTTTTATTTTTTATTTTTTTTCTATATATAAATGCATATGATGTTGATATCAACATAATTTAGTGAATATATATTTTCAAATAGTTTATTTAAAGCTCGTGTTGATATATTTTTTAAAAGTATAAGGTTTAAACATCTTACTCACATTTTTTTACTTCTAAATACTTTACAAGCATAATTATAGCCGACATTATTTTTCTATTTTGACTAATTTTATTTTTATTTTAAGAAGGATATACATACTTACACATCTCCTTGATACTGTGTTGTAAAATGAACTCAATAAATTATTTATAAGTTGAAAAAAATAAATATTCAACTAATCAACTTTTTTTATTGAAAATAAATTTAGAAAATATGTATTAAATTAATAGAAAATAAATCAAAGAAATATTTTAATTTAAAAATTAGGATTAAGGTAAATATAAAATTATTGAATGAGTTATTTTTCACGATAATTCGATTTCTAAAATTTCTAAAAATATACCTATCTTATTTTTAAATTTAAATATATATATTATAAAAACACACTTTTAATCATTAAAATTAAAAATAATATATTAATTTAAATAGAACATCTCTAATTAAAAAAACATTCTTCATCATTAAAATTAAAAATAATATATTAATTTAAATAAAACAAAGAAGATGAGGGAAAATGATGAGTAACAAGGAAAATAATGGCCGCATGCCATTTATTCATTAGTACAATACCACTAGAAATAGAAATTTCCACCATAGATGCCCACGATTGCGATTGCTATCTTACTGGCCATATAAATTTTCGGTGAGAAGTGTGGATGAGGTTGAAAGTTATATATATATATATATATATATTAGAAAATGTGGATGCACTTTTTGTTTCTATAATTTTTATGAATCATGTTTAAAATTTAAATAAAATTTATTAGAATAGTAAATTTGAGACAATAAATCTATACAAATCAAATATTTCATGTTTAATTTATTTATATAAATAATTATAATTATAATTATAATATTATTCTAATTTATTTATATACGATGACTATAATTATAATATTAATATTTTTAATTATATATATATATATATATATATATATATATATATCTATATATATAAAATTAATGATAATTAGTTAATTAATTAGTCATTTTTTAATTTAACTAATTACTAACTAATTTTTTATTAATTAAACAAAATTAATAATAAATTACCATTATATTATTAAATTTAATTTAATTAATTTTAAATCATTATGCTTATCACTTATGTTTTTTATTTAATAATAATAACACTTGAATGTCTCTTTGGATTAATCACATAATTGATTTCTTAAATATTGTTGTTTCCAACCATTACTGTAGTTGATGCTCAAGGTAAAGATAAAAAAATCAAATCTCTCCAGAATTATAAATAGTAGAGATGCATCATGTTCCAAATATAAACGTAGGGAAAAGTCAAAAGAGACTAACATCATATTCCAATTCTAAACGTTAAGAAAATTTAAAATATACTAAACGTTTAATAACATAATGGTCATATATCAATTAAATATTATTATTCTCTTTTGACTTTTCCCATGTTTAGATTTATAACATGATACACCTCTATTATTTATAGTAATACTTGTGGAGGAATTAATTTTTTTTATCTTTGCCCTCACAATGACTCATAGTAATAGTTCAAAACTTTAGACCATTAAAAAATCAATTACTTCTGGAAAAGTACACAAAAACATGATAGACCAAAAAAACTTGAAATCTAACAATAACGATAATATCAATAATTACAATAGTATTAATATTAAAATTATTATTAATAACATTTAACTAATATTCATATTATAACAAATTATATTACTATTCACATAATATTATTAAAACTAACCATTATAACATTATTATTTTTAATATCAATGCATTATCACTTAATAATTAATTAAACGTTTTAATTAATAAAATAAAATTAATTAATAATATTTAATTAAATAACTAGTTTTAGAGTCTTACTATTAATAGATACAATCTAACCATCTAATTAAAAACTTTAATAAATAAATAAATTTTGTTAATAATAAATAAATAAGGGTTATATTAATAATTTTGGTGAACTATTTTTCTTTTCTCCATTTCTTTTACCAAATCTATTACCAAATCTAACACT
The DNA here is from genome assembly GCA_031772625.1 of Pinus tabuliformis. Lineage (NCBI taxonomy): Eukaryota > Viridiplantae > Streptophyta > Pinopsida > Pinales > Pinaceae > Pinus > Pinus tabuliformis. The sequence continues at coordinate 1,878,683,196 of CM062819.1, read as the reverse complement.
TAGAGATTATTTTCTCTAGTTTTAAACATTTATACTTTAACTAAATTTTCTTCCATTCTTCAATCAATTTTTTAATCCTTTATTAAATATTTTTCTATTCATTTTCAATCATTTTTTTATTAATTTTTCTAACAGTCAATTCTATTAGTCGTGATTAATCGTTATATTTAACCTAGTTCTTCAATCTTACTCTCACAAGCACATTGTTTGTCCTTGATGATGGGTGAACAAGTTTCTCAAAAAAAAATTGACAAAAAGAAAATATATTTTAAATAATAAAAAATATGAATTCCAAAAACAAAAAATATGAAAATTTATTAGAAGACCGATTATCAAAATAGTTGACTGTTAGAAAAAACAAATCTCAAGCTAAAGTTAAATGCGACTCAGTTATTGGTGCACTCTAAATCTAACTAATCCAAGTTTTGAAATTTTGTAATGGATTTTGATCCGTCCAACATTTTGGATGATTACTCCATCCATCATGAGGGACCAACAATATTTACAAGTAAACCAGTGTTAAAGAGCCTTTTTACAGGAGAAGAAAATTTAAAATTTTATTAAATTTTTTTTTTTAAAATGTGTCTTTATGGATTTATCCCTTGAAAACCCTATAAGAAAATATCCATTAGTTAGACTAATTTCTTTAATATTGTATTTTGGTTTTGAAGTGTAACTTAAAAACTGTAAGGAAATCACATAGTCTAATTAATAGACAAAATGACTCTTTTAGAGGCATTTCTTTTTGTCAAATTTTCTCAAAATCTAGTAGAAATTTTTAAGATCATAGGTTTAAGTTGTTTTAAGTGTATTTTAAATGACACTAAATTATAATCTTGCTTGAAGTTGTATTGCTTTATTTAGGCAAAAAAAAAATGCAATTTGGTCTTAGACTGCTCCAGAATGAAATAAGTTAACCATATTTGGCAAAAGTGAAAACATGTCTCTTGTAAACCACCAAAATTTATCCAAATAATAATTTTTTTCTTAAATAAGAGTAATGAATCCACTTATACACTTAAATAACAACCAATAAAAAATTTAATTTTTTTTTATAATTTTAAATTTGATATTATTTAGCAATAAAATATTAAAATTAAATATTACTTGAGAAAAAAATATTAAAATTATGAGTGCTGGCTTTAGAATTATTATGGCTCACATTGTGCTTCTGCACATATCGAACACATACCTTACTTTTTAAGCATATAGTGGCAATCCGCATCAACTGTATATGCACACTGTGGCATTCAAAGCAGTTTGTCTGAGAGACACTAGAAGAAAGGGAACTATTTATCTCCGTATGAAATTATTAATTGAATACACTGAATTTATTTATTTAGTATGATTTTGCCCAAAACTCATGATTTTTGTAAGGTGATTAAATAGATTTTATAAGAGTAGTTTTTATGTGCGATTTTGATTTTTTTTTTTTTTTTTTTTTTTTAAGTTTTTGATTTATGTTTATAATTATGTAGGGATTCATTAAAATTACAAGTTTATCTAGTGAATTTTAAATTTCTGAAAATGTTAAATTCATATATAAAATAAAAATAACCAATTTAAACAATACAAATCAAAATATAACCATAAAATTGAATTAATCTCAAAAAAATCACACTTCAAAACTACCAGCACTAAATTTACCTCAATCCACTATACAAATCAATCGAGTGTATATTTTTTCCTATGCCATTTACATAATTAAATAGAAATGCTGAGGAGTTGGTCTCCGTGAGGTTTTGGATACAACTTTCAACAATTAAATTATTATATTGTAGATTTATTTTAAAATAGACGTCATAACGTTTTTTAAGCGTTGGCAGACAGAGAAAGCTGGTTTCACTTTTGTGACCTGGTTGAATGAGCGGTGTTTGATAACATTGTAAATTAATATTAAAGACAAATTTAAATTGGAAAAAGTGTCATGTGATTTTTGACCATAAAAATTATTAAGTTAATAATTTTATGATAATAAAGATTATTTTACATATTAAGTTTTAATTTGGTTTGTTATTGGATTTTAGTTTAAATGGTTCGGAAAACAATGGTTTGTGTTTAAATATATAAACCTATGTTATAATTTGTCTATTTATGATATTTATGTGAATTTAAATTTTCCATATGAAGTTAGTGAAAATTAGTTCTTATTTAAACAATGTTATTATTATCTTTTACACTATTCATAATACAAAGATATTTCTGATGTTTCAGATTAGGGTTAATATTTTTTTATTATATTTTAATTTTATTTTTCCATTTTTTTATTTTTTTTTTAAATTTCCATGTATTAACACTTTTAATATTATCTTTATTTTGTAAAATGATCTTTTTTTTTCTTTCCCAATGGTTTAGTCAAAATTAGACTTCTCCATACCATCTTTGGTTGAGTTGAAGGTGGTTTTGACTAGAGTTTGAAGCAATTTTGAGTTCTAAGTATCTTGTATTCCATTTTGTTTAGCTTGTCCTTATACATTAGGTACCTTGTCATAGTTGTGCTTTCAATAGCAGAAAAACTCACTTTTGTGAGGAGGATATGATAAGGTGTATTGGTTTTAATTTTGAGTTTATTAATTATAAAATTATTTTGGATATATTATATATTTCTCCATGATCATGCATTCTTAAGCATCTCATCCTTATAAAATAATAGCAGTAATGAGCGGGGAAAAATGAGCTTTTCCTTATCCTCATATCCAAAGGTCTACTAATTTACAATTGCTTCAAGCTCATGATAAACTTTACACCTTTTATTTATACTTTTCTCAATGTTATAATTCAAATCGAGCTTATGATGAACATTGATTCCAAGATAGTTGTGTGAAAGCACTCCCTCCAAGTTGTTGTCATATATGAAAGTATCATAGGTGGTCTTTTTGTATTTAATTATCACAACTTTCATTTTGTTAGTATTAACAATCGTACTCTTAATGGAGTAAAAATCTTTGAGATGCTTAATTTCTTGCCAAGATCATAAGGGCTCCTTGCTATAAGAACAATATTATTGATGCAAAGAAGAAGAATAATGACTATGCCAATGAGAATTGTTCCAACACAGCTTGATTTTTTCAAATAATCTCTTAACTTATTAATATAGATGCAAAAGAAGCTTAATGTGAAGGCACAACTTTAGTTACTATATTATAGTTAATTTTTTCTAACCATCCCTTAATAATTATAAACTTAGTAATACCATTCTCATACAACTTTACTATAATAATATTTTATATGTAAATACATATACACTTATAATTGTCACATAAATACATACAATAATAATTTTCCATTGTATGCATTTTGTGAAATCAATAAATGTTTTTTCATATTTATGGGAGGGAAAAATATAAAAGATAAGGTAGAAGTAGAATCATTTAATTAACCAAGATCAATAAAGCTTTGAACTTTCTAGAAATAAACTACACTCAAATTTGAATAAAGTTGGTGAATCATTGTTCTCTTACTCCAATCAAGTATTATACAATGAATTGTGAAGGAGTTGCATATTTTCTTTGTAAAAATTAAATTAAGACATAGTTCACCAAGGAAATTCTAGCACTCAAAATGGGAAGATCATTTCATTAATATTTATTCAGTATTTAATTAATAATAATGTTTAGTTAAAAAACATATTAAAATATAATTGTGAAATATTTTTTAAAAATTTAGATAGATTTTTTGACAAATTAATTGATAATTTTTATTTTTTAATTGATATTGAAATTTTAATTGATTTAGTAGTTAGAGTTTTATAATAATATTATTTCGAATATCGGCAATAATATTAATGTAAGTTTCATTATTAATATACTCAAAATATGTTTATAAGAACAAAAAGTTGAACTTGTTTTAAATGGAAACCCTCCATTGTTGACCACATTTTTAGAAGTAATTTAGAAACACTTACCATCATTGTTGAGGTTGGTATGGAGATAATGTCCAAGGATCAATTTGCCTGTATCTTTGGATATACTTCTTCTCATCTAAAGAATCTTTGCTTGAAATTAGTTAGGTATGTCTCTCTCTGAGAATCATCATTACAATTGGCATAACATATGCACACACAAACTATACATGAACTTAAACAAACAAAAATTCACAAAAAGATCATGAAGAAACAAAAACCAATGGAATATGCATAGCCTAGATGTTAGTAATTTCAACACAATCATCATCATTCGTGAGGTTCAACACAACCATCATCAATTGCATTTAGTGGTAAACTAGGGATGACCCTCGAGCGTGCTGTAGGCCTGACCTAGCCGCCATCGTTGCCTCCTGCAGCTCCTCTGCTTGGCAGCCTCCTGCTGTTGAGCTCCTTCGTGCATGGTTTGGCCTCTCTGAGTTGATGCGTGCCTCCTACCTATGCAGCTTTCCGCCTTCCACTCACTTTTCGGCAGCCTCCTGCTGCTGAGATCTTCCATACCATGCCTCTTTCAGCAGGGGGAGATTCTTCCTCCCATCAAGGGACTGATGATCATGAAGCAGCATTTGCAACTCTAATAGCAGAAAATGGAGCTCCAAAAGCCATGCCATCTATCAGTAAATTTGTGAAGAAGCTAGCAGACATACCAGAGATCTCATTACCTCCAACACTTCCCAGAAAAGCAACTATCTCATTAGCAGAACGTGGTTTGGTGGGACAATTTACAGGGTTGTGGCCTTCTCCCAGAGCAGTCCAGAAATGGGTAGAAAGAAACTGGAGTGCAAATATACAAGGAAAAATAGCCATACGTTTCTGTGGAAGGGGATATTTTACCTTCTTATTTGAAACTAAGGAAGACAGGGACTTAATATTCAGAAATGGACCCTATTTTATGGACTCAAGAGGCTTATATCTGAATAGATGGTCACCAGACTTTGATCCAGAGATGGATATTCCAAGCGCGGTTCCGGTTTGGGTAAGGTTGCCTCATCTCCCCCTTCACTGTTGGGGCGATGATTCGGTGAAAGCTATCAGAAATGCGGTAGGAAAATACATAGACAGATGTGAACCCAAAGACAATATGCATGCCTGTGCTAGAATTTGTGTGGAAGTAGACCTGGGAAAAGGTTTACCGGAGGCAATAAAAATCAAGGTGGACCAATGGACACACATTCAGCAGCTGGACTACGAACAAATCCCATTCAAATGCAAGGTATGCCATGAATACGGTCATTTTGCAAATAGGTGTAGTAAAATAAAAGAAGTAGAGAATGTAGAGAATGCTGAAGCTCAAGAAGATACATGGGAACAAGTGAAAAGAAAGAAACCCCATAATAAACAAGCTGCACCGAACTCCTCTCAGCCTCATGAAAACAATGCAACAACCTCTATTCCTCCAATAAATTTGGCCCCTCCAGTAAATCCTTCCTCAAACCCATTCGAACTCCTAGGAGAAGACTTGCCATCCCCTCGCTCTCCTTCTCAAGTTAATGCATTAGCCATTATTCCATCCCCCACTCAGAGTCCATCCCCCCCTCCACCCACAGTCGACCGAATACAAACAAGAAACAAAGCAAAAGAAAACAACCAAGCATGGGATCAGCCAAAAAAAGTAGGAAGGAAATCCAACAAAGAAATAAGGGATGAGGTAGCAGCAAAGGAAATGGCCATAGGCACTCAACAGCTAATGGACTCCTTTCTCGGCAAACAATGAGAAGTGGAGAAAAAAATCAGCATAAGGAAAAGGGAGGGACTCATCACAAATCTAGTAAATAATGATTACGGTCTCTTGGAATAGCAGGGGTCTAGGATCCACATTTAAAATCAACGCAGTTCGGGACATAATAAAACAGGAACAACCAGACATTCTTATGATCCAAGAGACCAAAGTTAGCAAGCAAGAAGTTCAAAAAATGATCAAAAAAAAATTTTTTTTGAAGGAACAGCCATAGACTCTAATGGAGCCTCAGGCGGTATATGCACATTGTGGAACAAATGGAAATGGGAACTTGTCAAACAAAAACTCAATAATTATTGGGTAAGAACAGATCTAAAAAATAAGAGTACAAACGAAGAGTTTAGCTTCATAAATATATACTCTCCAAACCACTATAGAGATAAAGCTCAATGCTGGAAATCAGTGAAAGAAGAAGTACAAGAAGGGCAAAGAGGCAAATTAATTATAGGAGGAGATCTAAATCTGATTAGAAATATAGATGAGAAGCTGGGAGGCAATTATTTTAGTGATCCCTCAAGAGCAGCGCTGGAAGAACTCATAGAAGAGCACAAATTACTTGATATACCTCCAAGTAATGGAAAATATACCTGGAGCAATAAAAGAACGGGAACACACAACATAAAGGAAAGATTAGATAGAATACTGATTCAAGAAAATATAGCAGCAACATTTTCCATAGTGAAAAGCAAAATTGTGCATGCTTCAGCTTCCGATCATAAGCCAATGGTTTTGACCTTGGATAGGCTAGAAAATCAAGGACCGATTCCTTTCAAATACAACAAAATGTGGGACAACAAGGAAGACTTCGGCAAGCTAATAAGGGAAAGCTAGAAAAACACTGTAATAGGCTCTCCTCATTATGTATGGGAAACTAAGCTGAAAAATTTAAGACTTCTTCTAAAAGCATGGGCAAGAGAAAATGCTCTCAAAGAAAAAAAAATAGAACTGCAAGAGAAACTTGAAAACATGAGCAAGGAAAAAGAAAATAAGCAAGATAGCGAGCAAGAGTATGCACATGAAAAAGAAGTTTTCTTGGACTTATACAAGCAAAACAGGCAAGAGGAAGAGGAAAGTAGGCAAAATTCAAGATGTTTATGGCTAAAAGTGGGGGATAAAAACACCGCATTTTTCCATAACAATTTAAAGATAAGAAGAGCAGGCAATCAAATCGACAAAATACAAGTAGAAGGGCAAGAAATAAGAGGAATGGAAGAAATTAAAAAGGCAGCACATAACTACTATAAAAACCTCCTCTCCGTAGGGGACCAACAAGTGGACAACGAAGAATTTCTTCGGCAAACTAGCAATAAAATCAACGAACAACAAAACAGAGATCTAGAGAAAGAGGTCACAGAGGAGGAAATAAGAGAAGCAATTTGGAGTATGCATCCGGAAAAAGCTCCAGGCCCGGACAGATTCACAATTGCCTTCTACAAGAACCATTGGGTAACAATCAAAAAAGATTTGGTGAGAATGATAAAAAATGTTTTCAAAAAAAATAAAGTGGGAGAAAATACCAAAGCATCACTCTTGGCTCTCATTCCTAAAGAATCAAATCCTATTTCCTTTGATAGATACAGATCAATCTCTCTATGCAACTCTTCCTACAAAATAATCATGAAAATCTTGGCAAATAGATTAAAAAGAATTTTTCCTTGCATCATCTCAGAAAATCAAGGTGGCTTTGTTCCAAAAAGACAAATTACAGACAATGTAATTATAGTGCAGGAGGCCATACACAGTAGTATACAAAGAAAGGAAAAGGGTATGGTCATAAAGCTGGATATGGCCAATGCCTTCGACAGAGTTAATCATAAATTTCTTGTGGTTGTCCTTCAAAAGTTTGGCATTTCTTCCAAGTTCATAGATATTGTTATGGCATGCATCACCACCCCCTGGATAGCACCATTGATCAATGGGAGGCCAAGTAGTTATTTCCGAAGCACAAGAGGACTGAGACAAGGGTGCCCACTTTCCCCTTTCCTCTACATTATAATGGCTGAAACGTTGAGTATACAACTAGAAAATCAAAGGGAAAAAAGAAAAATTACAGGTATTAGAATCGCTAGAGGGGTCAAAGAAATAAACCACTCTCTCTTTGCAGATGACACTCTTCTCATTGGGGGAGCCTCTAGCATTATAGCCAGATGGTTTAAAAAAGTTTTAGATGACTTCCTTTATGTTTCAGGAGGACTTTTAAACAATAAGAAATGTAGAATTTACAGCTGGAACGTTCCAATCAACATAATGCAGAGAATCTCACAAATAATGGAAATCCCGGTTCAATTAAAATGGAGCCATTTTACATATCTTGGATTACCATTGGCAAAAGAAGTGGTCAAGGCAGAAGTATGGAATAAACAAATAGAAAAAATGAGGGGGAAAATCCAAAGTTGGGGAATGACGTGGCTAAATATAGCAGGTATATCAATATTAATCAAAGCCATCCTCTTAGCATTGTCAATATATCAGTATGCCATAATTATGCCTCTAGAAAGTGCACACAAACAAATCAAGAAACCAAAAAATTCAGCCTTTTTCGATGGGAACAAGTAACTCTCCCATTTGAAAAAGGAGGTATTTCAATCAGGATACCAGGATTGATAAACAATGCACTTGGGATCAAGTTAGTTTGGAGAATGTTAAATGGGAAGGAACAATGGTGGGGCGAAGCACTATCAAGGAAATATCTACACTATTATTGGTTAAATATGCTTACCGAAATAATTCTAGACCAGCCTTGTACTCAAGTTTGGAAACTTATAAAAAAAATTATTCCACAAATTAGAGACCAAATTTCCAAAAATCCAGGGAATGGGAAATCTATCTCTATATGGGATGACAGAATCATGGGAGCAGCCCCTTTGAACCATCAACAAAATTTAAGAGGCTTGAAAGAATGGATGGAGGAGAAAGGTATAACTTCTTTATATTCCATATCTGAATGGGAACAAAATAGCTGGATAGCTTGGAGAGTGCAGACACTTCCAGACAGGCTGAAAAGTCAGTGGGAAGAATTGAAGCTCCTATTAGTAGGAGCAGCTCCCATAAATAAAGAGAGTCAAGATAATTACATTTGGGATCCAAATGGAGGAAAATTTACAGTAAAATCAGGCTATAACTTCCTACAAAAATACAACAATTATGACAACTGGAACTTATGGACAACAGTATGGAAGAATGAATGCCTACCCAAAATAAATTTTTTTCCATGGATATTACTGAAAGGCAAGATTCTTACGGTAGAAAATTTAAAGAAAAAAGGTTTTCAAGGCCCCTCCATATGCATCATGTGTCAAAGGGAAGAAGAAAACATTCAACACTTATTCTTGAATTGCATTATGGCAAGACAATGCTGGAAGCAAATTATTAGTCCTTTAGAATTGAACATAGACATAATAGAGCAGCTGACAACTCTAAACAAAAATTGGGCTCAAAGCTACCCTTATGCAAAGGAAAAAAAATAGTCATAAGTCAAATTTGGAAATGCCTACCCTTTACTCTTTGTTGGCATCTATGGCTAGCCAGGAATAAGTGTATCTTCAAAGGATAAAAGCCAAGCATAGGAACCATTATAGCAAAGACTTGGGGACAAGTTTTGGAAATGATAAGTGTAAATGGAGCATCAAGTATAGATCAAAATAGACTGCAGCAAGAAGAAAAGGATTGGTACAACAAAGTCCTCATTGAAGGCTCATCGAGGAGCCAAAATCTAAATAAGGGAGGAGGAAAAATCAGAGACTGGAAGCTTCGTTGGAACGACATGGAAATGGAGGAATGGATTAAAGAACAAAGAAAACACATTCTATTCTTCGATGGAGCTTCAAAGAACAATCCAGGAAGAGCAGGGGCAGGCAGATTAATCCTAGATCTGAAAGGCGAGACAATAACAACATATGAATGGGGTCTAGGAACAATGACAAATAACAGGGTAGAGGCATACAATTTGTTAATAGGTACCAAGATCCTTAAAAAAAATCAGATAAAAGACCCTATAATAATTGGTGACTCGGCAATTATTATAGCAGCGATGGAAGCAGGGAAAGAATTCAAAAATGCAGCCTTAAATAAAATAAGACAGCGAATTCTGGACAACACAAAAAATATGGGGAAAGTTGTTTTTAAACATGTCCTTAGAACACAAAATAAGGAGGCTGACTCACTGGCCAACAAGGCAGTGGATCGGCGAGCTGGAATGGTGAAAGAAAACCAAAATATCTATGAAGAAGCTATCCCATAACTCGTCCCCACAGGAGGACTGGTCTGAGGATCAAAGTAGAGCTTATCACATCAAATCAACAGAAGCAAGAAATCATAATAGGATCAAGCAGCAGGAGATACACCTGCACATAACAGGCAACAAAATCACAGTCAATCCTTCTCGTGCAATGAAGAAAATCTTCATAATGAAGAAAAGGTCGCGTCGTGAATGGTACCAGACCAGAAATCGTCCCCATGAGCAGAACACAGCAGTTAAAGGTCATATCAGTCAATGTAGTGATCGCACTGATCTGAATAGGGAAACGGGCAAGCACAGAAGTTTGGGGGATAATCTCGTGAAGGCTGAGTAGAGTCACAAGCCCAACATTCTCAGACATGTCTATAAAAGGAACCATAAGCATAGGAGCCACCAATATCAGAGAAAACACTGGGAAATATGCGTTAATGAGCAACGAACAGCTAGTAAAAAAGAGTGCTTCGATCCAAAGGATCAGGTGGGAGGCGTGCCAAGAGTGGTCAGCAATCTAAGGACCAATCTCACTACACAGGACCTGAACAGAGGTAAGCGAGTTGCTGATATTATCAGAGGAAATAATCACTGTAGAAATTGCTCTGCTTTGCAAGTTGATATTAACTGCAGGGTAGTCGTTGTGTTAAGAGTCTATAGGCCCCTGTTAATAGAGGCTCTGTTTCTGTATCCCATCGCCAGCAGAATAGAAAATCATACCTCATCGCATGTCACTCCACTTAGAATTCTATCTTCTCAACTCCCTGATCTATCCCATCCTGAACAGAGTCAGTCCCATCCGAATAGAACTCCTGGCCATTTTCCCACTTTCAGTGTGAACTCATTGTTCCAGTTCCAGCATTACCCAGCCTTCATAGCTGCGCTCTTGGACATTTGCAAAAAATCAGAGAAACCACATCTTTGAATTTCTTGTTGGTACTCTCGGACTTCACCAGCCCCCTCAACAATTCATCCACCTGTAAAATTCAGTCTTTAAGCCCTGAGCCTACTACTCTTCATTTTCCCATTACTCAAAAGCAGATCCCCAAAGTTCTCAGCATCAGCAAGAGGAAGCAACTTCACTGGCATCCTAACAAGAACACTACAACAGTCAAGAAGAGAGATCAAAGCAAACAACTAGAAGGCCATCAAAACAAAAAGCACAGAAGCTCTCAGTCAAAGAATAGAGATCCAAAGAGTAATATAGTGGACAGTCCAACAAAGATGTCTTGCAACCCCTTAGAAAAAGTGGAAAAGAATGAGAGTTGTGCAATGTGTCGTGCTAATAGATTCATGATAGGTCGATTTATACAAACTCTCAAAGATCTTCATTCAGAGATGAAGAGTATAAACAACTATAAACAAATTGAAATTGAGAAGCAAAGAGAAGAGATTGAAGAGCTGAAGGACAAATGCAAGCATCTGGAGGATGCAGTAGACTACATCAACTCTCTGAATCAAATTCAACAAGGAGAAACTTCCTTCAGATACAACAAGAAAAAGGGAAAAAAAACCAGAGGAGTCAGTGAACCAATTTTGGTGAACAACATGCATCCATCCATCAATGCTGTGTAAATTTTGTTTGCTACTTGGGCAGTTTGTCAGACAATATGCTTTTTTAAATTTTCAGTTCTTTAGAAACAAGGTCTCACAAGCTGAGGTAGGGACTACGTTCCCATTTTGTACCTTTAGTAAAGACCATTTGCTTTCGGAATGTAATAGGAATTAGTCCTTCTTTTGTTCGTTTTATAATACAAAAGTAATCGACTATGTTAAAAAAAAAAACACAATCATCATCATTCTTGAGGTCGATAGAGATTATGTACAAGAATCACCTTTGTTGTTTCCTCTATATATGCTTCTTCTCATGCAAAGACTCTTTGGTCGCAACCATGTAGGCACGTCTCTCTCTTAAGGTCATCATTACAATTGACATAAAATATGAATACAAAAACTATACATGTACCAAACCCAACAAAGATTCATAAAAATCTCACAAAACAAACAAAGAACAAGGTAATATGCGTAGAGTGTGAGTAATTTCAACACACTCACCATCACTATTGAGGTTGGTAGCTCGATCATGTCCAATAATGACCTTTCCAACCTTGCCTCTGCCTCTGTATTTTTTTCTTCTCATCCAAAGACTCCTTAACTAAAATCATGCATATATCTCTCTCTTAGAGTCATTATTACAATTGATATAACTTATATACATACAAACTATACATGAACACAACAACAAAAAAAACTTCAGGAAAAAACTCACAAAACAATCAAAGAATAAGGGAATATGCATAGAAAGTAAGTAATTTTAACACATTGGCCATCACTATGAAGGCCAGTAGAGATCATGTCCAAAAATCACCATACCTCTACCATTGGATCTACTTCTTCTCATCCACAAACTGCTTGGCTGGAATCATATAGGTATATCTTTCTCTCAAAGTCATCATTACAATTGACATAATATATATATACACAAAATTTTTATATGAATACAATCCAATGTAACTTCACCAAAAAAAACTCATAATTTACACAAAAATAAAAAATAAAAAATAAATAATAAATAATAATAATTAAAAAAAACTGCCCTAACATTATTCAATATAGAGAAGACGCAAACTTTTTGGTTTTAAATTTAATCTACTTTTTATATTGTGTATAAATAGTTACCCTTAAATGGCCAAGATGGGTTCAACTTCCCTCCGGTTGAAACAAAAGGAGTATTTATAACATTGAGCCATGACCTGGAGAGTAAAATGTGACCATTTAAGCTATTATCACACCAGTGAATTTATTTACATTAAACTAAATATATAAAACAAAACAAAATGAAATAAAATGCAATATCTACTCCACATGTGGAATTATGCAAAATGAATTCCTCACACATGTATATTTCTAAATTTTACTTATGAATGATTATTTATATAGCCCATGCCAAAGGATTTTCATAAAGCAAGTTTTCTTCCTCACAATTTCCCATCCTTTCACTCAACACTACAATGAAAACATGGTGTGGCAAAGGTTTTAGCAGAGCTTTTCAGTGTTAAAAGATTTCCCAAAATTTTCAAAAACAACTTTTGCTCCAACTTCCATTATTCAGTGTAAAGGTTTTAGCGGAACCTTAAACAGAGGTTCCTTATGCTTAAAAAAAATTGGGGGTGGAGGTTATAGAAAAAGTTTTTAAAGCATCGTTATATCTAGTGTAATTAAAGAACTATTGCATAGAGATATAGTGTTGGGGGTGGAGGTTATAGAAAAAGTTTTTAAAGCATCGTTATATCTAGTGTAATTAAAGAACTATTGCATAGAGATATAGTTATTTTATTGTGAGTATGGGGTCTATAAAAATTATAAAAGATAGTATAGTTATTTTATTGTAAGCATTATTGTATAGTAAGGAAAAATTTAGGGGTTAATATTTATAGGTCGGTTAATTTCCATGTTTTTTTCCAAAAAATGATTATCAATTTCCATTTTTTCTAAAAATGATTTCCCTAAATTTTATAGTATAATATTATTTTATCTTAAAATTTACCAAATTTTTTTAGATATTATATACAAAATCATTAGAAATTTGAATATTTTTGCAAACATATAGCCAAATATTTTACATTTTGCATAGACTAATATGATTTGCCAAAATTTCTAAAATTTAAGATAAATTTACATCCTTAAAATTTTCTGCGATGCATTAAAAAATTATAAAGCACCAATACAATTTGTTTATAAAAAAACACTAATACATATGATATATAAATGATTAATATAACTGCAAGTTGTTGTTTAAAGCGATAATGCTTTAAAAAAACACTAATACATATGATATATAAATGATTAATATAACTGCAAGTTGTTGTTTAAAGCGATAATGCTTTTCACGATTGCAGCACTATTGCACTAATATAATCAATAGACACTCGGACACACTAATCATAAAAGCACACCGTTGTCTAATTTTATGGAGGAAATATTTAGTGAGTTGAAAAAAGTACAATGCTATATATTTTAATATTTTTTTTTTACAAAATTTAAATTAATTATTTAAAAATCAAATATTTTTATAATAAACAGGGTTTTTATATTTTAATTATTGCTTTTTGATATAGTGATTGCATTAACTGATTATCCATGATGTTAATTAGGTCTCTGTCCATTGTTACAATGTAAATTATCCTATATTAATTAATTCACAACACAACATTTTACAACATTCGACAATTTAATATAATTGAAAACCAAATTTATTATATATGATTAAGAAATTCATTCAAATAAAATCATACATTACAAATTTCCACAATAATCAAACGTAGCCAATATGTAATTGTTACACTTATTGGTAACCTATTTGCATCAAATTGGGACAATATATCTAATTTATTAAGCAAAATGTCAATATGTGATTGTTAAAATTATTGGTAAGATGTTGTTGAGGGTGTCAGTAGATGATGTCAAATTTAGGGGGGGATGTTGATTATCTTAGCACTGTGCTACACCTATGATGCCAGTGATGTCTTTTTTGCTTACGATGCATGTTGAGTGTTGGATGTGCAACCTAGTAGCCTATCTTTGAAGGAATTTTTCCTATAGGCACCTTGATAAAAATAACATGAAAAGTGTTTGGTTAGACATCTCCCTCAGAGAGATTTCCAATGGTATATGGTACTTAGTCGAACTCCTAAGGAAGAAGAAGAAGTGTGCATTTTAAGTCAACCAGTCCAAGCATGGTTCCAAACAGTCAAGGTTCCACAAGCACATAGGCCCCTCATTGTATTGGTGTCAAAAATTAGAAAGCACAAGCTTAAGAGGGAGTGTCAATGGTCGATGGGAAGTGAACTGGCAATCCATTAGTCACAGTGCCTAGTTGGAAGGGGCTTTGCGATAAGATCCAAGGAGTCTATCGTACCACCTGGCTTAAACATTTCACACAAAATAGGCGACGATTGACAAGTGGTGGGTTGGCATAGGCGAACCCCAATTCAATGTGGAAGCACAGGTAGTAACATATGGTAGTGACGTGGGTCAGGTAATGATGTGGCAATGCCAGGATGATGACATGTGGCACCTTTTTCAACACTTTTGGAAGGAGAAGTGGATGTTTAGCATGTGAAAAATGGCAAGTGACTGGTAGGACATGCGACAAGGTGTAATAGGTGGCGAGTCCTAATTGGTCCATGTAACATCGACGTGGAAAACTCTGTCCATCAAATCATCTGGTCTAAAAGGTGTTGTGAACACCGACGATCGACGAGCGATGAAGCAATAAACAGTAGAGTTTTACATCATCACGAAAGAAGGGGAAGTGAGAATATTTCCATTAGACTGCTTGGTCCACACACTGTTGCAACCACCATTAAGTGTTGAGTGGTGAAATGGAAAGGGAGAGAGCTCCCTATCATCAACAACAAACCAGAAAGTGAATACTTCATCTCTTAGACCACTTGGATAGATTTACTAAAGCAGGAACTGAACCTAGTGTAACAACCCTGGGTTAAAAGTTCGTGTAATAAAGTTAATAAAGGAAATATAAGACCAAGGTCATGGGACACATATTCCAAGATGAATGTTGAGAAAAACATCCTAGTGGGTGTTTATTCAATTTATTATGTCAAAGGGAAATTGGCAAATGCATTGAAAAGGAAAAGAGGCATTAATTGGCATTTATTTATGAAAACAAAGGAAAATAGGAGAAAAGGAAGGTGAAAGGTCACATCATTGCATGTAAGGAAAATTGAAGGAAAAATAGAGGAAAAAGAAGAAAATAGAGGCCACAATGATAAAAAGACTTTTGATGATCAATTCACAGCTTTTGTCAGTGTGTGAAACCTTTTGTCAGTTTTAGCTTGGAGCTCTCTCGATTCTCTCTCTCACACTTTGCACACTTAGAGAATTCTTGGAGCACTCTAGCATTGGATAAAGGATGGCAAAGGAAGGAAAAGAAAGCAAAGGAAAGCAAGGATCAAGCAAAGAATATTTGGATCAAGCAGCTACAACAAGATTACTTTGTAGGAATCGAGTTGCATGTATGATTTCCTTGCTAGTTTTGGCATGCATGTGTGTATTTGGTTCAGTTGCTATCATTGGCATGGGTTTTTCTAGGTGTGACAGTGTTTTCAGCCTTGCCTTGCCATTTTTGGATAGTCATGGTGTGATGGGGGTCTTTCATTTGGTTGAGCTTTGGATTGCCAAATGGTTTTGGAACCAGGGGAGGTGGTCTTAGGAAAATTCTCAAGGGCCTAAAAATCCATTGACTAGTTTTTGTAGGATTGCGGTAAAGCTCGAGGGTGGACACGGGTAAATTCCTCAAGGTATTGGTGAAGAAATTAGGAGGCATCCAAGCTTGTTTGGGCCTAGGAATCCCTTGACCAGTTTTAGTGAGATTGTGGTAAATCCCGGTAGTGTATGTTATTGTTTTGGGCCTAATGATCCCTTGACCAGTTTTGGTAGGATTGAGGCAAATCCTGGTTGCATAGGTGCTTTTTTTGGGCCTAGGATTCTCTTGACTGATTTTGGAGGGAATGCGGCAAAGCCTAGTTGTGTAGGTGCTTGTTTTGGGCCTAGGAGTCCCTTGACAGATTTTGGAGGGATTGCGGTAAAGCCAAAGGAAGCCCTAGATTTTTTATTGTGAGTCCCATATTCATGCTTGGAATGTGGCACGAGAGTGATTGGCTAAAAGAATTATTTGGTTCATCTCAATCTATGGTTGGTTGGTATGTGGAAGTCCCTAACTTGGTTCGCTTTTTCATATGTTAATAAGAGCTATTTTTCCTCTTATATTTCATGAGTATATATACTTGTTATTATGTGGCTTTGATGACTATACTATCATTGTTATTATTCTAGTTATATGTTGGTTATAAGCATGGTTTCATGACATATTCTAGTTATAGATATTATCATGTTTTGATTGGTAAATGGATGGTTATTGAATGCATGACCTAATAGATGTTATTGTAGCTATTATGAGAGGGAATTATACCTTCTTGATGATTTTTAGATAGGTATCAAACCCCTCTATTCAGATATGCATTCATGACTTGTAAATTACATGTTCACAATGTGGTTGAGAAAATCACTGTCATGGTTAGGCCTGGTTAGGTTAAGTCTTTTAGAAATTTTTGTATGAATGTCTGTCTCGATGTCATTTAGCATTATGGAAAGTCTCAGTGAGTTTTGGGGAGTGGGCTAGAGGTTGAACTGGAATTTAGGCTCAAAATCCAAGGCTGCATGCTCTGAACTGAACTTTTTGGGCTACAACCGTTGGGATGCAGGCTTGTGGGAGCAGTTGGAGGCTTCCAACTACATGTATGACTTGCTACAGGAGTGGTTGAGAGCCTAGGGTTGAGATAAAGAGGTATAGATCAGGGTTTGGCCACCAAGGGTGGTTGTTCAACCCCTTAGTGACTTGTAGCTCCTGTAGGAGGTGTTAAGTGGCTATTTTGTGGTCATTAGTCAGACCCACTTCCTTAAGCATATCTAGGAGGTCGGGTCATGTCATAGTAGCTCTCTATATCATGTTTACCTTGGTAGATTGGTGAAAGTGGGAGGTGTGGTTACATGGTGGTATAAGAGCATGGTTTAATTGGACTAAATGTGTAGAATGTGTTTGTCATGTATGCATGTCAGTTGTCTATGTGGTTGTTATGTCTGCATTGTCATGGGTATGGTTGTCGTACATGAGGTCATGGTATGCAATTGGTATTGTCATGCATGATGTCACTATATTGATATGATTATGTATATACATTTATAATGCTATTTTGGACTAACTTTGTAGATGAGATGTCCTCCCCTAAACATCATTGAGGTTTGTTGATTATGTTTGTATTTGGTTTATTTGACATGGTATGTTCACAAGAAGAAGAGGATCAAAACATGACTAGAAAAAAGGTCGATTACAGTTCATGAGACTCCCCTTATAGATCTCATGAGCAATCAAGAGATGAGTACTCTCCAGACATAGCAGAAACATTGAGAAGTTTAAATGTAGAAATATAAAGTTGCAAAGAAGATAATGACAAAATCATTAAGTCATAGGAAAGACTTGATAGTGCATAGGGGAAACAAGTAGAGGTTGTTGCATTCATCCTTCAGAGTTTGTCAGACATGCAAAGACAGGGGAAGCCACAAATCAGTTATGGACAAGAGGACAAGACTAATGGGGCATATGGAGGGAACATGTCGGATAGAGATGTCATGGTCAAAGATGGAAGGTTCTTGGGTATGCCAGATAGGAGAAGCAGTGGACATGGGTTCTTGATAATCATTGCTATCATCCTTAAATGAGGAGTGACAAGGGATATTTTGCAGATGAGTTCAAGAAATCCAAGCCACCTACATTTGATGACGAGTTGAAGAAACTAGAAGATGCACAGGCATGGTTTCTTGGAATGAAAAATTTCTTTGAGCTGTATGATTAAACAAAGAACATCAAGGCTAGGATAGCTATTTTCAGCCTCAAAGGGAAATCATACATTTGATGGGAAGATGTGAGACCATTAAGGGACTTTTGAGGTATAAAATGGGCCTCCTAAGAAAAATGTACAACCAAAATAAAATTTATAAGAACTATGGGATTCAAGATGATGATGTCAACCATGGGGGATGATTCACCATTTTTGGAGTAAAAAATAAAAATATTAAAAAATAATAAAATAATAAAACTACTTTTTCAACTCGTATTTTCAACTTATCTTCCTAAGGTTTTACTCCAATTTCGAGTGGGAGTACTCGGATGCAAAATTTATTTCCTCATCCAAGGAGTACCCATGTTGCATACTTTCGACTCACTCTACTACACAAAAAATGAGAAATACATTAAATAACGTGATTGCAATCACATTTTTCATATGTTTCTCATTTTTCATGTAGTAGGGTCTATTAAAAGTATGCAACATGGGTACTCCTTGGACGAGGAATCAAATTTTGCATCCAATGAGTGTTTCCACTCGAAATTTGAGTAAACCCATAGGGAGATAAGTTGAAAATACGAGTTGAAAAAATAGTTTTTTCTTTTTTCCCTCTAAAATTTGATGATGTAATCTAATCTTATTTTATTATTTCTACTATTATTTTATAATTTCCTTAGGAGGTCCATTTTAGACCTCAAAATTATCCTAATGGTGTCAAAGACATCAGTACAAAGGAGTTGAGTTAGCATGAGTTCAAAAGGATTTTCCAAAAAAATTACATGTCAGAGAGATACCATGATAGTAATTCCAAGGAATTCTATGAGCTGAAGATGGGATCGATGACAAATGAGGAATACATGACTAAGTTCTTGGATTTATTGAGGTATGTGTCGTATCTTAAGGATGAGAAAGCCAAAGTTCAAAGATTTGTCAGTGGATTACCATTAACATTCAAGGACCGTATTGAGTATGATGAGCCTCGATCACTGGAATAATTCATTGGGATGTTGAAGCAATGTTGTGAGAAATTTAAGTGTAAGACCAAATATAAGCAAGGTTGGAAAGGGAATGACAAGGCTGAAGGTAAATGGCCACTGAAGTGAACAAGACCTCAGGATGCAAGTGAGAAAGATAATATTTCTCCTTACAAGAAATTGAATGTAGTTGAGAAGGGACATCGGTCACAACCTTGAGAGAAAAAGAATAGAGGTGATGGTAGGAGACAGTTGCAGTATTGGATATGTGGCAAGGATCATCTCAAGAGGGATTTTCCATCATATCAAGGTGGTAGGACTCATACCTACAATGCTTAGGAGGCGCATACAGTTGGGGATGTTAGGAAGAGCATTCCTCAGATCTATGCAACATTGGATAATAGGCAAGTGGATCACCAGGCATCTATTATTGATATGGAAAATAATATTTGCGATCAAGTTGTTTCTATTTTAATTGATCTTGTATCTAATTATAGTTATGTTAACCCTGACTTGGTGGATAAGTAAGGTTTGAGAAAATAAGTGCATGCAGAGTCTTGGTTAGTGCAGTTGGCTACAGGGACTAAGAAAAGAGTTCATCATAGGATAAGAGCTTGTGCATTTGAGTTGAATGGTATGCCTATGTCAGCGCATCTGTATGTGCTTCCATTGCGTTTGTACAATATGCTTCTAGGTATGATTGGTTGTATATTCATAGGACTAAGCTGGATTGTTATGAAAGGGATATTGAGTTCTTAGATGACAATGGATAACAAATAATCTTGCAGGGTAAGAAGAAGGTGACATCAGTCAGAATGGTTACAACTATGCACACAAAGCGTAGTCTTAGGAAATGGTGTGTATTAGTTGCAGCACATGTTTCTAGTGATAAAGGTAAGGATGTTGAGGATGCGAAAGTATTGAAGAGGTACCTAGTTTTGCAGCAGTTTCAGGTTGCATTCCCAGAAAATATTTCAGAGTTGCCACCTCACAGGGAAGTGGACTTTTCTATTGAGTTGGTACCAGGGCCAACAGCATCATTAAAGGCACCTTATAGGATGAGAACTCTAGAGTTAGTGGAATTGAAGTTCCATTTGGAGGAAATGCTTGACAAGGGATACATTAGGTCAAGTGTGTCATTGGGTGCACCAACATTGTTTATGAAGAAGAAGGATGCTACTCTTAGGTTATGCATTGATTATAGGTAGTTGAACAAGGTGACGATTAAGAACAAGTATCCATTACCGAGGACTGATGACTTGTTTGACTAGTTGAAGGGATCATGAGTGTTCTCAAAGATTGATTTGAGATCGAGATATCATCAGGTACACATAAAAGAAGAGGTCCACATTTACAAGACTACTTTCTAGACCAGGTATGGGAATTATGAGTTTGTTGTGGTTCCTTTTGGTTTGACTAATGATCCAACTAATTTCATGTGTTTGATGAATAGTGTGTTGCATCCCGTTGACGTTGTTGGACTTGCCAACATGTCAGGGGATCTCCCTGGTAAGAAGTCCCAACTAGACCTCAAACTGTTCGGAGTAGGAGTCCCAATAGTGGGTAGTAAAGCAATGCCTTGAACGCAATAATGCACAGAGGTAAGTGTCATATATTTGTAAAACGCAAGTGCGTGACCTTGCAACGAGTCAAGTGAGATGCATGGGGGTTATAACGCACAAAGGGGAAACGAAAGTGTGTCCCTTAGAAGATTGTAATAGTACGCAGCCTGAAAGGAACACACGAGATGAATGACATCACAAGTTGGAAAGAAGAATAGTCCACAATCCAAAGTGATGGGTTTAACCAACAACACAATTACAACAAGATTCATACAATTGCATACAAAATAGTTCATACACAAATGTGTAAGTTAAATAACATACATTTCTAGAGCAACCAGAATAGTCCAACTACAATATCAACATATGCATGAAAATGCATTTGTTCTGTTATATATATATATATATATAAAGTGAAAGTTCCATCCATACATACACCATTGACAACCACTAGCCCCAATAGTGTAACATTAGAATCAACATTGTCTGCTCCTCCAAAGAGATGTACTCACTCTATGTTGTGGAGAAGCCAAGGCTCGTCACAATACTCTCCAAGCCTTCTCTATGCAATTCCTAGCCAAAATCTTGGCTCCCAAAAGCCCGTACTATGAGTTATGAGGTTCTATATATAGCAAAGGGTGGGGCGACCCTTGATATTCCCCTTTGACTCTTGGACTATCATCATGACTCTTCACATTACAACAGTGACTGTTGACATTCAACTAATGACACTTGGAATTTCACTTAAAACATACAATAATATAATTTCCACATATACCCATGTGGGACAAAAATAGGCTTGAGTCAGCCTAACAAGATAAACGACATCACTCAGGGTCTTGGGGAAATACCAACTCGGTAACCTTCTTGCGGTGATTTTTGGTGGCAAACTAATACCAAGCTTGGTACTGCAATATTGTGTCCTTGTACAGTTTGATGACATATTTGTCAAAGTAGACTCTTTCCTCCATGGCTTCCAAGTATATGGTTCTGAAACCTTTGTCCAGATCATCCTGAAGCATGCACAACATTGTCTTGAGTGTGGCTGGACCACTGCTGTACCTTTGCATGTTCTCTACACTGAGCTGCAAGTCATTGCTGGTGGCTACACACATCAACTGCTCTATGTACTTGTTGACATCCAACATGAATTGGTTCTTCCTCATGGCTTGGGTGAGGGTTTCGATGGAAGGGATCTTGTGCGTTCACACTGTGACATCCAGACTCTTGAACAACTGTGCATAAGAAGCCTCAATGCTGGTGATGAGCCGAGGGAGTTGCTCATAGTTCTAGATCAACATCTAAATCTGTTCTTTGTCTAGCTCAGTGTTTGGCTTAATCCTATTGTGCAAGTAAAGTGAGGCTCCTTTGTACCTCATTATCCATTCTTGCATGTGCACAATAGTAATGTGAATGTCTTTGAGAGTTTGGGTTGTTTGTGCACACTACTATTGAAAGCCGTATAGATGGACAACCACTTTATGCATGGTGAAAATTATTCTATACATTTTCCACGTGGTGGCCTCCAAAGTGGATATCTATGCCACTATTTCTTTCTTCAACTTTGCCATGGTGAATCCTATGGACTGCTCTGTTCTCTGCCTAGCCTCTTGCAAGTCCTTTGCCATTCGATCATTTTCCGCTATCAATAAATTGACCATTGAATTCATGGCTTCTACATATGCCTTAGAATCCTCGACCATGGAAACTGGATGTCTTCTAACATCTGGTAAAATCACCCTTTGTTCTGTGTGCGCAGGTGATGTATGATCATCCGGGAGATGATTTCTTTGTGCATTTACAAACCTATGTTGTGTCTCATCAAATGCCAAATTGTACACATCTATCTCCAAATCATCATTAAGGAGAACAAATTCTCCTTGCTTGCTCAAGACTAGTTGTGATTCTAGAGGTGGCTGAGACTGTGGTGCTATCTCGGATGCCCTCGACATAAGATCGATGTCTTGATTCTCTAGCTTTTGTTTCGTCTCCATGTCCATTGCCTCAACCAACTACTCAACCTCCTGAGAAAGTTCTTGAACCTACACTTGCTCATCCTATTCATCATCTGTTGGCAATTATGTTGTCTCAACCTGTATCTGCACAGTTTGCTCTATCAGTGCACCTTGTCCTTCTTCCTGTTCCTAATTCTACCTTTCTTCATTCTCTCTCCTCCTAAGCTATTGTTTTTCTTTCAACTTCTTCTTTATCTACTCCAACTTCCTCTCTGTTTCTCCCAAGATTTTCTTCTCCCTCTTTCTCTACGCTACTCTCCCATTGCGCTGCCGCCTCTTTACATCTATATCCAAAGCTACTCTTTCAACAAGGGAATCTTCTTTGAACTTGTAGCCTTGCTTAGCCTCTGCACTCTTGACAACCTTCCTCTTGCCTTTGTATTGTGCCAATTTTCTACTCACTACTTTTGTTTTTGTTTCTTCCTATGGTGTTGCTACTTGCAATGTTTCTTTCTATTCTACTTCCAAGACGATTGGTTCATTGAACCTAGAGGAGTTATAGCAATACCTCCAAGGATCTTGCTCTGGCCAATGACATGCTCCGTGGACCCATGGGAAGTACACCTTCACACAGTGGTTCTTGCATATGCAGTGAGGATCATCAAGATTGAAACTCTTGGTTTCGAATCCGAACTTCTTGAAGTCCTCGGTCTCGATATCTACATATTTTAAGGTACGAATCTCATACAACCAGATCAACAAAGGAAGAGTAGGCCATGGTACATTCTTGATAACCCTGTGGAAATGTGGTATGTAACCTCTTTCATGACAAAATTATCAGTGGAAAACCTCGATATCTCATGCAGAGGATTCTCCGCACCAAAATTCCTGATGAAGGTGCCACCCGGTGAGGCATACCAATATTCAATGTTGAGCAATGCCTGCATCGCTTCTTGGGACATGCAAGGTGGGTCCTATTCAAATATTATCTTGTACAGTGGGGTTATGAAGTGGTCAGACAACCTCGCCATGACTCCCTGGTAGGTGCACTCAGAGAGCAACTTGCAATAAACATTCATAGCTTCCTCTGATGGTGTCCATGTCCAACCCATGCCAAGAAACTGCTCTTGAGCACAGATTGCATCAAGCAGGTACATAGACATATCGAATATTTCTTGTCCATCCTTAGGTGGATTCCAAGAATTTTACACATACACTTTTAGCTGAAGAGACAACATGTTCAACCAGTTGAAAGGCCTTCCTTCATTCACCAATTGATCCAACATAACAACCCAACTCTGCGGGAAGGTCTCTGTGCTCTCTTGGCCATACAAGAAACATGAAAAGATGACCAAGAGTTGGTAAGACTTCCTGAGTGACTTCATCTTGTAGACTTGGTTGAGTGTTTTCCTAAACTTTGATGGCTCCTATACCCAATGCTTCAAGATATCTCTTGATTTCACATTGTTGTTGGGAGTGAAGAACAATGCATCCATGTAGTTCATCAACTGCAGCAAGTGATACATCTAATGGTAGTTTCCATCTTGAAGGTGGCAAGATGTGTTCCACTGGTGCTACTTAGTGTCATCATCTCGGGATCAGTATGTGAGACAACCCAGTGAATGATATCCACACACGAGAAGGCAGGGTACTTGCATGCAACCCTGTACAACCATAAATCATGAATGTTGACATAGACTTGTCAAACTTCCAGATCTTCCTTGAAAGTGTCAGCAAAATATGTCCTTTATTTCCTCCCATGTGATCTTCATGACCTTCTCTATGAACAACTATGTGTCTGCCTAGATGGGCAAGTTCATTGGCACCTGTTCAACCATGTCTCCAGCACTGCTCTCTACAGTGTCCTTTGATCCAACTCTTCTTGGAAACCATGATGCTTGTGCTAATGATATATTTCTCAACAACTGATGTACCTGGAGATAGAGAAGACACTCACGGAAAACAAATTTTAGTTTAAAAACACTCAAGGATTGATCATGCAACAAGCCGGGTGACTGTTGGGAAAGATTGCGCAGTAGTCACTCTCAGAGGCTGGGAGAATGTCAGTTGGAACTACGCATTGTGTAGTCTCAGCTGTCAGTGAGACCTGTTGCTTTCTGGAACTATGCAGAGCACAATCCAGCTGGTTTGACTGTGGGCTGGAACTGCACAATGCATAGTTCAACCGAGCTTGACTGCTGGCTCGGACTACGCATTGCACAATCCTAGTGGGCAAGGCTGGGCACTATCTCCTAGAACTGCGTAGAGCATAGATAGAGGCCAATGATAGGAAACTTCTGTATAATTCTTGAAGGCAAGGTAGAGCCTTGAGATCCAGGAATGCATAATGCATGCCAGGCAAAGCAAGATTTGAGCCAAGGCAACCCAGATCTGCCCAAGGGAAACTTGGAAATGAGTACATTTGAATGCATGAGCGAAGGATGGCACAGATAGGAGTGAATGATCATGCATGAAATCAAAACCAATGCAAGAGTCATTCAAACAAACAAATAATGAAGCTGGTGGGGAGAGTCGTCGCAATGACGACCGTTAGTGAAAAAAACAGTGTTATGCATGTGACGCTTAAGAAAGACAATGGAAAACTTGAAACAACTCTTATACAAGTTAAAACACACTAAAATTGCAATGGTCGTTAAACAAAACATGAAAAACAACACTCACACAAGCCAAGGAAATAAAAGAAACATAAAAAGTAGCAAAATACTAGTAAAGAAAAACTTACCCGCAAAAGATGCACCGACTCTGCCAAAGGTTCCTAGATGCCTTGGGAATCCCAGAGCTCCAAGATTGAATGCATGGAATGGTCTCTGGGGCATCATTTAAATAGATTTGGTATATTTAGGGTTTATGATGTGCATGCCACAAATCTAGGAAAAAGTGACAGTTGGTGGGGATTTTCTAAAATCAACTTGCATGTAACTCCTAGTGCTAAAAATAGATCCCTATTTTTTTTAGGGATGATTTTTTCTTTTTCTGGATAGTCTGCCATGCATGCATGAAAAGATTACATAGTTATGGAGGGCACTGGGCAACTTTCCAGCACATGCGTCGGGCAACAGCTAAAGGACTTCTTTTGCGCAATTCCTGGGCTGAGTGGCTCTGGATGCCTCTCATGATCTGTGCAATTTCCCAGATGAAGACAAGCTATCAGCTAGGTCTATGTAATTCCTGAGCCAAAGCCTAGTGTCTGGATGTTCTGTGCAATTTCTCTGAGCAAGGTTGTCTGTCAGATTGCTCTATGCATTTCTGGAGAGCAGGGTTGACTGCCAGGTTGTTCTGCGCAATTCCTGAGAGCAAGGATAGTTTCCCTCCAGGACCCAAGACAACACAAGAACTAGATGTAAACCAAGTCATGGGGTCAGCTTGTGGGTGGTTAGGAAAAAAAGTTAGCAAACACAACTTCAAAGTGAAGGATAACTTCAAATTAAAACACAAGTACCTGAGCAGTGCAAGACATGCTGCTAAGATTTTGAGGAGGGAGGCTCCAAAACAAAGTGAAGGAAAATTTTTGGAAGGTGGTTGTAGCCGCTATACCACATCATTATCTAGGCAAGTTTGTGATTGTATTCATTGATGATATATTGATATATTCTAAGAATGAGGAAGAGCATGCCAAACACTTAGTAATAGTATTGAGATTACTAAGAGAGCATAAGTTGTATGCCAAGTTTAGTAAGTGTAGTTTCTTTCAAATAGAGGTACATTACTTGGGATATGTTGTTTCCAAGGAAGACATAGCAGTGGATCTGGAAAAGGTAAGTTATCATGGAATGGGAAGCTCCTAGGAATGTGGATGAGGTTAGATATTTTATAGGATTAACAAGTTACTGATGAGCCCAAAAAATGGGTAACTTATTGGGCTCATTTTGCCTATTGTTCTCTGTTAATACACCATTCTTCATAGTTTATGCATGATTTTGAGTATATTTATGTTAATTGAATGAATGAGAATAGTCACTTGACCGTGAAGTCTAATACGTGCTTATTCAGATTTTTGGACATCTTTTGGACCAAGGTCAAGCATTTATGAGCCAGTTGATAGCCAAATATGAGGGAACAAGGCTGAGGATTTGTAGTAAGGGTGTCTCTTGCACTAAATGGCCCCTTCCTCGAGTTCTCCACCATCAGCTCAGAGTTCAGCAGCCCATTGAAGATGATCCCCAAGGGCAGCTGAGCAACTTTTGTGAAGTGGCTGATGACTTGCAGTTTTGAGCAGCCAAGCCCCTTGAGTTAAGGAGGGCTATTGGAGGTCCTCGTAGTGCATAAATAGGAAGGCTTCCAACCTTTGTAGGTTAGCTTTTGAACAGTTGTATTTTCGCACTTTAGTGCTGCTCTACCTTCTAGCCCATTTTGGAGCTTTTGCTGTAAACATTTTTGTGACATGGTTATTTTTTGAGTAATGGAGATCAGTTTCATTTTGCATCAGCTCTGAGCTTTTTATTAGGAGGCTGTATCTCTTGGAGTTGGGCCCAACCCAAGTGCTAGTACCTCCTTTTGTATACTTGTATATGTTTTTGCTGCATTCCTAGAATAATTTCTGCTACTTAGATTAACATAGTGCTTTGTTACTTAGGTCATTTTTGATGATTGAAATAGATTTTCATGTTCAGGTTGATTTGATAGGTTGGTAACAGAAAATATCTTCAAAAAATGCCATCAAGAAACCCTTGATCTCACCTCTCCCTCCTCGGGACCATGAGCTGAGATCAAGGTGTCCTTGCTGCCACAAAAACGTTGTTCTTGCTTCTTCATGCAATTGCTAGTGTTAGATTCTTAGTGCAAAAGTTGATACCAGTTGTGATTACATGTCTAGATATGTTCTTGCTTCATTTTCATAGTTATCTTACATGATTTTCTACCAATAAAGTTCTGTTCATCATGATTGCTGGGTTTCTAGGTCAAATTAGGTCAAGATAGCTAGATCTTTGGTTTTCATAGTCTTTGTTTGATTAGTTTTGAGAAATAGTGTACAGATCACATGTAATACATCCCTGCCTATCCTTCCTTCATCATACAACCTGCTCCAACCCCAACTTCCAGATTCTTTCCCTTCATTTGGCACACTTCTCCAATTTGACCTAATTTCTACATTCTTGTGCAACATTTCTCCCTCCATCCTTGACGAATCCAACCACCCTAATCACTCCTTAGCCTCATTTACTAGGTCCTAGACCTCTTCACAGCCTCATCCAACCTCCATTTACACTTTCCCACCTATTTTCCTCCATCAACCCTCAAAAATCCTCTCTCGGCTCTTCCTGTAGAGCCCCTGCAGACTTCCTGTAGAAGATCACATGGGTAGTTTCTCGAGATATGATCACTGTGAAACTCTCTAGAAGGGTGCCAGGGACCCCTTAGGCCCTCTTCTTACCTTCCCAACCACCTGCAAGTGCCTACCCCATCTCCTTTCGTCAATCAAACTCTGCAATAGTCAAAAACAGTTAAAGAACATGCATAATAATTCTGCAAAATTACTCAAAAATACAAAAAGATGTTTTTTTTTTTCAGATTTTACTTCAGAAGTAGCTTAGACACATTCATTTTACCTTTCAAAGAGTCAATGGCATCAGTAGCTTTCATCTCTTTTCTTGCACCAGTAGGGTTAGTTGGTAAAACTAGGGTTTGCATTTCTTTTCCAGCTTTCAACTTCTTTCTGCAAGTAGACTAGCCTCCTTTGAGTTAGCTTTGATCCATCACAATTAAAAGCTTCTTCTAAGAGCTCATAGAAGTTGGCTTAAGCTCCTAGCGGACTTGTGCCAACTGATCAAGTGATAGCCTGCGGTAAGAGCTAGTACTTGTGCATATAGCACTGTCGCTTCCAAGTTTGTTACGAACTACCGGGTTGATAAAAGTAAAGAAGGGAGTCCCAGGAGTTGCAGCATTATTGCTACAATACTAGAGCCCACCATCTTTTTGGCGTCATTGCTGGGGAAGCGTCAGAGTATTTGTGATTACTTCTTTTCTTCTATTTTCTACTACAACCTTCTGCTCAGTAGTTTATTTCAGCAAGCGTAGAGTAGTTGTTTCATTTCCATTTTGCAATTTCATTTCCACAAAAGTAGATTAGACATTTCTTGCTTTCCTAGACTAGCATTTCAATTCGGCAAGTGTAAATTAGCATTTCAATTCAGCAATTTCATTTCTGCAAGTGTAGCTTAGCATTTCCTTTCTGCAATTTCATTTCAGCAAGATAGATTTAGTTAGTTTTAGTTCAATCCATTTCAGTTTTGCAGGTACAAGAAGAAAAAGCAAAAATTAACCAAAAATATTTCATTTTCATGCCTTGTAGGAATATAGACCATACAAGAAAATTCTTACCCAACACCCCCACCACATCACTGAGTCACCCTTCTCTCTTCTTCAGTGGCAGTGATCCAGAAGAACCTATAGGTGAACCTCCAGAGGTATACGAAGACCCTATAAAAGAAGAAGAGCAAGAAAACATTCCTCCTAAGACCATGGCTGAACACAGGAACGGTATAGGGAATGAGGAAAGAATAGAAGGTGCCTTTCCCATCTGAGAGACAAATGGGGACACAAAAATGAAAAACATAAGTCCCTCAGCCTTACCTCACCTCCATGGATTGACCACTGAAGACCCTGACACCTTCTTGTTTGAGTTTGCTGTCCTTTGTCAAACTTATGACTATGCAAAAGATGAGCAAAAGTTGAAACTCTTTCCTTTGACCCTCAAGGATGCAGCACTACGCTGGTTCATGTGGTTACCTGGAAACAATATCACAACTTGGGCTCAAATGTAGCAAGCCTTTAACAACAAATACTGGGACTACTATAGGTTAAAGGAAACGAAGGGAGAAATATTTCGAATGACTATGGGAAGTGATGAGTCTCTGGAAGACTATGAAGAAAGGTTCCAACTTAGTTATAAAAGGGCTAGGTGCACACTTGACCCCGAATCTCTGAAGTTGGTTCTGCTCCAAGGAGTCCTTGAAGACCTTCTAGATACCCTCCATTTTCTAGCTGGAGGAGACATCTACCAACTACCTTATGAGGACATAAAGACTGTGTTTATAAACCATTCTAGGGCAGCGTAGAAAAGAGGTAGGGGGAATCCACTTTTAGCTAGTGCAACCTTCTCCAAACATGAGTTTACAAATCAGATGGAAGACCTTAAAAGCGAGGTGAGACAGACCATTGCCATGCAACTGGATACTTTCCAAATCCAACAGAAGAAAGAGGAAGCTGAGAGGGCTTTGGCCATCTTTTGTCCCAGATGTACAAGGAAGCATCCTAAGAACAAGTGTCCATTGCACTCAGTAGACGTATGTTTCGTTTGTGAGGAAGACCACCCTACAAACCAGTGCCCAACCTTACCCGGACTTAAAGCTGTGTACCAAGGGGCTTAAGGAGCCATTGAACCACTCTACTTCCTTAACCAAAGGAGACCACATCTATCTAGACCTTACCAGCAGGGGATGCAAGGGAAATCCCAAACATATTACAACCCCAACCAATCCAATCACATACCTTCTTGGGGTCCCCCCACTCATGCTTCCTGGTCCGCACCCCCTCCTTGGTCATATCCACCTCAATACCATACTCAACCTGCTGCTCATTCGTTTCATTCTCATGTTTAGCCAAAACCTCAGTGGAATGCACCGCAACAGGGGTGGAGGCCCCAGTACAACTCTCCTCTCGCCATTTTGCCTCCACCAATTTCTCAACCACAACCATTACCTCCTGCTCCTCCGAGACAACCCTAGATTCCTGCTCAACCGAACCTGAACCCCAAAAACAGACAGGCCCAACAGGTGTATACTAGAGAGACAACATGCCCTACCTATGCTGTGGAGATTCAGGATATCAACCTACGATCTGTGAAGGTCCTTCCAGATCGTCAACCTCCTCCCCCAGAGGATGAAGAAGAGAAATAGGAAAGTGAACCCAAAGCCATTCCACCCTTTCCTAAGATACTAACTGGAAACACGTAACCAAACCCAGAAGAGACTAAACTTCTAGGAGAACTTAAACAACTGTGTGTAAGAATACCACTTCTCCAGGCCATCAAAGATGTACCAATATACAACAAATTGATTAAAGAGAAGTGTTTCAGGAACCCAGGCAGGCACAAGAGAGATGCCCTAACTATCAATGTCATAGGACAACTGTCTGACCTAATGTTGGGACAAGTAATCTGTCTAAAATATTTGGACCCTGGGAGTCCTGTAGTGGATGTCCACGTCAATGGCACCATAATCCCTCACACCCTGATTGATCTATGGGCTGCCATTAATGTGATGACCAGGGACACCATGCTCAAACTTAACCTTCAGGGTTCCCTGAGAAAGACCTAGACAGTACTGCAGTTAGCAGACCGCTCCACCGTGACTCCCGAAGGGATTGTGGAAGATGTCCTGGTCTCTGTTGATTCTTGGGAGTACCATGCAGACCTTTTGGTCCTTCAGCCAAAGGCAAAACTCACTGGATACCCCCTCATTTTAGGAAGGCCTTGGTTAGCTACTACAAATTCTTACATTAGTTGTCGAGCTGGGAGCATGACCGTTAAGAATGGGCCAATGTCCAAATATATAGTCCTATATCCTCCTGCCCAACCTTTGCTCGAACATGACTTACCTCTTTGGTTGGAGGAGGAAGATGAGGATGAAGTATACTCTGCACCAATGTGCACAGTGGAAGCCACTCGGGGAGGTCCTCAAACCGAGGATGACTTTATTGAGAATTTAATCCAAAATCCACCTCCCAGTGTGCTGCCATTAAAATAGTTAGTAGGAGACACCCAAGCCAGTGCTTTAGGGGATCTCTGTGTGGCTGATCTCACCTCTTCTCAAGTTAAGAATGTGGAATTTGGCCCTGAAAGAACCTTGAAGATCAACTCGTCCCTATCTCCCTATCAAGAGAAGGAGCTGTGTAGCTTGTTGAACCGCCATTTGGATGCTTTTGCTTGGAGCTACAATGAGATGAAGGGAGTCCACCCTTCAGTCTATACCCATCACATTTACATTAAAGAGGATTGTAAACCAGTTAGGCAGCCTCAGAGGAGAATGAATCTAGCCCTTAAAGACATTGTCAAAGAAGAACTGCAAAAGTTGTTGGATGCAAGATTCATCTACCCCATCTCTGACAGTGAGTGGGTTTCTCCTCTGGTGCTTGTACCCAAGAAAAATGGGAAGTGGAGAATCTATGTAGATTATCGAGAACTTAACAAAGCCACCAAGAAGGACCATTTGCCTTTGCCTTTCATAGATCAAGTGTTAGATGGGCTGGCAGGGAAGAAGTTCTTTTCTTTCCTAGATGGGTTCAGCGAGTATAATCAGATCCAAATCAGCCTGAAAAACCAAGATAAGACCACTTTCACTTGTCCATGGGGTACCTTTGCCTACTGGGTCCTTCCCTTTGGGTTATGCAATGCTCCTGCCACTTTCTAGAGAGCAGTACTGAGCATATTCGCTGAGCTGGTTCATGATTCAGTGGAAATCTATATGGATGACTTTACCCCTTATGGGTCCAAATTCCAAGAAGCATTGTCTAACCTGGGAAAAGTTTTAACCAAGTTTATTGAGATGAACCTATCCCCCAGTCCTGAAAAATGTGAGTTCCTGATGACTGAAGGGACCGTGCTAGGTCATACAATTTCTCGGCAAGGCTTATAGTTGGATCCCAACAAGATTGCTATCGTCCAAAGCGTTCCACCTCCTCAAAAGGTAAGGGATGTTTGGAGTTTTTTAGGCTTAGTGGGATATTATAGAAGGTTCATTAAAGATTTCTGTAAGCTGGCCTCTCCATTATTTAGTATTTTGGGGAAAGATGTTGAGCTTATATGGACAGACAACTGTCAAGAGGCTCTAGATGTGTTGAACGATAAGCTGGTAACTGCCCCAATCTTGAGAGGTCCAAACTGGGCCCTACCTTTCCACATTCACACAGATGCTTCAAACAAAGCTATAGGAGCAGCCTTAGGACAAGTTTAAGAGAAGCTACCATATGCCATATATTTTGTCAATAAAAACTTGTCCAAGGCAGAATTAAACTATACGGTAACCGAGATAGAGCTCCTAGCTGTAGTCCATTCCCTCAACAAGTTTAGACATTACATCACTAGTTATCAAACATTCGTACACACTGATCAGGCTGCAATTAGGTATTTGATGAATAAACCTGATGTAAATGCTCGTATCATTAGATGGTTACTTTTATTGCAACAATTTGATTTGACCATTGTTGACAAGCCAGGTAAGGAAAATGTTGTTGTTGATTTTCTGTCTAGACTAGATTTTCCTGCAAGAGAAGAAGGGGTAGTGGATGATCAACTCCCAGATGAACACGTGTTTGCTCTTTCAGTACTCTCGCCGTGGTTTGTTGATATAGCGAATTACTTGGTTTCAACACAATTCCCGCCACACCTATCCTCAAAAGAGAAGAGAAAGATCGTGAGGAAAAGCACCCCATTCACTTGGATTGGGGGCAACCTATTGAAACTTGGCCTGGATCAGATTTTGAGGCATTGTGTCAGGGAGGAGGAAGTTTTTGACATCCTCCTGACCTGTCATGATGGGCCCTATGGAGGCCACTTTGCAGCAAAGATACCACTTTCAAAATTCTACAAGCAGGCTACTATTGGCCCACTCTTCATCAAGATGTCAGAAGATACATCAGCCAATGTGACCGATGTCAAAGGATGGGGAAACCGATTCCAAGGGATGAAATGCCCCTCCAACCTCAAGTGACTTTCGAGCCACTTGAGAAGCGGGGCATGGACTTTGTGGGTCCTATCAACCCTCCTTCAAGACAAAAGTCTTACATCATTGTGTGCACAGAATACCTGAAAAAGTGGGCAGAAACAAAGGCAATCAATGCAGCAACAGAAGAAAAAGTGGTTGATTTTTTGAGGGAAAATATCTTCTATAAATTTGGCTACCTAAGAGAATTAGTCACAGATCAAGGGAGCCAGTTTACCTCTAACCTGATTGAATACCTGCTTGCTCATCACAAGATTAAGCACGGAACTTCCACCCCTTATCATCCGCAAGAAAATGGGTAGGTGGAAGTCACTAATAGGTCTTTGGAAGAGATCTTGACTAAAGTGGTGAGCAACAGCAGAAAATATTTGGCAGATCGCTTGGTTGAGGCCACCTAGGCCTACAACACCACTTGGAAAATAACAACAGGATTCACAACTTATGAGCTGGTCTATGGGAAGAAGGCTTTGCTATCCATAGAATTTGAATACAACACATTGAAGTTGGTAGCTCAACTAGACCTAGATCTCAGCCATGCACAATAGGAAAGACGGCTTCAGCTGAATGGACTAGATGAACAAAGAATGCACGCCCTCCTCCACTCAGAGGTAGTCCAACTTCAAAGAAAAATATGGCATGACTGACACCTTAAAGAGAAGCAATTTCAGCCAGGAGATTGGGCACTGTTATATGATTCAAGATACAAGGATTTCAAAGGGAAGCTGAGGACAAGATGGCTGGGACCATATACAGTGGAGAAATGTAATGACAATGGTTTAGTCCTTATCAGGACCATTGATGAAGAAGCCATCCCCATGCTCGTTAATGGGCATCGTTTGAATATCTACATGAAGCCCCTTTCTAAGTAGGGGTTCATTGAAACGCTGGATAAATCAGTGCTGGTAGTGGAGTAGGGCCCTGTCTCTACTCCACCCACACCCTGATCATCAAAAAAAAAAAATCAATAAGAGAAAAAAATAGAAAAAGAATAAAAAGATCCTTGGGTGAAAACCTCTTAGAGGTGCCCGCGGTAGACAATGAGGGTGAAAACCTCCTGGAGGCACCCCAGCTGTCTCTCTCTCAAAAAAAAAAGAAAAAAAGAAAAAGAGAAAAAAGAAAAGAAAAAGAAAAAAACAAGAATAGACCAAATTTCTATTCAATAATTACAGGTTGCGGGGAAGACATTTCAGGTTAAGAGGGTCGTGCAAAACAAGGACAGAGGTCAGCACCAGGCTGCGAGCATCGCTCACAAACACTTCCTCCATGACAACTCCCCTTTCTTAAGATTTGATCTCATTTGGGCCAAGATTTCACCTTCTACAAGAAGTTCTGTATCTTCTACAGGAAGTTCTATGTCTTCTACAGGAAGATCCCGTAGAACCTTCAGACAGGCCAGAATTGATGTTGGGAGGGAATCTGAAGGTTGGAATCTGCCTATTAGGCTTGCAAACACCCCTATTTACATCCATCACCATATGTCACCCTGTTTCATCTCTTTACACCTTCGTTGTTTTCACCCTGTTATTCGTTCCTACATAGTCACACACAAAAAAACCTTGTTTTCTTCATACTGCTAGCAAGAAATTTTAGTGACAAATCAAGCAGTAGTGTCTCACTCACCATACCTGTCGATATCCATCTAGATTCCTCATTAGTTGAATCCCTCATCAGTAGTATAGTCCTGCTCATTTTATCTTGCATTCCAGGAGGAGAAGCAGCTACAGGACATCCTACAGGAATCCTGTAGCAGCTGATCCCTCTAGAAGACATACTCTAGAGACAAGGGCGACCGAAAATGACAAAGGAGAAATGCAAAGGGTTCATCTTGAATGTGAGAATATCATCAGCAGCTGAAGCCAAGCAAAACCTGGGCATGCAGTGACAACAAACAAGGAATAGGTTCCAAGACCCGAAGTCTGCATAATGTGGCCGTGACCACACAGGTAAGTGCCTAAACTCATTTGTCAATTGCATAAACTATATTTTAAAAGCTACATGCCTATGGGAATGGTTCGGATTGAGTGGAATTGGTGGCCAGTCAACTGGCCACCCTCGACCAGTTACATAGCCTTGTGGGATCTGAACGAGCGCAGTTACATTCAAAATTGCCGACGAAATGTGCAGCCAGCAAATGTGGAGTGTCCATTTAGGGAGAAATCGTCAGGACTGGTAGTGGTGGCAGTGGTTAACGGCAGAGGGGAGGTGATGGTGGTCAGAAACACGCAGAGAAATTATGGCCGTGACGCCGAATCAACGGTTAGGTCCAGCCACCTCATTCCCTCACCACGACTCATGCCGCAGTTAAAAGATGCTCGGCTAAAACTCACACCACCTTCTGTTCATTTTTCACTTGCAACGTC
Organism: Pinus tabuliformis; assembly: GCA_031772625.1. NCBI lineage: Eukaryota > Viridiplantae > Streptophyta > Pinopsida > Pinales > Pinaceae > Pinus > Pinus tabuliformis. Next base: position 1,878,647,295 of record CM062819.1, on the reverse strand, counting down.
CTCAACTGGAGTAGGCATCTTCCGCTTCCAAAAACTGTTAACCAGTCCTCCTCCACCGGTTTTTCTACCAGTTTTCGAAAATCTCCCACGTATTGGGCTTGCTCAGAGGCACAATGACATTCTATAGGAATCGGGGGGTCTTCTACAAGAAGAGTTCTACAGGAAAGATTGCACAACTTTTCGGAGCAGGGAAACCTGGGATTTTTCTTTGTCGAACTTGGAGCTCCGAACGAGGTAGGCTCGAAAAAAATCCTCTATGCATGGTATGTTTTGCAAAGGTGGTGAATTGAACGACATCATGTTGGGAAATTAGAGAAAAAATCTGCTTGTGAATTGGAACTAAAACGTTTTCCTGTTTATTGCACTGGGTTTCCCAGTTGTTTCTGCATCAAGATTCTCCTCCATGTTTCCTTTAAAAAAAAAAAATTCTCTTGTAGGGAAGATATATGCAGCTGTGGGGGCCAGGCTGTGTATGAAAATTTTTTGAATGTGCATATCTGTATGTGTGCTGAGAAGAAAACTTGATCTCTATACTCTGTTTGTAGAAACAAAATTATTCCTTTCATAAACAGATAACCGAGTTCTGTGTAACAATAGTCTTAAAACTAGGGAATTGTTGCTAATTGATATTGGACACCTGAGAAATTCCTTCTTGAGTTCAGGGGGAAACCATAAACAACATTCCCTTTTCTGGTTAAAGCATAAAAAGATCACTCTCACCATGCCAGGGGGATTCATAAGGAAAGAACCCTCAGACTCTAGTAAACTGCATGAGCATCCTGAGGTGGTGGACCTTTTCACCCAAGCCAATTGGATGTCCTTCTTTAACAAAATTCAGGGTCATGATGAGGAGATAATTGAGGAATTTTTAATGTCCCTGAGACCTCAATCAAAGACACATGACACAGTTAGTTTTACGGGTTTGACCCTAGAACTTACCCCTGAGCTCATCAGTCGAGTTACTGGTCTACCATTAGGGCTCCCTTGGAGCAAAGAAGAGAGGTCATTGGCCAAGCTGCCAAGAAGTCATTCTTTCTACCCACGGAGCATCCTGTAGAAGAAAAAAAGGGGTTAGAAGAACCAGCTTGCCTCGTCTCTGGAGTGAAGTCAGTTTCCAAATTATGAAGTACGTCACATGTGAAGGAAGGTTTAGCATCATCTATGGATATCATTTTAGGTTGCTGTGTGAACTAAGCCATGGAATTGACTCGCCTCCAGACAAGAAAATGAGCATCCCTTATTTTCTTTTTCAGTCACTAATTGAATGTGGAACAAAGCTAAATGAAGGGATCCCGAATCAATTGGCTCATCATGGGCTCATCAAACTATTGGTGGAAGATGCCTTGCACACCTACACTGTCCCCATATCTTGGGAAATCTTCCGAAACATGTCTAGGGATGACAATATTATAATTTTGGCCGGAAACATCACCTCATCCAGTAGTGAGGAGGGAGAACACACTGAAGAAGGTGAGAAAACCAATGGTGAAGGAACAAAGGACATTCAAGCACAGCAAGAATAGAAAGAAAAAGGAGAAATGGGCCAGATTGCTGAGCCTAAAATAGGGGAAGAAACAACAATAAAAACACCATGCGAAAAGAGGATGCAGAGTAGAACAGAGAAGGCCGAAAAATCCCAAATGAAGGCTACCATAGCCAAAGCAGGCACACAGAAAGAAAAGGAAAAGACACACCCTGAAATCTCAGCAACACAAACAGAAACAATTGACACAGGGATTTCTACAGGAAGCAGGGAAAAAGAATAGCAAGAGGAGAAATCACTTGAGATATTGGCAAGGGAGGTAGCAGCTGTGCTTGCTGCCTTAAGCACACCTCCAAAACAAAAATGGAAGAGAAAGATGCAAACCTCCATGTACTTTAAGGCAAGGAGGAGCACATGGATGAAAGTGGGTAGACCCCAGCCACAGTCAAAAGAGCCAATTGTCATTCAGGACACAACAGCTAAACCAAAAGAAGAGTCTCCTTCAAAGATGTCTATCACCTATTAACGAGGAAGCCCAAAAACCTCCACCTGGAGAGAGAGAATTAAGATGATGGACTCAAAGATAGCTCTATAGGAAGCTAAGATGTCTCTACACGAAACTCTGGGTAAGTTAAAAGAGACCGAGAAATTGGAGGAAAAGATAGCCAAATCATCACAGGGAGAGGGAGAGACCGAGAAGATACTGGAACCAAGCCCTCGGCCTAGCTTGGGCTCATACTACAACCTTTTAGAGGGTGGGAAAATCATCTCATAGAAATTTGTTGTGCCACTCTTCTTTGCATTGGAACAAGAGAGGATCAGAAAACACACATGGATGAAAATTGCCAAATCTAAGGGAATTGATGACATAGGCCACATGGAGGAGAAGTTAAAAGAGTTAAGAGGAGAACTGGCCATGGTCAGGCATTTAGAAAGCTACAAAAGAGCCCAGCTGCAGAAGGAGAATGAGCTGCTAAGAAAACAGTTGCAGCTACAAGAAGTCCACAAGGAAGGTAGCTTGCCCATTTTTGGAGGGCAACAACAACAAGAAGGACCTCCACCAGACAAGGAAACAACTGAGAAACAACAGAAGGTGGCAGAGCTACAAACTAATGTGGAGATGCTCACAAAACTGCTGCAATAATAGGAGTCTCAGGAGGCAAACAAGATACAGGGTTTAAAACAATAGTTGCAAGAAAAAGACGCCCAGGTGGCCTGCATGGCCAACTGGGCAGTAGAAGCCTTGAAATGTAGGCAACCTGCCAAGTCATATGCGTTATATCTTAAAGATCAATGGTTGCAGTTCTAGATTAACACCTTGGCCCAAAGGGGCACCATTCCATTTCAGAATTACCATCAATTCATGGCTTTATGTGATAGTAGCTCAACAGAAGATAAGGCCAAGTTATTAGAATTCTATTTACACAACTTGGCCCTTCCAAACATGAATCTGTGGGACCCCAATGCTTCATTAGGGGATGTGCAACTCATGGCCATGGCCTCTTGGTTAAACCATGAGGAAAAGAGGGCAGTAGAAATTCAGAATGTTATGGACAGGGAGCTACGGGAGCCACTCATGATCAGAGCAGAACTAGAAGATCCCTTAGCTTTAGTGTATGCCCATCAGCAACTTGCCAACAACCCCCAGGTTCACCCAGATTACATTGAAAGACAAGCTCAGGCCATTGCTCACTTTGAGGACATGGAAAGACTGTTGGGGGATAACTGCATTCATGCTTGCACAAGGAGATGGAACACACTGTCCCACAGTCTGAAAATCAGAGAATACCACTCCCCAACAAGGATGAGGGAGGCCTTGGCAAGAGTACCACTCTATAAACAGTCAATGCAAAATCTACAGGACAACTGGATCGGCTTAAAGCTTAGTCCTCCATTGCTTTTAGGACTGCTGGAAGGGGTCTAAGAAGAAGAAGAGCACAGGAAATGGGAGGTGTTAGAGCCTAGATTTTCCTCAAGCTAAAAAGGAAAGCTTCTAGGTTCAACATCAAGCCACGCTTAGCCTCGTAGCTAGCCCTACGAGGACAGGAGAGGGCTCTCTCTGGGTCAATCTCAGCGAAAAGTGTTTCAATGGGGCTTGAGATGACATAAAATGGGAACTGATTTTAGGCTAGTAAATAGATATAAAAGAGGTAATTTATTGAATGAATGAATTTTTTGGGTTGTATAAGACAAAGAACAACATGAGCTGGGAAATTAAATTAAATACATAGAGTATTTCGTGAGGCAAGATAGGCAGGAGGTTTAGCAATCAAATTTAAATAATATGGAGTGGAAAGACTGTTGAGAAACTAAAAAGGGCATACACATGAATCCTTTTCAGACAGAAGAAGAAACATAAAGTATGAATGCTTTACAAGGAAGAGCATAAACTAGATTCTACCTTTCTTACTTAATTGCATTCAACTAGAAATGATTATGAATGGATGGTAAAACATAACAAGGTACATATGAAACAGAAAGAAGAAACAAATGCTAAACTCATAACACAGGAATCTCATGAATCAGAGTTGCATCATTTCATTAATTCTCTGCCAAAACTATACAGTGAAGCGCTGAGTTTTTCCTCCACCCTTTTCCGAGAACTCCAACCCTTTACAAAATGATTTTCCATATATTAAATAAGTCTAGAGGTGGGAAAACAGATCGACACAAATAGGGAGCCGTTTAACATCATTAACAAACAGGAGCCAATCATCTTTTCTGAAGATAAGCAGCGTTACATTTTCTACTCGAATTTGTTGATGACCAATGAAGAGGTGAAATCTGTAGGCGCAAATCCCATGAAATCCTGACTGAGGACAAAAATAGGCCTCCAATCCTATTTTTCTGCTGTTGTAGATTTCTCCGTTTTAATTTAGGCTTTCGGTCTATTCGCTTCCACTTACCGCTTGAATAAAACCAATTTTAATAAAAATAGAAAAACACACCCATAATGATAGCGACAAAAATGAATTGAATGGGGTTCCCCAACCATGGTAACTAACAGCCTTTAATTTTCCATGACCTAAAGGAAGCATGTAAATTATAACCCCATGATCGCTTCCTTGCTGAATATTGAGAACTCCATTGAGCAATACACGTTCATAATAATCAGCATATGCCATTTTTTAGTCCAGTGAAATAGATGACGAGCAACCTTCAACATGTTGTAAGTAGTACAAGACTCTGCATTTTCAGTTTGAGCTTGCAAGACGGTTTGGATTAAACCAAAATTCACCAGTAGATGTTCCACCAGCAGCATAACTATATGAAGAATTAACAATATTCATGAAGTATGGGCCGATTTCCTTATATAAAGGGTCACCTATTATTTCATATCTCATTTGAGCAGAAAAAACTGAGTCAACTTGAGTTTTAGGGAGCAATGACTGAAAATTAGCGTTTCCGGCATGTGCATCGTGCACCAAACCCAACGCACCGTGCACGTGTAATTTTACACTGCGGAAAATGGCCCTATGCGCCGCGCATGCCTAGTGCGTCGTGCCACTTAGCCACGCGCCGCGCACCAAAATTTACACACAGTTTGCCTTCAATTTTATCTACATTGCTCCTCCACATTTCCACTTTAGCTCTTTCACAGGAGTCCTCCTCCAACAGTTCTTTGTTGCTCCACATCGTCCTTCACCATCCGAATCTGAAACTAAGTAGCTCCTGAATGACTCTGATCGACTACTTACACCATGGCAAGCAAGATATGAAAGACTTATGGCTTCACAACATCGACTAAAAAATGGCAGCATACGCCTCATCTTTGATAAACCAAATTTAACACACGACAATGGTCCTGGAAGATAATTAAAACATGCCGTAACACTGGATGAAAGTGGATCTCGCTCCCTTCTTTTCCAAATCTGGCAAATCCATGTGCGTTATTGGCAATCTGGGGGAATTGTGAGAAGTTTCGAGCCTCTAGCTCTATGCGCCGTGTGGTAGGCCCAATGCGCCACGCGTGCCATGTGCACCGCGCCCATTGGAAAATACACAGTGGCAGGAGGCCCTGTGCACCGCGACCTCCCAATGCGTCGTGCCTTCTCCCAATGCGCCGCGCGCACTCCAAACACACAATCTCAGCTTTAAACTCACAGTTTCGGCTTCTTCACAATTCACCTCGGCTTCTTTACCCTGGAACATATTTTTGTTGGAACTGATGAAGTCGAAGAATCATTATCCATAGTCAAGTCCTCTCTGCATGGGAGGGAGATCTGCTGAGCTTCACTTGATTCTCTTTTCTTTGCAGACGAGGGGGAAAGGCAGGCACAATCTTTCCATAGCCTTTGAGGCGTTATGACCATCAGCAAGCCACAACCCATCATTTTCAAGCCTGATATGACTGATGCATTTGTTGGTGGTAACCTCAAAAGCTGTCTTGTGAGAGCATGCCATTCATTTATCAATTGAGCTATAAAGCTGAGAAGAAGGAGACAAATCATGAAAAATCCAATATTCTTATGGTCAAAAGCAGCATGATCTGCAGCCAGAAGGACCAAACACAAAGCAAAAAATCCTGCTTCACATGAAACAGAGATGATCTCCACAATCTAGCAGTAGGGCACCAATAATTATTGCAGCAATTGATCCATCTTTTATGAGAAATGTAGCTGCATAGCACATACATGGCAGTGCAAGTATCAACAAAAACATCTCAAATCTCTGTATCACCAGAGCACCAGTTTTGGGCCTATCTGTTCGCCATATCCACTTTTTCAATTGCAGAAGTAAAAGAATCAAGATGTGGACAAGCATCTAGCCACCTCCAATGACAATTAACCAGAATATGTTCCTCCCTGGATTGTTGGATCACAAAAAATTATATTTGTACCCATGACATTTGATTTTTGTTTTGAAAAAATCCAATGTTGTAGTGCTTTGAAACCTTTGACACTTCACTGTTTGCTTTGATTTTTGGGCTGATGATGTCCTTTCTGTCTATTCTTTTGCAGGGAATGGATGGCTGGAACTTTGGCAAAGGATCAGGGCGGCTCCTGAAGATTTTCACAATTGAAAAACTTTGACAATTACATGACAGAAATGACAATTTTCTTCAAAACAGAGTTTTGAAGAAAAGTCATGATCAAGCGATATAACAATGAAATTTTGAGATAAAAACTTATTTGGAAACCTCCCTCATATGCCTACTGATGTTATTAGTCATTCTAAAGACTAAACCCTAGACATAGTGACTGAGATGACTTGTTGATCAAGAGACTAAAACAGGACTGTAAGTGACTTTAAAACTTGATTTTAATGAACAGACCTGAGCCAACATGGCAAGGCATGAGAGGTAATGAATGACAAGACCTTCCCATCAGATTATGGCATGCCCCTAGTGGAATGCAGATGATCGAGCTGAATGAGACACCTAAACATGAAATGCAACAAAAGAGGTTTTAATCTCTGATGGAGGGCTGAACAAACCGACCCTAACAGGAGGAAGTAGAGAGAAAAGTAGGATTTCATGACCAAGAAGAGGACATCACCTCGGAGGCCTGGGATGTTAGAGATGCAGTCAAAGTAATCAAAGATGATGAGCTGGATTAGTTGCTCAGAGGATGAGCAACACATTTAGCAGGGGGTGATGAGGAGCCCCAAAAATGGGTAACTTATTGGGCTCATTTTGCCTATTGTTCTCTGTTAATCCACCATTCTTCATAGTTTATGCATGATTTTGAGTATATTTATGTTAATTGAATGAATGAGAATAGTCACTTGATCATGAAGTCTAATACGTTCTTATTGCAGATTTTTGGACATCTTTTGGACTAAGGTCAAGCATTTATGAGCCAGTTGATAGCCAAATACGAGCGAACAAGGCTGAGGATTTGTAGGAAGGGTGTATCTTGCACTAAATGGCCCCTTCCTTGAGTTCTCCACCATCATCTAGGAGTTCAGCAGCCCACCGAAGATGATCCCCAAGGGCAGCCAAGCAGCTTTTGTGAAGTGGCTAATGACTTGCTGTTTTGAGCAGCCAAGCCCCTTGAGTTAAGGAGGGATGTTGGAGGTCCTCGTAGTGCATAAATAGGAAGGATTCCAGCCTTCATAGGTTAGCTTTTGAACAATTGTATTTTCGCACTTTAGTGCTGCTTTGCCTTCTAGCCCATTTTGGAGCTTTTGTTGTAAACATTTTTGTGACATGGTTATTTTTTTAGTAATGGAGATCAGTTTCATTTTGGATCAGCTCTGAGATTTTTCTTAGGAGGCTATAGCTCTTGGGGTTGGGCCCAACCCAAGTGCCAGTACCTCTTTTTGTGTACTTGTATATGTTTTTGTTGCATTCCTAGAATAATTTTTGCTACTTAGATTAACATATTGCTTTGTTACTTAGGTCATGTTTGATGATTGAAATAGCTTTTCATGTTCAGGTTGATTTGATAGGCTGGAAACAGAAAATATCTTTGAAAAAGTCCATCAAGCAACCCTTGATCTCACCTCTCCCTCCTCGGGACCATGAGCTGAGACCAAGGTGTCCTTGCTGCCACAAAAACGTTGTTCTTGCTTCTTCATGCAATTGCTAGTGTTAGATTCTTAGTGCAGAAGTTGATACCAGTTGTGATTACATGCCTAGATCTGTTCTCACTTCATTTTCATAGTTATCTTAGATGATTTTCTACCAATAAAGTTCTGTTCATCACGATTGTTGGGTTTCTAGGTCAAATTAGGTCAAGATAGCTAGATCTTCTATCTGAATAGTCTTTGTTTGATTAGTTTTGAGAAATAGTGTGCAGATCACCTGTAATACATCCCTGCCTATCCTTCCTTCATCATACAACCTGCTCCAACCCCAACTTCCAGATTCTTTCCCTTCATTTACCACACTTCTCCAATTTGACCTAATTTCTACATTCTTGTGCAACATTACTCCCTCCATCCTTGATGAATCCAATCACCCTAATCACTCCTTAGCCTCATTTACCAGGTCCTAGACCTCTTTACAGCCTCATCCAACCTCCATTTCCACTTTCCCACCTGTTTTCCTCCATCAACCCTCAAAAATCCTCTCTCGGCTCTTCTTGTAGAACATCCTGTAGAACCCCTGCAGACTTCCTGAAGAAGATCACGTGGGTAGTTTCTTGAGATCTGATTGCTATGAAACTCTTTGGAAGGGTGCTAGGGACCCCTTAGGCCCTCTTCTCATCTTCCCAACCACCTGCAAGTGCCTACCCCATCTCCTTTCATCAATCAAACTCTGCATAGTAAAAAACAGTTAAAGCACATGCATAATAATTCTGCAAAAATACAAAAAGATGTTTTTTTTTTTTAGATTTTACTTCAGAAGTATCTTAGAAACATGCATTTTACCTTTCCAAGAGTCAATGGCATCCATTTTAGCAGCTTTCATCTCTTTTCTTGCACTAGTAGGGTTAGTTGCTAAAACTAGGGTTTGCTAGGGTTTGCATTTCTTTCAAAGCTTTCAACTTATTTATGCAAGTAGACTAGCCTCCTTTGAGTTATCTTTCATCCATCACAGTTAAAATCTTCTTCTAATAGCTCATAGAAGTTGGCTTAAGCTCCTAGCAGACTTGTGCTAGCTGATCAAGTGACAACCTACTGCAAGAGCTAGTACTTGTGCATATAGCACTGTTGCTTCCAAGTTTGTTACGAACTACCGGGTTGATAAAAGTAAAGAAGGGAGTCCCAGGAGTTGCAGCATTATTGCTGCAATACTGGTGCCGACCAGTTACTACAGGTGTTTCATTAGAAACTTCTCACAAATTGTCTATCCTATTACATCATTGTAGAGGAAATGAAAGAAATTTGAATGGATAGAGGAATGTGTAGCTAGTTTTGAGTAGTTGAAGAAATTGCTTATAAATGCTCCATTTCTAAAGATTGCAGATCTAGACAAAGAGTTCGTGGTGTGTACATATGCTTGCAAGAGAGGACTTGGTGGAGTCATGATGCAACACTGATAGGTGGTATGTTATGATTCAAGGAAACTGAATGAGCACGAATAGAATTATGCGACGCATGATCTTGAGTTGGCAACGATCATTCATGCATTCCAGAAATGGAGACACTATCTTCTTGGTAGGAGGTTTGTATTAATGAGTGATCATAGTGGATTGAGATACTTATTTGACCAACCTAATTTGAATGCCAGACAAGCTAGATGGTTGGCCACAATTAGTGAGTTTGACTTCAAGATCAAGTACATTAAGAGAAGATAGAACAGGGTTACAGATTCTCTTAGCAGAAGAGTACATGTTAATCACATAGGAGCTATGAGCTGATGTGTGACATATTTACAGGATATGATTTTACAGGTAAGATAGTAGGGTGACATGTATAGGGAGCTTAGGAACAGATTACAACAATAGGTACAAGTGAACAAGATGTGGATTATCATCCCACAATAGATGGTTTGGTCAAATTTAGGGAGAAGATCTATGTGTCGGACAACAATGAACCCAAGAAGCTTATCTTGTGGGAATTTTATGTTAAGCCATCTTTAGGTCACTAGGGATATCAAAAGACATTGACAACGGTTAAGAAGTTTTACTACTGGCCTGATCTGAAGAAGGAGGTAACTGAGTTTGTCGACAGGTGTTTGGATTGTCAACAAGTAAATGAAGAATAGAAGAATCTAGATGGTTTACTATAGCTGATTCTGATTATGGAATGGAAATAGGAGGTCATTTCTATGGATTTCATCATAGGTTTTCCAAGGATATCTAGACAGCATGATTATGTTATGGTTGTGGTTGATAGGTTGACAAAGGTAGCTCACTTCATAGTGGTTAAGTTTACTTATTCAACTAGTGAGGTAGCACAAGTTTTCATCAAGGAGATAGTGAGGTTACATGGCATTCCTAGGAAGATTGTGTTAGAAACAGATACCAAGTTCATTTCCAGCTTATGGAAGGAGTTATTTATAGGTTTTGGTACAATTGTTTCCTTCAGTACAACTTATCATCCGCAGATAGATGGACAGAGAGAGAGGGTCAATAGGATTTTGGAGGACATGTTGAGGATGTATGTTATGCACTAACAGAGGAGGTGGGAGGAGTATCTTCCACTGGTTTATTTTCTTACAACAATGGGTATCAGTAGTCACTGAGGATGAGTATGTTTGAGGCACTTTATGGGCAGAGTTGTAATAATCCCATCAACTGGAGTGATCCAGTGAACATGGTATTGACTGGACCGAACATGTTGGCAGAAACAAAATAGGAAATGCAGGTTATCAAGAATAATATAAAGGTAGCACAAGATAAACATAAATGTTATGTAGATCAACACAAGGTATTAAGGAGTTTCATGTTGGGGAGCATATGTACTTGCACATCAAGCTCAAGAAGATCTCCTTGAGGATTGGATCAAGTGCCAAGTTGGCACCTCAATATTGCGGGCCTTTTGCGATCCTTGAAAGTAATTGACTAGTGGATTACAGACTTGCATTGCCTTCGACAATGAAAGTCCACAATGTTTTCCATGTTTCATTGATTAAAAGATATGTGAAAGATGTTGATCATGTGATTGATTGGTCTATATTGCAGGTGGAGCCAGAAGGAGAATTCCAACTGGAACCTCAGTGCATTTTGTAGTGGAAACTACTAATGCTTTGGAATCAGAAATTGAGCAAGTTAAAGTGTAGTAGAAGCACTTTGGGTCTGATGAAGCTACATAGGAGATGGATGATCAGATGTAGCCTAAGTATCCTTCATTATTTTTCAGTGAAGGAAAATGAGCTTTAGTATATGTACATATTTATGTATGGTTGTTATTATAAATACCATAATGAGCTATGTTATAAAACTCCTATAAGTGGTATGGTTGTTATGTTGTCATTGTTTTCATCCTAGTTTCCTTTTCACCAGATTTTTCATTGTAAATATTGCATCAAGTTAAGTTATGAAGCTCCATGGGCAGTATGTTTTCGTTTTCAGTGGTCTTGTTGGATATACGTGTCATAGAACACTGAGGATAGTGTTCCCTAAGGGGGAGGGGCATGTAACAACCCCAGGTTAAAAGTTCATGTAATAAAGTTAATAAAGGAAAAATAAGACCAAGGTCATGGGACATGTAATCCAAGTTGAATGTTGTGGAAAATATCCTAGTTGGTGTTCATTTGGTTTATTATGCTAAGGGAAGTTGGTAAACACATTGGCAAAGGCATTGAAAAAGTAAAGAGGCATTAATTGGAATTTATTTCTGAAAGTAAAGGAAGATAGGAGAAAAGGAAGGTGAAAGGTCACAGGATTTCATGTGAGGAAAATTGAAGGAAAAATAGAGGAAATTGAAGAAAATAGAGGCCTCAATAATAAAGGCATTTGAGGATTAGTTCATAACTTTCTTCAGTGTGTGAAACCTTTTGTCAGTTTTAGCTTGGATCTCTCTCTATTCTCTCTCTCACAGATTTTCACACTTAGAGCATTCTTCGAGCACTCTAGCATTGGACAAAGGAAGGCAAAGGAAGGACAAAAAGAAAAGGAAAGAAAGGATCAAGCAAAGAATAGTTGGATCAAGAAGCTACAATAGAATTGCTTTGCAGGTATCAAGTTGCATGTATGATTTCCTTGCTAGTTTTGGCATGCATGGTACATCCATGTGTGTATTTTGTTTTCTTGTTGTTATTGGCATGGGTTTTGCCAGGTGGGACAATGTTTTCAACCTTTCCTTGCAATTTCTAAATAGTCATGGTGAGATGGAGTTCTTTCATTTTGTTGAGCTTTGGATTTCCAAATGGTTTTGGAACTGGGTGAGGTGGTCTCAGGAGAATTCCCAAAGGCCTAGGAATCCCTTGACCAGTTTTGGTGGGATTGTGGTAAAGCCTGATGGTGGAGACAGGAAAATTCCTCAAGGTATTGGTGAAGAAATTCATAGGAATCCAAGCTTGTTTGGGCCTAGGAATCCCTTGAAAAATTTTGGCGGGATTGCAGTAAAGCCTGGTAGTGTATGTTCTTGTTTTGGGCCTAGTGATCCCTAGACTAATTTTGGCAATGAAGAGTATACAAGTACAACTTTGATTTTTTTTGGAGCTATTCCACAAATGAGAAAACATAGATTTGAAGAGTGTATGAGTGAATTACTACAAATATGAAACACAATATGAGTAGAGGTTAAGAGTGAAAATAGGCATAGAAATGAAGCTGATATACAAAAAAAGAGAAAAAAATATGAATATATGAGAAATTAATAGGAGAAAAGATCAAAGAAAGGAAGAAAATATGAGAAATAACATTAATGTTGGTTTGATATTATAATTATAGAGCCTCAAATATAAGTTTGAAAATGAATTAAAGAGGGATCTAATAGGCAGAGAAAGTAGGTGCTTGTATATTAGGGTATTGGAGTATCCTTATGGTTAGTGCCTATAAAGGTCATGGGGTTAGTGACTCGAATAGGTTGATGCCTGAAAAAATGGGAATTGGTACTTCCAATGAGTAGGTTCTTGCAAAGAAAAGGGGGTTGGTGCCTCGTATAGATTGGTGCCTACATAATATGATGCAAATTGAAGTTGATGCTTGCATTCACATTATAAAATATTTTTTGTGGTTTTCTCCCATATGGGTTTCCACATAAATATCCTATGTTCAGTATTTATGTGATTGTTACACAACTGTAATTGTTAAAAGTTATAAATATTGATTCACCCCCCCTTAACATTTTCTTGGTTTCTGATAATTGGTATCAAAGAGGGTTCCTTTTACATTAGTCTAATAATCAGAAGGTAGATCTAGATCTAAAACATGGCCAATCGAGATGGAAGTTTCACTAATAGAGCTTCTATATTCACTGAAACAAATTATGAATTATGGAAGGTAAGAATGAGAACTTACATAATATCGTTGGTGTAGATGTCTGGGATGCAGTGTTGAATGGTTATAAAAAGAAATATATATTAGTTTATAGAGATGATAAGCTTGATTTTTTTATAAGGCATGAAATTTTCTTATCCTAAGTGGATTGCATGAATTTGAATTTGTAAAATTCATGCACTGGGACATATCCAAAGAGATATGGGATAAGTCAATGAATTACCATGAAGGTGACAACAAGGTAAAGAAGGTTAAACTCAAAGTTTATAAAATGCAATTTGAATCACTAAATATGAATGAGGACAAGGACATAGCCAAATTATTTCTTTGCATGGATGAAATAGTTAACACCATAAGAGGTCTTGATGAAACTATGGATGATTCCTTTGTAGTTCAAAAGGTGTTGAGATCTCTTCTTGCTAGATTCAATGCCAAAGTATCAACTATTGAGGAGATGTAAAATATCAACACATTAATAATGGATCAACTACATGGACCATTAACTTACTATGAAATGAGAACCTCAAAAGGAAGATCTACATCAAAGGAAGAAACCTTCAAATATTATAAGAAGGCTAAATAAGATCAAGAAGACTTAAGCTATGGGTCTAATGAAGAAGAAGCCAAGTTTTTCAGAAGATTGAAGAGAGGGCCTGGAAGATACAAAGGTAAGTTGCCTTTTAAATGTTTCAAGTGTGGAAAAGTAGGTCACCATGCATCTAAATGTCCACATAAGAAAGAAAATAATGAATATGATAGTAAAGAAAAGGATAATTATAAGAGATTCAAGAAGGAAAAAAACTAAAAGAAGAAGAACTTCTATACCCAAGAGGACAATGGCTCCTCATAGAATGAGGATGAGTAATCTTCTGATGAAGAAAGACCAAATGATTTCATGCTCATGGCTATCAAAACCCAGGATGAAGGGTAAGATGATTGTGACATAAATGAAGAAGAATTTGTAGTATATTTTGAAGGAGAACTAGTTAGTTCCTTAGAAGAAATACAAAGGGTTAAGAAAATGAACAAGAAGTAGAAAGGGTTGTTGATGAAATATGAAAAAGAGAAAGATGAATATTAAGATTCACCACTTCTTCTTCTGAAGGTGGAGTTAGAGTAAGCCAAGAAGATTGAAGACACTATTTTAAAACAGCTGTGAGAAGCTAGAGGATGAAGTTATCTCTATTAGGAAAGAACTGCAAAAGACCCAAGCTCAACTCAACCAGAATCTAAGATTATTTAAAGGATCCAAGAATTTGGATGAAATCTTGAGTGTTCAGAGATATACCCTCATTAAGATTGGTCTTATTTATGGAGGAGAAGAAGGAGTTAAGAAATTTGAAGGCAAATAAGCCATCAACTACATTGGAGTGCTTAAAAGAAGCAATAACCAAGGAAATGAAAGTAATCACTCACAACATCAACAAAAAAGTGATATTAACTACAAGGCAGTTGAGGACAACACTAGGAAAAGTCAACAATGACAAATAAGGGCACACTACAATCATTTGAATAACCATAAAGGTGATTTCAAAAATTAGTAGAGGCTTCATCGGGACAATCAACCAAGAATCAAAATATCTTTCCTTCAAAGACCAACTACTTATAGGTATCAAAATTTGTTTTATGGTTAGTATTATTCATGCACAAATTTTGGTCATAATGTTGTCCACTATAAAAAATATCTTAAATATAATTATATTATAAATGAATGTTATCATCCCTTGAAGAATAGGGACAAAGTATTTGTAAATCCTAACAGGAATTATCCAAAAAAAAAAAAATCCCTTTACTCATTTACTATATGATATTGAATGTTATAATTATCACAATCATGGGTATAAGGTAGCTAAATGTAGAGAAAACGCAATCAAATTAGCCCCTCAAACAAAGCAAGTGCAAGGACCCATAACATGGAAAAAGAAAAGAGCTGAAGATAAAGAAGAATTTGGAATTGTCTTATATGCCTAGAACTAAGGAAATCATTGGTATGTGGATAGTGGATGCTCCAACCATATGACTAGTGATAGGAGTAAATTCTTGTCACTATGAGAAGATAAGATAGGCAATGCTATCTTTGGCAATGATGCTCCAAGAAAAATCATGGGAAAAGGAACAATCAACTTGAACAATAGAAGACGAAAGGATCATACCGCTCTTTTTATGGATGGAATCAAAAACAATTTGTCAAGTGTAAGTTAGATGTGTGAGTAGGGGTATGATGTCACCTTTCACTCCAGAAGATGTGAAATGAAAACAACAAAACTAAGGAAGGTAGTGGAAAAAGTGTTGGCATTATGATGCATGTGTTGTACTTGATGGCAACCCTCTCATAGAAGAACATCTCACTAGATGAATCTACTGATGTGACTAAATGCATGGGATACAGGATAGCTCAAAGGAATAAGAAGATCAAGTTCTAAGTGTGACAAGTTAGCTTTTCCATCAAGTCCAAAGGGGGAGATTGTTGGCATTATGAGATAGGTGTTGTCCTTGATGGCAAATCAAACAGATGACAAATCATAGTGCAGAAGGTCAGTAGCAAAGAATTGATGATCAGACTACAAAGAATGAAGAAAGAAGAGTATATACGCATGTTCACTATATACCATGTCGCGTATACGCAGGTTCGCTATATACCAAGTAGGGTATACACACAGTTTCATGCATGGAAAAGCGCGTACATGTCGGAAAGCTTATTTTTGGGTCCGTGGTATTTAGACCTATGGTTTTGGTCCGTGGTATTTCACCCATAAGTGTTGATCCCAAGTATTGGGTCGATGGTATTGTTTTATTATGGTTTTGGTCCGTGGTATTGAGCAAGGCCTAAGACTATAAAAGGAGAGGAAGATCATTAGGCAAATGCATTGGAAAAAGTCTTGAATATCTGAAGAAGTATGAGATCCAGTACGCAGGTTATGGGTTGATGATGCATTGCTTGATCTGAGCTAAGGAGGGATCTCATCGGTTGATGGAGAACAAGAACTAAGGAGAGATCGGGATCAAATGGTTTGAAATGAACTATCTTTATATGGTTGATTATGCTTATTCTAGATCTGCATACTGACGCATGTGATGTTCTATAAATGTTATGAGTATGACTGATGTCTGGTACAGCTGCAAAGTTATAAGAAAATATTTTTAGATATGTACGCAGGTTGGCCTTGGAAAAAGCGCGTATGTACGCAGGTTTGATTCGTTGTAATAGCATATACATTTTGAAGTTTGATGTTTGAAGTTGCAGTTGGGTTTGAGTGATTTTGTAGAGTTCTATGTCTGCTCTTTGTTCTGGTGGCTGTGTTGTTGACAGGGTTTTTGTGTTTCAGTGATTTAGAAATTGATGATGCTAGTAGTGATTTTTTTGAGCTTCAATGATAGTTATGGGTCCAGTATGAAAATTTGATGAAACGTGGCCTTCATATTATAGTGTTGTGCTTCAGGAGTATCCAGTATGAAAATGTATGAAACGTGGTACCCGGAGGAGAGAAGATTGTAGGCCGGCGCCTACATACTAGTATCTTAGCTAGTACAAGAGCAAAGGGGGTTGGAGCTCCCTTCCAGGAGAATCTGGAGAACGAGAGAAGGTTGTTGCCTTCTGTAGGTTGTAGCCTGCGTGCTAGTAAAGGACTGCACCAGTACATTGTAAAAGAAGTTTCTTAATAAAGGAAGATAGAAACGAATTGCAGCAGGTGGTTTTCACCCACATTGGGTTTCCACCTTATATCATGGTGTTCATGTGTGTTGCTTATGTGTGTTGATCTATCTGTTTTACTACTACTATTGACTGTTAATATTGATAATAATGTTCTGATGCATCCATTGAAGATCACACAACTAAATCATGAGTTTAATGGTTATACGCTAGTTGCAATAGACACAGTCATGTATTTATGCGGGTATACTTAATTGAAGTAGCGTATATGAATCTGAGTATAAAATTGAAAAAGTTCAATTGATTAGATAATACTGATTCACCCCCCCCCCCCTCTCAGTATTATTTCCAACAATTGGTATCAGAGCAGGTCCTTTGGTAGAGGCTTGATCGCTTAAAGGAGATCCGTGGAACAATGGGAAAGAAGCTTAAGAAGAAAGCACATAAGCGGAAGAAGACATCTCAGAAGGACTATGACAGTGGGAGAATCGATTGGGGATTAGGTATAAGAAGCTCTTCAGATTTAGAAACAGATTCAGAATCATTTTAGAATGAAGATGAACTATTAGGTATGAATTTGCTATCCTCTGATGTTCCTGCTATCTATCCATTTGGAAAAGATGAAAGTGATAGCGAAACAACTGAATTTGCTCTGATGGGTGAACAAGAAAGATATCAAATTGAGGCAGAATTTAAAAGTCTGACAAACAAAATTAGAACTCAAGAAAAACTTTTGAACATAAAGGATGGTGCCTTCAAAGAAGCTGCTACTAGACTAAAGACTCAACGAGAGTTATTCAAGGACAAATATCAAAAGTTGCAGGATGAAGTGACATCATTAAGAAATGAAGTCAATGAGAAAGACACAATCATCAAGAAACTCAGAGATAGATCCAGTTATTATGAAAGTCTTGAAGCCACGATCTGCTCGCTAAAGGAAGATCTTGAAGAATCAAAGAAGCAAAATAAAGATCTACTCCAAGCTATTGAAAAATAGGAAAACTAAGTTATCAGCTTAAAATCTCAGTTGGAATGTGCCTTCAGAATTCGTCAAATGCAGCAGGATCTGAATGAAGAACAAGAAAAGGAGATTCTCAAACTGAGGCATTAGTTGGAAGAAGGAAGGGAAGCTGAAGAAGACATGAAGAAGAAATGTCTAGAAAAGGAAGAACAACTTCAAGTTGAGGTAAATATCCTGAAAGGTAAATTAGAAGAAAAGGATAAACTGTTACGATTTCAAGATAGTACTAAAGCATTGGATGATATTCTTAGTAGTCAAAGGTCTCCTGCTATCAAGACTGGTCGTGGTTTTCATGAATCTGTTGAAGGTGAATCTAGTTCACAAGGTGAGGCAAGGAACTCTAAAGAGAAATCTAAAATGATCAACAAGGAGATAAGAGAGATGAGAGGTCAACAATCAAGGAAAGATATTCTTCAAAGAAAATCTTTTACTCCTATCTATGGAAGTAATAGTCGGCCATTTACTCAGATGAATAATATTGAATGTTATAAATGTCATAATCTTGGACATGTTGCAGCTAGATGTAGAAGAGGAATGGTTCAAGATCATCACATAAAAATATCATCACATTCCAGGTACTTTAATGGATATTGTTTTTCTTCCAATATGTGTGGTCACAAAGCTGCTGATTGCTACAGGAGGAATATGAAAAATGTAAGATGTTATGCATGTAACAAGCTTGGACATATAGCAAAGGAATGCAGGAACAAAGGACGAACATCACACGAAAAGGAGAAAACATCATCACACTTGAAGATATGGAAGAAGAAGAAAGTACAGTTAGAAAGATGTGGTACAACACAATGTACTCAGATACAACATAGCACAGACATAACAGACTCAGAGGGAGCTGAAAGTATAAAACTTCAGTATCCTGAATCTCATACGCAAGTTCCATAAAGGGAAGTCGCGTATATATGCGAGTTAGACACCACAAAGTCGCGTATATGTCAGTATGAGGAAAAGCAGTGGGGACAGGCTCAGAAAAAGGATCTGATATGATTTATTCCATTATTTGCTCTATTGGTTAATAGTTATAGTCTGCTGAGGATGTGTGGAAATGTTTTGATAAAGATGTCTAGAAGTGTTTTGATCCTGACTTGATGATGTCTTGATGCTTATTGCTGATATATGCATGATCAGATCTAACAGATGGCACAGGTTGAGGGGGAGCATATGCCTTTAATAATTCATTGTTGGCATTATGGTTAATAGTCCTTGGTGATGATGCTTATATGGCTAAATGATATATCTTGCTATGATGTGGTTATGAGTTGTCCATGATAAAATCTCATATGATTCTTGGGGTTACATAGTTGATGTTCAGATCAGATTTATGGTTGATTCTTTGATGATGCATATATGGTGCTTACATGGTGATCTTCATAAGGATAAGGAGAAGTACAAAGCTTGAATACACATCTTCCTCACTTGATGATGAGTCACTCATATGCTGCTGTCGTCATATGCATAAAGATCATACAGTTATGATGCAGGCACTCTTGTGGATAAGGATTGTTGCTGTTGATGATATCAAGAAGTTTTGTCAAATGAGCTTGAGCTCAAGATACATAGTGCTGATACATGGATGACTACTCAAAGTTGCTTTGTTGGAGACATGATGATGAGTTCTTATCTATATGATGATAGGTTGATACTTACATATGTTGATTGATGCAGATGTTCCCAAGTAATGATACTTGGATCATGTAGATCTTGACATTGATGTAATGGCTATGGTGGTTTCACATATAATGTGAATGATTTCATGATGATGTTTAAAAGGAGGAGTTGACATCTATGTTCAGACATACCTTGTTACAGGACATTTACAGGTTGCTGATATGGAAATGGTTGTACGCGAGTTTCATAAGGACTATCCGCGTATATACGCTTGTTTATGTGGATACAGTCGCGTATATGATAATTTGAAGGAAATCAGTGGGTCAAACTCAGAATGAGAAGATTCTGATATGGGTCTGACAGAGACCATCTGGCACAGGTTCAGGGGGAGCAGATAAACTTCCAATGATGCATTGTTGGCATTATCTTAGAAGCTTTTGGTTCTAGTTCACAATTGTTGTTGGTTTCAGGTGGAACAAAGGCAAAAGGAGAATAGAAGGATCTCTTGGTTGCTGATCTGAATGGTGATTGACAGATGCTGCCGATATCAGTTATTGGTGACTTTCATAAGTCTTGCTCTAGATATTTTGTCTCTATGTCATATATCTCTTTTGTGGTATCTCTTTCATGGTGTCAAGGTCATGTAATGGCCTATATTGGTTTCCCCACTATGCCTGGGATGAAGATGTAATGTTCTTGTTTTATCATGTGTAAACTTTTGATGTATCCCCACTTGGTTGGGTGGATGAGTCAATTCTAGTATATCCCCACTTGGTTGGGAAATGGATGTATGTATTGAGTCTTTTGGTGATAGGAAGGTCTTTTATGATGTATAAGTCATGGTTCTTCTTGAAGAACATCTTTTTGCAGATCTTGCCTACAGTCAGGAAGAGCATGAACAACACACCTCAGCAGTACAGAGACTCGGCATGTACTCAGGGGGAGCGTAGACAGATTAGTACACCTTGGCATATACAAAGGGGGAGCTCATTCAGAGATTTCAACAGATACTCAGGGGGAGTATGGACAGTGGAATGTTCAGCAAAGGAAGAGAATATCTTGGTCCGCCCTTTGCCCTTGATGTCAAAGGGGGAGAGTGATTTGGTGTTGTTGCCATCAAGTCCAAAGGGGGAGATTGTTGGCATTATGATGCATGTGTTGTACTTGATGGCAACCCTCTCATAGAAGAACATCTCACTAGATGAATCTACTGATGTGACTAAATGCATGGGATGCAGGACAGCTCAAAGGAATAAGAAGATCAAGTTCTAAGTGTGACAAGTTAGCTTTGCCATCAAGTCCAAAGGGGGAGATTGTTGGCATTATGAGACAAGTGTTGTCCTTGATGGCAAATCACACAGATGACAAATCATAGTGCAGAAGGTCAGTAGCAAAGAATTGATGATCAGACTACAAAGAATGAAGAAAGAAGAGTATATACGCAGGTTCACTATATACCATGTCGCGTATACGCAGGTTCGTTATATACCAAGTAGGGTATACACATAGGTATACGCAGGTTCACTATATACCAAGTCACGTATACGTAGGTTAGCTATATACCAAGTAGGGTATACACACAGTTTCATGCACGGAAAAGCGCATACATGTTGGAAAGCTTATTTTTGGGTCCGTGGTATTGCACCCATAAGTGTTGATCCCAAGTATTGGGTTGATGGTATTTTTTTATTATGGTTTTGGTCCGTGGTATTAAGCAAGGCCTAAGATTATAAAAGGAGAGGAAGATCATTAGGCAAATGCATTGGAAAAAGTCTTAAATATCTGAAGAAGTATGAGATCCAGTACGCAGGTTATGGGTTGATGATGCATTGCTTGATCTGAGCTAAGGAGGGATCTCACCGGTTGATGGAGAACAAGAACTAAGGAGAGATCAGGATCAAATGGTTTGAAATGAACTATCTTTATATGGTTGATTATGCTTATTCTAAATCTGCATACTGACGCATGTGATGTTCTATAAATGTTATGAGTATGACTGATGTCTGGTACAGCTGCAAAGTTACAAGAAAATATTTTTAGATCTATACGCGGGTTGGCCTTGGAAAAAGTGCTTATGTACATGGGATTGATTCATTGTAATAGCGTATACATTTTGAAGTTTGATGTTTGAAGTTGCAGTTGGGTCTGAGTGATTTTGCAGAGTTCTGTGTCTGCTCTGTGTTTTGGTGACTGTGTTGTTGACAGGGTTTCAGTGTTTCAGTGATTCAGAAATTGATGATGCTAGTAGTGATTGTTTTGAGCTTCAATGATAGTTATGGGTCCAGTATGAAAATTTGATGAAACGTGGCCTTCAGATTATAGTGTTGTGCTTCAGGAGTATCCAGTCTGAAAATGTATGAAACGTGGTACCCGGAGGAGAGAAGATTGTAGGCCGGCGCCTACGTACTAGTATCTTAGCTAGTACAAGAGTAAAGGGGGTTGGAGCTCCCTTCTAGGAGAATCTGGAGAACGAGAGAAGGTTGTTTCCTTCTGCAGGTTGTAGCCTGCGTGCTGGTAAAGGACTGCACCAGTACATTGTAAAAGAAGTTTCTTAATAAAGGAAGATAGAAACAAATTGCAGCAGGTGGTTTTCACCCACATTGGGTTTCCACCTTATATCATGGTGTTCATGTGTGTTGCTTATGTGTGTTGATCTATCTGTTTTACTGCTACTGTTGACTTTTAATATGGATAATAATGTTTTGATGCATCCGTTGAAGATCACATAACTAAATCATGAGTTTAATGGTTATACGCTAGTTGCAATAGACACAGTCGCGTATATACGTGGGTATACTTAATTGAAGTAGCGTATATGAATCTGAGTATAAAATTGAAAAAGTTCAATTGATTAGATAATACTGATTCACCCCCCCCCCCTCTCAGTATTATTTCCAACAAAAAGCTATGAGAACTCCAAGTAATGTGTACATACTCAATGAAGAAAATTATAAATGTTGTTTGGGGAAGCTTGATGAGAGATGGACGTGGCACAAAAGGCTGAGACACTTCAAATTTTATCATATGGTAAAGGTCAAAAAAATAAAGTCACAAGGACTTGCCAAAGATTTCAAATCCAAGCCACACAATTTGTAAATCATGCCAAATTGGAAAGCAAGTTTGAGTGTCATTCAACACCAAGTACAAATTATCAACCATACCTTTACAATAGGTTGATTTTTCATAGTGTTTTCTACATGGATAATTACTTTCAATGATTTAGTTCTTTTTCACAATCTTATCTATAATTCCATCATTAAGAAATTACAAAAAACATCAACATTATAGCATTTATGACAATATGATCATGAAGAGACAACCAAACAAAGAACACAATATTTTTACCCTAGGAAAACCCACTTGGGGGAAAAGCCCAACAACCTTCTTGTTAGAGAAATATTTAGTTCAATAAGAGATACATCAAAGTCAAGCTTATGGTCACAATAGCCAACATGATTCCATCATAAGAAAATCACAAAAATGTCAATTCAGACCTCCTTTTCTTGTTCATAAAATCCTATTTGAGTAGCTCAATCAAGATCTATAATAAGGTTGAGTTTTGGACTGCTTCTATTCATAGAAAGGTTTAGACTTGACCTTAGTCTCACCATAGAAACTTTAGACTTAATAACATACTTTATCTCCTTAGAAAGTCAGACTTGATCTCAAAAATATCAGACCTACAATAGGATTTTCTCCACACGTGCAAGGGGATTCTTCATTCTAGATATCTCCACTGGTAGCTTCTCCTTGTTCTTGGCCCTTCTATTCAAGTCTCATTCACTCTAGAATGGGAAAAAACTTATCTTATGAGGGATCCTAATTAGTTCCTTTGATGGAGAATAAATCTCTTATTTATATGCACTAGAAGGGGTCTGAATGGGTGTCTCTTGTGGAAAAGCCGACTTGATCACATGTAGGATGACTTGACATCTTGTGGCATCTAAAACCTAAATTTAAAAATTCAATTTCTCTCTTTTTAAAAAGCCATGAAGAACATGCTAAATATAATTTTTCTTTCATCACAATTATAATTTATATTTTATCTTTACAAGTACAAATTGTACATTGTGAAGATCGACCATAGCTGCAAGAATTAACACATATGACTAGTGATAAGAGTAAATTCTTGTCACTAAGAGAAGATAAGATATGCAATGTTACCTTTGGTAATGATGCTCCAAGCAAAATCATGGGCAAAGGCACAGTTAGCTTGAACAATAGAAGAAGCAAGACTCATATTTTTCTTTTTGTGGATGGACTCAAACACAATTTGTTGAGTGTGAGTTAGATGTGTGACTAGGGGTATGATGCCACCTTTCACTCCGAAGGATGTGAAATGAAAATGGCAAACACAGGGAAGGTAGTAGCAAAGGCTATGAGAACTCCAAGTAATGTGTACATACTCAATGAAGAAAATGATAAATGTTGTTTGGGAAAGCTTGATGAGAGTTGGATGTGGCACAAAATGTTGGGACACTTAAAATTTGAACATATGGTGAAGGTCATCAAAAATATAGTTGTAAGGGACTTTCCAAATATTTCAAAGCCAAGCAACGCAACTTGTAAATCATACCAAATCAAGTTTGAGTGCCATTCAAGACCAAGGAAAAATGATCAACTAGGCCTCTACAACTAGTGCATACAAACTTATGTGAACCCTAAAGAGCTAAAACCTCAAGCGGAGAATGATATTTTGTGTTGATTATTGATGACTATACCAATCTCACATGGGTTACATTTTTAAAATAGAAAATTGAAGTGTTTGATAAATTCAAAGTATTTAAAGCCCTTGTTAAAAACCAAACTGATTATAAATTAAAATTCCTAAGGTTAGAAAGGGGTGGGAGTTTACCTAAAATGAATTTTATGATCTTTGTGAAGAACCTGGAATAAGGAGACAATTCTCAAGTTATAACACCCCACAACAAAATGGTGTGGTGGAGAGGCAAAATAGATTGTTGCAACAAATTGCTTGAGATATATTAGTTGATAGAAATCTTCCGAACACCTTTTTGGTTGAAGATGTTCATACAACAATCCACATATTGAATAAATTTCACTTGAGAACAAATGGTGATAAGACTCCATATGAGTTGTGGTATGGAAAATTGACTTCAATTAAGCACTTCAAGATTTTTGGAAGCAAATGCTACATCAAGATTAATGATGACAATTTAGGTAAGTTTGATGCCAAAGATGATGAATGAATATTTTGAGGATATTCAACTAAGAGAAAATGCTATAGAGGCTATAACAAAAGCTCATGGAATATTTTTAACAACATTGACATGAAGGTGGATGAAGGTTTACCTCTCAAAAGAAAGAAACCAATATATATCAACCAACCTGATTAAATAAACAATGAATATGAAGATGAAAAAAATGAATAATCAAAAGAAGAAGAAGAAGAAGAAGAAGAGGAAACATGCTCTCATTAGATAAACTAGCCCTCCTCGAGTGTTTTGTGACATTTGCTTAATTGCCTCTCGCAGTTCTGTTAACTCTAGAGATGTGTCCATTTACTAACACCTACGGGTTTTGGTGTAACAAAAATCATGATTCCAACATTCGATATCAGAGTTGTTTCGGCTTCAAGGGGACACCTTTGCTGCTGAGGGATTTTTCTCAGGTCTGTGGTAGACCTTGTTATAGTGGGAGATCCGCGTGATCAATTCTTGTGGCAAAATAAGATGGAAAGTAGTGGAAAGATAGAGATCAAGAAATTCAATGGACAAAGTTTTGAGTTGTGGAAGCTCAAGATGGAGGATCTGTTGGTGGACAGAGATTAATGGATCGCTATAGATCTAGGTACGACACCAAATGTCAATAGAAGACTAGGAAAACTTAGATAGAAAGGTGAAGAGCACAATACAATTGTCTATCTCAGATTTAGTATTGTTTAATGTATTAGGGGAAGCTACAACAAAGGATTTGTGGGACAAGTTAGGGACTTTGTCTCAATCTAAGTATCTAGTGAACAAATTGTTCCTATAGAAAAATTTGTACAACCTAAGGGTGAAGGATGGAGACTCAGTGAAAAAGCATCTGAATGCCTTTAATACTCTGGTACATCAATTGTCATATGTTGATGTTAAAATTTCAGATGAAAATAAGTGCATCAATTTGTTGTGTTCTCTACCAGACTCTTGGGATAGTCTGGTTGCTGCTATAGGTAACAATACAACTACCTTAAATTTGATGAAATAGTCTCATCCTTGTTGTCGGAGGAGATGAGATAGAAAAATATGGAGAGCTAGAATGGAGATGCCTTATCTGTAAGAGGACAGTCCCAGACAAAAAATAGAAATAATTCCTCAAGTGGGAGATCTAAATCTCCAGGGAAACTTGTAAAGGTATGTTGGAAATATGGAAAAGAAGGGGAAAATGGTTATGTTCTAATCCAAGGTTAATGGAATGGGGTTTATGGATGCTTGAACATGTGCCATGTATATAATGTATTGTAACATTGAAAGGAATATAATGAAAAATCAAATTGGTTTTCTTGGTTTGGGTTCCAGGAGAAAATCTTTGTGTATATTTTCTTCCATTTCTTATTTTTCTGTTTTAAGAATTATTTTGCAGGCAATTTCTATACAGGGTTAAAACCTACATTTGGTATAAGAACTAAAGGATTGTAAATCTAAAACTCCTGAGAAAGGAAAGAGAACTGATGATGCTCCTTCTGCAGAGGTGAAACTGACCTTATAAGATGAAGGTGGGGATGTGTACTTGGCTTCTTATTCAAGTACACATGTATATCATGAGGCATGATTAAATGACTCAGGTGCATCCTTTCAGTTCACTCCCCATAGGGAGTGGTTGGGCGGGTACAAAAAATATGATCGTAGTGATGTCTTCCTAGGGGATGATAGGAAGGATAAAATCATAAGATGTGAAAAGTCAAGTGAAGTTGCAAGGTGAAAGGATTAGAACACTTCTTTGTTTTCTGCACATTCCTGCATTGGCTAGAAATCTAATTTCTGTAAGTAAGATGGATGACATAGGTGTAAAAATAATGTTTGATAAGGATACATGCAAGATGGTTTAAGGAGCACTAGTATTTATGCGGGGAGTTTGGATTGGAACCCTGTACAAGATGTTGGGCAACACTGTTATTGATGGGTGTAATAGTTATCTGGTTCCTGAAAGTGGAGCAAAAAGTCTAGTGGTATTTGGAGAAAAGACTATGTTTTGGCATCAAAGACTTCAACATATTGGAGAGAAGGGCCTTTGAATATTTCATGGTAATGGTATGGTAAAAGGTATGTCTAATTTCTCTATGGATTTCAATTTCTATGAATATTGTGTATATTGGAAGCATAATTAGGTGAGTTTCCCCTTTGGTGCTACTTGAGCTTGTGCATAGTGATGTGTTTGGACCTTTGTCCGTTCCATCATTGGGTAAATCTATGTACTATGTCTCATTTATAGATGACTTCTTGAGGAATACATGGATATATTTCCTTAGGATGAAATATAAAGTCTTTGACAGGTTTAAAGAATTTAAGGCTCTAGTGGAAAATTAGACAGAAAAAAAGATCAAGGCATTGAGGAGAGATAACGGTGGAGAGTTCTACAAGAAGGAATTTGAATAGTTCTATAAGAAGTGTGGTAGAGAATGTAGAATACTACTCCATACACACCTTAGAAAAATGGAGTTTCATAAATAATGAATAAGATGTTGATGGGAAAGGAAAGAAGCATGCTTAGTGGTGCTAGATTAGGGAAGGAATTCTGGGTAGAGGTAGTGTATATTGCATGTTACATGTTTAATAGATCACCATCATCAATGTTATAAGTTAAGACTCGACATGAGGTATGGAATGGTAAGAAACCCTATCTCTGAGATCTCAGGGTATTTGGATATGATGCATATGTACATGCTCCGAAGGAGAAAAGAACCAAGTTAGATAGTAAATATGAAAGATGCATATTTATTGGGTATAAGGATGGTTTAAAGGGTTACAAGCTTTGGAACCTAAAAAAAAGGAGGGTTGTGTACAAATGAGATGTGGTGTTTAGAGAGGTAAAATATTTTGTTAAACATGAAGTCCTACTAAAGGAACCTGAAAATATAATGTTTGAATTGAAGGAGGAAGAACCAGACTCTACAAAAGAACATGAAGTAAAAGAGGAAGAGTCACACACTCCAGTTTTCAGGAGACAAGTTCAAGAGAGAAGGAAACCAGAGAGGTATAATCCATATGATTTCTATTCAACTTTTTCTCTATCCATTACGAATGATGATCCTAGAACTGTCAAGCAGGAAGTGGATTCAATGGATGGAAAACTTTGGAAAAATGCCATGGTTGAAGAAATGGAATCCTTGGATAAAAATTAAGCTTGGGATCTGGTGGAGTTGCAGGTTGGAATTAAAACCATTGGCAGCAAATGGGTGATTAATAAGAATATGAATGCAAAAGTAAAGGTCGAGAAATACAAATCTCAGTTGGTAGAAAAAGGTTATTCCTAGGTGTCAGGAATTCATTTTGGTGATATTGTTTCTCCCGTCGCCAAGTTAGCTTCTATAAGATTACTTTTATCTGTTGTTGTTTATTTTTATTTTGAGGTAGAACAGATGGATGTTAAAACAAAATTTCTTCATGGGGATCTAGAAAAGGATATATACATGAAGCAACCAGAAGGATTTTCAGTGAAGGGTAAGAAAGAACTGATATGCAAGTTTAAAAAGTCTCTTTATGGGTTAAAATAGTCACCAAGGATATGGTATCCAAAATTTGATACATATATTCAGGGATTTGGTTTCACAAGGAGAATCACTATGTGTATTTTAAAATAGTTGATGATTGTGTTATTTATCTAGTCTTGTAAGTGGATGATATGTTGCTGATTGTAAATAACAAAGAAATTATCCAGGATTTGAAGGCCCAATTGTCGTCCAAATTCGACATGAAGGATATTGGTGTTGCAAACTATATTTTGGGCATGGAAATTAAACGAGATCAAGCAAAGATGAAGCTCTAGTTAAACTAGACAAAATATGTCGGGACAATATTGTAGAGGTTTAATATGTAGGATAGTAAATCGGTGAAGGTTCCTATTCCCGTGGGTGTAAAGTTATCTCTTAGACAGTGTCCCAATACAAAAGAAGAGGAAGAGGACATATCTTGTGTTCCATATGCAAGTGTAGATGGTAGTCTAATTTAAGAAATGGTATGTACCAGGCCAGACATTTCACATGCAATGAGAGTATTGAGCGGGTTTATGTCAAAACTAGGGAAGGAGCATTGGACAACAATGAAGCAAGTTTTTATGTATTTACGTGGCACTAGTGATTATGGTTTGTGCTACCAAGGAAGACCAAGATTGGACGAAGTTTTGGACATACATGGATTTTTGGATGCATACTAGGCTAGATATATAGATTGGAGAATATCTATAAGTGGGTATGTGTTTAACCTATCTGGAGGAGTAGTTAGTTGCATGAGCAAGATATAGTCTATATTGGCACTTTCAACTACAAAGGCTAAATACATGGCAACCACTCATGCAAACAAGGAAGAAGTTTGGTTGTAGACATTTTTTTGAAGCACGAGGTTAGTACAATGGGCCATAAGGATAGACTGTGACAGCCAAAGTGAAATTTTATTAGCAAAGAACCCTACTTATCATTCAAAGACAAAGAATTTTGATGTTTAGTATCACTTTGTGAGGGATATGGTTGAAGTTAAAAAATTGTTGCTGGTAAAGTTGGACATTTTGAATAATGTTGCAGATGCATTGATAAAGTCTATAAGCATT
This sequence comes from Pinus tabuliformis, assembly GCA_031772625.1. NCBI lineage: Eukaryota > Viridiplantae > Streptophyta > Pinopsida > Pinales > Pinaceae > Pinus > Pinus tabuliformis. Next base: position 1,878,617,974 of record CM062819.1, on the reverse strand, counting down.
GAGAAGTTTTCTTGGTGTAGAGAAACAATGGGCATTACAACTCAGGACCAATGACTTGTGCACTCTTACGCTCCCCTTAGTGGAAAGAAAACAACAGGTGGTATCAGAGCCAAAGGTCTCGAGTTCAAATCACACACGACTTGTGCTGGGGGGAGATTGTTGAATATTGGATAAACCAACACTCCCCGTGTGTTTCATGAAATGTGTTTAACTTCCTCTCATGGATCTGTTAACTCTAGCACTGAATTCATTTACTAACACTTATGGGTTTTGGTGTAACAACAATCATGATTCCAACAATATGAATATGGACAAAATGAAGAATCAGAAGAAGAGAGTAAGAAGAAGAAGAAGAAGAAGAAGAAGAGGAAGAAGAAGAAGAAGAAGAAGAAGAAGAAGAAGAAGAAGAAGAATAAGAATAAGAAGAAGAAGAGACAACATGCTCTCATTCAACTAGAAGGAAACTAGGATATGGTTGAGGACAAAAAGGTGTTGATGTTAAAGGTGGACACTTTGAAGAATGTTGCAGATGCAATGACAATGTCTGTGAGACTGATAATTTTATTAGTGTAGAGAAAAAATGGGTGTTGTAGCTCAGGATCAATGACATGCACTCTTGCGACACCCTGGGTGGAAAGAAAACAACAAGTGGTATCAGAGCCACGAGTATCAATTTTGAGTCACACACGACTCACTCTAGGGGGAGATTGTTGAACATTAGATAAATCAGCGCTCCCCATGTGTTTCACTGTTATAGACATTTTTGTGCCTTACAGCTCTAAGCATTAAATGTCCATAAACCAAGGGATCCTAAGTCCCTAAAAGTGTTGTTCCTACCCCTAGAGGAACAAGGTCAACCAATTACAGCTTCTCCCAGAAGTTCTCCACCAGAAACTGCTCAGAATCAGTCAAATCAAGATCATTTCAGCTGCTCCACTAGCTAGCTGCGTTGCATAGCACCCAAGTACACTAGCTAGGTGCGTTGCAACGCACCTAAATGCACTACCAGGGTGCGCTGAGCGGGAAATGACAAATGGCAGTGTCATTCCGCGAGGTGGACAGACAATGGAAGCTTCCAGAATATTCCCCAATGACACTTGCCTCACTGAGTTTGACCAAGGATGAGTAAGAGGCTCTCAGTCTCCAAGTGGAAGCAAGAACTGACAGAGAGAAGCCACTAGTCAAATCATAAGCTGAATCATCCTCTTTGCATACATCTGTATATGGATCCCTCATCCCAGAGATCCAGAGGCTGGAATTTTGTACATTGCAGAGAATTGCTGTTGGTTTTGAGATAGAGATCAGTGTATTGGGTGATTTATGCTTTGTTGGAGGTGAAGAGGGGATTCCTTTGCTGGGGGGTTGATGCTGGATCAGGAATCATCGGTTGTAACTCCTCCTGGACCTTCTTGTTATATCAATAAAATTATTTGAGTTTCTCCTACATGCTTGTGTATCAATGATATTTTGTTATATTTGCATGTTTAGCTTAAATCTGATCCTAAGCTATTTATGAATATAAATCCATGTCTTTGTGTAGTTTTCCTCTTCTCTGATCTTGCAGGAACTTGGTGAAGTTGGGCAAGTAAGGGAGCAGGTAGCTGGAAGCTGTCAAAGAGGAGAGAGATTGGATCAAAGGACTAGCGCAAGACACAGGTTGGTTCATCCTATTCCTCTTCGTTTATAGTTCATAAAGAAGAATACGAAGGTAGTTTTCTCTGTTTGTTTCTAAGGTACTGTCACACCTTAGTGGGATAGGGGCGTTCTGAGTAGACACTTTTCCCGTTAACATTCACGACATGTTCTTAACTTCCTCTCATGGATCCATTAACTCTAGTGATGCATTTGTTTACTAACACCTGCGGGTTTTGGTGTAACGAAAATCATGATTGCAACAATATGAAGATGAACAAAATGAAGAATAAGAAGAAGAAGAAGAAGAAGAAGAAGAAGAAGAAGGAACTAAAACTTCAAACTAGAAGGAAAAAGTATCCCTAGGCAAGAACATATTCTATGTTAGCCATGATTGAGCCCAAATTTTTTTCTCAGGAAAGTCAAGATAAGCACTAGATAAATGCCATGAATGGGGAATTAGATCAAATTGTGAAAAATTAGACTTTGGAATTAGTTCCAAGATAAATAAATAAAAAACTCATTTGCATAAAATGGGTCTTTAGGAAAAATCTAAATGAGGATGGAAAAGTTGTTAGAAATAAGGCCAGATTAGTATGAAAAGGGTGTGTCCAGGTTGAAGGAGTAGACTTTGAAGTAATTTTACTCCTATTGAAAGATTGTAGGAAAAATATTGTTTTTATCATTTTCTAGTCATAAGAAGTTCAAAATTTATCAAATGATTGTGAAACAAACCTTTCTAATTGGAGAACCTAAAGAGGAAGTTTGTATAAAAAAACATGAATGGTTCCAATTTTCAAGAAACATAAATGATGTGTGTAGACTTAAGAAAGATTATATGGGCTAAGGCAAGCACCAAGATCATGGTATTCAAGATTAGACAAACATATACACAAACAAGGTTTCGAAAGAGGGACAACCAATAGTAATTTGTAAATAAAGTATGAAAATGAAAATCTTTTAGTCATTATTGTTTATGTTGATGACATAATTTTTGGAAGTGATACATATTTGCTAAGGAAAAAAATTATAGTTGAAACACAAGCTAAGTTTGAAATCCTTATGCTACGAGAGTTATCCTTATTCCTCGGTTTGTAGATAGAACAATCAACAAGAGTACAGTCTATCTCCCAAATAAAATACCTCTAGGAGATATTGAATTTTTTTGGGATGGAAGAGTGTTCACCTATTAGCACTCCCATGGTCACTGGTTGTAAGTTGAACAAAGAGGATGAATCACCTAAGGTCAATCAAACAATGTTCAAATCAATGATTAATAGCCTCTTGTACCTAATAGCCTCAAGGAAAGACATAATGAAAGCTATTGGTGTAGTTGCGAGGTATTTATCATCCCCTAAGGAGAGTCATATATTAGTTGCAAAACTAATTTTCAGATATTTAAAAGCCACAATGGACTTTCGTCTATGGTATCCAAAGGTCAAAACTTTTCCTTAACTACATACATAGATGCTGATTGGGATGGTAGTGTAGATGATAGAAAGAGAAAAAGTGGTGGTACCTTCTTCTTAGGATAACATTTGGTGGCTTGGTTAAGCAAAAAAAAATATCAATCTCATTGTCCATGGTTGAGGTAGAGTACATAGTAGTTGTTCCACATTGCACTCATATTTTTTAGATGAAGCATAATTTGCAAGACATGGCAGTAATGTATGATGGACCAATTACGATTGTTTGTGATAATAAAAGTGGTATAAGTATGTACAAGAATATTGTCCTTCACTCAAAAACCAAGCGTACACCCTTAAAGTATTATTTTTTGGTTGATCAGATTGTGAGGTTGGAATATATAACAACAAAGGAACAAATTGTTGATATATTCACCAAGCCTCTTTCCCAAGAGCCCTTCAATTATTTGAGGCATAATTTGGGAGTGATGTATCCGTCATATATTAAATAGCTTACTTCACAAGGAATGAAAGAAACTATCTTATTTAGTCCAAGATAACTGTATGCTAGGAGGTCAATGAGAAGAAAAGCGAATAAGTTCAATGAGAGTAATTATGTGCTCTTTATCTCACAAAGGAGGAGAATTTGGCTCTTGGAACAACATTTAGTGTGGATTTGTTCAATTGTATAAGCAACAACAAAGTCCATTGATACCAGAGGGGAGAATTAGAAAACAACACAATTTGAATAGTAGGAACTCTTTTTCTATTGATGTTGTTAGGGTCTTATGTCTAGGAATATTGATCATGTTAGTCTTGCTACGTATCAAAGGTCAAATTTGTAAATATTAGTCATGATGACCTGACTATTATTGTTTAAATAGGTCTAGGTTTAGATTAAGTGTCATGTAAAGGTGTCTATTTTGCTAAGAGTCCAATGTCTAAAGTCATGTGTTTTCCTTACTAAAGGTTAATCATAGGGAGTCTTTGGTCAACTTGAAAAGAGTACAAAAATCATGTTATTCAAATCCTTATTTATTATGAGTTAGTCACCATCCTTAGTCATTATAAGTGGGTCACCTAAGTCTAGAGGCCATGTCTACATCAACGCAAGCATGAGATGATTTAGGCACATATTTGGAGGCTATTTGGAGTCAGTTTGAATGTCATTTCAAGGACAACTCATGATCTCAGTGAGAAATAATGATCAGAAGGATAGTCCTTCCATTTTCTCAAAGCGCTGCATTTTCAGAAGTTGCTGCACATTCATGGTTCCCTTTTCCTATCATGATCAACACTCTCATTTCCACTCTAGGCCATTCTTCATGTCTATTTGAACTTTCATCTCCATTCCAAAACGCTAAACTCTTGACCATTTTCATTGGAGGGTCTAGTTTTCTCTTTTCATTCACTGTGGAAGGGAGGCAGGGGCACTATGAATTCACATAGTGCTACCATTCTCGCATGATGGTGGTCAAAAATTCTTAACAAGTGAAAATATAGGTCTATCTTTGTTCCTCAATTTGAATGAACTCTCAAATTTCATGTAGAAACTAGGAAAAACCATAACAAGCCTGCAAGATTGATAAATTAACTATTGCTACTCTTTAAAAATCGTTGTTTTTTCCTTTGTGTTGTGTTTTATCCTAATTCATTATGATTCCACACACTGTGTTATATTCCTCATTTGTCCCTGCTAATTCACATTTTCTCTATGTAAGCCTCTACATGAAATAGGTGCCTTGGGTGTAAACTAAATCAAAGATGCCTCCCTTAAGTTCTTATGCTTGATTTTTTTTTTAAAATACCTTCAGCGCTATGTTTTTTGCTTTTACGCTCTGGTTGTCCCTTTAAATTATCTTCCAATAGTTGTGAAATTGCAAGTTCTGTAGGGTTTTCCTGAGGAAGTCTGCAATGTTTAAGTTTTTGTATAATTGCTTGTAGTCTCTTAAGTCATTATCAGAGGTTTTAAATATCATAACACGTCCATTATTACACAAAAGAAATTTCTCATAACCCTAAACTATTCAGTGTTGTAAAACAAAAATCATGTCAACTCCAGAGGATAAGAAGCATAAGGGAGGTGCCATTGTATGGTTTGAGCCACAAGATATCATAACCATCAATGGAGATCCAACAATCATAATGTCTTTTGAACAAGTAGAGTGTATGAGGTTTTGTGAAAAGATTCAGGGGTATCATCTACAATTGACAAAGGAGTTTGCTATGGGTTTTGATGGATTGCAAGCAAAGGTGGGAACTCTAACTTTTCCATTCACAACTCAACCAATAGATGAGGCCAATGAGATCCCTTTGAATGTAGAAGAATGGTTCAAGGGTATGGATTTTGATTTGGTTGATTTGAAAGACTTTCTCAAACCAAAACACCCAAAAGGATATGATTTTACTATTCCAAGAAGCTATCTACAAGGCCACCATAGGAAACTGTTGGAAGTGATTCAAAGTTACTTCACATGTGAAGGGAGGTTCAGTAAAGTGTATCACTATCACATTAGGCTCCTAATGCATTTTACTAGCAACAAACCTTTGAATATTCCTTATTATTTGTTCAGGAGTCTATGTAAGATGGTTGAGAGAGTTCGAATAAGAGGAAATCAGATTGGAGCTAGTTTGTTTCATTTTTCATTAACTAAGTTGCTTGTGATAAAGGAACTTGAAAAGAAGGAGAAGTCATGGAAGGAATTTTTTGTTTCTTCAGGGTGGATAGAACAATCTTCAAACATCTAGAGGACCAAGAAAGATACCCCATTGGTTGTAATCAAAGGAGCTTCACTTGAAGCAACAAGCTCAGTAAAAAATCCTTTGAATAAAATTAAATCAGTTGATAAGAGAAGTGATAAGGAGCTTCATTTCTCACTTGAAGTAGAAAAGTGGCAAGGGTACCCAGAACAAGAAGTCAAACCAAGAGATTTCTTGTAGATCCTCCATCTACATCTATTGAAATTGTGGAATAAGAAAGTACACAGAAGGAAGTGGAAATTGATGAAAGGGACCAGAGCATTAAAGACTTACAATATCAGTTGGACAAGGCTCACTTAACAATAACCTATCTACATCAAGAGAATAGAGATCTTAGGCATAAAGTATCATAAGAAGTTGTCTAGCCCAGTGAAGGAGAACGATCAAGGAAAACAGTGGTACATGTTGGCAAAGGAAAAAGCAAACATGTCATTGATGTTGAAGAGATAAAGGAGATAGTTGAACAATAAAGGAGACCTAGAACTAGCTCTGCTGCCAAGGTGAACTGAAAATAAAGGAGACTATTCAGCCAGAACAAAGGGTGGTGTCTGATGACCAGAAAGAATTTGAAAAACTATTGGAACAATTGGAAGGAGTTCAACCACAAGTAGATCAGCTTGTGGGAAAGGATCACAGGGATAAGTTGTACTTATTTAGGTAGTTATAAGAAATTGAACTAGTCCTTGAAAAATTTAAATACAAGTTGAAGTGGACCTTGCCTCTGCATAGGCAAGTGAAAAGTTTGTATGTACAAAATTTGGTGCTAAAAAGAAGACTGAGATTGGTAAATAACAAGCTCACTGAGGCCAAGAAATTTGGAAGAAAGAGAGAGAGGCAAGTTGGAAATACTATCAGAGGCTAGTACAAAGGTAAATCTTGATCAAGAGGGTATTAGTCAGCTCTAAATTTTGGTCTTTTTGCTCAGAAATAAGTTAGTTTTGGCAGAGGTTGTGAAACACAACAAGGGGCTTGCTGCACTTTTTAGATAATATTTGGTACTGGTGGGATAGTGAAGTTTTGAAGTTTTGGTTGTCATGAGGGGAAGTTATATGAAGGTTAAAACATTCACATTGATGCTTTCAACACTTTATATCAGGGAAGAGTCACCGTATGTTCAGATTTTTGAAGGCACTACGAAAGGAGACAGTCTTACTGCGAAAGTAGTGGATAGTCTAAAAGAAGGTTTGCAAGAAGTTTGAATCTTATATAAGAGGTTCAGTGCCATCATAGAGGTATTTGAAGCATATACATTTGCTTTATTATGATAGAGGAAGGCTACAGCCATAAAAAACATCGAGGGCTACTTCAATTTGCTGCAAAACTAGCTAATGCGCTCCAAGTTTGGACAATCAACATCATTTTGTTTCAAATTTAAAATTTTTGGCTTCTAGAATTAGTCTGGATCATGTGGATAGGTGGAATATTGTCTTAGGAGCTGTATTTAATTTTTATTTTCAAATATTCCAAGTCGGTGATGTTTTAGGCTTAGATTGGTTGTAAGGAAACCCACTCCTATTTTTCAATATATGCACTAAAAATTTGATGTATCTAGTTAGAAGCTTGTTTTGGTCAATAATTTTGACCACCTAGAGTGGGAGATCAAACCTCATGATTTATATAGAGATGAAAAACATGGTAATGGGTTCTGTTGGTTAGATTAGAGAAGAACAAACTTTTTGTGCACTGTATTTCCTGAAAACTTTTCCAGTGAATGAATGAAAGTTAGAAGGTGATTTGCAGGGATTCCCATGTCAGAATATTGGTGGTTTGTGCTCCTTTGATCTTGTAAGTTGTCTCATGTGTTTACATTTCTTAAATGTATATCTTCTCGCTTGGAAAACCAGATGTTTAATTCAGAATTCATCTTCATGGTGCTCTGATTTAGTTTTCCAAGTTATCAATGTTTTCATCTTAAAGCAACAATTTAGAATTCATCTATGGTATTGATTCTCTATGTGTTGTCTTTCACCTTTCTACACTCACCCTCTACAATGATTTAACCTAAATTCCACCACCAAAGCTGCCTACCTTGCCCCTGTGGAGAAACCCTTTCTTTCTTCATCATATCACTTGACAAAAAACTGATTTGACATGACTCCATGCCCAATGGATCTATCCCTTTTCTCATCAACAATCCTTAATAAAATCAAACATTATTTAGCATTATACCTAGCTGAATAACATATTTGTTGAGCAACCTAAGTGGGAGAGCCCTCTCCAAGGCTAGAAGGGCAAGATTCTGGCCTAAAAGTGGTTTGTGGTTACCTTTGTATTTCTCTCTTCAACCTAGGGAAATTTACGGAGTGCTACCATTCTTGTGCCATTTTCGTGGAACCAAAAGCTAAATCTTCCCTGGTAAAATCTTGATTTGAAAAGCTTAAACCTAGTTCCTGTGGCAGACAATGAGTTAAGAATAATTACGCTGAAATTTTCAATTAAAAATTGTGTTTTAACCTACCTGTGATAAGTTTTCTTGGAAATATGGCTTCTCAAAAGATCCATACATGATCACATCTATATCGTGATCCCCCTGAAGTTATAAGTGATCCAGAGAAACTGATTAGAAAGAAGAAGTTTGAAAAACATCAAGCAAGTAACAGTCCTTTACAAATATCTTAGACCCTTCCTAAAAGCATTGTAACAATTGAGGACATCGAATTTGATTTGCCATTTGAGCATAACCTTTTTAGATCCAAATCTGAATTTTTTTTTCTAAGACAATCATTGATGAGTCTAAGTTAATACCATATATCCCAACACAAAAACTTGGCATTTCAAAGTCTGATAAAGACATTTTACAACAATTTCATAAACTTGAGCACTTGGTCAATCAGTTGCATAAGGCTGCTGAAAAATCATCCATATTTCAGTAGATTGTTACTACATCTTCTGTTCCCTCATTTAATTTTCCTTTGATCCCTTCACATTGTTCTGCTCCTATTACATATGTTGTCTATACTCCTCCCTTTACAACAACTCAACAAATCATAGTTTCACCACCTCTTCCACCCTCATCATCAAGCATAGTAGTGAGTGCATCTACGTTTCAAACCAAAATGATGGCAACTCATTGTGCCCCATTTGTCTTGTAGGCACCACTGAATTCTATGCCACACAATTATGGGCAGCAAATACCTCAATTTTATGGAATTGGTCCTACTACATCACAACAACACATAGACAAAATGAATGATTTTATAGACCTTGAAGAAGTAGATGATGATGATGTTAAGCTAAGGCTTTTTGCCCAAATCTTAGCAGGGGAAGTTAGAAAATGGTATAGAGGCTTGGAAATAGGAAATATTGGAAATATTCAATAGTTTAATAAAATTTTCCTTTCTCGATTGGAGGTAAAAAGGAACCCTCTTCAGATTCTAGCAGAATATGAAAACTTGAAGAGAGCTCCAGGAGAATCAGTCCAAGATTATTCAAATAGATTCAATAATGTTTATAATTCTATCCCTGCAGAAATAAAGCCTCCACCAGGTTTGGCCTTACTTCGCTATCCAGATGGATTCGATGCTGACATGGCCTACCAACTAAGAGAAATAAGCCCAGCTACCTTGGAGGACATGCAGAAAAATGTTGCTAGTGTAGAAGCAAACTTATTGGCCAAGAAATCCAAGTTGAAGACTGAAAAGAGGGTAACCATCAAGGAGGAACCTTCAACATCATCGGATATTAAGTTGGATACTTTGGTGAAAACCATGGAAAAGATGATGGAGAAAATGACTCTAACAGATAAAGTGGTTGCAAGAGAACCACAGGGAGGTCCTCAAATAAGAAATCCTAATTTTAGGAGACAACATATTCAAATTAAGCAGAGGGACCAAAGAAATCCAATAGACCAACAACAAATCAGACCTCCTTTTTAGCAAAACTATGCAGAATAAGAGAAAGAAGCAACAGAAGAACAAGAACATGATCAAATTAATCTCTTTGGTGAGGGAGAAGTAGATAATATTTTCTTGACAAAGGAAGAACATGAGTTGTTCTTACAATCACAAAAAGATATCATGCCTGCAGAATCAGAAGACTATAAGAAAGGTTATCAAAATGCTATTATGGAAGTCCACAAACAATATAATTTGAGGAATAGGAAAGTCCCAATAAATTCTCCTAAAAAGGTCTAGGCTGATATACCTTCTACTAGTTAGACAAAGGCTGATCCTCCCAAAGAAATTCCTCAAAAGAAAGATACAACTATTAAGGAGGTAGAAAGGAGTCCATCATCTTTTAGTCTTGAAAATGAGATATCAAAGATTAAAATTTTTGTTCCATTAGTTGAATTGATGAAGAAGGATGCATATAAAGGTCAAATTCTAAAGGCATTGAAGGTAGGAGAAGTGTCAGACACTATCAATTTAAATGATGATCACCCAAAATTTATTTTTGGTCTAGAAGTTGAAGGAGGTTCACAGGAAGGTAATGTGCCACCATTTTATGTCAGCCTTAATATTCATGATTTAATATTGCATAATGCCATGTTAGATTCAATTGTTTCACACAACTTAATGCCTAAAGTGATCATGGATAAGCTTGGCTTGGATATAACCAAACCATATAGAGACCTATTTTCTTTCAAATCAAGCAAGGTAAAGTGTCTTCGTTTGATCAAATATTTATGTGTCAGTCTCAAACAAATTATAGCCAAGGGTGTGGTTGTTGTTGACATCCCACTGAAGTATAGTATGTTGTTATCGAGATATTGGGGTGTAAAATTAAAGTGCTCTTTGCAGTTGGAAATGTCATATGCCACTATCCGAGTGTTTGGACAACCAAGGACATTGTATAGGGAAAATATCATGAAGTACATGGTAAACAGTCAGGACAAACCAATTAATTATCATGTTTATTCTGTACATTCAGATATGGATTCATTCATTCTATACAATGATATATGTTTGGAAGAAGATGCTCAAAGTAGGGACAACAAATCAGAAAAGGATGAAGGTAAAATGATGAAAGAAAAATTAGAGTTTGATGATGATGATGATGAAGGTATGTGTAACATGGAATTTGATGGTGCGGTTAGTAAGGAGGGGGATAGAGTTGGTGAGTGGATTATGAGCTCGAAAGTAGGAAAGTCAAAGACCTATTCTTACAAACATGCTTTTGAATGCACAAACATTTTTTTTGAATACAAGGCACTGATTTTGGGACTGCAACTATTGAAAAGGTCAGGAGCCAAAAGAATTTCATTCCATGGGGACTCAGAACTGATCATAAAGAAAATTAAAGGTGAGTATTCAACCAAGCATCCTGGAATGAGGGTATATAGGATTGTTGTTTTAGATTTTATGGAATGATTTCCATAATACAATTTATTTGTGATTCCTAGAGATCATAATGCAATTGCTGATGCATTGGCTACCTTAGCAAGTACATTTAAGATTCCTATTCATCTGAACAATAAGTATGAAATTGAGGTAAAATACAGGCTAGTTGTGTTAGACAACATTAGCTATTGGAAAGTCTTTGGTAATGATAAACAGTCTGAGAATATTCTACAATTGAAAGGAGAATTTTCAGATATGCATATTGATGATGGAAATAGTTTTGATACTGGTGAAGAGGGAATTGACATAAATCAAACTAGGAAGAGTCTTTACAAGCATAAGGCAGACCTTGAAGTTTTGCAGCTGAAAGACAATGTGATCTCGAGAGGCTTAGTTCCTTTGGAGGAAGTGTTTGATTTCAATGATGTGGCTCATAAAACTAAAATACTACCTACTAATACTGAGGTGGAAGACTGTAAGATAGGGACGAAAGACAAAACTAAAATAGTGAAACTTTCTAAATCTTTAGGTCCTGAAGAGAATTAGAAATATATTTATCTCATGAAGGAGTATTATGATGTTTTTGCGTGGGAGTATGAAGACTTGAAGGCCTATGATACAAGCATCATCCAACGCACCATTCTTATCAAGGAAGGACAAAAATCATTTAAGCATAAACTAAGGAGAATTAACCCTATTTTGTTGCCCTTAATTGAGAAGGAGGTAAGAAAATTTTTTGATGAAAAGATTATTGTTCCTTTGAGGTTTTCTAAGTGGCTGTCAAATTTAGTTCTAGTGAGAAAAAAGACCAGAAAGATAATAATATGTGTTGACTTCCGGAACCTTGATAAGGTCTATCTCAAAGACAATTATCTCTTGCCAAATATGGATCACATATTGCAGCGAGTAGTTGGTTCTAGGAGGATTTCATTACTTGATGGCCTCTCTGGGTAGAATCAGATTTTGGTACATCTAGAGGATCAGGATAAAACAACTTTCACCACACCATGGGGGACATTTATGTATGTAAAGATGCATTTTGGACTAATGAATGTAGGGGCAACCTTCCAGAGGGAAATGGACATTGCCTTTGTTGATGAGAAAGATAGGTTTATTGTTATTTATCTTGATGACATTACTGTGTATTCTAAATTTGATGAAGATCATTTGCAACATTTGAAGATTGTTTTTAAGAAATGTAGGAAGTATGGTATCTCTTTGAACCCAAAGAAGTCCCTTTTTGGAATGGAAGAAGGTAAGCTACTTGGACACATAATCTCCAAAGATGGAATCAAAATTAACCCAAGAAGAATTGAATCAATCTAGAAGGTTGATACCCCAATGAATAAAAAGGAAGTGTATTTTTTTATTGGAAGGATTAATTTTCTGAGGCGGTTCATTCCAAATCTTGCTGAAATCTTAAGGGCCATCACAAATATGTTGAGGAAAGATAGTGAGATTAAATGGATTGCTGAAGCAAAGAAGTCATTCAATGAGGTAAAGTTAGCCTTAACTCATGTTCATGTTTTGGATAGTCCTGATTATATGAAATATTTCCTAATTTTCTCCTTTTCCATGGAGCACACTATTGCAACAATATTGATGGAGAAAAATCAGGTAGGTTGTGAGCAACCTATAGAATTTTTTAGTAGGGGATTAAGGGATGATCCTCTGAAATATAACATAATGGAGACGCAAGATTTTTTGTTGGTAAAGGCTTTGAAGGATTTTAGGGTGTACATATTGAATTCTCACATAATTTCCTTTGTTCCTAATGTTGTCGTGAAGGAGATTCTCACTCAAACTGACCCAGAAGGAAAGAGAGGTAAGTGAATGGCTATCATTTTGGAGTATGATATTGAAATTAAGCCCACTAAACTTATAAAGGGTCAAGGACTAGCTAAAATGATGGCTGAGTCAAATTTGCATGCATTGGACATCAATTTCATTGTTGCTCAAGACAATGATGAAGAAGTGGTTCAACAGGTATCAGAAAGGTTCATTTCTTCCCCCTAGTACACAAATATCATTTATGTTTTGCAGCATCTACAAGCTCCACCTGGTTTGACAAAGACAAAAGAAAGTTTTCTTAAATTGAAAGTTATTAAATTTTTCATTATAGATCAATCTTTATATTGGAAAGATGTAGGAGATATATTACTGAACTTCTTGTTGGAAGATGAGGCAAATAAAATAATGGAGGAATTTCATAAGGGTGACTATGGAGGGAATTGTTTTTGGAAAACTACAACGAATAAAATTTTGAGATCTAGTTTCTACTGACCTACATTGTTCACTGATGTTCACAAAAGAGTTTCCAACTATCATGCGTGTCAAATATTTAAAGGGAAGAAGAAAGTTTTACCTCTACCTCTGAAGCCTATTTCAGTGGAGGTGCCTTTTCAGCAATGGGGATTAGACTTCATTAGGGAGATTCATCCAATTTCATCAGCTTAACACAAATGGATATTGATAGCTACATATTATTTCACTAAGTGGATTGAAGCGATTTCGACCATGTAGGCTACAAATTCAATGATTATTCAATTCTTGGAAGGTAACATTCTCTTGAGATTTGGTTGTCATCATAAGATTATTATTGATAACATTGCTGCACTTAAGTCTAAAAGAATTATTTATTTCTACAATAGATATAACATAGTGCTTGGTCACTCTACTTCCTATTACCCACAAGGAAATGGTTTGGCAGAGTCCTCTAACAAGAGCTTAGTCAATATCATAAAGAAATTGTTGCAGGAGAACAAAAAGACTTGGCATAAGAAATTAATCAATGCATTATGGGAAGATAGGGTAAGTACTAAAAAATCAATTGGGATGTCACCTTTCCAATTGGTGTATGGAGATGACGTTGTTTTTCTTACTTCCCTAGGAGTTCTAGTAATGAAATTATTGTCGGAAGCAGAGGTGGAACTAAATGATATGCAGAGGAGGATTAATCAGATGATACAATTGCAGCAGACTAGAGAGGAGGTCTACAATAACACTCAGTTGATTCAAGACAAGATTAAGAGGATTCATGATAAAAGGATAAAAGCTGATGATTTCAAGATTGATGAACTTGTGTTGAGATGGGATGCTAGGAATGAAGAAAAGGGAAAGCATGGAAAATTTGAAAATTTATGGAAGGGACCTTATAAAATTGTAACTTTTCATGGAAACAATGCCTATCTGCTGAAAGACTTGATAGGGGAACTACTTGTTGTTGGGCCTGTTAATGGCAGGATAATCAAGCAATACTTTACGTAAGTCCTGCTGGTTTAAACACATCATTGTACGTACCATCTTTATTTTCAGTACTACCAGTGTGGGTGGTTTCCATTAGAAATTGAAGCCCGAAGTGATGGCCTTGAGTTTCTAATGAGCTGCTACCATATGCAATAAAATTCATAGTCAGTCAAGTCAGTATGAGTTAGTTAGTTAAGAATCAATAAATCACCCAATGGATAAGGATAATAGTCTACGGTGTTATTGGCACCTCAGAGGGAGGATACCATCCCCATTGGAGCCTATGTTAGGGTTATATGTCTAGGAATCTTGGTCATGTTAGTCTTGCTATGTATCTAAGGTCAAATTTGTAAATGTTAGTCACGATGACCTGACTATTATTATTTGAAGAGGTCTAGGTTTAGATTAAGTGTCATGCAAAGGTGTCTATTTTGCTAAGAGTTCAATGTCTAAAGTCATGTGTTTTCCTTACTAAAGGTTAATCATAGGAAGTCTTTGGTCACCTTGGAAATAGTGAAAAAATCATGTTATACAAATCCTTAGCTATTATGAGTTAGTCACCATCCTTAGTCATTATAAGTGGATCACCTAAGTGTAGAGGCTATCTCAACATCAATGCAATCATGAGATGATTTAGGCACATATTTGGAGGCTCTTTGGAGTTAGTTTGAATGTAATTTCAAGGAAAACTCATGACCTTAGTGGGAAATAACGGTCAGAAGGACAATCCTTCACGGTTTCCTTTTCCTATCATGATCAACACTCTCATTTCTGCTCCAGGACATTCTGCATGTCCATTTGAACTTTCGACTCTATTCCACAATGATTAGCTCTTCATCATTTTCATCAAAGGCGTTTGTTTTCTCATTTCATTCACTACGAAGGGATGCATGGGTGCTACAAATTCACATAGTGCTACCATTATCGCATACCTGTGGTCAAACCTTCTTCACATGTGAAAATATAGGTCTATATTTGTTCCTCAGTTTGAACAAACTCTCAAATTGCATGTAGAAGGTAGGATAAACCATAAAGATATCACAAGAATGATAAATTATCTTCAAAAATCGTTGCATTTTTCCTTTTTACTGGGTTTTATCCTAATTCTATGCGATTCTACACAGTGTGTTATATTCCTCATTTGTCGCTGCTAATTCACATTTTATCTTTGTAAGCATCTACATGCAATAGGTGCCTTGGGTTTAACACTAAATCAAAGTTTCTTCCCTTAATTTCTTATGGCTGAAAGTGTTTTAAAAATCAAATACCTTCCGTGCTACATTTCTGGCATTTACGCTGTGAATGTCACTTTAAATGATCTACCAACAATTGTGAAATTGCAAGTTTTTTAGGGTTTTCCTAAGGAAGTATGCATTGTTTAACTTTTTTGTGTAATTTCTTGTTGTCTCTTAAGTCATTATCATAGGTTTTAAATATCATAACACCTCCATTATCACACAAAAAAAACTGCTCATAACCCTAAACTATTCACTGTTGCAAAAGGAAAATCATGTCAACTCCAAAAGATAAGAAGCATAGGGAGGTGCCATTGTATGATTTGAGCTACAAGATATCACAACCATCAATGTATATCCATCCATAAGAATGGATTTTGAACAAGTAGGGTGTGTGAGGGTTTTTGAAAAGATTCAGGGGTATCATCTACAGTTGACAAAGGAGTTTTCTAGGGGTTTTGATGGTTTACAAGAAAAGGTGGGAAATCTAACTTTTCTAGTCACATCTCAATCAATAGCCAAGGCCATTGAGATCCCTTTGAATGGATAACAATGGTTCAAGGGCATGGATTTTTATTTGGTTGATTTTCAAGAATTTATCAAACCAAAAAACTAGAAAGGATATGGTTCCATTGTTCCAAGAAGCTATCTATAAGACCACCATATTAAACTGTTGGAAATGATTCAAAGGTACTTCACATGTGAAGGAACATGCAGTAAAGTGTATCACTATCACATTAGGCTCCTAATGCATTTTACTAGCAAGAAAACTTGGAATATTTCTTATTATTTGTTTAGGAGTCTATGTAAGATGGTTGACAAAGTTCAAACAAAAGAAAATCATATCGAAGCCAGTTTGTTTCATTTTTCATTAACTAAATTTCTGAGAATAAAGGAACTTAAAAGGAAGGATAAGTCATGGAAATACTTTTTGGTTTCTTCAGGGTGGATAGCACAATATTCAAAAAACTAGAGGACCAAGAAACATACCCCATCAACTGTAATCAAAGAAGCTTCACTTGCAATAGCAAGCTCAATAAAAAATTGTTTGACTAAAATTAAATTAGTTGATAAGAGAAGTTATAAGAATCTTCATTTCTCACCTGAAGTAGAAAAATTGGCAAGGGCACCCAAGAAAGATGTGCAACCAAGAGATTTCTTGTAGATCCTTCATCTATACCTATTCAAATTGTGGAATCGAAAAGTACACATAAGGAAGTGGGAATTGATGAAAGGGACCAGAGCATTAAATACTTATAAGATCAGTTGGACAAGGCTCACTTAACAATAGCTTATTTACAACAAGAGCATAAAGAACTTAGGCATAAAGTATCACAAGAAGTTGTTCAGCCCAGTGAAGGAGAAACATCAAGGAAAACATTGGTACATGTTGACAAATGAAAAAGAAAATAGGTGATTGACATTGAAGAGATAAAGGAGACAGTTGAATAATCAAGGAGAACTAGAACTAGGTCTGCTGCCATGGTGCAAATGAAAATAAAGGAGACTATCCAACTAGAACAAAGTGTGGTGTTTGATGAGTAGAAAGAATCTGAAAAACTATTGGAACAACTAGAAGGAGTTCAACAACAGGTAGATCAGCATGTAGAAATGGATCACAAGGATAATTCGTATTTGTTTAGGCAATTAGAAGTTGTTGAAACAGTCCTTGAGAAAGCTAAATAAGTTGAAGCAAACCTTGCCTCTGTATAGGCAAGTGAAAATTTTGTATGTACAGAATTTGGTGTTAAAAATATGACTCAGATTGGTAAAGCAGAAGCTTACTGAGGTCAAGAAATATAGAAGAAAGAGAAAGAGAGGTAAGTTGGACATACTAGTAGAAGCTAGTACAAAGGTAAATCTTGATCAGGAGGGTACCACTCAGCTCTAAAGTTTTGTCTTTTTGCTCAGAAATAAGTCATTTTTGGTGGAGCTTGTGAAACACAGAAGGGGCTTTCTATACTATTCATATAATCTTTGGTACTGGTGGGATAATGAAGTTTTGAAGTTTTGATTGTCATGAGTGAAAGTTATAAGAAGGTTAGAACATTCACATTGATGCTTCCAACACTTTATATCAGGAAAAAGTCACCATATGTTCAGAGTTTTGAAGGTGCTGTGAAAGGAGACATTCTTCTTATGAAATTGGGGGATATTCCAAAAGGAGATCTACAAGCACTTTGAATCTTATCTAAGAGGTTTAGTGCCATCACAGAGGTATTTGAAGCATACCCATTTGCTCCATTTTGACAAAGGAAGGCTACAACCATACAAAACATGGAGGGCGACCTTTGCTGCGAAATTGGCTAATGCGTTGCAAGTTTGGACAGTCGACACTATTTCATTTCAAAATTCGAATTTTTGGCTTCCAGAAGTAGTTTGGATAAAGTTGATAGGTGGCATATTGTATTGGGAAGTTTAGTTAATGTTTATTTTCAAATATTCCAAGTTGGTGATGTTTTAAGCTTAGATTGCTTGTAATGAAAACCACTCTTATTTTTTAGTATATGCACTAAAACTTTGATGTATCTAGTTATAATTTTGTTTTGGTTGATAATTTAGATCACCTAGAGTGGGAGATTGAACCTCATGATATATATAGAAATAAAAAACATGGTAATGTGTTCTATTGGTGAGATTAGAGAAGAACAAATTTTTTGTATTTCCTAAAAAATTTGTTAGTGAATGAATGAAAGTTAGAAGGTGATTTGAAGGGATTCCTGTGTCAGAATCTTGGTGGTTTGTGCTCCTTTGATCTTGTAAGTTGTCTCATGTGTTTACATTTCCTCAATGTATATCTTCTTGCTTGGAAAAACCAGATGGTTAATTGAGAATTCATCTTCATGGTGCTATGATTTAGTTTTCCAAGTTATCAATGTTTTCATCTTAAAGCAAGAGTTTAGAATTTATATATGGTATTGATGCTCTATTTGTTCTATTTCACCTTTATACACTCACCCTCTACAACGATTTAACCTAAATTCCATCACCAAAGCTGCCTACCTTTCCCATGTGGAGAAACCCTTTATTTCTTCATCATATCATTGGACAAAAAATGATTTGACATGTCTCCATGCCTAATGGATCTGTCCATTTTATCATCAGCAAGGCTTTAAAAAATAAAAAATTATTTATTATTATACCTAGCCTAATAACAAATTTGTTGAGAAACCTAAGTGAGAGAGCCCTCTCCAAGGCTATAAGGGCTAGATTATGGCCTAGAAGTGGTTTAGTATTACCTCTATATTTCTCTCTTAATCTTAGGAAAATTTCACGGAAATTTACGGAGTGCTAACAAAAGAAAAAGGGGGAGAGTAAGAAAACATTGGAGATGAAATGTGAGTAGAGAAATTATGCATTGAAGATGGAGAGTGAGCAGACATGGAGATGGAGAATGAGTAGACCAATAGGGGAAGACTAATAGGTGGTGGAATCATGCATGTTTAAGGTCATCAATGACAAGCAATGCTTGATTGTATTGCCATCAATGCCAAAGGGGAAGATTTTTGAGTATTTTCGTTGACGTCAAGTTCAAGGGGAACATGTTGATTATATTAGTAGTGTGCTATGTCTGATGCCAATGATATCTTTGTTTCTTACTAAATGTGTTGAGTGTTGGATGTGTAGCCTAATATCTGATCTTTGAAGGAATTTTGCTGACAGGTAGCTTGATCAAAAGAGCATGAAAAATGTTTCATTAGATAACCCTCTCAAAGATATTTCCGATGGCATGTGGTACTTATCGTAAATCCTAAGGCATGGTTGCAAATGATTAAGGTTCCACATGTGTGCATTCCCCTCATTGAATCAATGCAAAAAAAAAAAAAAATCTCAAGAGGGAGCACCAAAATCCGATGGGAGGTGATTTGGAAAGCCATTAGTCACAATGCCTAGTCACAAGGGGTTTAGTGGTAAGCTACTAGGAGTCTATCAACCCACCAAGCTTAAAATTTTCACACAATAGAGTGAGGATTGATAGGTGGTGGGTAGGAACAGGTTGACCCTAGTATGATGTGGAAACACATGTAATAACAAATGGAAATGACATGGTTCATGTAAGGATGCGGTAATCTCAAGATAGTGACATGTGGTACTTGTTCTCAACACTTTTGGATGTCCAAGTGGACGTTTGGCATGTGACATGTGGTAGGTAACTAGTATGACACATGATAGGTGACTCGAAGGACATGTGGCAATGTGTGACAAGTGGCAAGTCATAATTGGTCCATGGAGCATCAACATGGTAGATGTCATCCATTGGACTGACCGATCCAAAAGGTGTTATGACATTGACGAGTGGCAAGTGATGAAGCAAAAAACAAGAGAGTTTCTCGTCATAAAAAATAAATAGGAAACTGAGAATCCATCCATCCAACCAAATGGTCTCAGAGGGTTTGAAAAAAATGACAAGTAACGAGTGGTGAAGTGACAAATAGGATATATTCCCATCATCAAAAAGAAATGGGAAAGAGAAGACTCTCTCTATTGGACTACTCATCTTGAAGTATTGAAGTAGGAAAGACCTGTGAGTGGTTAGTGGTGAGTGGAAAATGAAAATGTTTCCTATCACTGAAAATAAATGAATATAATGTAGGTTAGCCAAGTTGCACAAGTCACTAGGTTAAGCGTCTTTGAGCTTAAGCCACTGGTTTTTAGTCATATGACTCAGGAGATTTAAAAAACTGAGAGACGAGATAAAAATTTTTGGTGTTTTGCAGATACAAAATTTGCTAAATCCATGAAAGGTTGAAAGTATGCATCAAACAAGTCTTTTGGGTCTACAATATATAAATGGAAATAGAGCGACATAAGAAGTGGGAGTTCTCATGCAAAATTGCCTCATATGAGTACTATAGATGCAAAAAATAAAAGAAGTTAACAATAAATGAGAAAATGAAGCTATGTTGCTATCCTGAAATGTATCTCGGTACCAAATCTAGTATATTTCAGTTAGAGCAGGTAAAGGTGTGCAATGAAGAGCATACAGGTACAAATTTGATGTTTTTTGGAGTTGTTGCATAAACTAGAAAACATATATTTGAAGAGTGTATTGTTGATTTGGAGTAGCATCGGATGTGCTCTAAGCCTCAAATTTTGCAATGAGGATTGGGCACATGTATTTGAAAGAACCTAGAAAGCGTTTTGGGAAATTCCACCTAGAAGTGATTTTATTAAAATAATTAATATTTTTAATGGGGTTCCTAGGTATAAACTTAGGAAAATTAAAATATTAGTGGGTATTAATCTAATCATGGGTGAAACTTCTCGAAAAAGATAGAAATCAAGACAAAATGATCTGAGCCTTTGATTATGATTTAATCTAGGCCATTGGTTGTCCAATAGGAAGATATAAGAAGGGGCTTGAGGATCATTTGGAAAACACACAAAGAGATTGAAGAAATCGATTTTCTGAAGTGAGAAGTTCTCAGGAGGAAAAATCAATTGAAAAGATCTCTTGGAGTTGAGGGGCAAGGATAGCAACTTCCAGAGAGAGATTCTCAATTGGAGATACATCAGCAAAGAGAGGTAGAGAGTGATCTAGTAGCCTAGATGCAGAGGCTGACACAGGGCCAGAAGGGCCACGCAGAAGCAACACAGCGGGAGAGAGAGAAAGTTGAAAATCAGAGCAAAGGGTCAGTTTCAGTAGCGGGAAGTCGAGATGTGAGATTGGGAGGCTGAGAGTAGTGACTCTGGGCTATTGGTCAATTCCCTAGTTGGGTGATGCTGTGCCTAAGAGGGTTGACGTTGGGGTAGCGTAGAGGCAACATAGAGCTAGCGCAGGGCCTACTAGGGGCACCTCATCTAGCAACTAGAACAGTTGGGACTTTTTCTTAGTGATTGTGTGAGGTAAAACTCACAAAGCTTCTGCCAACATTTATCTATGTAACTAAATAACCCTGTGAGGTATTCAGTGATGTATTCCAAATTTTCTACTTCTTAATGATAATAAACCCTCAGAGCTGCTGCATCGGTTTTCCTACATTAGGTTTTTCTGGGAACTTTCCTCCAAAAATAACTGTGTCCTATGTGTTTCTATTTTTATTTCTTAGTTTCTATGTTTCAGAATCATATTTAATTGGTGTAGATTGCTTCAGTTATTTACTTCAATGTTTCATGAAGAAGTCTAAAATAAGCTTGTAATGTAATTTACAATCTAGGTGAAGTAGATTCAGCTGGTTGCAGTAGGATTCCTAAGATTGTTAGATCTAGGAATTTTCACATGTATGAGAAGATTACTATAGTTCTAAGACAGAGTATCAATAGAGGTTGAGAGCGCACGAGCATAGAGAACTAAAGCTACTATACAAATAAAAGGAAGTAGATGTGAATATATGAGAAATTATTAGAAGATAAAAGAAAGGAAGAAGACATGAGAAATAACATTAGTGTCAGTGTGATATTTTAATTATAGAGCCTTTGATCTAACTTCGAAAATGAATGAAAAAGGGATATGATAAGTAGAGAGAATAGGTGCATTCATATTAGGGCATTGGAGTCTCCTTTAGGTTGGTGTAGATAAATAGGAGGGGGTTGCTACCTTCACCAAGTTGATGGATACAAACAATGGAAGTTAGTGCTTCCAATGAGTAGGTTTATGCAAAGAAAATGAGGTTGGTGCCTACATAATTTGATGTAAATTTATGTTGGTGCTTGAATATAGATTATAATTAAAAGAAGATTTATGGATTTCTCCCATATGGGTTTCCATGTAAATATCTTGTGTTCAAGATTTATGTGATTGATGCAATGTTGTTTTATTGAATGCGTGTAATTGGCTAAATAATTATTGGAAGGTATAAAATACTGATTCAACCCCCCAATATTTTCATAGTTTCCAATAGATGTCTCATGAAATTGGGGAAATATGTCAAGTACATGAAAAAAATACATGATTTTCATAGACAAATATTCCAAAACATAATGCGCAATAAAATTCAATTATACTGATTTTTACTAACCACTTGAAATATTGTCATCACTCGAGTTGCATGTATGCCTCATTTCTTCATCCTCGCATGTATGCCTCATTTCTTCATCCCCTGTAGGTGATATTGTACTTGGGTTGTTTAACCCAATGTTTAGTTGATCGACTTGTGCTTGATGTTTCATCTCTTGTTCTTCCATCTACTAACATATAAATAAATGGTAATAAGTATATCTACATTTACACATTAGGATCTACATGATTGTGAAATCTAAAAGCATACTTGAGCAATGAATATTTCATGAATAACAAAAATTATTTCTAAGCCATACTTTATTCTTTCTCTCAAAATATGTTTTTTTTGTATCCACTATATATTTTGTTTCCTACATGTTTGAAACATTGTGACGAAGCACAAATGTAACTAACAGAAATATCTTTTGTATGTTGTTTCGTTAATCATAAAATGAGAGAAATTAAACAACATAGCTATCTACAAATTGTACAATTAACCATTAATTCATCAACATATACTCACAATTCATGCATTAACCCACTGTTGATCAAATTTTAAGTCGATTTTTGTTTGTGTGTTAGCACCTGTTAGAAGATGATCACAACAAATATGAAGTTTTAAGTACAGTTGAAAATATAAGTACTCCTAAACTTTGTGATAAACCTTTTTCTTCTTTATCATCTTGTCTTATGTGGTAAATGGGTTCCATTTTTTTTACAACAAGATAATTGAAAGTAGCATTTCATGTAATAATTAATTCAGTGTATATAAAATAATGTATAAATAATTACATACCTTTAATTCACATTGTTGTTGGAATGACTCTTCTTGTGATGTGACTATATTTATTTCT
Organism: Pinus tabuliformis; assembly: GCA_031772625.1. NCBI lineage: Eukaryota > Viridiplantae > Streptophyta > Pinopsida > Pinales > Pinaceae > Pinus > Pinus tabuliformis. The sequence continues at coordinate 1,878,594,622 of CM062819.1, read as the reverse complement.
TTTAACATTTCATTGTACAGGTTTTTAGACATCCCTACCAACATGCATTGTTGTTGATCCCCTCATTTATAACTTAAAATTTGCATAATATTCTTGAAAAATGAAAGGAGCCTTTTTTATAAATTGAAATGGAAGTAAATATAGCAACAAAAAAAAGAATATAGTAATTTTAGGACATACTATACATAAACATGTTTAGTAGTAATACTTTTTAAATGATTCTATTATTTTTATTGTAAGTTTTTGATAATGCAATTCTAACAACCAACATTAACCATTTCTCTAGAAATGCTTCATGTAATTTAAATATAACTAGGTTTTTGGAATTATTAGGTATTTTTTTTTATTGTAAGTGAAAACTACATCTATATGTTTTTTTGCTATACCCATCATAGTTTTATAGAAATATTTTCCCCTCTCATTAACTTTAGTATCACTCCAAATAAAGTAAGGACCAATTCAACATGATTTACATCTTTTGTAATCTTGTCCTTCTAGAATGGCATTACATTCCCTCCCCATCATTCTCTATAGAAAAATTAAAACATATGAAATCAAGTGTTTAAAACATGGTAGTAATTAATGCTAAGAAATTCATTTTTAGTAAAAAATGAAAAAAAAACTTCCTATTCATTACCTTTCGATCCTCCTAGTTATTCCTCTTTTGACAACATTTTCATAAATATGTTATACTTTCTTGGCCTTACATTATGAATCGTATTATCAAGTTTCTTCAAATTTTTACTCGACATGGCATGAATTAACTAATACAGATCATTAATTTGAATTTATAGATAATTCCAATGGACTAATTTTTAGATAGAATGTTTTTTTCCTGTTTTTGTCTTTTTAAATTGTGCTACCATCATGCTCAATGCAATAAATTATTTCCTTTGAACTCCTATAAGCCATCTTCTATTAAAAAACCAAAGATCTTTAGATATAGAACTAATGAAATATTGTTTTACAAAAAAGATAATGGTGCGCCTTATAAATAATTATGTATTGGCACCTTAAAAACAAAAAGATACATTGATGCCTCATTATTATTATTCTGCATTGATAAACCCATGAAAAAATTTAAAACCATAATATTTTTAACATTAAAATAAGTTGCAATTACATGTGCCATTATCCATACACAATACACTAGTGCACTATTATTTTGTTGTCTGCGTCGATAACTGAGAACTAAAACCAACAACAATAGGGTTTGGGATCCAATACAATGAATGGTCTCATTGTAACAGATTACAAACACTCCATGTGTAAGTAAAGATAAGATAAAATAATTATATAAATTTCCATCAAATGAACACAAAAGTAAAGAAGCCCTATAAAAGTTTGTTGCTTGAAAGAAAAAAAATGTTATTGTGAAATAGATAGAGGAAGACAGACAAACAGAAAATCTAGGGCTTTGAAAATAATGCACTCGAGTCATGTACCTAAAGTGGTCTTTGTTGGTAAATCTCTCTCGCAGAAATTTCTCTTGTAAAATTGGACAAATGAAAAAAGAGTTAATTTTATTTTATAAACATAAATTTAGGAAAAATGATTTTTTTGAGATAATAAATAAGATAAAATGATACACCTGAGATTTTTCCTCTGCAAATTTGTATCTGATCCATAATGATCTGTTACAAATTTATATTTTCGAAAAGCTGTATCTACTCCAAAGCCTTTGTTGACATGCTATTTTTTTAGAATTTTCCTCCGAATTTTGGAAAAAAACAGATTAGGTTTTCTTTTATAAGAACACATTTGAAAATAAATAAAAACTTCTTGCTTATTTTTTGGATGGATACTTTTGTACGTTATGATAAAAGTGCGCACATTTTTTCTCAACTTACCTTTTTGGTGTGCTTTAAAGAAAAGTGCACTAGTGTATGTACGTAAAGAATGGCACATCGTTAAAATATTATAATTGTAAACTTTTACCATTAATATTTTGTGGAGGTGGTATTGTTTCGTGGATGTTCCAATGGAGGGCAATTTTTTAGTGCACTTCATTATATTTGTTTTAGTAGATATATCGTATTTAAAAAAATTGATGTTGACATTAAATTTAAGTTGTCTAAAAATTTATAATTTTTTTTAAAGTTTAACATTATAAATTAAAATTTATTATTTGTAAACTATATTTAAAGTTATTTATCTAAAATACTATTAGTTCAATTCTTTCACCTCTTATTATGTAATGATGGCAGATGTAGTTCATTATTAATTTGTATTGTACAATTTAATGTACAACTTCCACTATAAAATGACAGATGTACTCCATCACTAATATAAATTACATTGTACAAGTCCCCACCTTGTTTTTGCAGTAAGACCTCTAAATCATGCACATATCCTAACCACGTGTAATATTAGATTGCCCAAAGGGTAAAGGGTTATCACACGGATTCTGAACATCAGAATAAATACTTGGAAAGACCTAGATCACTCTCGGATTTGTATCACTTCTGTCTCATACCTTATAGGGCCATCTTCACAATTGTAAACCATTTCTATTCGGAGATAGGAATGAATTGCGTGGAACACTATAAAGTTTATACTATATGTGTGCATCCTACACCAAAGAAAAGATTTCAGATCAATCAGCTTGAACCAATAAAGACACTTAAAAATACCCCTTTGCTTCCATTTCGTACTCCATTGGAAAATATGAATTGACTTGCATTTATTACTAAATCGACTTGCATTTATTGCTAAATTATGAAAGGTGTTGAACACTAATTAGTTATTGACCTGTTCGGAGCAATAATATTTCCAACTCGCATTTTTATACCTCTCACAAAATATATTTATTTACTAATAATAGATTATCATTGGTATATTGTGATATACGTTGTTACTCGGATTGAGTAATTGCTTTGGCTAGCGACTACTTTGACATATTATATGTGATGAATAATGTACATGAAAAATTCATATTACGTGTCATAACGTTTGGATTTTTAAAAATATATTATTAAAAATATTCTTTATCCATTTTATTATATAACTTTCTTTGATGTTCGTATTTGGTTTTTTCACTACAAATAAATATATTTTTAGTTCTCTAATCTCTTAAGAAAATAATTTATATCATTAGTTATACCTAGAAAACAATGTTGCTATTATCCCATTTAAGCATTGTAGATTTAATCTAGACTCTCAAATTTACATGCTTGTGGGTTATCTTAATAATAGCCATATCACTCAAATTATCATGGATTAATTGCCATCATAGAGAAATTTGTTTACTTTAACTTAACTATATTTGAACTAAATTGAAGTTACTTGCTACTATGTAGCACTTGTTAATAGACACATCAATGCATTCACTGTATAGAAAAGTGAGGGCTTTAAAAATTATTGGGCCACGAATAGATTTTTTCATTTATGTCAATTGAAATTATGTTTGAAGTAATTGTTGGTGATTGGAAAACTTATTATGAAATTTTATTGAAGTATTGATAAAAGGTTTGATTCAAAAATAGGGAAAAAAAGGGTTAAAATATCAAACGGAAAATTATTCAAATTCTATCTTATTTCATATTATTGTAAGTTTTTAAAGTTTTTTTCCTGGATTGCAAAAGAGTAGATTTTAGTTATCATTTATTTATATAATTGAATTGATGTTATTTATGCATATGCGTTTGAATTACTGTTTATTGAATTTTGTAGGATCAAATATCATATTTGCATGATATGCCACCAATTCCAAAATGTCAAAAAAATTTATTAGGAGAATGATATTGCAGGATGTTGGAAATACTGAGAGGGGGGTGAGTCAATATTTTCTTTCAATTGTTATTATTACCAGTTTAATTCTTCACAATTTAAATAAAGAAATGTATAAGTGTAATTTTATTGAGTAAAATAATAAATACAATATAAATGTGTTTCAAGCTCCAACTTGGTTTTGATGAGGCTCCGACCTCTAGGGCTTCGACGCTATCTTCTCAAGGCACCAACCTTGGATTTAGGAGCACCAACTCCAAGGACACCAATCCTTCCAATTCTGAGGAACCAACCCCAAGGGCTCCAACCCTATCTTTCAAGATGAATCAGGTCAAAAGATTGTCCTCCTACTCCGTCTTCAACTTCCTTCTTCACTTGGCCTTCGGCTTCTACTGTACCTTCTGCGTCTGCCAGACCTTCAGCTTCTACTGCACCTTCTGCGTCTGCCAGACCTTCGACTTCCTTTGTTTCTTCAAGTTCACGAGTTGTGAACTTTCCTTGTTCTCTGTGATAGGTGCCTGATACACCTAAATCAAATCAAGCGTTTCAACTTGTATATGTATATATGTATGAGTTTTGCCAATGAATCGAAACAACACATTCAAAGGTGGAGGGGCCGACTTGTGATGTCGCATATTAAAATTATATCAGAGAGGCCCATTTTTTTTTTAATATTCATCCAATAGACTTATTATTTACGGAAATCACATAGGAGAGGCTATACCCAAATGGATGTTCCACATCCATGTCATCACCTTAATCACAATCGAAACTTCATGAAAATTGGAGGTTTTACAAGTCATGCTCTGTCCTCCGATATCAACTTCATCGATATTCACATATCAACATAGTTAAAACCATATAATGGGTGGCCCCACCTACCATATCATCACCTTAATCACAATCGCAATTTCGGGAGGTCTTCTCATAACATAGTCGATCCCCTACGGCGGACAGAGCAGATGCAGTATACAATAAACTATTTTTGATAAGCTCGTTGGGTACACAACTCTATCGCAATCGGCTATCCGTTGTGTCCACACCCTTATCGCAATCGGCGTTTTGAAATTTCTTTGAAATGTGCGATTTAATGGACGTGATATTATATTGAGTCATATTATAGTGGTGCAGTTAGGTCGACAATAATATCACAATCGGTGTTTTTTAACGTGACATCCTTTAAGACTTGCGGTGCATAACTTCTGACGCAACAGACACGAAATAACATAACAGTGTATTCTAATAGAGCAGTTGGGTCTGCATGTATATCATAATCAGCGATTTGAATAGAACATCCCTTTATGGCTTGCGATTATGCGACGAATGCGATAATGTATGGGGTTGTTACCATAATCTGTTTCAGGTCAGTAGTACATATCGCATCGAGGGTTTTGGGTAGTGGCACATAATAGACCACTGGTAAAGTCGCCGATATTATATATTGTCGAAAGGATTCCCATCGTTTATTACTTCCTCCGATATGGCTCCTCCGATATCATTGTTTCTCTTTGTTCTGTTGACGACACTTACCATTGCAATGCGATAACCTGCTTCCTTGATGGCTTCTAATAAACTCTTCCTCTTACTCTTTGGATTCATGGCTTCTCCTCTTTACTCTTTCTGCTCTTCTTATGGCATCCAATATCTTTCCTCCTCGGTTCCACTATTTCTATTATGTATGTATTCAATCCTTGGATCCTCTATGAGCAGTATTATGATCAATGGGCATCAATGGGCAACCACACATGTCACAAGAATTTGCCATCACAAACACTATGATATTGACATCAATGAAAACCTAGATTAACAATCTCCCCCTTTTTCATTGGTGGGAATATTCTTCTTCTCTCCCCCTTTGACATCAATGGCAAAAAGGTGCACAAGAACTCCCCCTGTCGAACTGCTCCCTCTGTCATGCAACATCTTTATGAATCAACTTAATGTGATGCTATAGAAATAGCCCCCACGTTCTGGCGAATATGTTCAAATGCTTCTCGAGGAAGAGGTTTTGTGAAAATATCAGCTATCTGCTCCTTAGTATTGATATATTCCAAGTTGATGTTTTGTTCAGCTACTTGTTCACGAAGGAAATGATACTTGATTGGTATATGTTTTGTCTTTGAGTGCATCACTGGATTTTTGCTAAGACTGATATTACTTGTGTTATCACAATAGATGGTGATTGGTTGATTGGTACCTATGTTGACATCTTTCAGAGCTTCCTTCATCCATAATATTTGAGTACAACAATCTGCAGCAGCTATATACTCGGCTTCAACTGTAGATAGTGATATGGATGTTTGTTTTTTGCTGAGCCAAGATACTAGACAATCTCCTAGGAAGAATGCATTTCCACTAGTACTTTTTCGATCATCGACACTTCTGGCCCAATCAGCATCGGTGTATGCAGTCATAGTAAGAGTTGAGCTCTTAGGGTACCAAAGACCAAAATCAGGAGTTCCTTTCAAGTATCTGAGAATTCTTTTTACAGCCAACAAATGGGATTGTTTAGGAGCTGATTGAAATCTTCCCACCATTCCTACTGCTTGCATAATCTCAGGTCTCGTAGCAATTAAGTATAGGAGGGCTCCAATTATTGACCTATAATGAGTTGCATCTACTAGAGGAGAGTCATCATCTTTACTTAATTTGCAATCTGTGGTCATAGGTGTTATCATGGGTGCACAGTGTTCCATTCCATATCTTTTAAGCATGTCTTTAAGATATTTTGTTTGAGATATGAATATGCCTACCACGGTTTGAGATACTTGTAGTCCAAGGAAGTAAGATAACTCTCCTATCATCGACATTTCAAACTCTTTTGACATATTTTGAGCAAACTCATGGCTCATCTCATCATTATTACCAGCAAAAATTAGATCATCAACATAAACAAGAGTGACTAGTAACTTATCCTCATCCATCTTTAGGTAGAGATTACTTCCTGCCATCCCCTTCTTGAAGCCTTGTTGTTGTAGATAGTGATCAAATCTTGCGTACCAAGCTCTAGGAGCTTGTTTCAACCCATATAATGCCTTTTTCAACTTAAAAGCAAAGTCTTTTCCTTCTGCTAGATTAAACCCTTCTGGTTGCTCCATGTAGACTTTGATAGATTTTGAATCCTTTTGAGCAAGAAAATGCCAAGAACATCCTTATAGATTCCATACGAGCTACTGGTGCAAAGGTTTCTTCAAAGTCGATTCCTTCAATTTGTGAATAACGTTTACAAACAAGCCTTGCCTTATTTATGATGATTTGTCCATATTCATTCATTTTGTTTTTGAACACCCACTTGGTTCCAATTGTATTTTTATCCTTTGGACGAGGTACCAACTCCCATGTCTCATTCTTCTCGATTTGATACATTTCTTCTTCCATGGCTTTTACCCAATGAGGATCCTTGCTTGAATAAATGTTTCTGGTTCTATCATAGATAGGAGAGCAAAATCATTTTTCTTTGGTGTACTTGTCATCCTTCTTCGGGTTTGCATCCCTTCATCTGTATTGCTAATAATCTTCTCTTCTGGGTGATGTTTTTGGAGAAACTTCACCTTTGAAGGGGTTTGAGATGGTTCTTTCTCCTTGTGTTTTTCTTGATCTTTTTCCTCTTTTCCAGGTTCTTCTTCGTTTTCTTCAATGAGAGGGTCAACTTCATGATCTTCAATTTCTTTTTCTAGAAGGTCTTCATCAATCTTCACATCAATGCTTTCCACTATTTTCCATAGTTGATTATTGTAGCACTTGTAGGCTTTGCTCCTTGTAGAATATCCAGGGAATATTCCTTCGTCAACCTGAGAATCAAATTTTCCTGGTGAGTCATCATTGATTTTTATGAAGCACTTGCTTACAAAAATCTTGACGTATTTTACTGAAGTAGGTCTTCCTTTCCATAATTCATAAGGAGTCTTCTCATTATTTTGTCTTAGTTGAGTTTGATTCAAGGTATAAATAGTTGTCCCGACTACTTCTCTCCAAAATTTTGGCTGCAAGTCAGCTGCTATTAACATTGTTCTTGCCATTTCTTGAACAGTTCAGTTTCTTCTTTCAACTACCCCATTTTTCTTAGGTGTTCGGGCAACAGAGAGTTCTCTTTCGATTCCATGTACTTTACAGAATTCATCAAATTATTTTGATGTGAATTCTCCTCCTCTATCCGTTCTAAGACATTTAATCTTAGAATCCTTTTCATTTTCTACAATAGCTTTAATATTATTAAAACATTCAAATGCTTCATATTTGTATTTTATGAAATATACCCACATCATTCTAGTATAGTCATCAACAAATAAAGCAAAATACCTTTCTCCTTGGAGTTCCAGAGTTCTAGTTGGTCCACATAAATTAGCATGGATGATCTCCAAAGGTTTTGATGTAGAAAACTCCTTGGTCTTGTGGTTGGTTCTAGTTTTCTTTCCATGTTGACATGGACCACATACTCCTTGATTTGGCTTGAATAACTTTGGGATGTCTCGTACTGCATTAATCTTGTTGATATTGATCAAGTCATCGAAACTTGTATGTCCAAGTCGCTTGTGCCACAACCAACTTTCATCTGTTTGACTTAAGTAACATTTATCTTCTTGAATTTTGTTCAGAATGTAGACATTATCTGATGTTCTAACTCCTTTCGCCACAAGTTCCCCTGAGGAAGAGTTCCTTATTTCACAATCTTTAGTGCTAAATGTTGGAAATAATACTGAGAAGGGGGGGTGAATCAATATTATCAAGTCAATAAAACTTTTTCATTTCCAAACTCTGATTCATATATTCTACTTCCACAACTTCTTATGATTAAGTTAATTGATCTTCAATGAGTGCATTAGAACATTATCAACCATATTATCAGTTAACAGATGCAGTAACATAGAGTAGATCATCACACATAAGGCACACACATGAACACCATGATATAAAGTGGCAACCCAATGCGGGAGAAAACCACCTGCTGCAAGTCATCTCAATCTTCTTCTTAATAAGAAAATCCTTTTACAATATTTTGTACTGGTGCAGTCTTATACCAATATCGGAGCTACAACCCCCTTTGCTCTTGTACTAGCCGATCCATTTACTAGTACGCAGGCTACTACCTACTACAATGCTCCAAAGATTTCCTTTAGCTCTTGTACTAGCTTAGATACTAGTACGTAGGTGTTGACCTACAATCTTCTCTCCTCCAGGTACCACGTTTTATCAATTTTCAAACTGGATACACTGAAGCACAACACATAATCTGAAAGGCCACATTTCATCCAATTTTCATACTGGACCCAACAACAACATTGAAGCTCATAATCAAACAACCTTCTGAATCACCCAATCACCAGATCAATACATATACAATGAGAGTTATCAACCAGATCTAGTCCACCAGATCATATAAGGATAAGTCATTATGAACCTGATCCATTCATCTATCAATACTGAAGCTAATCATAATCATTCAATCAATCACTGTTGTTATCAGAACATAATACCAGACATCACTTCAAAACCCAGAACACAACAATAATAAACAGGGGCAGCTAAATAGATTTCATGAAAAGTCCGCAGCTTCACCCATAGAACACCTGCGTACATTCGCACTGTTTCCAACTGCTTTCCTGCGCACCCACGCACTGTGTCTCACGGACTTCCTGCGCACCTCCGCTCTGTGTCCAATGGAATGCCTGCGCCCCTCCGCATCTTTTGCAATTCTGGGCCTGCGAACCTGCGCACCTGCAGCGCTTCTGCTCCTGCGTATCTGCGCACCTGCAACGCTTCTGCGCCTGCGTATCTCCGCACTTTTCTTTCACTGCACTTGCGTTCCTGTGGGTATAAACAATTTTCAGACTTCAAGGATAACCCAGACTATCAGATCTACAGATCTGATCATGCGCCGAGGAGATATCAACCCATTAGTAGATCCGGCTTGTAATTCTCATGTTTCTCCTTGATATTGATTCAACTCTCTCTCACAAACCGATTACAAGAATTTCAGATCTAGCTTCTCTTAAGATCTTCTAATTTCACAAGTGTCTAGCCAAATGATCTCCTTTTCTTTATATAGGCAAGCTCTTACTAAAACCATAAATCAATACCATAGATAACCAATACAAGGGGCCCAAAAACATGGGGCTCAATAATAATAATAGTAATATAAAACAATACCACTAACCAAACCATAGGATCAAATATGTCGGGCTAAATACTATGGTCCACCATTGGATTCCCACGTGAGAATACTTTTTCACTGCATGAAAGTGCGTGAACTAGGGTCCGCACCTTTTACATGGTGTACCTGCGGGTATGTATGCACTTTATCTAGGATATTCCTGTGGGTCCGCACCTTTTGTACTGCGTACCTGCATACCCCTTATTTTCTTCATTATTTGTGAGCTAATCATCAATCTCTACTACTGACCTGATGTACAGTGATCCATCACCTGTAAGATTTGCCATCAAGGACAACACTTTAGCCATAATGCCAACAATCTCCCCCTTTGGACTTGATGGCAAAGCTTACTAAGAACTTGATCTATGTATTATGTCACATCTGATATCTCTTCTGTAGATTCATCTGAATGTATATAAGTGAGATGTTCTTCTATGAGTGGGTTGCCATCAAGTACAACACATGCATCATAATGCCAACAATCTCCCCCTTTGGACTTGATGGCAACAACACCACATTACTCTCCCCCTTTGACATCAAGGGCAAAGGGTTATGCTCCCCCTAAGAACATGCTCCTCTTGACTATAAACCAGATCTGCTGAAGTCTCTGAATGAGCTCCCCCTTTGTATATGCCATGGTGCACCAATCTGATCATGCTCTTTCTGAGAACAAGCTGAAATGTCTGCTCTGCTATATAGTGTTGTTTATGCTCAAGTTTCCCCTGACTGTAAGCAAGGTCAGCAAAAAGATGTTCTATAAGAAGAACATGACTCTATATATCATAAATGACCTTCCTATCACCAAAAGACTCAATACATACATCCATCACCCAACCAAGTGGGGATACATCAGGAACTAAATACATTACATCTTCATCCCAAGCATAGTGGGAAACCAACATAGGTCGTTACATGACCTGAAGAGATGACTACAACAGATAGTATTACATCATGAGTCTTGATATGACCTTTACAGAGACCAATCGCCTAAGATAAAAATCAGCAACAACACTGTATGATCTGCTCCATAACATCTTTTATCATAAGGAGAAACACCAAAGCCATCCAGATCACCATTTGGGAATATCTGCATCAATCAACATATGTACAAAACAACCTATCATCATATAGGTAAGAGCTCATCATCATCATGTCTCCAACAATGCAACTTTGAATAATCACCCATGTATCCAGCTAACAATCCTCATATGTGCCAAGAACAATACGAATCTTGCATCATAATTCTTCTTATCCTTATGAAGATCACCATGTAAGCACCAGATATGTAGCATCAGAGAATCAACCATAAATCTGATCTGAAAATCAACTATGTAAATCCAAGAATCATATGAGATGGACAACTCATAACCACATCATAGCAAGATATATCATTTAGCCATATAATCTTCATCACCAAGGACTATTAACCATAATGCCAACAATGCATTAAAAACATATGCTCCCCCTAAACTGGTGCCATCTGTCAGATCTTATCAGTAAATGCCTCAAGACAGATCCGCAGTTTCTCATTATATGGCCTGCGTGGCTCCGCACTTCACCTTCCACTCCTCTGCGTATCCCCGCACTTGACTTTCTGTGTTTCTGCGTATTCCCGCAGAGAGCCTTCTACTACAGCGCGTACCCACACACTGTTTCTTCAATCACGCCACGTACTACTACTGTGGCCACGCACCCTCAGATGCTATCGTGCCGCGTACCTTTACTGTTCTTCCGCACCTGAACCTCTATCACGCCGCGTACCTCCACACTAGGACTGTGCCTTCGTTGCGTATCCTCGCACTTTCACTGTGTATCACCTGCGTTCCTCCGCACTGGGACTATGCCTTCGTTGTGTATCCTCGCACTTTCACAGAGAATCGTCTGTGTACCTCTGATTAGAACCCAATTAAATGGTCCTCCAAGTTGCCTCTGATAGTCAGATACACAGATCTGATCTTGTGCTCGAGAAATCATACTTCATAGATTCACTTCCAACTTCACTTTCCCTACTGCCTTTCTTCAAACAATCATATACGCGATTGTGCAGTATCCAACTCGCGTATATACGCGACTTCCCTTTATGGAGTTTGCATATGAGATTCAGGACACTGAAGTTTTGTACTTTCAGCTCCCTCTGATTCTGGTATGTCTGTACGTTGTGCTGTGCCACCTTTTTCTGACTGTACTTCCTTTTTCCTCCATATCTTCAAGCGTGATGATGACATTTTCTCCTTTTGATATGGTGCCCACACTTTGTTCCTGCATTCCTTAGCTATATGTCCAAGCTTGTTACATGCATAACATCTTACATGTTTCATATTCCTCCTGTAACAGTCAGTAGCTTTATGACCATACATATTGCAAGCAAAGCAATATCCATTAAAGTACCTTGAATGTGATGATCTTTCTGCATAATGGTCTTGAACACTTCTTCTTCTACATCTAGCTGCAACATGTCCAAGATTATGACATACATAACATTCAACATTATTCATAGGAGGAGTAAAGGATTTTCTTTGAGGAATCTCTTTCCTTGGTTGATGATGAGATTGATCTTTCATTTCTTCGTTGATCACTTTAGATTTCTCTTTAGAGTTCCTTGCCTCACCTTGTGAACTAGATTCACCTTCAACAGATTCATGGGAACCAAGACCAGTCTTTATAGCAGGAGACCTTTGACTACTAAGAATATCACCCAAGACTTTAGAACTATCTTGAAGTCGTAAAAGCTTATCCTTTTCTTCTAATTTACCTTTCAAGATATTTACCTCAGCCTGAAGTTGTTCTTCCTTTTCAAGAGATTGCTTTTTCAAATCTTCTTCAGCTTTCCTTCCTTCTTCCATTTGTTCCCTTAGTTTGAGAATCTCCTTTTCGTGTTCTTCATTCAGATCCTGCTGCATTTGACGAACTCGGAAGGCACATTCCAGCTGAGATTTTAAGCTGATGACTTCGTTGTCTTGTTTTTCAATTGCTTGATGTAGATCTTCATTCTGCTTCTTTGATTCTTCAAGATCTCCTTTTAGTGAGAGGATTGTAGCTTCAAGGTTTTCATAGTAGCTGGATCTATCTTTGAGTTTCTTGATGGTTGTGCTTCTTTCGTTGACTTCTTTTCTTAATGATGTCACTTCAAGCTGCAATTTTTGACATTGGTCTTCCTTGTCCTTGAGTAGTTTTCTTACCTTGTTTCCTTCTTCTAGTTGGGCCTTTAGTTTGGTAGCTTCTTCTTTGAAGTCACATTCCCTTTTGTTCAATAGATCTTGTTGATCTCTAATTTTGTCTGTCAGCCTTTTAAATTCTGCCTCTATTTGATATCTTTCTTGTTCACCCATAAGAGGAAATTCAGTAGTTTTGCTATCACTTTCATCTCTTCCAAAAGGAAAGATAGCTGGAACATCAGAGGATAATATATTCATACCTGATAATGATTCTGAATCTGATTCTAAATCTGAAGAGCTTCGTATACCTAATCCCCAATCGATTCTCCCACTGTCATAGTTCTTCTGAGATGACTTCTTTTTCTTAGGTGCTTTCTTCTTAAGCTTCTTTCCCATTGTTCCACGGATCTCCTTCAAGCGATCAAGCTTCTATCAAAGGACCTGCTCTGATACCAATTGTTGGAAATAATACTGAGAAGGAGGGGTGAATCAATATTATCAAGTCAATAAAACTTTTTCATTTCCAAACTCTGATTCATATATTCTACTTCCACAACTTCTTATGATTAAGTTAATTGATCTTCGATGAGTGCATTAGAACATTATCAACCATATTATTAGTTAACAGATGCAGTAACATATAGTAGATCATCACACATAAGGCACACACATGAACACCATGATATAAGGTGGAAACCCAATGCGGGAGAAAACCACCTGCTGCAAGTCATCTCAATCTTCTTCTTAATAAGAAAATCCTTTTACAATATTTTGTACTGGTGCAGTCTTATACCAGTACGGGAGCTACAACCCCCTTTGCTCTTGTACTAGCCGATCCATTTACTAGTACGCAGGCTGCTACCTGCTACAATGCTCCAAAGATTTCCTTTAGCTCTTGTACTAGCTTGGATACTAGTACGTAGGTGCTGACCTACAATCTTCTCTCCTCCAGGTACCACGTTTTATCAATTTTCAAACTGGATACACTGAAGCACAACACATAATCTGAAAGGCCACATTTCATCCAATTTTCATACTGGACCCAACAACAACATTGAAGCTCATAATCAAACAACCTTCTGAATCACCCAATCACCAGATCAATACATATACAATGAGAGTTATCAACCAGATCTAGTCCACCAGATCATATAAGGATAAGTCATTATGAACTTGATCCATTCATCTATCAATACTGAAGCTAATCATAATCATTCAATCAATCACAGCTGTTATCAGAACATAATACCAGACATCACTTCAAAACCCAGAACAAAACAATAATAAACAGGGGTAGCTAAATAGATTTCATGAAAAGTCCGCAGCTTCAACCATAGAACACCTGCGTACATCCGCACTGTTTCCAACTGCTTTCCTGCGCACCCACGCACTGTGTCTCACGGACTTCCTGCGCACCTCCGCTCTGTGTCCAATGGAATGCTTGCGCCCCTTCGCATCTTCTGTAATTCTGGGCCTGCGAACCTGCGCACCTGCAACGCTTCTGCTCCTGCGTATCTGCGCACCTGCAACGCTTCTGCGCCTGCGTATCTCTGCACTTTTCTTTCACTGCACTTGCGTTCCTGTGGGTATAGACAATTTTCAGACTTCAAGGATAACCCAAACTATCAGATCTACAGATCTGATCATGCGTCGAGGAGATATCAACCCATTAGTAGATCCGACTTGTAATTCTCACGTTTCTCCTTGATATTGATTCAACTCTCTCTCACAAACCGATTACAAGAATTTCAGATCTAGCTTCTCTTAAGATCTTCTAATTTCACAAGTGTCTAGCCAAATGATCTCCTTTGCTTTATATAGGCAAGCTCCTGCTAAACCATGAATCAATACCATAGATAACCAATACAAGGGGCCCAAAAACATGGGGCTCAATAATAATAATAATAATAATATAAAACAATACCACTGACCAAACCATAGGATCAAATACGTCGAGCTAAATACTATGGTCCACCATTGGATTCCCACGTGAGAATATTTTTTCACCGCACCTTTTACATGGTGTACCTGCGGGTATGTACGCACTTTATCTATGATATTCTTGCAGGTCCGCGCCTTTTGTACTGCGTACCTGCGTACCTCTTATTTTCTTCATTATTTGTGAGCTAATCATCAATCTCTGCTACTGACTTGATGTACAGTGATCCATCACCTATAAGAGTTGCCATCAAGGACAACACTTTAGCCATAATGCCAACACTAAAGACAACACTATGTCCTTGATCACAGATTTGGCTAACACTCAAGAGATTATGTTTGAGCCTATCTACTAGCAAAGCATTTTGAGCCTTTCCTTTTCCATTAATAAGGGTAACAATTCCTTTTCCAACAATTTTGGTAGATCCACTTCCAAAGGATACATTTCCTTCCTTTTTGTTCAATGAGACAAACTTCCTTTTGTCACCTGTCATATGTCTGGAGCACCCACTATCCACAAACCAATAATTTTCACCACTGTGAGCACATAGAGCTAGGCCACATTTATCCATGTTGGGATTCTCATTTTTTTCTTCTCTTCTTTTGAGGGGGAAATTTTGTTCATTATGTCCATTATCATTACATAATGAGAAAATTGGATCAAATTTGGCCAAGGGATCAAAAGAGTTGTAGGTCTTGATTTGTCCTTGCCCTTTGAGACCATATGGTTTGTTTGTTTGATCCTTCAATTTTGGTGTTTCATTCTTACGAGCCATGCAATTTTTAGCTTGATGACCAAAATTTTTACAATAAAAACAATGCCCAAAAAAGATAGTTTTGTACCTATTGTAATAGCCATTATTTGAATCAACATTCTTCCTTGGAGTTAATCTCTCTTCATTCTTTGGATTTGAGATGGGTGTTTGATGAAATAATCTTTCTTCTTTTAGTTTGCTGGAAAGTATGTCAGCATAGATTTTCGCATTATTCTTAGTACTTCATGATTCTCCTTTAAAACCTATCCTAGATTTTTCATGTTGAGGTTTTTGATCATTTATTTCACGTTCTTCACAAATTTCTTCTTTTCCTTTTAGCTTATTTTTCAAGAGGTCTTCCCTTCTTTTTTCTTCCTCCTTTTCTACCTAGAGAGAAATGATTTTATTTTGTAATTTCTCATTTCCTTTAATGGCACTCATTAACAATTCATCTACATTTCATACTAGACCTAAATGATCATCATTTGTGAATGCCATGAATAATACTTCTTGGCTTCCAACATAGTCATTTTCTTCATTTGATTCATCATTACCTCCTTTGTGATGAGGGAAACGATTAGTTGATTTCTTTTTGATGACTACAAATTCATCTTCATCAGACTCATCTTGCTTAGAGAAGAAATTCTTCTTATTGAACCCTTTTTCCTTGTATACCATCCTTTTAGAATTTTCCTCATCATCACTATCATGCTTAAGAGGACATTTTGCATCATAATGACCTATTCTTCCACATTTGAAACACATAAGAGGGTACTTACCTTTTAGCTTAGATCCTTTCTTTAGTCTTCATACAAATTGTGCCAATTCGGATTTAACATCAGAGTCATCACTATTGGTATTCCATTCTTTCCCCTTTTTTTATTTTGAGGCCTTGAATGCTGCATCTTTCAAACTTGGGCATCCTTTTCTCATCTCATAGGCAATGAGGATTCCATGAAGTTCATCCATCTTGAGAGTATCTAGGTCCTTCATTTCTTCTATGGCACTTGCTTTGGAGTCAAATCTGTTTGGGAGAGATATTAAGACCTTTTGAACAATAGTTCTTTCTTCAATGTGTTCTCCCAATCCTTTAAGAGAGTTGACCACTTTAGCTACTCAGAGAAAGTATGATGCAATATCTTCTTCATCATCCATTTTTAGACTTTCAAATTGTCTTCTATGAGTCTGAAGCTTTGCCTTCTTAACTTTGGAGTCCCCATCATATAAGCTAACTAGCTTATCCCATACTTCTTCGGCCAAGTCACAATTCATCACTTTTGTAAATTTAGAATCAGTGATTCCACTAGTGATGGAATTTAAGGCTTTTGAATTTGCAATGTAAGCTTTCCTTTTGTCAAAATTTGTGCCATCGAATAGAGGAAGTCTTCCTTACACTTCTTGATTTCTCATTGTGACTAAGAATCCTTCTTTTAGCTGTTAGGCTGATAAGAAGAAGCTGGCTCTCATACCAATTGTTGGAAATATTGAGAGGGGGGTGAATCAATATCTTCTTCCAATTGTTATTATTACCAGTTTAATTCTTCACAATTTAAATAGAGAAATGTATAAGTGTAATTTATCGAGTAAAATAATAAATACAATATAAATGTGTTCCAAGCTCCAACTTGGTTTTGATGAGGCTCCGACCTCTAGGGCTTCGACCCTATCTTGTCAAGTCACCAACCTTGGATTTAGGAGCACCAACTCCAAGGACACCAATCCTTCCAATTTTGAGGAACCAACTCCAAGGGCTCCGACCCTATCTTTCAAGATGAATCAAGTCAAAAGATTGTCCTCCTACTCTGTCTTCAGCTTCCTTCTTCGCTTGGCCTTCGGCTTCTACTATAATTTCTACGTCTGCTAGACCTTCGGCTTCTACTGCACCTTCTGTGACTGCCAGACCTTCGGCTTCCTCTGTTTCTTCAAGTTCATGAGTTGTGAACTTTCCTTGTTCTCTGTGATAGGTTCCTGATATGCCTGAATCAAGTCAAGTGTTTCAACCTATATATGTATATATGTATGAGTTTTACCAATGAATCGAAATGACACGTTCAAAGGTGGAGGGAATGACTTGTGATGTCGCATATTAAAATTATATCAGACAGGCCCTTTTTTTTTAATATTCATCCAATAGACTTATTATTTACAGAAATCACATAGGAGAGGCTATACCCGCATGGAGGTTCCACATCCACATCGTCACCTTAATTGCAATCACAACTTCATGAAAATTGGAGGTTTTACAAGTGTGCACATGATTTGTCCTTCAATATCAACATCATCAATATTCACATATCAACATAATTAAAACCATATAATGGGTGGTCCCACCTGCCACATCATCACCTTAATCGCAATCGCAACTTCCGGAGGTGTTCTCATAACATAGTCGATCCCCTATGGCCGACAGAGCAGATGCAGTATACAATAAACTATTTTTGATAAGCTCGTTGGGTACATAACTCTATCGCAATCAGTTGTCTGTTGTGTCCACACTCTTATTGCAATCGGCGTTTTGACATTTCTTTGAAATGTGCAATTCAATGGAGGTGATATCATATTTAGCCATATTATAGTGGTGCAGTCAGGTCTACAATAATATCGCAATCGGTGTTTTTTAACGTGACATCCTTTAAGACTTGCGGTACATAACTTTCGATGTGGGGGACGCGATATAAAATAACGGTGCATTCTAATAGAGTGGTTGAGTTTGCATATATATCGCAATCGGTGATTTGAACAAAATCTCCCTTTATGGCTTGCGATTATGTGACGAATGCGATATTGTATGGGGCTGTTACCATAACCTGTTTTGGGTATATAGTGCATATCACATCGGGTGTTTTGGGTAGTGGCACATAATAGACAGCTGGTAAAGTCGCCGATATTATATATTGTCGAAAGGGTTCCCATGGTTTATTACTTCCTCCGATATGGCTCCTCCGACGTTTTCTTCTTTGCTCCTCCGATATCATTGTTTCTCTTTGTTCTGTCGACGACACTTACCCTTGGGCATATGCGATAACCTGCTTCCTTGATGGCTTCTAATGAACTCTTCCTCTTACTCTTTGGCTTCATGGCTTCTCCTCTTTACTCTTTCTCCTCTTCTGATGGCATCCGATATCTTTCCTCCTCGGTTCCATTGTTTCTATTATGTTTGTATTCAATCCTTGGATCCTCCATGAGTAGTATTATGATCAATTGGAATCAATGGGCGACCACACATGTCACAATAATTTTCCATCACAAACACTGCGATATTGACATCAATGACAACCTAGATTAACACAAGAAATTGTTTAACAAAAATGGACAACTACTTTACCCTATGAATTATAACATGCATTCTTCCAGCAACCAACTTGGGTCAATGGTACTACACCATGAATTGAATCTCTTTTATGACACCTTAGTAGCATTTTTATTGTTATGAAAAAAGTTCATGCTTCTAATAAATGTTGGGTAATGTTTAAACATACTAAATTCATTACTAATATTGTCAATGCAATGCTTAATTTTTGATAATTAGGATTTTGATGATGACCAACCTATCTACCATTTAACATTGCACCCCACTATGATTTCAAAAGCAAAGAAACATATTACATGAGCATAAGTTAGAGAGGAAGCATACCAAGAACGGTTAAATTAGCTGCCTATTCAATTCCTACTATGGCCTGAGTCACCAATTCAAAATCTCTACAATTTTACTAGTTCTTCACATGTTGGGGACAAAGGAAATAATATAGACATTAGTATGGATGATTTACTATTGGATACTCATGCCATGGAGGGAATTTTTCTACATGAAATCTAGAAAAATGAACTACGGGATGATGTCGATATCATTGATACCTTATTTGGAAGCTTAAGATCTACTTTCACTACCACTTTCTTTGGACATGGGCTAGCAAGTTTTGCCCAAATAGGGACATATATATTACTTTACAACTTGAAAGTAATGTATCATATGTTAGATACATGTTTCTCAACACTTTTGAGGTAACTTAACATTAAGTCCCCTCATTTTTTAAGGAATAATCTCACACAATTAACATGGAGTATAATTGATTTTATGCATGCTTGATGATAGTGTACATTTCTATTACCCACCAATTGTATATTATTGAAACAGGTACTACCTAGAAATAATTTCATTCTCGACAGTTGTGTATAGGTAAAGAAAATGTTAGAATGGTTGGGTGTTGAGTACACATCACACCATGCATGTTGTAATCATTATATTATATATTTTTGACTGTGCTGGACCCGTTAACATTTCAGGGGATCTCCCTGGTAACAAGTCCCAATTATACCTCAAACCGTTTGGTGTAGGAGTCCCAACAGTGGGTTGTACGATATTGCCTTGACCATGGTTTTGTATAAAGGCAAGTAAGATGTCCCTGTTGGTAGCAAGGGTGTTACAACTATGGCGAGTCAAGGAAGGTGCATGAATAGTTCTAACACACTGAAAGTGGGGTGAGTGCGCCGCTTGGAAACCTGTAATAGTACATGACTTGGAAGGGAACACACGAGTGAATATGCATCACAAGATGGAAAGCAAGATAGTGAACAATCGAAACTGATGGTTAAACAAATCAGCACATTTCAGTAAGATTCATACATACTTATACATAATAGTCCATACATGCATGCGTAAGAAAACATATACATATATCATTTAGAGTAAACAAGCTAGTTGGAATACAATATGACATATGAATGAAACGCGTTGGCTCTGTTATATTAAAAAGTGTAAGTTCGAGTCATACAATACATCCATGTCCAACCACTAGTTCTGATAGCGGAACGTTACAACCACAACCGCTTGCTCCTCCAAAGAGATATACTAGCTCTGCACAGTGGAGAAGCCAAGGCTTGTTACAATATTGTCCATGCTTTCTCTAAGATACTCCTATTGGAAGCTTGGCTTACCAAAAGCCTCTACAATGAGCTATGAGGGACTATTTGTAACAAAGGGTGGGGTGGCCCTTGACATTCCCCTTTGTGACAGTTCATCTACCCTCATGACTCTTCATCTACTCTATGACTGTTACATCCAACTATCGACACTTGAACTTCCACTTGACAAGATGTTACATATAATCTGCGCATGTACCCATGTGAGACAAAATGGCTTGAGCAAGCCATGCAAGACATCACTAACGCTCAGACTGTTATAGTGATACCAAATCTTTGACATCCTTGTGATGGTCGATGGTGGCGAACTGATGCCAAGCTTGGTCATTCGTGATGGTGTCCATGCGTTCAATGGTGACAATGTGCTGAAAGAGAACTCTTACCTTCATTGCATCTGGGTACACTGATATGGTCCCTTTGTCCAACTCATTTGATAACATGCGCGTCATCATCTTGAGTGTGGCTGGACCAACAACATACTGATGCATAGTGTCTATGATGAACTCCAAGTGTGTGTTGGTGACCATGCACATCAACTTGTCAAAATACATGTTCAGATCCAATGGGACTTGCTTCTTGTCTTCGCCTCAGTGAGTATGCCAAATGGATGGGATCACATGTGTGCACATAATGACATCCATGCTGTTGAATTCCCTTGCATGTGATCAACAACACTGCTCACCTTGTCTGCTCCGTTCCAGTTGCTGGGATGGATCTATAACTTGTGCGGGTGCAGTTTCATCCATCTGTGCATGTTGCATCTCCTGTTGTACCTATTCCTACTGCAACTCAATCTCTCGTCTATGTAGCTCTTGTTCTTCCTTGAGTTTCTGCTTCAGCACATGCAACTCCTTCTCTATTTCTCTCTCTTCCTTCACGCTATCTTTGTCTTGTCACGTCGTCACCTCATAGTCTTAATCTCCAAAGCTGCTTTCGTCATGAGTGGATCTACTTTGAAATTGCAGCTTTGCTTCACCTCGATGCTGTCAACAACCTTCCTCTTGCACTCGTTGCATGTGGGTGTGCTTCCTTTTGCTGTTGTTGATGGTGTTGTTGTTGAGCCTTGCAATAGGTATGTATTTAGTCTTGATTATTGTCTTTTTCCTCCTTTATTATCCATTTTGTGCCATGATATAATAATGTATTGATAGGATTTTGATAAGGAATGAATGAAACCTCTGTTGATACGATTTGACCGACCAAACTAACTCTCATTACTTTTTATGTAGAAAAACAACAGATGGAACAACTGTTGTTCCAAAGTCGGAACAAAAAAAGCTAATCAAGGGAAATGAGACACGTCGTGTGCGGTTGAACCAAGGAATGAATTGAGAAGATCAGTGCAAGATAGAAGAATTGTCTGAAGATAACATTTAATTGTGAATCCCTCAGGATCTCCTGATCCTGAGGGATCACATTTATCTTTTTTCCTCTTGATTATAAAAGGGAAAACTGAAGAGGGATCTCTCGTCTTTTACTTGGATTGTAATTTTAATTTACAGAAGTGTGATTTTGAAGAACAAGATCATATTGTAATGACAAGTGACTTTGATGATTAATATACAACTTGCGCTGCTATTCATTTAGATATTCTGAAGTAGCTAAGAAGTGTTCACTGGTGGCTAGGGCTCAGCCTCTGGTGGATCTTACTGCTATTCCTTGTTTTATGCATTTTTGTTTCCTGCAAGTTTATTCTGTTTTATAGCTTTGCAATTGATTTATTTTTGTTGAATCAGATTTATGGTATTCATTTCATTAACGCGTAGTCCTAGTTGGTTTTATTTAATTCATATAGTGGATTGAATTAGTTATTAGTTAAAGAATCATTTCTAGTTAATTAAACAATAGAGTGTGATTGATTAAATGCTTTCCTTCTATCCAGTAGTTTAAGTCCAGTTGAAAGAGCTCAGTTAATGCTACGGTGCTTTCGGTTGATTATCATTCAAATTGGTTGATTAAGATTGAATTATAGTTTTGTTTGAGATTGAGTCATGATGCTTAGATGAATTATTTCCTTTAAAGTTACAAGCTTGAGATTTATGATTGCATCCGTTTACTGTTGTATTGAATTTAATCACTTATTTTAAAGCATTACTCTCTAGATTTATAGCTTGCACATATTGTGTACACTCTTGGAATAAAAAGACTTACCCAGGTTGATAATTAATGTGAGGCAATTAGGAGTTTTAAAAGACACCTTTTAGCACCCAACATTTTGGTGCCACTGTCGGGGAGTGTGTTTCCATTTTACAAAGAGTGATGTTTGTCTACTGAGAGAGAAATGGGTATTAAAAACGAGAGGTAAGAACTTGCATAACGAGCGAGTAAAATGCTCGCTCCTCCACCCACTTTCCATCAGAGTTGAGTAGGAATTTAAGGTAGAAATGAACGTTCATATTTTTGTATGAATGACTAAGAAGAAAAGACCAAAAAAGATATAATTCCTCCCCCTAAACCTGAAAAATCTAAGGGACCGGTGACCCTTGGACGATCAACCTTTATTGATGAAATCACAAGAAAAGTTGAGACTTAGTCATCAATAGGACCCTGAACTGTTACTACCAGACATCCTACTATTTCCCTTCAGGCCACAGGATCACCATCTATAGCTAATGCTGAGATTCACAATAAGACTGAAGGGTCTGAACAGAGTTTTCAAGATATTGAAAATTCACAACCACGCCCTTCACAAGAAGGGAATTCTTGCATCCTCTGTGAAGGAGAAGGAGAAACAGGTAATCCTGAAATTAAATCATCAAAACCTAGATCTCCTAAAGTAGTGATTGAACAGAGGACACCCAGTGTTCTGGATCGAGGTAGCTCTATTAGAATCATTCTAGCCTCTTCTGGACACCCTAGGAACAACTGTCTAGCTCTAGAGATCCCTGAACAATATTTGCATATTTTTGACCAAATGGCCAATAATTAGTGACAGCCCCAAACCTCTACGTTACAATACCCTATTGTGGACACAGTTGTCAATGCCCCCATGAAAGCTATCCCATTACAGAATATTCCTACCTTTCATGGGATAACTTCAGAAGACCCTAATGCATTCCTTTTCAAATTTGATGTCCTATGTAGGGGTTATGATTACACCACTGACCCCTAGAAGCTAAAACTGTTCCCCTCTACTTTGAAGGGAGAAGCCTTGCGTTGGTTTATGGGACTTGGTGGAGGTACCATCAATGATTGGGAACAGATGAAAACATTATTCCTTAAAAAATACCAAGATTATCGCCGAACTAGAGAACTAAAAGATGAAATATTTCAAATGGTAGCTAAGCCTAATGAGACTCTGGAAGTGTTATGGCCTAAATCTACCTCAGGCTAAGAAAGGTAGGTCTAGGGTAACATCAAACGATGCTTAACCTGGTAGCTAGCCCTACTAGGTCAGGAGAGGGCTCTCTCCTTGTCAATCTCACGAAAATATGGCAAGTAAAGCTTGAGATGACTGATATAAAGACTAATTTTAGGCTAGGTATATGCTCAGAGGAGTCTATTTGAGTTTAATGATTGTTTCTTGGATTAGATGGGGAAGGCAGTTTTGGGTCCGGGGAATGAACTCAATTTTGTAGAGGTTTCTGTGGGGCGAGGTAGGCAAGTGTTTTAGTACTTTGAATTAGGTGTAATGGTGAGTCTAAAGACTGGTGAGGAGATGGAGAGGGCATGAAAATGTCACGAGTCCTCTTCAAACAGTAGAAAACATGTAAAACTAAATAAATGCCAAGGCAGAGCACTGAAACTTCAATGAGTTCCACCTTTACACTTGATCCATTTAGTGATGCATAAAAAGAGAGATATTATGGCACACATAAACACATGATAAACTGAATAACAGAGGAGAAAACAATACTAAATCACCTTGCCACAAGAATCCCACAAAATGCTGCAAACCCTAGTCTATTTCCTTGCCAAATTGCAGAAGTGATGTACAATAATGTTCAAAGCATCCACAAGAGTCCAACCCTGACAAATGACTAAGAAAATACAATATATAGGCAAAATAACACCCATGCTAGCCTTTAGGGGTCAAATACATGAGTCTAGGAGCTGTTTCAACAAGATCTAAACTAGGAACTGAAAAATAGGCAGTGGAACAACTTGCCTCTAAAACTATGGAAACTGATTCATTCAATTCAAAACCACCTATAACTAATGTATCTACCTCCATGAGTCAATTTTTATCATTTTTACATCATAGTACATGAATTTACATCATATCACATCATGAATTTGACCATAAGAGAGAAAAAGTCAAACTGGAAGAAAACTAGGTGAAATTTTGAGCAAACAGGCAAAATTGGCACTTTTTCATTCTGTGCGTAGCACTTTTTCCAAGCTGCTTTTGGAAGGCTTCCTGAGGTCTAAATTAGGTGCAGGATAGCTTGTTGGAAATCTTGGCGAGTATAATTTCTGGAACAATTTGAATTTTTTGATTTGGAGTCCATTTGCTCCTCCAAAATTTCAATCTCCCAAGACTGCTTCCTATGTGGCCAAAAAGTGGCAGAAAGGGCATCTTTAGGGTGCTTTTAGCCCTTTTGGAGACCCAAAACTTGTAAAAATTTCCTAGAAATTTCTGATCATGTATAACTTTTCATGAGGAATCCAAAAATACAAAGTTTTCTTCAAATGGAGGTCCCCATCAAAAGCGTAGCGCCATTTGCCGAAAAAAACTGTTTTTTCCCTGAAAATTTCAAAAATTCCAAAAGTTCACCAAATTTCTTGAAATTTAGCATGAGTGATCTATGTTAAGTGCTATGCTAGGCCAATGAAGCTTCATCCAAGATCTTGAGCTTATATTTCTTTTTCTTGCTCCTCAAGGTTCTCCTTAACTTGGCTTTTAAGCTTCTTATCCTTGTTTTACAAATTTTGTTCCGGGACAAATAGTGATAAGCCATGTGGCACAGCATCTTTTTCTCCTTGTTGGATTTCTCAAGCAACTTCTCCAAGTGGATATTCACCTTCTCCAATTAATAATCCCAGTCATTGTCCTTTTGTTCAATGGATGTCAACTTGCCCTTTGCCTTCTTGGACTTTTGCCAGTTTTCTTTGATGACTTGCAGCTCCAGGAGTTCTTGTTTGTCGGTAAGTTGCTTTTTTTCTTGCTCAAGGAAGTTGATAATCCACTTAGCCCTCTCAAGGTTAAGTGATAAGGCATGGATGTCAGCTTCTTTCTCTTTGATGACCTCCTTAAGTCTTGAGCTTTGGGAGCCCAAATCATTATCCTCCTCCTGAATCAAAACAAAATCTCTCTCTTGACCTTCAGAAGGCCCTTCATCATGCAAAGGCTACTTTCCTCTATCCTGTACCTATACTACTAAAGAATAAGGCAAAGCCCCTTTCACCCCAGGTGAAGATAACATTTTCTTGTTGTCCGGTGAAGAGAACGAGGCCCCTTCCACCCCTGGTGGGGATAATACTCGTTTGGCAGCTACAAATATTCTCCTTGTCCCCTTTTCATAAGTGACAAATACTGGCACTCTTGTAGTTTGAGTCTCATGAACCTCTAGCTGATTTGAAGGCCCTCCTTCCTCTTGAAGCACTGATGGGGTCACCTGAGGGCTTTTGAAAACCTCATGTGAAATGAAGGTATCCCATGAAATATTCAGCAAGATCAGTTGATGCAAAACAACAATCTCGATCAATGAAAAATGGTAAATGCTACTGAGCTACTGGGGAAGAGGTTTCCTTTGCACCAATGTAGCCATCTTCTCAATATTTCTGCATATGAAATAGGGGAGGTTCATCATCCTCACTCTAGTGAAATGCATCAATAATCTAACATGGTAAGTGTACAAGCGAGAAAACCTCCCTTCACAGGTGAAATATTTGATAATGAGCTTCATGAGTGGAGCATAAGTGTCTTGTAGGTATCTGAAAGGAAAGACCCTACTGATTTGCTTTTGATAACTAGCCTTGATGTAAGGCTCATAATGCTCTTTGCCCACAAGTTGTCCTTTGTTCCACTGTTCACCCACATTTGGAATACCTGTTGCTGCAGCTATGGTTTCAGGTGTCAAAGTGAAGGAAACACCTGCTAAGTTCACCTGGCCATTGTGAAGATGAAGGAAAAATAGCCTAAAAAGTTCATGGTGGTATTTCACCCTCTCCACCATCTCACAAAACTGGTAGCAAGACTGATGTTTAAAGCATGTTACTGCAAGAGGGCAAGCTAGTAACTCTGTGAGTGTGGTAGGCTCCTCTCGGATGTGTTTTCCTCCCTTATGTGGTTTTCTTGGTGCATGTACCTCTTGGGAAGAATCACTCACAGTTTCTTCATCCCTTTCATAAGCTGAATCTGTTTCCATACTTGCAAATGTGGAGTGTAGAATGATGAGTATGAAGAGATTTTCTTGAAGTATAGGTGACTGTTGTTTTCTTCTTTGGGATTTGATGGGTTGACTGATAATATAAATGCAAAGGAGGGTTTTGATGATGGCTATAGGGTTACTAGGGAATGATAGGTTTTGGGAAATGAAAATTAGGGTTTGGGGAATAGTGGGAATATGTATAGGGCTTAGGGTTTGGTGATAGGGGATAAGGTGAGTGTCAATGGGAGAGGGAAAGGGGAAGGGAATTAGGGAAATTTAGTGCAGGGGGATGGGATGTGGGAAAATCATACAAGGGAGTAAAAACAACAAGAATGACAAAACCCTAGACAGTTTTGCAAGACAACTTTGAAGCAACTAGGGTTTGATTTTTCACCATTCAAATCACTATGATGGATGACAAAAGCTCTTGCTATGGCAGATGGGAGGGTGTACTTACTTGAAGAGATGATACTTGCAAATTTAGAGGCTTGGAAAATCGATGGAAAGAGTTTTTGAGCTCGGTTGACAGGTGCGCCGCGCCAATGCCCAGGTGCGTAGCACCTAGCAGGTGTGTAGCACCCATTTAAAATCCTTTGGAAAACCTGTGCCCAGTGCGTAGCACTTGGCAGGTGCGTCGCGCCAGTGCCCAGGTGCGTCGCGCTGGGAGAAAACTTGAAATTTGCTGCAACTTTCCCTTATTTCTCCTCAAATGCGATTTTTCCTCTTTCTCTCTCTCTTTAGCACAAAATGAGGT
Organism: Pinus tabuliformis; assembly: GCA_031772625.1. Lineage (NCBI taxonomy): Eukaryota > Viridiplantae > Streptophyta > Pinopsida > Pinales > Pinaceae > Pinus > Pinus tabuliformis. The sequence goes on along the minus strand of CM062819.1, from coordinate 1,878,566,906 downwards.
CTTCTAACACAAAGGAGCACTTTATATACATTTGGACTCTAATTTTTCATTTAGAAAAAACCCACTTTGTAAAGTTCCTTTTCACTTTGCTTTTAAAAACCCTGTTTTTGCAGTTTGGCTCTTTTTTTCATTTGATGAACTGATGCTTGGATGTTTTTTGTTTCTTTTGTAGGATCTGGAGTGCTGGAGTTTGGCAAGGTGACCAGGGGTTTTGCAGATGATGCTTTATTACATATGAAAACAATAAAATTACATAAAATTTTTACATGAAATAGAAAAACTCTGTTTTCACCTCAAAACAGAGTTTTGAGGTAAAAACCCTTTATGGAGCAAATCATCAGTAGAATTTGTGATTTTATGAACTTATTAGACATCCTCATGTGCCTGCTGACCTCTTATTGAGCTTTTGAAGACCATGGTGGAAAACCCTAGACCTAATGAGACCTAAAACCCTAAAATGACTTCTGCAAGTGTAATGATAAAAAATGACTGTAAATGACCTGAATTTGTGAAAATAGGCCAGCAGGTAAAAGCCATGAGGGAAATTTGATAATGAACCACTACCATCAGCTGATCCATGTAATGGAATGCAACTGATCGAATGAGACACCTAAAATGCATGCAAAAAGAGAAATTTTGATCACTGATGGAGGGATGAAGATACTGACACTAACAGGAAGAATAGGTGGAGCATTTCCAATATAATCTGCAAAGATCTCCTTATGCAAATCTGCCTGATAATGTTCTAAAAATCACAATGATTAAAGGTATGAAATACCAATGGGTAGAAACATTGAATATAATGGGTAAAGGTGATATTTATCAAGAAGATTATGACAATATTATAGACTTGTGCATCAGGTGCTCTAGGGGTAGTACAAGGCTGAAACCAATCATATGGGATGCGATCACCGGAGATAGAAAAGCCTCAGGAGGAAGCATTACAAGAGTCAAAATTGGCAATCTATTAGAAGATTTCAAGACTGATACCCTGGGGACCCTGATGACACAATCGGATATCATGCAAGCTAAATAGAAGCAGGCCGAAGTAGCATAGAACCTGGCTATTTTCTGTCCCCGTTGCAGAAAGAAACATAGTCATAAAGAATGGCCGCTAGATATGATACAAGCATGTGCCATATGCACTAAGGAGCATGCCACAAAAAGTTTCCCATCGCTCCCAGGATTAAAAGCAGTCTTCAAGGAAGCGGAAGAAGAAGTGGAACCAGTATATCTGTTGAACCAACGTCATCCATGGCAAGCACATCAGACATGTATGCCTACTGATCCATCTTCATTCTTTCCTCCCTTGCAATATAATTCTTAGCAATATTTAGGGGCAGCATGGCAGAACCAACCACCTTTTTCTACTTGGCCACCTCAAACATTTTCTATGCCACCATGGGCCAACCAGTCAAATCCAAACAATAATTGGCCAAATCCTTCTTACCCTCCACCATTCTGGTAGAACAATCCCTTTTCATCTCAGTGGTCCCCTTCCACCTCACAAAATCAGAACTGGCAATCAAACTGGCAAAGATCCATGAACCAGGTTATGGGGACAGTTCCTCTGTCTCGACCAACTTTACCAGCACCTTACACGTTGCAGCAGAATCCTCAATCTAATATACGATCACAACTCCCAGCCCAACCCAACCCAAATCCCAACAACAAACCAATCCAGTTAGTACAAATCATTGAGGGTCTGGACCCTGAAGTTGAGTTGAGAGAGTGTAATGAACTCAAGTTAAGATCTAGATGCATAATCCCTCTAGACTGTAGATGATCAACAAGGGGACGATACAATTAGGCAGAAAACTCCCGAACAGATCATAACTACTTCCCCACCATTCCCAGAAAGATTGATGATACTGTGCCCAATTGAATATCTCGATTTCGATCTTCTGGGTGAACTCAAGAATATCTGTATAAAAATACCCCTCCTCTAGGCTATTCAAGACATTCCAATATATGCCAAAACTATTAAAGAATTGTGTATAAAGAAGTCTGCGAGGAAAACAAAAATAATCCCAACTGTCCATGTTGTCGGGACTTTGTCTGATTTATTACTAGGCAAAGAGACACCTGTAAAATACGAAGACCCAGGAAACCCCATTGTCATAGTACAGATAAATAGCCGCTCTTTTCCCAATGCTTTAGTTGATTTAGGGGCAGCCATTAACATTTCTCACAACAAAAACTTGCGAAATGCTTGGCATCACAGCCTTGGAACCAACAACTACCTTGCTAGAACTTGCTGACCGCTCAGTCATTATGCCAAAAGGAACATTACCGAATGTGATGGTTTCTGTAGACACTTGGGAATATCCAGCAGATTTTTTGATTATTAACCATAGGAACTAGCTAGATGGACATCCCTTAATTTTAGAAAGGCCTTGGCTAGCAACCGCTGATTCTTATATTAGCTGCTGGATAGGCAGTATGACCATAACCAAAGGGAATGATGTGAAGAATTTAGCCTTATACCATCTTGCTCAGCCAAGCCTAACCATTGTAAAAACTAGGAAGCAACTTGTAACATACTTAACAGAAAATATTCGGTCACCATTGATTGTGGTAGACGCCCTTGAATTTAAAAACCAAATAGAAGATGATGTCATTAATAATTTTATCAATCACCTTGCTACAGTGTCTAGTTTGAAATGTCACATGATTAAAGCAGTCCTTGACAATGAAATTGAATAAGATTCCCTAAGAGATATCAATGACCAACCAATACCAACAACCACTGTCTATAATAGAAAACCTATCAAAATCGAGCCAAGGAAGATCCTAAACATTAACAGTAATCTGAGTGATGACCAACAACAGAAACTTATTCAAGTCCTTAGGAAATATAAAGGGGCTTTTTCTTGGGATTACCCAGACATGAAAGGGATTGACCCTCAACTATGCATGCACCACATTTACACTAAGAAAGATGCAAGACCCATTTGACAACCTCAGCATATATTAAATCATCGCCTAAAGGATATTGTTAAAGAAGAACTTCAAAGGCTATTAGATGTCAATTTTATCTATCCTATATCTGATAGTAAATGGGTTTCTCCATTAGTAGTGGTCCCCAAAAAGAATGGGAAGTGGCGGATATGCATTGACTACAGAGAACTCAACAAGGCAACGATTCATTGATCAGGTCCTAGATACACTGGCAGGGAAGAAATTCTTCTCTTTCCTAGATGGCTTCAGTGGCTACAACCAAATTCAGATTGCCCTTGAAGACCAGGATAAAACTACTTTTACCTGCTCATGGGGAAGGTTTGTTTATAGGGTATTACCTTTTGGATTATGCAACATGCCTGCTACATTCCAAAGAGCCATACTCAGTATTTTTGCAGACTTGATAAATGAAGGATTGGAAGTGTACATGGACGATTTCACACCCTATGGAGATGAATTTGAACAGGAATTACAGACATTGGAGAAAGTCCTGGAGCGGTGTATCACTACTAGGATATGCTTAAGCCACAAGAAGTGCCATATGATGATGACAAAGGGCCTGCTCCTGGGTCATTTCATTTCAGCAACTGGAATTCAGGTAGATCCAGAAAAAATACAGGTAATCCTCTTATTAGCTACTCCCTGCACTCAAATAGAGGTACGTAGTTTTCTGGGATTTGCAGGATATTATCGTAGATTTATAAAGAACTTCTCATAGATTGCTACACCATTATATTCCTTAACAGGAAATATTGATTTTATATGGACTGACAAATGTGACATTGCCTTTACAGAGTTGAAACGACTACTATCAACAACACCAGTATTACTAGGCCCGAATTGGGATATAGCATTCCAAATTTCATCAGACGCGTTAGATTCAACCATTGGAGCAGTTCTTGGCCAAGAAGAAGACAAGAAACCCTACGTTATATATTACATTAGTAAAAACTTAACTCCTGTTGAGTTGAATTACATAGTAACAGAGAAAGAGTTTTTAGCTGTTATTTATGCTATTAACAAATTCAGACACTATATAACTGGATACCCTGTAGTTCTGTATATTGATCACTCTACTATCAAATATTTAGCTAATAAACCCATTACGAATGGAAGAGTGACACGTTGGTTACTACTTTTGCAGGAATTTGACATAACTATAAAGGATCGACCAGGGAGGGAAAACCTTGTGGCAGATTTCCTCTCCTGAGTGCCAAGAACAGACGATGCAATGGTGGTAGAAGACCAGTTCCCGGATGAACACCTATTTGTTGTGGCTGTAAAAACACCATGGTACACAGATGTGGCGAATTATTTAGCAGTGGGAAAACTGCCCAAACATCTGACACCCGGAGAAAGGAAATTAATAGTGCAGCGCAGCACTCAGTTCTCCTGGATTGGAGGATACCTTTTTCACACAAAAGCCGATATGCACATCTGTAGGTGTATCAGGGAAGACGAAATTTATGATATCTTAAAAGTCTGCCATGATGGACCTTGCGGTGGACATTTTGTAGACCGCAAAACTAGACATAAAATTTTGCAAATGGGCTACTACTGGCCCATGATTTTTAAGGATGCTAAGAAATTTGTCCAGGCATGCGATAGTTGCCAAAGGATGGGCTACCTTGGCCAATCTGATGAGATGCCCCTACATCCACAGCTGGTGATAGAACCCTTTGAGTGATGGGCGTTAGATTTCGTTGGGCCGATCAACCCACCATCCAATCAGAAATCATATATATTGGTTGCAACAGAATACATGACTAAATGGGTGGAGGCAGTAGCATTACCAAGAGCAACAGAGGAAACAATGATTAATTTTCTTTTCGAAATTTTTGTGCGATATGGCTTACCCAGAGAAGTAATTATTGATGGGGGGCCACAATTTGTAGGCCACAAGATCACTGCTACACTAAAGAATCATCACATTATCCACATAATTACCTCTCTGTATCACCCGCAGGCGAATGGGCAAGTGGAGAGTACCAACAAAGTAATTGAATCTATTCTAATGAGGACAGTCTCATCGCACAGACGAGACTAGGTGAATCAATTGCCAGAGGCCTTGTGGGCATATCACATGACTTGGAGGAACACAACTGGATACTCTCTATATCAGCTGGTATTTTGTAAGGAACTCATTTTCCCCATAGATTTTGAGATACAAACACTAAGGATAGCCCAGGAAGTGGGACTGGATTTAACAGAAGCCTAGATTAACAGACTACAACAAATAAATGAATTATATGAAATTCGGCTATTGGCTCTACAACATACTGCACTCATTCAACAACAAAGAGCCATGTGGCATGATTCATTGATTAAGAAAACGAAATTTCATGAGGGCGACTGGGAACTTCTCTACGATTCCAGGTTTCAAGACTTCCGTGGTAAATTGTAGACTAGATGGTTAGGCCCCTCTGAAATAAAGGAAGTACATGATAATGGCACTCTTACATTGGCCACCATTGATGGGTCTGGTTTTTCCTTTAAAGAAAATGGGCATTGGGTGTGCCTCTACCAAAAGCCGCTTACAAGAGAATCCTTTTACCAGCAGATACACAAGGACTCCACCATGCAAATTCTAGCTGCAGAAGGAAATCCTTCGGTAGCTTCATTGTTGTAAAAAGTTATTTCTTTTTGTAAAAACTATAAATATGATTGTTGATTTGATTTTCTGCATTTTTTGTTTGTTTGTTGTCCCCACTTCGGAACAACACTTTTTCAATTTTTATGTTCCCACTTCGGAACAACACTCTTCGTTTTTGCTCTTCCCACTTCAGAACAACACTTTTTGTTTTTGTTGTTCCCACTTTGGAACAACACCTTTTCACTTCTACTATTCCCACTTTGGAACAACACTTTTTGTTTTTGCTATTCCCACTTTAGAACAACACCTTTTTTTTTTGTTGTTACCACTTCAGAACAACACTTCTTTTTTGTTGTTCCCACTTCGGAATAACACTTTTTATTTTTGTTGTACCCACTTCGGAACAACACTCTTTGTTTTTGTTGTTCCCACTTTGAAACAACACTTTTTGTTTTTGTTGTTCCCACTTCGGAACAACACTTTTTGTTTGTTTGTTGTTCCCACTTCGGAACGCCACTTTTTCAATTTTGTTGTTCCCACTTCGGAACAACACTCTTCGTTCTTTTGTTGTTCCCACTTCAGAACAACACTTTTTTTTTTGTTCCCACTTCAGAACGACACTTTTTGTTTTTTTTTGTTCCCACTTCGGAACAACACTTTTTGTTTTTTTTGTTCCCACTTCGGAACAACACTTTTTGTTTTTTTGTTGTTCCCACTTCGGAACATCACTTTTTGTTTTTTCTACTCCCACTTCAAAACAACACTTTTTGTTTTGGCTGTTCCCACTTTAGAATGAAACTTTTAGTTTTTTGTTGTTCCCACTTCGAAACAACACTTTTTGTTTTTGTTGTTCCCACTTCGGGACAACACTTTTTGTTTTTGCTATTCCCACTTCGGAATAATAATTTTTGTTTTTTGCTGTTCCCACTTCGAAACAACACTTTTTGTTTTTGTTGTTCCCACTTCGGAACAACACTTTTTGTTTTTGTTGTTCCCACTTCGGAACAACACTTTTTGTTTTTGTTGTTCCCACTTCGGAACAACACTTTTTGTTTTTTTGTTGTTCCCACTTCGGAACAACACTTTTTTTTTTTTTTTTGTTCCCACTTCAAAACAACACTTTTTGTTTCTGTTGTTCCCACTTCAGAACAACACTTTTTGTTTTTTTTGTTCCCACTTCGGAACAACACTTTTTGTTTTCGTTGTTTCCACTTCAGAACATCACTTTTTATTTTTTTTCTGTTTCCACTTCGGAACAACACTTTTTGTTTTTGTTGTTCCCACTTCGGATCAACACTTTTTGTTTTTGTTTTTCTCACATCGGAACAACACTTTTTGATTTTGTTGTTCCCACTTCGGAACAACACTTTTTGTTTTTGTTGTTCCCACTTTGGAACAACACTTTTCGTTTTTGCTATTCCCACTTCAGAACAACACTTTTTGTTTTTGTTGTTCCCACTTCAGAACAACACTTTTTGTTTTTGTTGTTCCCACTTTGGAACAAAACTTTTCCCTTTTTGTTGTTTGTTGTTCAAATACCACATTTTTTTAGAGTGTTTTGCTATTCCTTCTTTGGAATAGAATTTTTTCTTCTTGAATTCGTGTGTTTTATAAACAACACCCTTTTCCTTGAATTATTGTGATGTTGAACAGCACTTGCAGGATTATTCCTAGCTCATCTCAGCTCCATTTTTCTGATTCCCTTTCATGGCATGAAGTACAATACTTTTATGAGGACAAGAATTATGAATTCTATTGAAGCAGGTGAATACCCTTAGCGTTATGATCTTTAACAAGACAACTTCTTGATGATAGATTTCTTTAAAAAAAAAAAGAGGGACGCAATTATTTATATATTACTTTACTGTATTGATTTCTGCTGTATATGATACTGATTGATCATCTTTACCATGCTGGTTCAACCCCTCCTGGTTATAATCCTCTCTGTCTATTATAAGTGAGATTATGGGTATATTTTTTTCTATCAACATGTTCAACATCTTCCACTATCCCTGCTCTTAAGGAGTACTGAGCCTCCCTCTATTTATTATAAAAATGTGTAATAACAACAAAATTTTTCCTACAGATAGAGGATAGGGGCTCTCATTAAGATCCAGCCTACCATGTTCATAAGGATGTATCAATGTGATATTCCCACTGTGGCCACCACACTAGGGTTATGATCCAATGGATGGCTAAAATATCCTTGGAATAGGAGGTCTCATCATGAGCCGACCTTATCACTTTTGCTACTTCCCAATGAATGGCAGTGTGGTCATCTAGTTACCATGCTAGCACACTGATCTCTTCTGTAGAAACAACAATGGAATTCTCCAACTATAAATTGAGGATCCTAGCTCATATGGGTTAAAAAGCAACTCTGTTGAGACTATGGATGTCTACTGGCAACATAAGCTTTGCTTATGGTAGTAAAGTTCTATTTTCAACATCAATAATTATTATAATACCCTCTTCTTACTTTTCGTTTTATCAGAAGAATTATTTCTCTAATTTCTCCCTACCTTGAACCTTTATGCATGAGTTAATGTTTTTAATCAATCATATCATTTTCAGCTGGAATATCGTCAACAAAGCATCTTTTTCTTGCATATTGTTGTCCTTTTTCCTTACCACATAACCTATCATCAACCAAAGCATCTTATCTCTTATCAATAACCATCATTACACACCTCGCTTTCATTATATCCATACCTTTTACAGTCCTTTCATTAATATATGTACTCTGTCTCATATTAATGCCGTATCTTTCACCCTTGTATGTTGCCGTCAGAACAACATTTCCCCATCCATTCAGTCGTAGGCGTCCTCTCATCTTGAAGGAGGGAGGGGACATCCATTACACTCATGCATGCGTTATAACTGTTTTATTGGATTTCATAGGTTGATATGGTACTCTATGATCACGCAGCATGTGGCAAAAGAATAGTCCTTGAATTAATTAATTCTCATAGAAATATTGTTTAACATTGTAAAACTTAGTTATTACAACTACTTGTTGTTCTATCTCTCTGTTGCTGTGTTTTCTCCACTGCACTAATCCCTTGCAATAGTAGGAAGAACTCAAGTATTATGGGTGGTTAGATAGTGCGCCGAGAACCTTTAATGCTGGAAGTCTCTGACAGAGCCAGGGAAATTCTGGTTCGCGTAGGGTGAATATCATATTTCACAAGATTTCGGCCCCCTTGTGAGGAAATCGCTATTGAATTTCTACAGCATCTGCAGAATGGGCAATCCCTAGTGAGAGGTAGAAGAATCACAGTATCAGACGTTGTAATAGCTGAAGTATCTGGGCTACTAGCGGAAGGAACTACATGGCCAAAAAAACACGTAATGTTGCAAGACACAGTGGACATTTTCAGAGATGCAGACGAGGAATTAACCAAGAAAGGCAAGGGCATACAACCATCTTCTCTGGCAGAACCATGGCATGAGTTGGAAAGTGTTGTCCAGAGGTACATTACCTATGATGGATGACGAGATGTGGTAAGACCACGACAACTCAAACTTTTAGCTATTTTAAAACTAAAGATCATTTTTAATCTGCCATCTTTCTTGAATTCATTGCTGCATGATACCGCTGATAGAATAAGACGGGCTAGGCACCCTGAAACCATAGTTAGCCACCATGGATTGATTAGACTAATTGTTACCCATAACCTTGTTCAACAAAACTTAACTTGGGATGGTCTCATAGCACCCCTGGAGATTAGTCAAAAACCTTTAATCCAAAATCTTGCAATTTTGGAGATAATCCAGCAAAGCCCTGTTCCGAAAAAGAAAAGGACTACCCACTCAAACATTGAACCCCATAAGTGCAGGCAGTCTCCAAGGTTAAATCTAGCCCATAGAATGTCTGTAAATCCATAAGATAGCATCGAACAACCTGCGAAACCATCCAGACCAATTAGTATACAAGACTCTTAGTCAGAACTAGAGGAAGAACTTGAACAAGGGGAAAGATGTCATTCAGAATCAGTACCCAGGGAAGCAGCCAATTCGGAATTAGAACTTGGGGAAGAGGCCAATTTAAAACAAGAACCTGAGGAAGAGGATAGATCAGAATGAGAGCAAGAAAGGGCATAACACTTTGATGATGAACTAGAAAATGAAGAAGAACCTCCTCAAACACCAACCATGAGCCCCCAAAATGATATTTTGCAGGATTTTGAGACAGGGATGGCCAGATCCTGGCAAATCTGAATGCATACATGCAGCCTGGAGGATCACTTGATCCTAACCTAATGGAAGCTCAATCCCTAGAAGATTCTGTGCATACAAAAATTTTGCCTTCTTCAGAAGCTACAGACCAGGAAAAGGAAGCAAACATAGAAGTTATTCATGAATTAGACAACCAGTCTAGTGACATAGTTCTATTGGAGCACAACCATGATAAACAATAGGAATCTTTAGATACAGAAGCTATTGAAAAGCCTGTTAGTGTAAAGGATGCTCCTTGGAAGAGGCAAGTAGCTGGAGCAAAACTAAAGAAGCTGAGACAAAAATACCAAAAGCTTCAAAAGACAATTAAAAGGATACGTCGGAAGATTAAAGAAATTGCAAATGGCAAAGCCCAGAACACTACTCCTGAGGTAGTCTCTATGGCTACGCAAATGGAAATATGTAAGGGTAGGTCAATAGAAACCCAAACCGAACTCATTCCTACTCAAACAATAGCCACCCAGCAAATTTGCATGTAGACTTAGTGGATGCAGCCATTCAGATGGAGGGTTGGTCCTCCCACAATAAGGAAGTACAGACTGAGGAAATATCCTCTCGTAGCACAGACACTCAGACAGAAGAGCAAGCCAAGGATATCTTGTTAAACAAAGACCCTATTCTTCTAAAGCTACAGGAAGAACTGATGCAAGCCCATCTTGCTCTAGAATGTAAACAAGAGACAGTTCCCCTGCAAAAATATCAAGAGTTGCAGAAACAATTTAGGGAATTAACCATAATTGAGAATGGGACTTTTGATAGATTTAGACAAGAAGAAGAAAAGCTAAAGAATGTGAAGACCAATCTGGACAAAGACAGGAATCAGATAGACACCATTTGCTTGCTATATTTAGATGTCTTGACATGTAGGTATCCTATCACAAATTATGCCTTGTTCTTATTAGAACAGTACTTATTGTTAAAGATTAAAGCCGTAAGAGTTGGCAAGCCAATCGAATTAAAGACAACTAAAGATTTTATAAGTTGCTGCAAGGAACATGGGGCAAAAGTCCAAAGGCTTCTTTGCGAATTTTATCTGCATAATTTCATATTAGAAGAAGAAGTGGATAAGAACCCTAGCCCTTTTGTTGGAGATATTCAATTCTAGGCTTTTATCTCTTTTGTAGTTAATCAACTTAAGTGGTTTAAGGCATATAATTCGTTCCAAAGATAGGAACACAGGTTGGATCTTTGGGTAAGGAGTGAGCCTACTCACCCTTTGCAACTGTTTGCTAAACATAAAAGGCTGATGACACAAGAAGGCATGATTCAAATTTTAGGGCCCATACATAAGGAAATTGTACAGAAAGGAACATCATATTTCCTCTCCATCTAGGAAAGATCCCTGACTGCATCCAAAATGAGATGGACGGTCTCAACTAACAGTGTTAAGGAAAGAGAACCATTTAATTATGGGAACTTCAAAGCTGTTGCAAGCTGGTTAATCACATACAACAATCTTATCTTGAGGGAAGGGCCTTATTGGTTGGGATGTTGATTTAGGTGTCCCATTATTTGGTATCCTCCTGAAGGGTATCGATTTGACTATGAGTTACCTGAAGGACACAAATAGACAACCTTTGCAAATTTGGCACAAAATCACAGTTTCAGACCTGATAAAGAAACCTTTTCTCCAGCTTACTCCTTAACTACATTACATAGGAACTATTTGTTTGTCATGAGGACATGAAGAAAGGTAAGCAGGGGAGTATGTTGAGCCTTGCAATAGGTATGTATTTACTCTTGATTATTTTCTTTTTCCTCCTTCCTTATCCATTTTGTGCCATGATATAATAACATATTGATAGGATTTTGATAAGGAATGAATGAAATCGCTCTTGATATGATTTGACTGACCAAACTAACTCTCATTACTTTTTATGTAGAAAAACAACAGATGGAACATCTACTATTCCAAAGTTGGAACAACAAAAGCTAATCAAGGGAAATGAGACGTGTCATGTGTGGTCGAAGCAAGGAATGAATCGAGAAGATCAGCACAAGATAGAAGAATTGTTTGAAGATAGCATCTAGTTATGAATCCATCAGGATCTCCTGATCCCGAGGGATAACATTTATCTTTTTTCCTCTTGATTATAAAAGGGAAAACTAAAGAGGGATCTCGTGTCTTTTACTTGGATTGTAATTTTAATTTACAGAAGTGTGATTCTGAAGAACAAGATCTTATTGTAATGACAAGTGATTTGGATGACTAATATACAACTTGTGTTGTTTTTCATTCATATATCTTGAAGTAGCTAAGCAATGTTCGCTGGTGGCTAGGGCCCGGTCTCTGGTGGATCTTACTACTGCTCCTTGTTTTATGCATTTTCCGTTTCCTGCAAGTTTATTCTACTTTACAACTTTGCAGTTGATTTATTTTCGTTGAATCAGATTTCTGGTATTCATTTCATTAATGCGCAATCCTAGTTGGTTTTATTTAATTCATATCATGGATTGAATTAGTTATCAGTTAAAGAATCATTTCTGGTTAATTAAAGAATAGAGCATGATTGATTAAATGCTTTCCTTCTATCCAGTAGTTTAAGTCCAACTAAAAGAGCTCAATTAATGCTATGGTGCTCTCGATTGATTATCATTCGAATTGGTTGATTAAGATTGAATTATGGTTTCATTTGAGATTGAGTCATGATGCTTAGATGAATTATTTCCTTTAAAGTTACAAGCTTGAAATTTATGATTGCATCTATTTACTGTTGTATTGAATTTAATCACTTATTTTAAAGCATTACTCTCTGGATTTATAGCTTGCACATAATGTGTACACTTTTGGAATAAAAAGACTTACCCAGGTTGATAATTAATGTGAGGCAATTAGGAGTTTTAAAAGGCACCTTTAGCACACAAAACATGTTCACTCTGATCATGTTGCCATCTTATCTTGATGTACTTGTCTACGGACAACTTGATGTCTTCATAGGTAGGCAAGCTCATAGACACTTGCTTGGTTGCAAACCCTGTTGTGCTCTCAACAATGTCCTTTGACTCTGCTCTCCTCAAGGCCATTATACTTGTGCTACTATGAGACAGATGAACACCTGTGATGCCTGGAGACATAGCAACACTCATGGAAAGCAACTTGTCAGTCTAAAACAAAAAGAAACTTGAGAACTAACTTGCAACTTACCTGTGTGATTGATTGTGAAGGTTGTGTAATTTTCACCTAGAGGTTGGGAGACTGACTGCCGAAACTATGCAAGGCACAGTCCAGGCTATCAAGAGGTTGATTGACTGCTAGAAATGCACAGTCCATCCTAACCTAATGAGGACTGAAACTGCACAATGCGCAATTTCAGTCAGCAGTGACATGCAACCAACAAACTACATTGCGTAATTTCTGAGGCCAGTAGGACACTGCCTCCAAGAATTGTGCAATGCAAGCCTGGAGGTCAGTGCTCAGCTAGACTTGCACAATTTCTAGAGGGAAGGCAGAGCCTTCACTTCTGGAAATGCGCAGTGCTAGCCAGGTAAGGCACTTCTTGGCCAAGGCAGCTCAAGCCGGCCGACGGGTGACTAAAAACATGAGAAGTCTGAATGCATGATGAGATGAGTGAAACAAGAGTGAATGATCATACATGCAAAAAACAAGTGTAGGATTCAAAAAATGAAAAAGCATGCATGTGTGTCAAGCAAGTCGCTGCAACAACGACTGTTCGTGCAAAAATAGTGTCATGCATGCGACAGCAGTGAGATGCGAACGAAAACTAAAACGGTGCTTCTACAACCTAACATACATCGAAACAAGAGAAAGTGCTCACTAAAATAAAACAGACAATGTTGGGTTGTGTTATATTCTTTCCACAACTAGCCTACGTAGCAACGCGGAGGCGGAAGCCCCTCCTATCTAGTGGGTTTGAGGGGGTCGGGTAGCCCCCCTCTATAGGGTTCGAGGTAGCACCCTAGGGATTTTTTTTGTTGACCCTATATTAAGTTGGGCAGACCTACCTATGATTTTGTGCATGGTTTTTGATGCGATGGTTTTCGGTCCATGGTTTTGGACGCGATGGTTTTTTGGTCCATGGTATTAGATGCTTCGGCATGTATAAATATGCATTGTAACATTGAAAGGAAAATAATGAAAAATCAATCTAGTAGTCCTGGTTTTGGGATCTAAGGGAAAATCTCTGTGTATATTTGTTTTATGTGTTATGCTCTCGCTATTGTTTATTTTCTATGTTTTAGAATTCATATGCAGGTAATTCCTGTACGAGGTTAAAACCTACATTTGGTATCAAAGTTGTTTTGGCTTCAAGGGGATGCCTTTGTTGCTGAGGGGTTTCGCTTTTGCCTGTGGTAGACCCTGTTCATTGGGAGATCTGCGGGGTTGATTCTGGTGTGAAATAAGATGGTGAGCAGTGGAAAGATAGAGATCAAGAAATTTAATGGTTATAGTTTTGAGGTGTGGAAACTCAAGATGGAGGATCTGTTGGTGGATAAAGATTAGTGGATTGTGGTAGATCCAGGTACTAAACGAACGGGAGTGTCTGATGAAGAATGGAAGAAGTTGGATCAGAAGGAAAAGAGAACAATACGATTGTGCTTCTCAGATTTAGTATTGATGAATGTATCAGGGGAAGCTACGTCTAAGGCTTTGTGGGACAAGTTAGGGACTTTGTACCAATATAAGTCTCTAGTGAATAAAATGTTCCTTCGAAAAAAGTTGTATAACCTGAGAATGAAAGATGGAGACTCGGTGACAAAGCATCTAAACACATTTAATATTGTGGTAAGTTAGTTATTATCTATTGATATTATATTTCATATGAAGATAAGTGCATCAATTTGTTGTGTTCTCTACTAGATTCATGGGATAGTCTGGTTATTGCAATAGGTAGCAATGCAACTGCCTTGTTGTTTGATCAAATAGTCTCATCCTTGTTGATGGAGGAGATAAGACAGAAAAATATGGAGAGCCAGAATGGTGATGCCTTGTCTGTACGAGGATAGTCCAAGAACAAAAACAAAAATAAGTCATCGAGTGGGAGATCTAAATCTAGAGGGAGATCTAAATCTCCAGGAAAACCTGTAAAGGTGGTTTGCCAGAAATGCGGAAAGGAAGGCCACTACAAAAGGGACTGTAAATCTAAATCTCGTGACAAAGGAAAGGGATTTGATGATGCTCCTTCTGCAGAGGCAGAAACCACCTTAGATGAAGGTGGGGATGTGTACTTGGATTCTTCAAGTACACATGTAGATCATGAGGCATGGTTGATTGACTCAGGTGCATCCTTTCTGTTGGGTGTGGAGCCTGATTATCTTCTATAGTACCGGCATATTGGACCCCCAGTTTGGAATGGGGCGGCAACGCCGCCCGTAAAATAATCGCTACCGTGGGGGGTCCAGGGGGGGGGCGGCAGCGCCCCCGAAGCTAAAAACAGCTGTAAAATTGCCTTGTAAAAGTATAGTAATTTCTAGTCAATCTGGGCCGTTCATTAGGCAGATGATCTGACGGTAGAACTTATGTTTAGTTTAGGGTTTTTTTCCCTAGAAGGCAACCCCTCTCTTTATATGAGGGCATTGTATTTGAGGCTGTTATATAGATGTGTATTCGGTGAGCGAGAAACATAGAGGTAAGACTGTGAGAGAGAACAGAGGATATTATAGCGGTTTTGCTGTAGGTTGTATCTCTTCGTTTTGCTGGATAATAGAAAGGAAGGACTGGCTGTTCGGGGTGGACGTAGCCCAAACTGGGTGAACCACGTATATCTGTGTCTCTCTTGTTTTGTGCATTTTCTGTGTTTATATTTCTGCAATATTTTATGTGTTCCATTGCTCCGTAATAAATAATTTACTAACAACTGGTATCAAAGCCGAAGGTCTATTTGGCTGATAAACTCGCAGGAAAGAAGGGTTCCTAGTTCAAGTGGGAGCAATGGCGGAAGATGGTAAGTTTAGGGTCGAGAAATTTAACGGCCAAAACTTCTCGCTGTGGAAGATGCAGATGGAAGATTATCTGTATCAGAAAGATCTATACCTACCATTGGGCGGAAAAACAAAGATGCCGACGGGTATGAAAGACGAAGAATGGAACCTTCTCGATAGAAAGGCACTCGGAACAATACGGTTGTGCCTTGCTGCGTCAGTCGCCTTCAATATTTCGAAGGAAACCACGACAGAGGGTTTGATGCAGACGCTGTCGAAACTATATGAAAAACCCTCGGCCTCAAACAAGGTATTTCTTATGAAACGGCTATTTAATATGAATATGTCGGAAGGAGGATCTGTTGCAAACCATTTAAATGATTTTAATACAGTTACAAGTCAGTTAAGTTCTGTAGGGGTAAACTTTTATGATGAAGTTAGAGCTCTGTTATTCTTGTGCTCATTACCAGAAAGTTGGAATGGTTTGGTAATGGCCATTAGTAACTCCGTTTCTGGATTTAGTACTTTAAAGTTTGATGATGTTGTCGGTGCTATCCTTAGCGAGGAAATGCGATGGAAAAGCTCCGGTGAGACATCGGGAAATGCTTTGAGTGCAGAGTCTAGAGGAAGAAAAATGGAAAGAGGAAAGAGCTCAGGATATCGCAGTAAATCAAGGAAAGGCAGATCCAAGTCCAGATCGGGGATAGTGTGCTGGAAATGTGGAAAGAAAGGACACCTAAAGAAAGACTGTAGATCTCGGAAGGGAAAAGAAGGAGATGGACAGCAAGAAAACAATCATGAAGCAAATGTGACAGGTGAGGTGTTACAAGATGCTTTGATTCTTTCTTTTGAAAATATTACTGATTCCTGGGTGGTAGATTCAGGGGCTTCATTCCATGCCACACCTGATAAGAAATACTTTCATGACTATGTTCAAGGAGATTTTGGACAAGTTTGTCTGGGTGATGATAAACCCTGTAAAATCGTTGGAATGGGTAAGGTTCTTGTAAAACAACAGAATGGAAACCAATGGCTATTAAAGGAGGTAAGGCATGTTCCAGATCTAAAGAAAAATCTGATTTCAACAGGGCAGTTAGGCGGTGAAGGTTGTGTGACAACTTTCACAGATAAAGCTTGGAAGGTCACCAAAGGAGCCATGGTAATAGCAAAAGGCGAAAAGGTTGGTACATTGTATTTATGCAATGGCATTTCTAACTCTGTTAATGCTTTGACTTCCAAAGGAGCAGATGCAGCATTATGGCATCATAGGCTCGGGCACATAAGTGAAAAAGGGATGAAGATTCTTCACTCAAGGAATTTGTTGCCAGGTTTGAAGAATGTTGATTTGGATTTCTGTGAGAACTGCATTTATGGAAAATAGAAGAGAGTCAGATTTCTCAGAGTTGGGAAAGAAAAGAAGAACGAAAAATTAGAGCTTGTGCATACAGACGTATGGGGACCTGCTCAGGTATCATCTCTTGGTGGCTCTCGTTATTATGTTACCTTTATTGATGATGCAACTAGAAAAACTTGGATTTATTGTATTAAGAATAAATCTGATGTATTTGATACTTTCAAGAAATGGAAAGCTTTGGTTGAGATTGAGACAGGAAAGAAATTGAAGTGTCTTAGATCAGACAATGGAGGTGAATATTGCAGCAAAGAGTTTGATAGGTACTGTTCAGAGCATGGAATTCGCAGAGAAAAGACAGTTCCAAGAACACCACAAGAAAATGGTGTGTCAGAAAGGATGAACAGAACAATCATGGAGCGTGCAAGGTGCATGAGATTGCATGCAGGATTGCCTTTACAGTTTTGGACAAATGCTGTAGATACTGCTGTCTATTTAATAAACAGAGGACCTTCAAGTTCCTTGGATGGTGGTGTTCCAGAGGAAGCATGGACAGGGAAAAAGGTAAACTACTCTTTTTTAAAACCTTTTGGTTGTGAGGCCTTTGTCCATATTGATAAAGAAAATAGAACAAAGCTTGAGGCAAAGTCAAAGAAATGTACCTTTATTGGATATGGTGTTAATGATTTTGGTTATCGCTTATATGATTATGAAAATCACAAAATCATTAGGAGCAGAGATGTAATATTCAATGAAAAGGTCTTGTATAAGAATCAGTTGCAGGAAAAGAAACAAGAAAAAGAAAACAAGGAATACGCAGTTCTTGATGAAATTACTGAAAAAGTAGAGGTGCCTGAAAATAATAATAATCAACAACAGCAACCATCACAACAACAACAGGCACCCCAAACACCTGAAAGTGATGTTAGAAGATCTACCAGGACAAGTAGACCTCCTGAACGATACTCTCCTTCATTATATTATTTATTGTTGACTGATTCTGGTGAACCTGAATGTTATGAGGAAGCAATGCAGGTTGAAAGCAAGAAGAAGTGGGAGGTAGCCATGGAAGAAGAGATGGACTCCTTAATGCATAACCAGACTTGGGATTTAGTCAGGTTGCCTGCAGGAAAGACTACATTGAAGAATAAATGGGTTTACAGGCTAAAGGAAGAAGATGGAGGAAAGCAAAGGTACAAAGCTAGACTTGTGGTGAAGGGGTTTGCACAGAAGAAAGGTATTGATTTTGATGAAATATTTTCTCTTGTTGTTAAAATGACTTCAATCAGAACTATTTTAAGTCTTGTAGCAGCTGAAGATTTGCATCTTGAGCAGTTAGATGTAAAGACAGCCTTTCTCCATGGGGATTTGGAGGAAGAGATATATATGCAGCAGCCACAAGGATATGAGGTGAAAGGGAAGGAAAAACTAGTGTGCAGGTTGAAGAAGAGCTTGTATGGATTAAAACAGGCTCCAAGGCAGTGGTATCTAAAATTTGACAAGTTTATGTCTGAACAAGGTTATACTAGATGTCACTCTGATCATTGTGTTTATTTGAAAAAGCAAAATGATGGCAGCTATATTATATTGTTATTGTATGTAGATGACATGCTTGTTGCGAGATCTAACATGCAGGAAATAAATGTGCTGAAAAGAAAATTGGCAAATTCATTTGCAATGAAGGATTTGGGAGCTGCAAAACAAATCCTTGGTATGAGAACAACTAGAGACAGGAAAAATCGTAAATTAACATTGTCTCAGAATGAGTACATACAAAAGGTGTTGAAAAGATTTAACATGCACAATGCAAAACCAGTTAGTACACCTTTTGCTAGCCATTTCAAACTTAGTAAGGAAATGTGCCCAAAGACCCAAGAAGACATGGATTATATGTCTAAAGTTGCATATGCATCAGTGGTTGGAAGCTTAATGTATGCAATGGTCTGCACAAGGCCTGATATTGCACATGCAGTGGGAGTTGTAAGCAGGTACATGAACAATCCAGGAAAGGGACATTGGATGGCAGTGAAATGGATTCTCAGATATTTGAGAGGTACCACAAATCAGGCATTATGCTTTGGTGGTTCAAACATATCCCTACAAGGATATGTTGATGCAGATATGGCAGGTGACAGAGATAATAGGAGGAGCACTACAGGATATGTATTTACTGTCGGAGGAACAGCTGTCAGTTGGGTTTCAAAAATCCAAAGTGTTGTTGCACTTTCAACAACAGAAGCAGAGTATGTTGCTGCTACAGAGGCTAGTAAAGAAATGATTTGGTTACAAAGGTTTATGGGTGAATTGGGTAAGGAGCATGATATGGGCACGTTATACAGTGATAGTAAAAGTGCCATTCATCTTGCAAAGAACTCAGCATTTCATTCCAGGACAAAACACATACAACTCAAGTACCATTTCATACGATCAGTGTTGGAAGATGGAGAGTTGAAGCTGGAAAAGATACACACTAGCCAGAACCCTACAGATATGCTAACAAAAGTTGTAACCAGGGAGAAACTGAGAATATGCTCAGTTTCAGTTGGTCTTCAAGGATGACGATGAAGATGAGAAACAGCCAGATCCAAAGAGGAGACATTGTCCAGCAAATGGAGCAGTGGTGGAGTTGCTACAATCAGTCTCCAAGTGGGAGATTGTTGGGTGTGGAGCCTGATTATCTTCTATAGTACCGGCATATTGGACCCCCAGTTTGGAATGGGGCGGCAACGCCGCCCGTAAAATAATCGCTGCCGTGGGGGGTCCAGGGGGGGGTGGCAGCGCCCCCGAAGCTAAAAACAGCTGTAAAATTGCCTTGTAAAAGTATAGTAATTTCTAGTCAATCTGGGCCGTTCATTAGGCAGATGATCTGATGGTAGAGCTTATGTTTAGTTTAGGGTTTTTTGCCCTAGAAGGCAACCCCTCTCTTTATATGAGGGCATTGTATTTGAGGCTGTTATATAGATGTGTATTCGGTGAGTGAGAAACATAGAGGTGAGACTGTGAGAGAGAACAGAGGATATTACAACGGTTTTGCTGTAGGTTGTATCTCTTCATTTTGCTGGATAATAGAAAGGAAGGACTAGTTGTTTGGGGTGGACGTGGCCCAAACTGGGTGAACCACGTATATCTGTGTCTCTCTTGTTTTGTGCGTTTTCTGTGTTTATATTTCTGCAATATTTTATGTGTTCCATTGCTCCGTAATAAATAATTTACTAACACTTTCACTTCACTCCCCATAGAGAGTGGTTCTGCGAGTATGAGAAATACAATGGTGGTGATGTCTTCTTAGGGGATGATAGGAAGGCTAGAATCAATGGTCACAGAAAAGTAAAGTTGAAGTTGCAAGGTGGAAGGGTTAGAACACTTCCGGTTGTTCTGCATATTCCTGCATTGGCTAGAAATCTAATTTCTGTAAGCAAGCTGGATGATGCAGGTGTAAAAATAGTGTTCGAAAAGGATACCTACGAGATGGTTCGGGGAGCACTGGCATTGATGCAGGGTGTTCGGATTGGAACTCTGTACAAACTGCAAGGTAGCATTGTTTTTTATGGGTGCAATAGTTCTGTGGTTGCTAAAGGTGGAGAAGAAAATCTAGTGGTCTCTGCAGAGAAGACCATGCTGTGGTATCAAAGGCTTGGATGTATTTGAGAGAAGGGCCTTCAAATACTTCATGGTAAAGGTATGGTAGAAGGTATGAGAAATAGCTCTCTGGATTTTTATTTCTGTGAAAATTGTGTATATGGGAAGCAGAATTAGGTGAGTTTCCCCTCTGGTGGTAAGAGGGCGAAACAAATATTAGATCTTATGCACAGTGATGTGTTGGACCTGTGAAGGTTCCATCACTGGGTAAGCCTATGTACTATGGATAATTTATAGATGACTTTTCAAGGAATACATGGATATATTTTCTTAAGAATAAATTTGAAGTCTTTGACAGGTTTATAGAATTTAAGGCTCTGGTGGAAAACCAAACAGAGAAGAAAACAAAGGTGTTGAGGTTAGGTAACGATGGAGAGTTTTGCAGCAAGGAATTTGAAGAATTCTGTAAGAAGTGTGGTGTAGCATGGCATAAGTCTACTCCATACACACCTCAGAAAAATGGAGTTGCAGAAAGAATGAACAAGATGTTGATGGAGAGGGTAAGAAGCATGCTCAGTGGTGTCGGGTTAGGATAGGAATTCTAGGCATAGGCAGTGGAGACATCATGTTACCTGGTCAACATATCACCTTCATCGGTGTTGGAGGATAAAACTCCACAAGAGGTATGGACTGGTAAGCAACCCTCTCTTTCACATCTGAGGGTATTTGGATGTGATACATATGTACATGTTCCAAAGGAGAAAAGAACCAAGTTGGATAGTAAATCTGAAAAGTGCATCTTTATTTAAGTATAAGGATGGTTTAAAGAGTTATAAGCTTTGGAACCCAGTAACAAGGAAGGTTGTGTACAGCCGAGATGTGGTGTTTAGAGAGGTGAAAGATGTTATTAAACATGAAGTCCAACCAAAGGAACCTGAGAGGATAGAGTTTGAGCTTAAGGAGGAAGAATCAGACTCTACAACAAAGGAGGAATCAGAAGATGAAGAGCCACAAACTCTAGGTGTGAGAAGATCAGTTCGAGAAAGAAGGCAGCCGGAAAGGTATAGTCCATCTACTTTATGTTAAAATTTTTCTTTATTTGTTATTGATGATGATCCCAAGACTGTGAAGGAAGAAGTAGATTCAGAGGATGGAAAACTCTAGAAAGAGGCCATGGTTGATGAAATGGTATCTTTGCACAAAAATGAGGTTTGGGATCTGGTGGAGTTGCCAGTTGGAAGGAAACCCATTGGCAAAAAATGGGTGTTCAAGAAGAAGACAAATGCAGATGGAAAGGTGGAGAAATACAAAGCTCGTTTGGTAGCAAAAGGTTATTCCCAGGTGCCAGGAATTGATTTTGGTGATATTTTTTCTCCTGTTGCGAAGGTAGCTTCTATTAGATTACCTTTATTTTTTGCTGCTACTTTTGATTTTGAGGTAGAATAGATGGATGTGAAGACAACATTTCTTCACGAGGATCTGAAAGAGGAGATCTACATGAAGCAACTTGAAGGTTTTGCGATGAAGGGTAAGAAAGAACTGGTATGAAAGTTAAAGAAGTCTCTGTATGGGTTAAAACAGTCACCAAGGATGTGGTATCATAAATTTGATACATTTATACGGGGACTTGGCTTCACCAGAAGCAAAGCAAATCACTGTGTCTATTTTAAATTAATTGGTGACCATGTTATTTATTTGGTCTTGTATGTGGATGATACGTTGCTGGTTGGAAATGACAAAGAAATTATCCAGGATTTGAAGACCCAATTGTCCTCCAAATTCGACATGAAAGATCTTGGTGCTGCAAACTATATTTTGGGCATGGAAATTAAAAGAGATGAGGCAAATAGGAAGCTCTGGTTAAACTAGAGGAAGTATGTCGAGATAATACTGCAGAGATTTAATATGCAGGATAGTAAACCAATGAAAGTTCATATTCCTATAGGTGTAAAATTATCTGCCAGACAGTGTCCCAAGACACAAGAAGAGGAAGAGGACATGTTCCATGTTCCATATGCAAGTGTAGTTGGTAGCTTGATGTATGCCATGGTATGTACTAGACCAGACATTGCACATGCAGTGGGAGTATTGAGCAGGTTTGTATCAAAACCAGGGAAGGAGCACTGGACAACAGTGAAGCAGGTTTTCAAGTATTTGCATGGTACTAGTGATTATGGTTTGTGCTACCAAGGAATACCAGGATTGGACAGAGTGTTGGATATTCGTGGCTTTGTTGATGCAGACTGGGCTGGAGATTTGGATCAGAGAAGATCTACAAGTGGGTATGTGTTTAACCTATTTGGAGGTGCAGTCACTTGGATGAGTAAGAAACAATCTATAGTGGCACTATCAACTACAGAGGCAAAATACATGGTAGCCACTCATGCAAGCAAGGAAGCAATTTGGTTGGAGAGACTATGTTCAAGTATGGGGTTAGTACAGGGAGCTATAAGGATATATTGTGACAGCCAAAGTGCAATGTTCTTGGCAAAGAACCGTACTTACCATTCAAAGATAAAGCACATTGATGTTCAGTATCACTTTGTGAGGGATATGATAGAATAAAAAAAGGTGTTGCTGGTAAAGGTGGACATTTTTAAGAATACAACAGATGCGTTGACAAAATCTGTGAGCTCTGAGAATTTCTCTTGGTGTAGAGAAACAATGGCTGTTGCAGGGCTGGATAAATGACTAAGCTCTCCTGTGGCCCCCTGTGGAAAGAAAAAAACAAGTGGGAGAATGTTCGATTATGTTATATTCTTTCCACGACTAGCCTACGTAGTGAACTAGGGGGTTACTCTATGGGGTTCGGGGCAGCGCCCGGGGAATTTTTTTTTTTTGGACCCTATATTAGGTTGCGCAGACCTACCTATGGTTTTGTACATGGTTTTCGCACATGGTTTTGGAAGCGATGGTTTTCAGTCCATGTTTTTGGACGCGATGGTTTTTCGATCCATGGTATTGGATGCTTCAACATGTATAAATATCTATTGTAACATTGAAAGGAAAATAATGAAAAATCAATCTGGTAGTCCCGGTTTTGGGATCCAAGTGAAAATCTCTATGTATATTTGTTTTATGTCTTATTCTCTCGCTATTATTTATTTTTTGTGTTTTAGAATTTGTATGCAGGTGATTTCTGTATGAGGTTAAAACCTACAGACAATGCTCACATGAAGCGAAACACAAAAAGCAATAGAAACGCAACGCAAGACATGGAAAGTGGCTTACCCCAAAACAATTGAGTTGAATGTGCTGACAAGTCCTAGATGCAATGTGGGATGTTAGAGATGCAAGGTTGATGTGAGGAATGAGCTTTGTAGTGTCTGGTTGATGAGTTTTGATAACATCGAGGTAGTGACGCGCATGACACAAATCTAGGAAAAGCAACACTTGGAGGGAGGTTTCTGAAATGGCCCTTGCATATAACCTCCAGCTGCTAAAAATAGATCCCTGAATCAAGAGATGCCTTTGCATGCTGCCTTGGGAGAAGCAGTCCATGCATGCAAATCAATTTTTCTTGGTTATGTAGGGAACCGGTCATCCAGAATGCACATGCATTAGTCTGCAAGTCGGGGATGAGAATCTGCATAGTTTCTATGCTGAGCAGAGATGGTTGTCCTAGAGAGATTGCGTAATTTCTAGGAGGAATTGTTGACTGTCTCCCAGGATTGTGCAATTCCTGGGCTAAGTAGCTGTCTTGGGTCAGACCTCACAATTTTCTCAAGGAAGCATGTCTGACTGCATTGTGCAATTTCTGAGCCCAGCAAGCTCCCTGGCTAGATTTTCACAACTTTTGCTAGCTTTTGGGATGGATGTCCTAGAGGGATTGCACAATTGTTGTGAGCAGCAGGTGACTTCTACCCAGAATTGTGCAATTTCTAGACTGAGTAGCTGTCCTAGGATGAATTGTGCAATTTTTGAGAGGAATACTGTCAAGAAGAAATGCACAATTCTGGAGCACATCTAGGTGTCCAGCTAGGTTTGTGTAATATCTAGAGGGAAGGCTGGTTCCCCTCCAGAATTATGCAATTCCCAAAGGGCGCTTCTAAACCAGCAACTGACACTCTGTCCAGAAAGCAGCTTGTGAAGGGGGTGAAACAAACTTGCATGCACAGGCTGACAAGACTCTATGAAATAGTTGAAGCTAATGTGCTTGACAATGAAAGACATGTTGTTGAGGATGGTCAATAGGTAGGCTCGAAAATGAAGCTAAGGCAAAAATTTTGAGGGTGGTTGTAGCCGCTACAAAATATATATAGATGAATATGAATACAAAGTGATGTGTCCAAAATGTGGGCATGATAGGTACTAGAAATTAAATAAAAGAGAGTAAGTCACATGGTTATCCACATAAGATATTGAAGAACATGCCTATAAATGCAAGAATTCAAAGGAAATCTCATCACAAACAATTAGTTGAGTTGTAGAGGTGGCATGCTTCATATAGAAGTGATTTGGGAGTTATGTGAATCCTCACATATTCAATAGCCATGAAGCATATAGAGGATACATGGCTCGATAAACTAAAGCATGAAGTATGGAGCCTTTGATTGAGCATAGTCATGGATGGAGTTAATCCATATTGTCTTCAAAACACCAACTATCCTATTTGTTCAATGGTAGCATTCTATAACAATATTCCCTATGGTTGTCCATGAGGAATGAACATGTTTAATTTGGCTCTTAAAGTCACAAGTAGAAAACAAAAGAATATGGATGTTTACCTACAACCATTGATCAATGAATTTAAGAAATTATGGGAAGGGATACATGTATATAATGTATCAAGAACCATTCCAATGGAGAGGTACTTTACTTGTATGACACATGTACATACATGATGCATGATTATCCAGTTATAGAAATGTTCTTCAGTAAGCATGTTGATTGGTTTATTTATAATTGTAATGTTATTTGGCATACTTAATTTGGTATAACTATCCTTTTTGATGTTAATGTACTATGTATACATTAACATTGCAGGTGCTATGTATAAAATCAAGGTGGTCCAACCACCTATCAAATATGGTGTATGGCTACTCAAGGGTATTCCCATGGTATTCCTCTTGGAAGACAACCTTAATAGAAGAGTTTAATCCATTTTCAATGGTAAACCACACAAAATTCAAAGACCTTAAATAATGACATTGATATATTGGGTCGGGGCATATGACATAGATAAGGAGAAGGAATTTGCATAATTTTTTTATTCAAATGGGGTACTTATGTTCGATGATCTCGATTTTCTTAACACACATGTTAAGAAAATTCTTATTGAGCTGAAAAGGAAACCTATATTTTATGATCTTCCAAATCAGGAGCATATTAAGATTCCCACTTCTTATATCCCATGCGCATTTTAAATTTTTTTCTTCTTTTTTATCACGAAACATATCATCGAAAAAAATGACATATTTGTCATTAGCAGATATTTTATTTCGTCAAATACTAGTTAATAGAGACATTGGCCAAGAAAAGAAGTAGAGGGGAGGTTGGTCCCTATTGGTCTTTTAAATAAGGTGATGTCATATGGATTTGAAGAAATATGATCATTCTATGGCAAAGGATGTTCTATTGGGTGTAAATGAACCTTGGTTATATGGGTCATGTTGTGAACCATACACCTTAAAATTAATAAGAATTTAATGATTACAATCCACTTTGAGGGGGAAACCTCCTTTTACAATGAATTCATTGCATGAGACAAATTATGATGATCCTAAAACTAGATCTCATTGGTATATATAGGAGACAAATGGTACAATTACAATGAAAGGTTATACCCAACCTCCTAATATAAAAAATAAAATAATAATGAATGCTTATTAGGGCCTTAATATAGGGGACCAAGGGCATTAACATATCCCTCCTCTTCTAAAAAATATTTTCCCTTAAAGCTGGTTATATAAATGATATAAAATATATCTTTGAGTTATATGTTAGATGCAATCGTCACACAACTTATCCACCCACTATCAATATGTTAGAGAGTTGATATCATGAAACATGCCTAAATATCAAAGGTTAAAGTGATAGATTTTCTACAAACTCAAAGTAGATATAGAATTGAAATGATCTTCACTTGCAGAACCTAGATAGAAAACCACACTACATTAAAGATGCAAGAATATAGAGAGGTAATGCACTAGGTTGGTGGGCCCTTTCCAACCAGTAGTGTTGCCCTAAGAAGGGAAACTCAAATCACATTAGATTCATAATGCAAACTGCACAAAAATGATCAACAACAATATTCTATTATCATTCCATAGTTTACAATAAACATGAGTATGCACAAAAATGATCTCAATGATCCAAAGAGATCACATTTACTGTATTAAAATACCATTTGACCTTGTTAACTTGATTAAGGGGTCAAGATTTATTTTTGTACATTACTAATCTATTGGATAAATGATTTTCTATTCCAGTTCCAACAAGAAGTGTGAGTTTCCATAATAGTCTTTGGTGTATCTGGGGTATGTGATAGGTGGAGGAGATTCAATATAGATCCTATCAAAATGGAGGCCATCATGAAATGGCAAGTTCCTATTAATGTTTTTGACCTTACGAGCTTTTTTAGGGAAGAAACATGCTTAAGGAAATTCATATTCTCGTTTTCAGCGGTAACAGTGCCACTCCAAACTATAATAACATGTGGCAAGGGTTCCCAGTGGGGAAAAGGTTAGCAAAGGGCCTTTTAGGAGCTAAAGAAAAAGAACATTCAGGCACCATTTATGGCATTACTAAACCTGCAACAACCCTTTGAAGTGGATATAGATGCAAGTGGGTATGCTATGGGAGGGGTATTGATGTAGGGAGGAAGGTCTGTATGCTACCATTTTGAAGTATTTTATGGGGAAGTTCTTAACTAACCTACCTATGACAAGGAGCTCTATTCCCTGGTGTATGTTGTGAATAAATGAAAGAACTGTTTGATGGGAAAGGAGATAGTAATGTGCATAGATCACCAACCACTATATTACTTATAGGCCTAGAGTGAACTACAATAGAACAAGCATTACAAGTCGATGGGGTTTCTATAGAAGTTTCATTTTGTGATAAAGTATCAGAAGAGATGCACAAAAAAGTTGGCTGATATGCTTTTAAGGTTGCCCACATCAAACATCACAAGCTTGGGAACTCTGATGCACATGGAGCCATTCATGCATGATGCATACAGAGAGGCATATTTAGAGGATGTAGAGTTCAAGGAGGTGTTTCAATAGTTGCATAACCAAAATCATGTGCATGATGGCGACATCACCATTGACTTCCATGTCTAGGATGGGTTAATCTATAGGTTGGATAAGTTATGTGTTCCTAAAGGTCAGAATTTGTAGCTAATCAAAGAAGATCACACTTCCAAGATTGCAAGGAAATTTGGTGTAGGGAAGACAATGGCCAACTTGCAAAGGTATGTGTATTGGACCAAGATGAAAGAATTGGTAGCTAGGTTCATAAAAGTATGCATGATTTTTTGTACTAGCAAGACTAGTAATAGGAAATAAGGTCTATATCATCCCTTACCTATACCCACTCACCCTTGGGAAAGAATTTCCATGGAATTTATGGGAGGATTACCAACAACTGAGAAGGAACATGAATACCTATTCATGGAATTGACAGGTTCAACAAGATGTGTGTTTTGATGCCTTATAAGAAGACCATTAATGGGTAAGAAGCAACAAAATTGTTCTTTGGATAGGTCTGCACTTTGGGATACCAAGGATAATCATTTCAGACATGGACACAATATTTCTTAGTTCATTTTGGACTACATTGTAGGAGAATATGGACATGAAGTTGAAGAGGACTACAACATTCCATCCTTAGATAGATGGATAAATAGAAGTAGTTAACAAGAATTTAGTGCAAATTTTTAGGGGTTATAATTAGAAACATCTAAATACCTAGGATGAAAATAAACTATATATAGAACACTCTTATAAAATAACAATCCTCACTTCTACTTGTAAGTCTCCATTTGAAAACTTGTTTTGGATATTTGTTACCTTCACCTTTGGATGTTGCATATTAGAAACAAGGAGGAGTGAGGGAGGATCTTACAAGGGATGGAAAATGTGTTGAGAAGATTAGGCATATCCATATATTAGTACATGAGACACTAAAAATGTCATAAGAAAAATACAAGGCTAAGAACAATCAACAAAGAATAGATAAGTCATTCAAGGTGGGAGACAAAGTATGGTTATAGTTGAACAAGGAGAGGCTACAGGGTCTTCGTAAAAAAATAAAGGCTCTCGGATATGGTCCATTTGATATAATAGAAAAGGTGGGAGGTAATTCTTGTAGACTCAGTTTACCCCCATAGATGCACATTTACTCAGTTGTGAATGTGGAGAATCTGAAGCTCTATGAGCCTTTTATCCTAGATTAGGAAGAGGAATAGGTCCTACCTTTTGTGGAGGATTTGACACTAGATGCTCAGGAAGATTTGAAAGAAGATACAATTGTGTATAAGAGGTTTAGAACTACAAGAGAAGGGTAGATGACCTTTATCAGATTGGGTTGAAAGGACAACTTCTAGGCAAAGCTGAATGGTACACCTAAAAGAAGGTGGAGGAAAAATTTCCTCACCTCATTCAGTAGAAGCTTTTAGGGGCCAAAATCCTCCGAAAATGGGGTGGTGTGATATGTATTGGATCATTATATTTTTTTTCATCCATTTGAGGCTTTTAGAGTGGTAAAAATGGAAAAATCAACTCATAGGGCCATTTTTACCTGTAGGACCCAGTTTGGCAAATGAAGTTCTAAAACATTCCAAGAATATTTTGAGGCTCAAATGACATTTTTTTGGGGAAACACTTTGATGTTTTAGTCCTATACCTTTTTTTTCATATTATACACCTAAATGCCTTTCGAACGACATACGAATCACCTCAGTCAAAGTTTGTATGCAAAATTTATGCCACTAAGAGGTTGATCTTCCTATTTTCACCACAATAATTCGAGAAAACACCACGTCGTCCCCCATTATTCATAGAAATAGGGTTAACCATGTGATTATGATGAAGAAGAATCTATAAGAGTCCATATTGTAACTTTGGTCAAGATTTGAGGTAGTGAAACTTAACAACTAGTAGGCTATCAGGGTGTGTTATAATCGGGCCATTAGGAGGAAAATGGGTTCTATTATTTTTTATTACATTTGTTCCATAAATGAGAAAAAATACTTGAGAGGGATAGGATATATAACACATAGAGAGGATTTTTTCATTGTAGTAGCCCATAAGCCACAAACTATAATTTTTTGTACTCAACCATTTTTTATTCATAGAAATATAATAGAGCAACCTCATCTTCTATCTCAGTTTTCTCTTGAAAGGGTTTCCCAGGTCATATCTTGTGTCAAATCATGGTTTGTGAATTTATATTTTGATGTTTTCTATTTTATTTATTATATTAATTTGCATGAATATGAAATTAACAGTAATCAACATATCTTGGAATCTAAAGAGAAATAAAACCCTAATAGTGTAGATTTCATATTTTTAAATACAATTTTATCATATCTGTTGTGACGATCTGTCTAGTGGAATATCCACAACAGTTTATAGATCAATTGCAGGATACATGGATATAATGCTAATATCCATAGCCTACACCAATTAATATGCAGGTGCTCTAATGACCTTTATACATGTGTAGAGTAATGAAATAATAAGGTGTAGCCATGTTCTGGTTCAACAAATATTTCCACATCTTGCTATGGTTGAATACCAATTTGGAATGCCAACTAAGCACTTGTTGTTGATTGTGAGTTCATTTTGATAGATGGGAGAGAACCTCAAGGCTGTCACCGAAAATATCCATGTGCTCATTTTGAATCTAAGGGAACTCACCTATACCAACCATGGAGTGTGGTTGTAGAAATCTATATGGGCTATAGGTTCTACTTCATAACCTTCATTAGCGGCCATAATCAATATCAATCCCTTAAATGCATTCAAAACTATATATCTTCAACAATAAATGATGTTTTACCTTGAAATACCCTTTTAAACAATGTAAACTTTGAAATGGGAACTATAAACTCAAAACGGGAACTCTGGCCAAAAAAACCTCGAAAAAACATCAAAAATAGTGCTAAAAATGAAAAGTGTTGATACTGGAATAACACCTTTTTTTTTCTTGGGTAAGTTTTTAACATGTTTTAAAAATGGCAGTGAAAACCAATTTTTTGCGCAAAAATTATCCAAAAAACATCCTCAAAACAAAAAATGTTAACGCTGAGAAAACATTTTTTTTTTTCAAAAGTAAAATTTCAACATTTCGAAATAATGGCCTAAAATATTTTATCATGACCCCGAAAAACATTAAAATTTCAAAAAAATAATGAAAACATAAAATAAAATAAAAATATAAAAATTAAAACAATGAAATAACACAAAACAAAAAAAAGGTTAAAAAAAAAAAAACAAAACACAAATTAAAATATATACTAAAAACAGAACATAAAATAAAAAAAAATGAAAAAATAAAAATAAATCAAATAATAATAATAATAATAATCAATCATAAAAATGTAAAAAAAAAACAAAATTAATGATATATATATATATATATATATATATATATATATATATATATATATATTAAAAAAAATTATTTAAAAAAATTCGAAAATAAATAAATAAATAAATTTATCTTGTAAACCATAAAAAAATTGGCAAAAGAAAAAAAAAAAACAAAAATATGGAAAAGAAAAAAAAACATTTAAAATAAACTAAAAATTAAGGAGATAAAAATAGAAAAATTAAAAAATTAAAAAAAGAAAAAATTAAAAAATTAAAAACAAATTAGATTAAAAAAAGAGAGAAAATTAACAAAAAAAAATTATTAAAATTAAGATTAAAATGTTAATTACTTAAAAAAACAAATATGAAAATATATATAAAAAAGACAAAAATAAAACAATGTTAAAAAAATTATCTCATAAGCCATAAAATAATTTGGAAAAAAAATTTAATATATAAAATTAAGCAAGTAAAGAAAGAGAAATTTAAAAAAACATTAGCAAAAACTATGGAAGCAAAAAAAAAAAGGGAAAAAAAATAAAAAAAAAAATTAATGAAAAAAACTAAAAACTAATAAAATTAATATTAAAAAAACAAAAATAAACTCAAATTATCAAAAAAAACCAAAAATATATGAAAATTATTAAAAAAAACCAAAAAAAATATGAAAATATTAAAAAAACCAAATAAAATTTTAAAATTTAATTTTTTCTTTTTAAACAATTTTTTTTATTAAAAAAAATTATTAATATTATTTTTTTTAAAACAATATTTTTTTTTATTGAAAAAAATCGCTAAATTTTTTTAAATTATTTTAAAACGAATTCATATTTTAATTTAAAATTTTAAAATTTAAAAAAATTATTTAAACAATTTTTATTTATTTTTTTATTAAAAAAAATTATTAATATTATATTTTTTTAAAACAATATTATATTTTTAATTTAAAAAAAAAAAATCATTAAAAAAATTTTAATTTTTTTTAAAACGAATTCATTTTTTAATTTAAAATTTAAAAATTAAAAAAGATTATTTAAAAAATTAAAATTAAAATTTTTTATAATGCGCCCCCTGCTCCCCCGTCCCCCGTGGTGGCACGGCCGTGGCCGCCCATGGTGACGCGATCGTGGCCGCCTGTGGGGGCACGGCCGTGGCCGCCCATGGTGACGCGATCGTGGCCGCCTGTGGGGGCACGGCCGTCGGTGGAGGGGCCTGCGCTCGCCCCCTGGCCGCCCGTGGTGGCGCGGTCGTGGACAGAGGGGCCTGGCGGTGGGCGGAGGGCCTACGTGCAGGCCCCTCTGCCCACGGCCGCGCCACCACGGGCATCGCATTATAAAAAAAATTAATATATATATATATATATATTTTTTTTAATTTTAAATTAAAAAAATGAATTCGTTTTAAAAAAAATTAAATTTTTTTTAATGAATTTTTTTTTAAATAAAAAAAAAATATTGTTTAAAAAAAATATCAATAATTTTTTTTTAATAAAAAAAAATTGTTTAAGAAATTGTAAGTAATTTTTTTTAATTTTAAATTAAAATATGAATTTGTTTTTAAAAAAATTAAATTTTTTTTACTGATTTTTTTTTAAATAAATAAAAAAAAGGTTGTTTAAAAAAAATTTTAATTAATTTTTTTTTTTTGGTTTTTTTAATATTTTCATATTTTTTTGGTTTTTTTTTTTAGTAATTTTCATATATATATATAATAATTTGAGTTTATTTTTGTTTTTTTTAATATTAATTTTATTAGTTTTTAAATTTTTTTCGTTAATTTTTTTTTTTTTAACTACTTTGTTTTTAATTTTTTTTCTTTGTTTTTGCTAATGCTTTCTTTTTTAATTTCTCTATTTTTACTTATATATATATATATATATTTCAAATTCTTTTATGGTTTATGAGATAATTTTTTTTTTAACATTTTTTATTTTTTATTTTTGTCTTTTTTATATATATTTTTATATTTGTTTTTAGAGACAATTATTTCATGTGGATTGAAAATTTAATTAACGATGTATAAATATGTAGAATATCGAAAATGAAAAATATCGACCTTCTTCTTTAAATATGCAAAACAATAAAAACCTCACTACAAACAAAATAAAAATAAAAATAAAAACAAGAAAATATGAAGAAGAAGACCACTTGCAAAATTATTAAATTTACAAAATAATTATTTACATTTCATACATTATAAAATTAAAAGTAAAAAAAAAAAGAACCTTTTAAAAAAAGGGCATGGTGTAGAATTACCACTTTTTTAAACCAACATCAAAATCACTACCATTCTAAA
Source organism: Pinus tabuliformis (assembly GCA_031772625.1). Taxonomy (NCBI): domain Eukaryota; kingdom Viridiplantae; phylum Streptophyta; class Pinopsida; order Pinales; family Pinaceae; genus Pinus; species Pinus tabuliformis. Next base: position 1,878,533,467 of record CM062819.1, on the reverse strand, counting down.
ATGCAATGTAAATAAAAAAATTTATAGTGCCAAAAACTATGCTCTAAAAAAAACATGTGTTCTGCATCACCCCTTTTCAAAATCGAGTCACTTTTTTTCTATCTCTACAAAACGGGTAACAATATTAGTTCCTGTTTCAAAGTTTACTTTGTTTTTAATCATAGTTTTCCTTAATCATTCATAGGTGATGAATGTATATGGGAAAAATTAAGGGTTTAAAGGGGTTCAACATGGTCAACTAATAATGAAGATATCACTAATTTATGGCCTCACTGATTACCAATGTTGATATTAACACTAGCCACCTATGCTATCTGCAACCTTAAGTTTCTTTTGCAAATCCTTATTTTGTATATTTAGATAGAGGTTCTATTTGTACCATTTCTTGTGCAATTTAAGGTACTTCTTATTCTCCTTAGACATCTTGGAAACTTCCTCTAGCAACTCTGCATTCTTGGTCTTCATGATGGAATTTTCATTCTTAATGTGTGTATTGAGAACTTTAACTTCTTCAAAATGAATTTTGAGGGTTTTAATTTTCTTATTCTTCTTCCTCATATCCCAAGCCACAAGTTCCATTAACACAACAAAGGACATAGTAGGATATAAATCTATAAGATCCTCAACTAATGGAGTCACAAAATAATTATAGGGATTTCTTTAGCCTTTTAAGAAGAGAGGCCACTAATCCCTTTCTCTTAGCGTGTTTATGAATAATAGTTTGAGAAGAAGGGAATTTTTTTCAAAATTCTATTGGTTCATTAGGGTAGTGAGGTGAGGGGGATGGAGAAGGCTCATATTGAGGAAAATGATCTTATTTATTCATATGAAAAGGAGGGGATTATATACACGATTCAGAGGAGATAAAGGGGTTAAATTATTATGAGAATCTAGAAGTGATATACATGGGGCATGATAAGGTGAGGGAGCACCTTTGTGTTGAACCTCAGAATTACCCTCTCCTTGATAGCTTTTCTCACTTCTTTCCCTTGCTTTTCCATAAGATTACAGATCCGCATCAATGATAAATTATAGGTTTTGTCTTAAGGAAGACATTAAATGATTGGCATGTTATATTTTTATGTTTTTTCTATTTGAATACATTTTTGCAAATTAGCTACAGAACGCTGCCTATTCTGCAACTAACTATATATTCTGTAGCTACTTCCATGGTCTGGCAGGTTCAAGGTGTCAAATGAAGAATCCAGCCACATGGGCATATCTAGAATCGTCTCCACATGGATTCTATCCTAGTCACTCAGCCCAGATCGATAAGAAAGCAAGCTCAATGTCGTAGTCAAAGGTGGAGTCAAACATATGATACCCAGAAGCAATAGGACTCTTCGTCTGCTCTTTCGTGGTTAATCAATAAATCCAACAGTTCTGTTGCAAGCATTAACTCGGATCATCCACTTGTGTTAATGATTTTGTTGAAAACATCTCGCTTGAATTTAAGTCACCTGTAGCTAATTAGACATTTACACTATCCTGTTGTAATATGTATAGGCCACCTGTAGCTAGTTTTCCTCAAAGATATTTATGATTATTTCCTTTTAAATACTAGTTGTACAGAACCGAGGGAGGTTTGAAGAAATTTTATGTATTAAGTTCAGACTTTTAGCTCTGTATTTTTAGACTTCGCTCCTTTCTATAATATAAATCGTGTGTTGAACAATGATCATTTAAGAGAGCATTTTCAATTAGTTAGCAGCTCAACTCAGTCAGTTGCAGAGGGCCCCTGCACTGAAGGAGGTTTTCTTTCCATTCCTTTTCTGTTTAGTTTTAATTTCATTATTTTCTTTTAGCAGTATTTCTAACTTAGGTTGATTCTTTTATTTTTGATCATTAGCATAATGTTAAAACTCAATGGTACAGTCTTGTTTTTCCAACACATTTCATGAAAGGGAACGATTTTTTTTCTAAACAGAGTAAGGTTGGAGTAATGAGAATGTACTATTGTCTAGCTTACTCACTGTTTTGTTATTTATTTTCTAGGACAGATTTGTTGATTCACTATGTTAATGAATGCTTTTTTATCACCATTTTATGTTGATACTCATCCTAAACTAAATGGTTAAACATTCACTTCACACAATGGTTGAAATCAATCAGTTACCTTCTGTATATTTCATTTAGTTCTCTAGATCATAAAGTGCAGAAAGTTGCTTGTATTCCATCTCAAGAAGGTTATCTTTCAAAATTGAAGGTTAGAGTAAATAGAAGTACTTCAGTTGATTTTATTCTCTGTATTTATTTCAACATGCATTATAAATTCGCCTTTAATTCTAAGAAATAGATTCATGACTTAAGGTTAATGACGAGATAGGATAGATGCTCTATTTTTTTCCTTTCTTTCAATTAGATTTTGACTAGTTTCAGCTCTTGGTTCACCTTTAGGAAGTTTAGATTCAGTTTCTCATAGTTCAAATTGTACATCATTAGGAATCAAATAATGGAAACCCCAAAAACAATATAAAAATACAAAAAAATGAAGTAAGAAGGGTTAACTGAGCACATATAGTGCACTACACTTCATCAACTTACAAACCTCAGTTGATAATTTATGCAAGCAATTTAGGACACTAAATTGACTAAAAATTTTGGCACCATTGACGGGGAAGTGTAATTAGGTAACCTTATCTCTGACATTCAAAAAAAAATGATATGCATAGAGAAAGAGACTCTAGGGGTAGATTTATAGCTAGAGGCAGGAGTTCAATTCCTACAACACCACCTACTCCACCAAGAATAAGAAGAGATACACCTCCATCTCAAGCTCATACTCCTAGCCATAGAACTCCTGAAGTTCTAAGGTCAGAAATTCAATCAAGAGGATCTCCTACTTCATCTACTAAGGCAGTCCTAGAGGAGGAAAATCTTGGATCTCCAACAGAAGGAGTAGCCTTTTTCACCTCCACAGGGGAGCATATTTTAGTTGAAGAATTAAGAATACCTAGTGAGGAAGAAGAAGTAGAACCTCTCTCCCACATACCATTAATAGAGGAACCAGAGGAAGAGAAATTAACCTTGCAAGTTGAATCTTATATTGACTTCGAAGAAACTATAATGGCAGAAGGAGGGGATGGAGAATTCACACTATCTGGAGGAGAGGGTAAAGGAAGAGGTAGAGGAAATAATGGAGAAGGCAAAGGAAATAGGGAAATCGATAATTCTTTTGGATTCCCTATAGTTGATGAAGAAACTACTGCCACAATGAAAAATATCTCACCGTCTGTCCTCCCAAATTTCCATGGGTTAAAAAGTGAAGATCCTGAAACATCTTTATTTTTCTTTGAAGTCTTGTGCAGAACCTATGATTACTTAGAAGACTCTCGAAAACTTAAGTTGTTTCCTTCAACATTGAAAGGAGCTGATTTGAAGTGGTTCATGGGGTTGGTCACTCAGTCCATTAGAACATGGAATGACATGAATAAAGTGTTTCTGGACAGGTATTTGGATTATTGCATGCCTACCAATCACAAGGATGAAGTGTTCAAAATGATGCAAAGAGAGGATGAAAATTTAGAGGATTTAATTGAGAGATTCAACTATAACTTGAAAAGAGCAAAGATGGATAATTTAGATGAAGATACCTTAAAATATCTTCTATTAAAAGCCATTAGAGATGAGTGGATAGATATCCTTAACATGATGGGGAAGGGAGATATCTCTCAACTCCCATTAAGTGACATAGGAGAATTATGTGTTCATCTCTCAAGAGGGAAATCTAAAACTGGGAAAGGTCCAAGAGATCCTTCTCCTGTTAGAGTGAATAAATCTGCAACTGGATCAGTGAGTAGGGCAGAAATAGGGAATATGCTTGATGAATTCAAAACGGATATTCTAGGGAGCCTTAATGAGCAAATAGACACCCTTAAGTTACAAAACAAGCAGAAAACCGATGATGATGCTTTAGCTATTTTCTGTCCCAAATGTAGAAAAAAACATGCTTTAAGAGAATGCCCTTTGGATGCAAAAATCATAGAGACTTGTGTGATTTGTTCAAAAAACCATGAGACCAAGGGTTGTCCTTCAATTCCAGGTCTTAAGGCTGTTTTTCAAGAAGAAACAATTCCAAATTCAGCAGAATCTCTCTACTTTGTCTCTAGAAGACCTTGGCAGGGGCCACAAATCAGGGATTTAACAATAAAATGTATCCACAGCCCCCACCAAATTGGAATTTTTGGCAGAAACCTTAGCCTCAACCTCAACCTCAATCTCAATCTCTAACTTGGGCTTAAGGAATACAAAATCCTTATGGAAGATTTTCTCAATATTATCAATATCCTCCATCATATCAGAATTATCCTCCCCCACAAATTCCACAACAAAATCAGTAGCCACAACTTCAAAATCAGAACCCTCAACTTTCACTACCATTCCCACAACAAATTCCACAACAAAACCAACAACCTCAACTTCAAAACCAAAATCCTCAACTCTTACTACCATTTCAGCAGAGACCAAATCAGCTACCTGCCCAACCATTACCAAACCCCAACAATAAAAATCCTCAGAATACTTACATGGTGGAAGGACAACAATTTCCAACTTATATGATCACTCCTCTAGATCTCAATGATGTTCAACTAAGATCTGGTAGGATATTAGAAAAGGAAAATCCTTCTATAGTTATTCAGGAACAAGACAATTCTGAGGAAGATTCTCTACAGCCCAATAAAAGTTTTGAAGGAACATCTCTCCAAAACCAAAATACTGAAAATGAAAAATATAAAGAACCAATGAACTCAACTCCTATCATTGAGCAACCAGTATCTACTTCTGCACCTCATTTTCCTGAAAGATTACAAGTTGATAAAGGGGTAGAAAAGCAGATTATGTTGCCTAATTATGATTTTCTAGATGAAATGAAAAATGTTTGTATCAAAATTCTTTTGTTACAAGCCATTAAGGGGGTTCCAATCCTAGCTAAAACAATAAAGGAGTTGAGCATAAAGAAACCAGGAAGAAAAGCAAAAGAAACAAAAAGAATTCACCTGGTAGGAAAAATAGCAGACATAATGATGGGAAAAATTGCCATACAAAAATATGTAGATCTAGGAAGTCCAATTGTGAAAACACATATCAATGGAGTTGAAATTTTGAATAGAATGATTGATTTAGGAGCAGCTATAAACATCATGAGCAAATAAACCATGGAACAACTCAAGCTTCCTAATATTATTTATACACCTACTAGATCTGTAATCAAACCAAATGGTGTGTTATAAGATATTCCAGTGTCCTTAGATTCTTGGGAATATCCTATTGATTTTATGATCTTAACGCCCAAGAATAATTTAGGAGGACATCCACTTATATTAGGAAGACCTTGGCTGGCCACAATTGATGCTTCCATTAGTTGTAGATCTGGTGACGTGTATATTTCTGATGGGAATTCAACAAAGAAATTCACTCTATATCCTCCAGCAAGAACAATCACATAAATAGATGACAAAGAATGGATTGATGATGAAAATGACATTCAACCTCTCTTTACTATTTCAGACATTAGTGAAGATAGTCAAATCTTGAATACAATGGAAAATTTTGAATCATCTCTAGAATATGAACATGATCAATTCCAAGAAAATCCCAATATTGAATATTTGTCATCTAGGCAGATGTCTCTTTATTCTATGGAAGAATTTGGTAGCTCTATAATTGAAATCTTTCCAGGAAGAACATTGAACATAAACAATAACTTGGAGAAATTATAATGGGAAAAGCTAATCAAAACATTACAACAACATTCTATTGCATATGCATGGGAATATACTGACATGAAAGGAAGTAGTCCTAAGACTTGTATACATCACATCTACATTGAGGAAAATTGAAAACCTATCAGACAACCTCAAAGAAGGATGAATCCAAATCTTATGGAAATTGTGAAAGAAGGGCTGCAAAAACTACTGAATGTAAACTTCATTTACCCAATTTCAGACAGCCAATGGGTTTCCCCTTTAGTGATTGTGCCTAAAAAGAATGGTAAATGGAGGATATGCATTGATTATCGAAAATTGAATAAATCTAGCCTTCAAGATCATTTTCCTTTGTCCTTTATAGATCAAGTGTTAGATACATTAGCAGGTAAGAAGTATTTCTCTTTCTTGGATGGTTTTAGTGGTTATAATCAAATTCAGGTGGCACCTGAAGATCAAGATAAAACCACATTTACTTGCCTGTGGGGAACCTATGCCTACCGAGTACTTCCTTTTGGATTATGTAATGCACCTGCAACATTCCAAAGAGCAGTATTAGGATTTTTTTTCTGATCTAATACATGATTGTGTAGATGTATAAATGGATGAATTTACAGTCTATGGGAATACATTTGAAGAAGATTTAGAAAATTTGGAAAATTTTCTTAAAATATGTAAGGAAGCAAACCTTTTACTAAGCCATGAAAAATGTTTTATGATGTTTACAAAAGGGATTGTTTTAGGACATCACATTTCAGGAGATGGAATTAAAGTCGATAAATCTAATGTTGAAGTCATATCGAAATTATCAATTCCAAATTGTCAAAAGGATGTTAGAAGTTTTCTAGGATTTACAGGATACTATAGAAGATTTATAGAAAATTTCACTAAAATAGCATCCCCACTCTTCAAATTACTCACCAAGGATTGTGAATTCAATTGGAATCATAATTTCCAGTTAGCATTTAAGACTTTAAAAGTAAAAATTTTTGAAGCACCTATCTTGAGAGGTCCAAATTGGAAACTACCTTTTAACATTTCAACAGATGCTTCAGAGACAGATCTGGGAGCTGTATTAGGACAAAAATATTTGATTCCCTATGCCATTTACTATACAAGTAAGAATTTGACTCCCGCCGAGTTAAATTATACTGTAACTGAAAAGGAATTTTTAGTTGTTGTTCACGCTATCAATAAGTTTAGACATTATATAACATGCTATGAAACCTTTATTCATATAGACCACTCTGCAATTAGATACTTAATGAATAAACCTATTACTAATGGTAGAGTTACAAGATGGCTATTACTCTTGCAAGAATTCAATATTACTATGCTAGATAGACCTGGAAAACAAAACACAGTTGCCGATTTCTTGTCTAGAATTCAAAATGTCAAAGATGACACTCAGGTTGAAGATAAGTTTCCTGATGAATATATTTTTGCAGTGACTACTCAGACCCCTTGGTTTGCAGATATTGCCAATTACTTAGTCATAGGGAAATTGCCTTCACATTTGTTTCCTAGAGAGAAAAGAAAAATCATTCAAATAAGTGCAAGATACTCATGGATCACTAATGAATTGTATAAAACAGGTCTAGATCTCATGATCAGAAGATGTGTTAGGGAAGATGAAATGCCTGAGATTCTTAAGGCATGTCATGATGAACTGTGTGGTGGACACTTTGCTGACAAGAGGACAACCTATAAAATCCTTTCTTTAGGATATTATTGGCCATCCATCTTCAAAGATGCCAAAGAATATGTCAAGAGGTGTGACAGCTGCCAAAGGGTAGGAAAACCTGCTTCTTCAAATGAAATGCCACTACAAATTCAGGTACTCATTGAACCTTTTGAAAAATGGGCCTTGGATTTTGTTGGACCAATTAATCCCCCATCTAAGCAAAAGAAGTATATATTGGTATGCACTGATTATGTCACTAAATGGGTAGAGGATAAAGCATTACCTTTTGCTAATGAAAAATATGTAGTTAATTTTCATTTTTAGGACATCTTCACTCGTTTTGGTGTTCCAAGATAAATTGTGACAGATCAGGGATCTCAATTTACATCTAAAATGGTGAAAAGTCTTGTGGAAGATTACAAGATCAAACATAGGAAATTTACCCCCTATAATCCACAAGCAAATGGTCAAGTTGAATCTACAAATAAGGTGATTGAAGGAATTCGCACTAAGACTATGCATCTACATAGAAAATATTGGGCAGAGAGGCTTCCTGAAGCCTTATGGGCTTATAGAACTACATGGAGGAACACAATGGGACACACACCCTATGAACTTGTTTATGGAAAACAAGTCCTGTTCCCTATATAGTTTAAAATCAAAACCTTCAAGATGGAAGTCCAATTGGGACTGGATTATCAGAGGCACATAAACATAGATTGGAGCAACTCAATGAGCTTGATGAAATCAGGCAAGATGTAGTTCAAAGAACCAGTATAGTCCAACAACAAAGGGGTAAATGGCATAATAAATATATCAAGGAGAAGAAGTTTCAAGTAGGAGATTGGACACTTTTGTTCGATTCAAAATTCAAAGATTTTCAAGGGAAGTTTCAGACTTATTGGCTTGGGCCATATGAGATTGAAAAAGTCTTTAATAACATAGTAGTAAGGATAAGGACAACAGATGAAAGCAAAACACCTCTTCTTGTAAATGGTCACCGGTTGAAGATATATCAGAAGCCAATTTCAAGAGAGGAGATCATTAAGATTTTCCAGAATAACTCTAAAATGAAGCTATTGAAGAAGAATTCTTCCTCTCCACTAACTTAGCCTTTATCTTTTCCTAATATATATATATATATATATATATATATATATATATATATATATATATATATATATATATAGTATGAGTTTGAAAACCAATCATTGATTGGCATACTTATACAGAAAATACAGGGCGAAAATTAGATATTTCTGACATCCTATATTTTCCATTTCCTTTCTGTAAAAAGTAGTGACAAAAAGCTACATCCATTTGCAGTTTAGAGTCTGCAAATTCATAGTCTCATTCCATCTCATTCTGTTTTCATTTTATTTTACAGTTCCATTTCATGTCACTGTCATATTTAATTTAAATTTTATTTTTATAGTTTTACTCCATCTCACCCTATTTCCCATTTTACTTTACATTTCATTCCATCTCACTGTCATAACCCATTTCCATTTCATTTTTACACTCATATTCCATAGCCATACTTCAATTTTCCTTATTTTCACATTCTGCAGCTGATTCCATTCTATAGCTAATCTGATTCTGTAGCTATGACTTACTTATCAGCTCAGACACAATTTTACAGCTCACAAATAAATCATGGATGTAGGAAATTGAAGAATCCATTTTTGGAGACCAAACATGCTAAAAGGTACCTACGGATCAACACTAAAAGAGTTATCAAGCAGAAAGGTTAAATTCTAAAGGTAAAATGAAAGATTTATTTCAAACAACAAGTTAAACATAAGGCATGTATAATATGGATAATCGTATGTCTCCTTAATGAGCCATCATTTTATTTTATTGCCACTTCATCATACCACATCTCCACCACATCTCCCATACTCGGTATCGAACGGTCCATAAGAACTTCATCATACCACATCTCTGCTACATTCTCCATACTCTGCACCTAAACGGTCCCTAATAACTCCATCTGTTAACTGTCATAGCTACGATGTGACCAATTTATCCACGTCTCTCCAAACCCTCACCATCTACTTATTCCACGCAAACCTGTAGTTATTTTTTACCATACTCGCAATCAGTTTGTTTCATAAACTAGGAGAGTAATTTTGAAGGTTAAGAAATTTTGCGAAACAGAAGCCATGGGACTCATTGTCAGGACAGATCCAATAGGACCAAAATATATGGAGGGATACCCACAACTCAAGAAAATGCTGCAGAAAGCTGGATGGCTCAACTTCATTGAAAAATTTGATGGTTTCCAAAAAGAGATCACAAAATCTTTTGCTAGATCATTTGATGGTATAGAAATGGAAATTGGAGACATTAAGTTTGCAGTAACAGAATCCTACATAACAGAGGCTACTGATCTACCAAGACATGGTGAAAGCTGGTTCAAAAATAAGGAATTCCACAGTGAATCATGGAAAGTAATCCTCAGGAACCCAGGTATGGATGTCTCTGTGTTTAGAAAAGGAATTTCTATTTCAGCACTTAAAATTAAATGGATAAGCATGATTTTGATATTACAAAAACTTATTACCTGTGAGTGGAGATTTGGGTGCATGTATGTCTACCATATACATTTATTGATGAACTTTCTAGAAAATGGAGAAATCAATCTTCCTTTCTTCCTACTAAACAATTTAAGAAGGATGGCTTCCAATGTACAAAAGAAAATAGAATTCATGGACACAACCATGTACCATCATGGGTTGGAAAATATACTGGTTGAGTTTCATTTGAAAAGAATAGGAGATACTTGGGAAAATTTCCTGATAAGAAACTATTTCCAAGAGGCACCAGAGTCACCTGAAGAGGGTAATGTCAAAAAGAGTAGGAGAAAGAAGACTGGTATAACCATTCAAAGAAAACCTAAGTCCTCAAAGTAGAAAAATGATGAAGAGCTAGTCTATGAAAAATTGACAGAGATCATGAAGAAAATCAAGCAAAAAGGGAAGATGAAAAAGAAAGCTAGTGAAACTACTAGAAACAAACTTGAATCTTCATTACAACAAGATGATGAAAAATTAATCTTTGAAGAATTGACAGAGATTAGGAAACAAATCAAGAGAAAAGAAAAGATAAGAAAGGAGAAAAAGGGTACAAAGGAGGAGAACGCAAGCCCTCTACAACTTAGAAGGAGCTCTAGACTCCGAGATATGGTAAAGAATATATCATCAAAGGGGAAGGAGTTCTTAAATTTGGAAGAAGAAACCCTAGTACCACCTCCTGACAATGTTCCATCTGCACACAGTCCTCAAAATTATCCTGAACAGTATTTCGAAGGTAGCCCCAGAAGAAGATCTCCAGGCATAGACACAGTGCAACAACAAATATATGACTATATAGAATCACTGGAGAAGAAAAGTACCTCAATGAATCCAGAATCCTCTGTCAATCTAGAACCCTCTTTCAATCCAAAAGAACCTCTAATTGAGTCTCTCAAACAGGAAATCTATGAATTAGAGATATTGAACAGACATATCAAGAGAGAAAATGAAACCTTGAGGGAACAAAGTAAATTGGATAAGGCTATCCATGATAATACAATTATGCATCTAGGGATGTGATATAAGAAGAATAGAAAGTTGAAGAGGAAGAATAGAAGCTTGAACAGAACAATCATCAACCTTAAATATAGGCTTCTTATGAAGAAGCCTAGAATGGCAGTCACTTCAAAGAAGAGCAAAAGAAGAAAATTAGATGTACTAGCAGAAGTGTCTGAGCAAATGCGATAGGAAAGAATAATTCACATTTTTGGAAAATTGCATGAGGACATGCAATGATTTTGCAGTGGCGGTATGTTGAACCTCAGAATTACCCTCTCCTTGATAGCTTTTCTCACTTCTTTCCCTTGATTTTCCATAAGATTAGAGATCCCTGTTATCACCCCAAGAAACTCTCCTAGGTTGTAGCTCAGAGATGCTCGGGAACATTACAAACTCAACTTAATGTTGGAAATGGATGAATGGAAGGAATGATGCTTGTTCAAGCCAGATAACCACTTCTACTTTGCTTGACTCCAGACATGTGTGAACACCCCCAGACTACAAGGCTTTAGACCACCAATTACTCATAGTTTAAGGGTTGGGTGAATATGGAGAATACTGACCACACCAGCAGATGCACAGGACCCTGTGATGGCCAGCTGCAACCAGTAAATAAGTCTACAAATCCAATCCCTAATGCACAAACAGGATGACAGCTCTCTGGCACTAGTGGGAGAGAAACCTGAGTAACTCATTCATTGATACATACCAGATTTTAACACAGAGGTAGGATGACAGCTACTCTAATGCTAAACATCAAGAGTTCAAGAATGCAGCATATCAAGCACATCTTGGAACAGAAGAAGAATGGAAAGTGAGCAATTAACAACAAAGGAAGCTTGTATTAGCTGAAAATAAAGACGAAACGCTACAAGTATCAAAGCAGTTATAGTCTCTAGAAGTTGAACCTCACATCAAAACAACAACCATCAACCCTGATTACATCTTGTTTCTGGGTATATATAGAATTTGAATACAAAGGCACTTGGCCATTTTAAGTATGAGGAGGTCATAATTGACCACCAACCGCTTTACCTATCTGATGGAGTCTCTGGTGCAATTTTCCTGCTTTAGTGAACAAATCCGATCTTCTCAAGTGCTCTGCTGTCCTTCTCGGGCAGGTGGAGTGTCCTATAAGATAAAATGCCATGCTTGTTAAATGTAAATTTCTGCTCGAGCCTTGCCCTTTTTCTTCTCGGGTATACAGTCTATTGAATGCAGTGGTCGAGGAGGAAATGCACTAGGTACAGGTATATGGTCATCTTCGTCCTTCGGGTGCACGAAAAGATCAGGGTGAGGAGAGTGCATGGTGGATGTATGAGCAGGATGGAAGGAGAAAAACAACTGTCGGATCCAGCAGATAAATGGTGGAGGTCACTTGGCAGGAGGCATCAGGAACAAGATGATCGTGAGTCGTCAGATCTCAGGTGGGCAGATCCAATGGCTATCGAACAGAGGGGACGCGTGAGAGTTAACGGGCAGGGATGGAGGACAAGCGGTAAATGGTATTGCCCGCACCACCGTTGAAAGTCAGGCGGTAAAGGTATGATAGCATGCGATCCCATTCAATGTGTGATGTGTGGTAGTGGGGAGCGGGCGAAACCGCTTTTCATCGTGAGTTATCGAGCGATCAGATGGCGGGGGTTGATCGCACGAGTTTTCATCGGATGTGATGGGGAAATAGCTTGTGAAGGCACGCGGTCATGTGAACACAGTTATATGATGGTTTAAGCTCCGCACTCGGGGGCCTGAGGGAGCATGGGTTTATACAGGGTTTTAGAGGTAAAATGAAGGTAGCGGGGGTTATGAGAGTGTAAGCGGCATGAAGGAGAAGGAGGAAGATGACCGATGCGAGTCCTATTTGAGCATATACAACATGGCTATGCCTATATTTGACCCTCAAAATGTCAAAGTATGTAGCAAAGCTAACACTGGCTCCTTCTGGGGATGAGATCCTCCCTGTGAGGTCTCAAGAACTTGCAGATTAATGCTTTTGCTGTGAAAACCAATTGGAAAAATTTCCTAGTGTTCCATTGGGCATGGATTCTAATTGAGCCTATACTAAAAACTGATCAAATAGCATATTTACAACTTTAAGGCCAATAGACCTTAAATAACATAAGTTTTCAGAAACTGCCCATTTACTGGGCCATCAAAAACTATCTCCCCTCCCATACTTTGTAGTATGAAGGTATTGTTCCCTTGGATCTGAGAGATGATAAAAGGCCTTGTCCAAAAAGCATCAAATTTCCCATGGTTTCCTTTCTTTTCTTTTAGTGCGTCCCACTTAAGAACCAAGTCTCCAATCTAAAAATTATCTGTTTTTGTCCTTTTGTCAAAAGCTTCCTTGATTTTCTTTTGATATGTTGTAGACTTCTCCACCAGCTGTTCTCTGATCTGATGTACCTCTGCTAAATCAGTGATCCTTTTTGCCATGTCTTCTTCCCCATTCTGCTCTTCTTGTAGGAATTTTGCCACAGGGAGGGTTAATTGAATTGGGAATACAGCCTCAATGCCATATACCAGCTTGAAAGGAGAATTCCCTATGGATCTCTTGGTGGTTACTCTGTCAGCCCACAGTGCATACTTGAGTTTAGAATCCCAGTTTTTCTTATTGTCTTCCAAAAGCTTTTTAATTATCCTTATCAGGATTTTGTTGGAAGATTCTGCTAGACCATTGCCTTGAGGGTAATATGAGGTGGAATGAACCAGCTTAATGCCCATTGAGTCGCACATGTCCACCAATTATTTTGCCCTGAAGGCTGCTGCATTGTCTGTGATCAATTTATGTGGACAACCAAATCTGGTGAAGATATTCTCTGTCAAGAACCTCATGACCACATTATGATCAGCCTTTCTGGTAGGGATTGCTTCAATCCATTTAGTGAAGTAGTCTGTGGCTACCAATATCCATTTGTGCTGGCTACTGGAATGTGGATTGATTTCTCCGATGAAATCGAAGCCCCACTGCTGAAAAGGGCCACTATCATGTATGGGTTTTAAGGGCAGGGACTTCAACTGTTGCTTTCCTTCAAATCTTTGGCACCTGTCACAGGATTTAACAAATAAGAAGACATCAAAAAACAAGGTGGGCCAAAAGTACCCAGCTCTGAGAATCTTATGGGTTGTAGTTTTCCAATAATGATGCCCTCCACATATGCTGGAATGGAATTGATGCATGACTTCTATGGATTGTTCTTTGTCCAAACACCTCAAGAGAACTCCAGAGGGGTCCCTCCAGTAGAGCAGATTTTCATGAATGCAATATCTAGTTGCCCTGAGCTTCATAGTTCTAGCTTGGCTTGAACTAAGGCCTGGAGGAACTTCTAACTTCAACAAGAATTGAGCTATTTCATACTACCAATCACAAGAATCTAGATTTTCTGCCAATGACTGATTTTTCCCTGGTTCAGCTACTTCTTCTTCTGTCTGACCATTCTCTAAAATTGTGCTCATGAGATTTATGTCTAGCATTCTGCAATTTTTTTCTGCCATCAGTTTGGCAAGGTCCTAACCTCTGACATGCTTGGTGGGCTTCAATTCCATGTTAAATTCAATAAGCTTTGCAATCCATTTAGCCCTTCTTCCATCAACATCAGGCTGTGTTAGAACATCTTTTATTGAAGCAAAGGGTACATATGCAATTATCTTGGAATGCAGAATGTAAATTCTGAAAGCTTTCAAAGACTTGATAAGAGCATAAGCCTGTTTTTCAATGATATCATACTTCAGCTTAGCATCCCTTAATGTTTTGCTGAAAAAAGCCACTGGATGCTCTGAGCCTTCTTCATCTACTTGCAATAAAACTACTACCAGGGTGTCTTCAAAGGCAAGTGAAAATATATGGAACTCCTTGCTGTAATCTAGACTTCTTAAAGTGGGAGCTTCCATAATAGCTTTCTTAATGGACTCAAAGGATCTTCTTGTTGTATCAGTCCATTTGATCTCTGACCCCTTTCTCAACATGGAGGTAATATGCTTTACAAGTTCTGCAAAATTTGGGATAAACCTCCTTACAGAATTTATCTTGCCCAGAAAGGACTGAACATCCTTCTTTGATCTCGGGACAGACAAGCTCTGTATCGCTCTTACTCTTTCCGGGTCAATTCGAAAACCTGCAGCAGAAACAACATGTCCTAACAGCTTGCTCTCTAATAAAGCAAACTGTGACTTTTTAGGATTTACTGAAATTCCAAACCTTCTGCACTTCAGGAACACCTTTTCCAAATGTTGCAAATGGTATTGATGGCTGCTGGAGTATACTGTTATATCATCAAGGTAAACAAGGACAAACTTATCCTTATCCCCCACAAATGCTATATCCATAGCTCTCTGAAAGGTGGCTTCAACATTCATTAGTCCAAAAGGCATCTTGGAATACATAAAAGTTCCCCAAGGAGTGGTGAACGCAGTCTTTTCTTGGTCATCTAGATGTACAGCAACCTGATTATACCCTGAAAATCCATCTAGGAAAGACATCACTTTGGCCCCTAAGACCTTCTGCAGCAAATGCTCCATCTTGGGTAGAGGATAATTATCTTTCTTAGAGCATTTGTTCAAGTTTCTGAAATCAACGCAGAGTCGGATTTCTCCACTTTTCTTCCTCACTACCACTAAGTTGGCTACCCATTTGGAATATCTGAGAGGAACTATGATTTTGGCAGCCAGTAACTTCTTTATTTCTTTTTCAATCAGAGGAAGGAGCAAAGGGTTTATTGGTCTCAACTTCTGCTTAAAAGGGATGGTGTCTTTCTCTAAAGGGATTTTATGCTAAATGATCTTTTTGTCATAAGTTTTTAGGTCACTATATTCCTAGGCAAAGACATCAGCAAATTGTTTCATTAAATTGAAGTATTCAGCACTCTGGACAACAGACAAATGTGTGGACAGATTTATATATCTGGGCTGATCTGGACTCCCTATATTATGCTTACAGACCGCAGATTGGTCTTCTTTCTGGGCAGACTTATAAGGCATGTCATTTTGTTCAAACGGCTTTTCTAATGGAATCAGACCCCTAGGTATATGATTGTTGGGCAGTTGGACAATGCTATCTTTACCAATTCTGTTTCTAAGCTGGGAATGGGGATTTTCTTCCAAGGCTTCATTTCCTTGGTCAATTTGCATTTCGGAAAATTCATCAATGACTTGCAGAAATATATTCACTTCATCATCATCTTCAAAAACTTTCCAATGCTAGACATTATCAGGAAAGGATGGTCTATATTTCATTTGAACCTCATAAACTAGTCTGGGAGGCATGGGAGGGATAAACATGCTAGCAGACACAGCAAGGGAATCGGTAAGCTACTTTTTTATTCTAGGGATATATGAGATACAAAAATTATCAAAAGAATCTTTGAGTCTCCATACCTCATCTTTGTATGCTTTCAGCCTTGGGTGCTTTGCTTGAAATGTTTTATTCACTTGCTGAATGATAGGATCAGCATCTCCAAACACCTTTATGCTCCTGATTCCTCTGTATTTGGCCACATTGAGGCCCAATATCAAAGCTTCATACTCTGCTATATTGTTGGTGACTTGGAAAGCCAGCTTAAAAGACAGATGTGTGCTTTCCTGTTTTGGAGATATCAACACCACCCCTGCTCCTGCAGTCTCCCTAGAACATTCTCCATCAAAAAACATTTCCCAAACCTGACTTCCTTTCTCTCCCTCAGCTTAATTCACTGGTTTCTTGATTTGCATTGAGGCCTTCTGGGATTCTTCAATTTGGAGGATACATGCTCCAAAGTTAGTGTCCACGGCATAGATAGGATGATTAGAAGAGTTCCTCTCATCACTGATGATGTAGGCCAGTTGTGCTTCTCTGTATAATCTCCTGCTTTCCCCTCCAAAGACTGGGACAGTGGCATAAGATAAGTCATTCTGTAATGTCCCACCTAATCTCTTAATCCACCCTCTGGACAACAGCATACCAAACTTGGGAGGGACATCTACTACCATAATATCCATCATCACACTCTTCATGGGCACCTGAGTTAGGGTGATAGCTAGATCTCTGATCAATCCTAGGCATTTTACTTTCCTTGAATAAAAAAAGAATAAATCATGATATGGTCTGGTGATATCAAGGCCTAACTCTTCCATGACAACTTTGGGCATCAGATTGTGGTTGGCCCCCGTATCTAGCAGACAATTGTGGAGGATTTTGTCATGAATGGTCAAGGAGATATAAAATGATGGAGAATTATTATCAGCAGGTTCGATCATGGTGCTAAGCACAACTGCAAGCTTATCATCTTGCAAATTGACGTAGTCAGTGGGGGTTTGTGGGGCTTTCAGCTCAAGGGCATCAAGGATAGGCTTTCTAAAAACTTCACTCTTCACTAGTTCTATTAGAGGTACAAATATTTTTAACTTCTAGACTTCTGACTCAACACTAAAAGGGGAAGGGGACTTATCAGGACCTCTTACTTCTTGAGCTGGTGCTTTAAGGATGACTGGGTCAGCTGCTGGTCTCTTCTGTCTAATATTTTGTTGCTCTGTTTGGACAACAGCTTTTTGGGCAGGATTCTCCTTGAGATTGTTTGCTTTTGACCTCAGATTATATCTTTGCTGTTCACCAGTCTGTAAAACAACCCCTATGTCCCACTCTTGACTGGTTTGGTCTTGTAATAATGATTCTTTGTAGGCAGTCAACGTAAAAAAGGCAGCACTACCGTTGTCTTCCATGCAATGGATTTCATCCTCTTCTTCAAACTGCTCCTCCTCCATGACTACATTCTGGAAAGGAGCCTTAACTTTCTGTTCTTCATTTGCTTCTTTACCCCTTTGAATGATTTGCAACTGTTCATTTGCTCTTCTGAATGGATTTGGATTTCTTGGAGCAAATGTGTTTGGAAGCCTTGCTTTTCCAGAACTCTGCTCAACCTTCAGCTTAGATATCTCAGCAGCCAATGACTCTATCATCTTAGTCATCTTATCTAATTTGGGTTCTGAAGATGAAGTAGAGGAAGAAGAAGCCTCACCTCTCTGCCTCCTTCTGTCAGCATGACTTTTAAGCTTTTTTGCAGCCATAATATTTGATTCCACCTCTAGTGTTACATCTTGCATATCAGCTAGAGTGGCACATCTTCTTTCTCTCAAAAGCAGGCAGAAATCCGAGTCAAAAGCATTGGCACAAGTGAGTTTGGCAGAGGTGGGGCTAGGCTTTACTTCAGCTAGTATCTTACTATACATATGGTTAAATCTTTTATTAAAATTAGGTAACGATTTCCCATTCTCCCTCTTTAGGTTTCCAAACTCTGTATGGTAATAGAGCAAATATTTCCTATCCCCCCATTGCTTCAAGAATGCATCATCCAATGCTTCAATGTCTACTATGGACCTATAGGGCAATTCTCTGAACCACTTTCTAGCATGTCCATCAAGGCTCTAAACAAACACTCTCATCCACACATCATCTTCACTGATCTCTAGGTTATCAGCATAGCTATAAAAAGACTCAAGGTGTTCTTCAGCTGTTACTCCCTCTGTACCAGTGAATTTGGGCATATATTTCTAGTATTCTCCTACAAGCATGGCATTCAAAGGAACAGTCAAGACCAGGGGTCGATACGTAGTAGCTATGATTCTTTCCATCTTCATGGGAGCTTTCTGACCTGTCATGACCAAGATAGGTGGAAGGATACTGGAAGATTGGATGATAGGAAGTAATGAAATAGATGACAGACACAAAGGAATATGATGGACTATATGGGAGGCTTTCTTCGGACTGAGATCCGAAGGGGAACTGACTGAACAAGGAACCTTATGAATCTCTAAAGGTATTTCTTTACTAACAATGCTAGGCTCTAAATCTTCAAACTGTACATCCTCAGCTATCACCTTCTCTTTCAGAGATGCATAAGATTTCTTTTGCTTACCTGATCCTAATTCTCCTTTCTGTGATGTTTTCCCTCGCTTAGCAATCTTCTCAGGGTCAGGCACTGGGTCAGTTGGTGATTTCTGAGGATTTCTCTGGGTATGCCTCACAAACTGAGCCAAAACTGTAATGTGGAGTCACCACCAAGTTGGTTCTCCAGTAGAGTCACCAGATAGATGATTACAACCAGAAATGTGTCTAGACCTTATCTATCATCAAAGCTGGAACTGTGTCATTCTCCCAGGGAAGCTAAGCTTCAATCTCCTCTCCCTGGCAACAGTGCCAATTAATGTTATCACCCCAAGAAACTCTCCTAGGTTGTAGCTCAGAGATGCTCAGGAACATTACAAACTAAACTTAATGTTGGAAATGGATGAATGGAAGGAATGATGCTTGTTTAAGCTAGATAACCACTTCTACTTTGCTTGACTCCAAACATGTGTGAACACCCCTAGACTACAAGGCTTTAGACCACCAATTACTCACAGTTTAAGGGTTGGGTGAATATGGAGAATACTGACCACACCAGTAGATACGCAGGACCCTGTGATGGTCGGCTGCAACTAGTAAAGAAGTCTACAAATCCAATCCCTAATGCACAGACAGGATGACACCTCTTTGGCACCAGTGGAAGAGAAACCTCAGTAACTCATTCATTGATACATACAAGATTTTAACACAGAGGTAGGATGACAGCAACTCTAATGCTAAACATCAAGAGTTCAAGAATGAAGCATATCAAGCACAGCTTGGAACAGAAGAAGAATGGAAAGTGAGGAATTAACATCAAAAGAAGCTTGTATTAGCTAAGAATGAAGACGAGACGCTGCAAGTATCAAAGCAGTTACAGTCTCCAGAAGTTGAACCTCACATCAAAACAACGACCATCAACCCTGATTACATCTTGTTTCTGGGTATATATAGAATTTGAATACAAAGTCACTTGGCCATTCTAAGTATGAGGAGGTCATAATTGACCACCAACTGCTTTAACTATCTGATGGAGTCTCTGGTGCAATTTGCTTGCCTCAATGAACAAATCCGATCTTATCAGGTGCTCTGCTGTCCTTCTCGGGGAGGTGGAGTGTCCTATAAGATAAAATGCCATGCTTGTTAAATGTAAATTTTTGCTTGAGCCTTGTCCTTTTTCTTCTCGGGTATACAATTTGTTGAATGCGGTGGTTGAGGAGGAAATGCACCAGGTACAGGTAGACAGTTATCTTCGTCCTTCGGGTGCGCGGAAAGATCATGGCGAGGAGAGTGCATGGTGGATGTATGAGCAGGATGGAAGGAGAAAAACAACTGTCGGATCCAACAGATAAATGGTGGAGGTCACTTGGCAGGAGGCATCAGGAACAAGATGATCGTGAGTCGTCAGATCTCGGGTGGGCAGATCCAATGGCTATCAAACAGAGGGGACGCGTGAGAGTTAACGGGCAGGGATGGAGGACAGGCGGTAAATGGTATTGCTCGCACCACCGTTGAAAGTCAGGCGGTAAAGGTACGATAGCATGCGATCCCATTCAATGTGTGATGCGTGGCAGTGGGGAGCGGGCGAAACCACTTTTCATCGTGAGTTATCGAGCGGTCAGTTTGCAAACGCGGGGAGAGCGAATGCCGTCTGATCGCGGCGGAGATGATTGGACAGCGGGGGGTTGATCGCATGGGTTTTCGTCGAACGTGATGGGGAAAGAGCTTGTGAAGGCGCACGGTCATGTGAACATAGTTACGCTGTAAGGCGTTTCCCTCTGAAATAAACTCTCCAAACTACTGTGGTGTCAAAATATCTGCCATTCGATTTGGTTGCTAGACGATCGAGTAATCCTTAACCGTTGATTTCAATTGCGCAATGCCAGGCGCCAGGGTAACAAGATAGGTTGTGGTGAGCACAGACGAGAAGGAGGCGCCTGGGGAGGCCAGACATCGTGGTGGTGTGGAGGGAGAGACATTAGTATTCGCAGAACCACAAAATCGATGGCCACGCACAGCCAAATAATCAAGCAAGACCGTCATCCCGTCTGGCTTGCCGATGCGCTGATTCTTTCAGCCGTTGCATACAGCGACAATCCTCGGCAGGAACTTGAAACACTGAACCGTAAAATTTACCCTATCATCGCCGAGTCCAAAACTACTTACTTGGTCTTTGTATGTTTTTTAGAGCAGGTAGCCATGGCAGCCATCGGGAACCCAATTGCTGGATTAGTGCCTGATCCTGAACCTGAACGCGAGACAGGTATGTTGGACCTGCCAGAGAGTTGTATACTGGTCATTTTCTCCTTGACTATGCCGTGCGACATTGGCAGATTGTCAGTTGTCTCCAAGCTCTTCAATTCTGTGGCCTATTCGGGCGATCTGTGGAACAAATCCCTTCTTAAAATATGCCACCAGATCGTATCCAGGGCTGACCCCCCTGTCCCAGCTTCAATGGTAAAACTGTGCGCTCGCCTCGTCGATCCAATTCTCATAGATGGGGGCACAAAGGTATTTATATATCACTTATTCTCAGGGTTTTGGTTGTCATATTTGGGAAAACGTCGTTCATCAACTCATTAATAATTCATATTCATATGTTTTTGTTCTGCTGGAACAACAATAGATGGCCTGGCTGGAAGGATCCCCAGCGAAATTGGGTTACATGTGACTCCAGGTTTGATTATCAATCTTCTTCTTTTTATTTTTCAATTTGTTTGTTTAAGGGTCTCCTTCTCTTGTTGGTTTTGAGGTCACGGTATTCTGTGATGGCTTCTCATGGAGTTATCTGGTTCAAAAATCATATGCAGGCAGCTATTGGCTTTAGAGCATGACGATGATTTGGAGTTCTTTGGGGCTAATTTTTTGGTCGACCCCATATTGTATTTTCCGAAAACGAGGCTCAGGAATGCCTACATTTCTCTACAGGTATGGAGGATTGTGTGTGTTCAAAGCGATCCTTCTAATGTAAGTGGAAGTGGAAGCTGGGTGGGAGTCAATTTTTGCACAGTTGTGTCTTTCGCCTTTGGACCAATGTTGTGGTTGGGGTTTATCTGAATCATGCTGAGATTACTGGATATGCCTTTAGATCAATGTTGTGGTTGGGGTTTATCTGAATCACGATTCATGCGGAGATCACTGGATATTTCCCTAGGGAGCTTAGGTTTGGGCTATGATCTATCAAAGGTCAGATGCCCAGGTGGTAAGAGACTCTGAGAAAGCCAAATGAACGCCTAATGAGTACCTTCCTCTTGATGTATTGAATACCCTCTTCGCTTTGGGTCTTCCTGTTGATTGCACTTGCAGGGAAGTTGCACACATTTTGTCTTTGCTTAGCCTTCTGTGGCAGGTTGAAGATTTTATGTAGACTTTTATAGGTCACTTGATTCTTTTTAGAATTTGGTCCTACTTTATTCATTTAGAGTTTTGGTCATACTTTCGGTTAGCAGTTTTTAGTCTTTACAGGACTCTGGTGTTTGTATTCGTTTGAAGTCTTTGTTGTGGTTCTTAATCAACACCAATTTTCTTTCAAGCTCTTTGGAACATTAATATGACAGTTATTAGTGTTTGCCGTCTCTGTGCCTCTGCATCTCATTTTTTTGCCGCTTCAGAATTCAATCATGTTCTTTGTGGTTACTTGACCCTCTTTTTCAGAGATTTAATCATACTTCCTAATTGGATCTTTCAACCTCCTCAGGCCTCATGTTCATGCATTTCGATACATTTTTGTGAGTTCGTCTTTAGTTTCAACTCCTAAGTGTTTAGGCATTGGTGTTACTCCCTTCTCAGGGTCTGGTTCTTTGCAAACACTCATCCACAAAACACAGGGTATCTATCCAGACCTTGTAGCCCAGACCCATTTTTTATTTTTCACGTCTTTTCATACTTCCCTAAATTGCACTTATAAGTTATAAGGTGTGTTTGTGTACATTCACCATGTGGTTATGTTTACAGTGATCTAAAAGCTGTGTATATTTGACTTCTGACTTGTTGCTGTTGTTGGGTGAACTACCAACCGCCCAACCTTAATGCCGAGTATTCCCAGTCTGCCGTAGATAAATGGCCTTGCTCTCTATTTCATAAAAGAAGCAATGATTCTCTAGTTTTTTCGATTGTTTTTAGTGTCTGTTCTTTTTATAAGTTGTGTGCTCTTTGTATGGGGTTCAAGCTAGCGCATGATCCTGGTTAACTCTCCTTGTTTTTAAACAGAGGAAACCCTCATAGAGTATACATTGACGTTATGGTTTGTGTTCAGATTCGAGGTGCTGGCAGAATTATTAGTGGTTTGGTGGTTGGAGATCTGTGGTCAAATCGACTGCAGGCTTTTGTCTCTGAATACCAACTACAGAGTGGTGTTTGCCCTTAAATTCACAGAAAATCCCTCTGGGTGGGAAGTGCTAATTAGGTTTTCTGTTACAACGCCAAAGGGAGAACAAATGGAATTAGAGAAGCATTTGAATGAAAGAAGAGGTGAAAACTAGGGTATAAATGGTGGATGGATGGAAGTGGTTGCAGGATAATTTACAACCAGACCCGAAACAAACGATGGTGATGACTCTCACATCAAATTTTATATGAAAGAAGTGTTACGGAGGATTCCTAAACGTGGGGCTTCTTCTGGTCAGCGTGAAGATTGAGCCCATCTACACATAATTGCATCTATTGTGTATATTGCATCTGTTTCATGTTGTAGACTTAGTTGCATTTATTGTGAATAGTGCGTCTGTTTCGTCGACGCTGCTGGTTGTGTCCCTCCCTACACATATTTTATTTGGTTTTGGAAGTTGCACATGATGACTCTGTTTCGTAGGCTACTCTGTTGACTTTGTTGAGTTTTACCATTAAATAAAACAAAACCGGCCCTGATTTACGAAATGAAAAAAGCCTCATTTTCACGAGATTTTATTTCCTTTTCTAGATGGCATTTTTGGTTTTTTGATAAAAAGGCAAGCACTTATTTTGTAGTTGGTAACTATGTTGGAAAAGATTTTGACTGAATTGAGAGTTACATATTGTTAGCGTTGGTCTTTTCCAATGCATATTTTTCCATGGAGCTAAGTGTTGTGATTCATGTAGGATTATTATCTGCCTAGTTGTTACGCCGTAAGGCGTTTCCCTCTGAAATAAACTCTCCAAACTGCTGTCGTGTCAAAATATGTGCCATTCGATTTGGTTGTTAGACGATCGAGTAATCCTTAACCGTTGATTTGAATTGCGCAATGCCAAGCGCCACGCTCCATACGAACCGTCAACCGTCTTTCAACAAGATACGTTGCGGTGAGCACAGACGAGAAGGAGGTGCCTGGGGAGGCGAGACATCGTGGTGGTGTGGAGGGAGAGACATTAGTATTCGCAGAACCACAAAATCGATGGCCACGCTCAGCCAAATAATCAAGCAAGACCGTCATCCCGTCTGGCTTGCCGATGCGCTGATTCTTTCAGCCGTTGCATACAGCGACAATCGTCGGCAGGAACTTGAAACACTGAATACCACATTCGGCTTGCCGGAAACGGCGATCTATGAATTTCTGGAAGAAGACAAGCTGCGAAAAGAAGGCTTCGAGATCGGCCGAAAGCAGGTTCTTCTGGTCGTTAAAAGCCTGGCCAAAGATCACATGATCATCGCCTGCAGAGGCACCACGGGGTTTATAGATGCGCTAACGGATCTCAACATAATGCAGAGGTCCTTGAGCCTGGGAGCGGGAGCTGCTCATGTGGGGTTTCTTGACAGAGCCGAGAGCATCCCATTGAAGTATCTTAGGCGCCAATTAATACAAGGGAACAAAATTGTATTGACGGGCCATTCTTTAGGAAGAGCCGTTGCCTCGTTGCTCACCCTCAGATTGTTGGAATCGAGCCCTAAGTTTTGCCACGAACAAGTTCAATGTTATTCGTTCGGATGCCCTCTCTTCGCGGATTCAAAATTGGCAAAACATATAAATTCGTGTTACAGAAGACACTTTGTGCATATAGTTTCCAAGAGCGATATCGTCCCCAGGCTTATGCCGTTTGCGCATTTTCTGTACACCCTGTGGGCCGGCTTGGAGGTCGGCCCACTGGAAGATGTGTTCAACATAACGCGGCTAGCGCTTCTGGTATGGCAAGTGCTCCCCAAAATCCGTAAGCAGCGTCTAGGAATAGCAACAGTGGCGACGCAGGCGGTGTCGTGGGTACCCGGCTTGATTCGTGGCTTCGTCCATCGGTTGTTAGCTTTGGCGTTGTCCTACCATTCGGGGTCAGGCTACTCCTTCGTAGGCCAGATGGTGCTGCTTGATGCAGACAAAAGCTTCGATGAGGATATCGATGACTCCTCGGATGTGGATAAGCACCTGGCCTTTCAGTTTACTCAGGTTGTTTCCATGGACAGCATAAATGAGCACAGCCTTCTTAGCTACATCGAAAATGTCTTTTCTGTTAAGACGAAGGAAGAAGAATCTGATTCAGAGCCGGAGGTCCACAGAACCACGGTTAGTGTTTCGCTTGCTGATGGTAGGGATAGGAAGAGTAAATTGAGTAATAATCGGATTCGTCTCACAGAGTTCGAACCCGAGACCTCTCATTCTACCGAAAACCCTGCCGGGAATATTTTGAATAAAAGAAAGAATTCAAAGTCTTTCCGAAGCAAGGTTGCGTGCTTAATCTTTGCTAAGCGTATGCAGGAGTCTGCTCCCATACCCATCAGGCAGAAACCGAAAGAGAGAAAGATGGCTTGCAATAGTAATGAAAAACCTGGGCAGATTGGGCAGATTTGCTCGCAAGTGGAACACACTTTTCGTGACATCTTCCATTTATTATGCAGTTATGCAATTTCGCAAATTTTATGCATTGCAATAGCAAATGAAAGGACCCTGTGGGATGTAGCCTGTATCGCAATTTCTCCTGTGCAAGGAAAAATGTTTGCCCTTAACCTGAACCACACGTCTCGATGTTTGGTACGAACATTTCAGCTGTTCCTATCCTGTCATTGTTCTGAGGATGTACGGTTGAAAATTAATTATGTTCGGCAAAATGGACGTCTTTTAAAATGCAAAACGGTCAAATATTTTTACGCTGTAAGGCGTTTCCCTCTGAAATAAACTCTCCAAACTGCTCTCGTGTCAAAATATGTGCCAGCACGACGCTCCATACGAACCGTCAACCGTCTTTCAACAAGATACGTTGCGGTGAGCACAGACGAGAAGGTGAGGCGCCTGGGGAGGCGAGACATCGTGGTGGTGTGGAGGGGGACTGATACAGAGATACCCATTTGGGTAAAAGGTTTCCTATTTATGATGGTGGAAGACGTTTGTACACAGCTGGGCCATTGCCCTTTACCTCAAAATAATTCAACATCTTGCTTGTTGAGGGGGACGATGGACGTGGTCCAATAAGGGAGCGTCAGTTCAAGATACTTATAAATTTTAGGTCAATTCCTATCTGGGAGGGAGGATGATGCTCTGCATGAAGCCCTGCAAGTTCTTGATATTGTTCTATGTGAGCCACCAACTAAAAGGTACATTCCTGTTAGCAGATCATTTTATTCTGGCAACCTGGGGGCAAAGCAGTCCCTTGGAGAGGGATTGGAAAGCTGGCGTGGGTTTTACCAAAGTTTAAGGCCAACCCAAATGGATTATCGCTCAATATTGATATGTCTTCAACTGCATTCATTGAATCATTACCTATGGTTGATCTTGTTTCGCAACTGTTGGATAAGGATGTGAGAGCAATACCGTCTCCATGCTATACAAAGAGATTGGTCAACACAGGCTTCTTTAGTTATCTGGATGTATGTTTCAATTGCCTCGTAAGGAACGAAGGAACCGTCTCTGAGTGTTGGGGTTGCTTCTCGAAGTAGTGAGGGGCTGAACCGTGCTTTCCTTTGGTCTGTGTCTCAGTCAACAATACTTTGTAAGTGATTTTGAAACTTTTGTAACGACATCTTACAATATTCCCGTAGCTAAAATTCATTTGATTGAGCTGAAAATTGTGCATGACTTAGCATCATCCCAATGCAGAAAATTTAGTTGAGATCGAGAAAATAACCGGTGGCTTCATAACGCAAATTGGCAGAGGAGGATTTGAGCGTCTACACCATGCATGTCTCTATTCCATCTAAGTAGTGTCAAAAACATCGAAACAAGGAGAGCAGGAACCCTCAACAGAGGCATAAATTATTGCTTGAGAGGTATATATAATTGCTTGATTGATTAAGGTCTCATGTTTTCATATATAAAAAACAAAAAATTGTCATTAAAAATAAAATGTCAAAAATTTTGTTGTCATAAAAATTAAATGGTTTGATCTCTCTTTGGGCAGTTTTGGAGAAATGTGTGAAAACAAAACAATGACACGTGGGAAAAACAAGGTATAATATAAGTTTCTTTGCGTTCGAAATTCCACCATAAATTCGTGTGTCGTTTGTGGCATATTGCGGTGAAGGAGAATTATAAATATTGATTTACCATTATATGTCCATGGTAAACTTCCCTGACCTATGGTTGATCTTGTTTCGCAACTGTTGGATAAGGATGTGAGAGCAATACCGTCTCCATGCTGTACAAAGAGATTGGTCAACACAGGCTTCTTTAGTTATCTGGATGTATGTTTCAATTGCCTCGTAAGGAACGAAGGAACCGTCTCTGAGTGTTGGGGTTGCTTCTCGAAGTAGTGAGGGGCTGAACCGTGCTTTCCTTTGGTCTGTGTCTCAGTCAAAAATACTTTGTAAGTGATTTTGAAACTTTTGTAACGACATCTTACAATATTCCCATAGCTAAAATTCATTTGATTGAGCTGAAAATTGCGCATGACTTAGCATCATCCCAATGCATAAAATTTAGTTGAGATCGAGAAAATAACCGGTGGCTTCGTAATGCAAATTGGCAGAGGAGGATTTGAGCGTCTACGCCATGCATGTCTCTATGCCATCTAAGTACTGTCAAAAGCATCGAAACAAGGAGAGTAGGAACCCTCAACAGAGGCATATATTATTGCTTGAGAGGTATATATAATTGCTTGATTGATTAAGGTCTCATGTTTTCATATATAAAAAACAAAAAATTGTCATTAAAAATAAAATGTCAAAAAAAATTTTGTCGTAAAAATTAAATGGTTTGATCTCTCTTTGGGCAGTTTTGGAAAAATGTGTGAAAACAAAACAGTGACACGTGGGAAAAACAAGGTATAATATAAGTTTCTTTGCGTTCGAAATTCCACCATAAATTCGTGTGTCGTTTGTGGCATATTGCGGTGAAGGAGAATTATAAATATTGATTTACCATTATATGTCCATGGTAAACTTCCCTGTGATGCTCTATTATGTCCAACCTTGTGTTTGATAGGAAAAAACAATTTCTAAATCACTATATGTCCACTCGTTTTAACTAACAATCTTGTTATTGAACAGGACCAAATGTTTTATAGAAGTGACCGACTCAAAAACAAGACTCGACATTCCATTGAATGCAAGCCATGAATTAGAGTATCTATAATATCTGGGAGAGAACTGGTGGATACAAATGTCTCTGAGCTAAGGAAAAATAGTCATATCCTCTCGTATGTAAGCTTTGTTCATGTAAATATATTCATATTTGTGGGTATGAAGATATTGGAGAACTAGAAATGTAATGGTGTTTTGGATTTTGAATTTTATCTCTCGGGGAGATAAATGATTCTGTTAGTAAATATTGAAATCTTTTGGGATGAATAAGTGGTAAAATAGGTCAATATGAGCACAGTGTGGAAACTGGCAGAGTTGGCCATGCTGGGAATAAAAATCCAACACAATGAAAAACAGGCAACGAATGAAGTTATAAGTGAATTGAAAAACAACAACCGAATGAAATACAAACAACGAATGAAGTTGTAAGTGAATTGAAGAAAAGACATTTGATTTATTAGGGAAACTAATTCACTGGATCACAAATCTGTCCATGATCAAATCTTTTATGTGGCTCTAGCATCATACTAGACTAACAACTCATCTCCAAAGTATCTATATTCTCAAACTTATATCACCTACTTACATAGGTTGGGTTTCTATGGTCATAAAATATTCACTCTTTATCCTGAGAATATAAGATTTGTGAGAATCTCGCAACAACCTTTAACTAACACAGTTTCATCCCGTATGACATCACTGGAGGCCGAAAGCAATTGAGCCTTTTTATCCCATCAATGCAACTTTTTAAATCCCCAAATACCTTAATATCTTTGATGTTGAGCCACTGAAACAAGTATAAAAAACCCGAGATGCAATAATTTTTGCCCAGTTATTAGTACCCTACCACCTTAAAAACATGTTTATGTTGTATATATGGCCGTAGTACCAGCTGAGATATGTCAAAATAATAATATGGTATAAGAACTCTTATAAAGGTTCATAGTTGTGTGTATGAAAGATATATAATTTATCAGTTCTGTTGAACATATAAAAACCAGTCACAAAGTTTATAATATAGAGAAAATAAGATTGTCCTCCTGATAATCTGCAATCAAAGAAAAAGCATGTAAATTGCTTTGAAGAAAAACTGACTTTATTACATTCTTTGAAGAAAAACTGATTTTATTACATTGTTCCGAGAATTGTTGATCCTTTTGTTTAAATAGCCTTGCTTTGCCTTTGTCCATTTGAATTGGATGCGGAGGAATTGTTTGGATGGCCAAAAGTGGTAGGAATCTGGGCAAAATAATTTCAAAAAATCTTGTAGATGCAGTGTTTGAATTTTATTTTTGATAGTAGAAATAGATTCAGCACCATCAGTAGAAATAGATTCAGCACCATCAAAAACGTCTAGGACACTTAAAATTTTGAAATTTAACAACTATAACTTGGATTTACAAAAATCTTTACCACATATTTTCTAAATATAACCTAAATTTCCATAACAATCCAGACAATTCCTCAGCTAGTTAAACTATGGCATTTAGATTTGTTCTTACACAATTCATGGATCCTTTGATTCTATGCATGTGATGAAAATTGATAGGAGAGGCATGAGATTTGAAATCATATTTTGATATATTGATAACAAGGTGTAGTTTCTTATTTCAAATGTTCCACTAATCAATCTATAATAAGTTTGGAATTTCTAGGTGATATTTTTTTCCTTTGCCATTAGGATATTTAGAGAAAATAATTGTGGATAATTGTTTCACACTGTGTCTATATTTACACAGAATAAAAATTGGAGTATGAATTGTTTATAAAAATTTAGCCTCCCATCCATCCTTTTGATGTGTCTCGTCACGCGGCTCTATTTTCTGTTTTACTTTACATATTTATTGCCTAGCATATTTATTTCTTTACATATTTACGCCGTAAGGCGTTTCCCTCTGAAATGAACTCTCCAAACTGTTGTCGTGTCAAAATATGTGCCATTCGATTTGGTTGTTAGATGATCGGGTAATCATTAACCATTGATTTGAATTGAGCAATGCCAGGCGCGACGGTCCATACGAACCGTCAACCGTCTTTCACATGCTGCAGGCAACGATAGCAAAACTCGCCGTATTCTGTGCCTGCCAGGAGAAAAAGAGAGGCTCAGACTCTTCAAATCCGACCTCCGCCAAGAGGGAAGCTTCCATGCTGCCGTTGAGGGTTGTGAGTACATTTGTCATTTGGCAACTATAATGGATTTCGCCATTGAAGCACAGGTATTTTTTAACAACCACCCGAATGCACAACTTCCGGAAACAACGAATTTATTACTGGATTTTGACCCCTTTTTTGGATATAAATTTTCCCTTTTAATGTACTTTTTCTTCAAACACAGATGAATGTTATCGAAGCTGAGGTGAATGGTACTCTTGATATTTTGAGGACTTGCAGTCAGGCAAAGTCTGTGAGGCGTGTAATTTACACATCATCCATAACTGCAGCCTCGCCACTTAATGATGATGGCGAATTCAGGGACTGCCTCGATGAATCTTGCTGGACCCCAATCGATATCATGAGACGTGAAAAGCCTATTTTCTGGGTAAGTTCGCTGTTACTACTCACTTCAAAGATTTGTATTAAAAGATCTGTAAGTTTATCTTAACTTCAAATATAATCAATCTAGATTTATTAGGGTTAGGGTCCAGAAGATCAAATTTATGAGTTGTAAAGTTGCATGCTCATAATAGATTTAGAATTAGATCAATCTAATCAATCTGGATTTATTAGGGTTAGGTTGTAGAGGATCAAATTTATGAGTTGTAAAATTGTATGCTCATAATAGATTTAGAATTAGATAAATGTAGACCGGTTTTAAAAAGTGATGAAATCCCAAATAATTTTCATATTCCACTATAAAATGAGCTTCTTAACACAATCTCTTACCCAACACAATCATTATTTTGACTCGACTGTAAAATGAGCTTCTCAACCATTATTTTGAAATTAATTTGAAATGCAAATCTCTTGATATTTAGAAAAATGTAATTTACATTTTTATCTTGTCACACGTATGGTATGCGTTCATTAGATATTTGATCTTATTTTTGTAAATTTTCATGGCTTGGTGTTTCTCTTATGGATTGTTTTATTTCATTGAGTTTAGGTTGATTATGGATTCTATGTATCTCATGGGTATAAGCATAGTTTTGTTACATATCAATAAGATACATGAAATCTGAAATCAATATATAAATGTTCATTTCATCTAATCTTATATTAAAGTCGCATCTCTGTATCAATGTTGAACATTTTGATTCTCAGTATCCAATGGGTAAGAGCATAATTTTCAGATCTGCCATTAACAGAAAAATGCCCATTTTTCCTGTTCTTATATTAATGTTCACATCTTTCAGGCAAAGCTGAACATTTTGAATGGTTAAGGGAGCTTCATGATATCATGGGTTCCATTTTATTAGTCGACACTGAGGATGCTTGTAATGCTCACATACTCTTGATGGAGCATCCCTCTGCGAGAGGTCGATATATATATGTTCAACAGTCCGTGCTACCAGCATTTTTCCAAGGAAAATAACCTTGCAAATTGAAACCCAACGACACCCTCTATGAAGAAACCAAAAACACCAGAAACCCTTGTCTTCTTGTCAAATCTACCAAAATATTCGTATAACCGTAAGTAATTTCAATACTCTTCCACAAGAATCCTCAGCAAACATATCAGTCTTCAACAGTCCAAAGGTGAGAAATCTCTTCAAAGATGACTTATTGCTTTGGCTCACTGTTTCCAATAATCCATCTTTCACAATCTTAGAAATGAACTGTGTATGCAAATAGCCACGCTTACAAAGATAGAATTAGGTAGAAATGAGGGTGATTAATATGCAATATACAACCAATCAATAGGATGCTCATTGCTATCATTGTTACAGTCACACATAAGTCAATGTCATGCAACCAGTGTTACTCTTACAACATCAACAAATCATCAAGGATTTGTCACACAAGGTTTCTGTCCTGTGTCAAGGTCTTTAGCTATTAGTGATACTGGTGAAGCTTCAGACCTAGGATCACAACTTGAAGAGAAGAAACAGGTAGAGCCTCATAATATGAACATAAATATCACAGATACCCAAAGAAAAGCTCGGTCTTCTCAAGTAATGGTGCTTCTGAGTTTGCTACTGAGGCATGACAACACAAAGTTGTACATTGCTTCCTTTCTATTTTTTGAGGGGAAATGTACACTATGAGTAGCCACTTGTGATATTAAAACAGTGAGCTCTGAGGTCAATATAATGCTCAGACTTATTGAGAAACAAGAGCTGGAGATATTCAATAGAAAAAGATGGAGATGGGTGTTTCAATGGACAATCTGCTTCAAACAATTTCAGATCACGGAATCAGGAATCGATTTCAATTATTATGCCTCTATATAATTCATTCTCTGATGAAGGATTCATGGTGGAAGGAACTTGAAAAAAACTCGTTCCTCAGATTTTGGCAAAGATGATTAGATTTCAGAAATGACAAATCAAACATCCATAACCATCAGTGTTGTTAGATTTATCACCAGCAAAATCTAACACTGAAAATTCAAATTCACCAAAGAGTATTTCAGAGGAAAATCATCGTGATGATTGAGTAATATGGAGAACAACTACAGATCCATGCTACGAGCATTTTTCCAGGGAAAATAATCTTGCAAATTGAAACCCAACGACACCCTTTATGAAGAAACCAAAAATACTAGAAACCCTTGTCTTCTCGTCTTCCACAGTCCAAAGGTGAGAAATCTCTTCAGAGATGACTTATTGCTTTGGCTCATTGTTTCCAATAATCCATCTTCTACAATCTTAGAAATGAACTGTGTATGCAAATAGCCACGCTTACAAAGATAGAATTAGATAGAAATGATGGTGATGAATATGCAAAGATGTGGTTGATACAGAGATTGCAAACTCAGAGGTTTGCTTTATTTCTGGATGAAGTTTGGAGAGATGGTTCCCAGTTGATGGAAGAAATTTGGTTTCTTGCTGCTAACCCACCACTCCAACTCGAGACTCGTTGTAAGTTCAAGGAATCGCAAAGTCCTGTCAGAAATTGGAGTTGCGGAGACATCTATAATAAGAATGGGGCATTTGGTAGAAGAGGAAAACTGGCAGCTATTTTTTATTCATCCTTTTCGAATTCCATGATTCAGTTGGGGCTTACTCACGAGGTTCTTCTTCGGTTGTCCACACTCAGAGAAAGTGTTCAACCTTCATCCAGTTCTTTGTTCTTGATTGGCATATCTGATTACAAGTTATTTTCTCAGTGATATAGTGATAAAGTAAATTCAAATTAACTCACATGTACAATTTATAGTGTTCTTCCTACCTCTCCTCTCCTTTGGCTATAGCTTTCCCATTGAGAAACTTGGTAGCTTCATAGTCATGAACAACAATTTATATGCAATATTAATTCAATAATTAATAAAAAACAGTGTAAGGCACCCTAAATCAATTTCATTTCTACTACATCTCTACATTTCATTTAGATTTGCCCATTCCATGTCCTGATTGTTCCTCAATTTATGCCTTACGGTGTTTCCTTTGCAACATTTGGTGCAAATGCTAGTTATATGATGTTTTAAGCTTCGGGCTCAGGGGCCTGAGGGATCATGGGTTTATACAGGGTTTTAGAGGTAAAACGGAGGTAGCGGGGGTTATGAGAGTGTAAGCGGCGTGAAGGAGAAGGAGGAAGATGATCGGTGTGAGTCCTCTTTGAGTGTAAACAACATGGCTAGGCCTATATTTAACCGTCAAAATGTCAAAGTATGTAGCAAAGCTAACAATACCCATTAATGATAAATGATAGGTTTTATGTTTTTGCTATTTGAATAAACTTTTGCAAATTAGCTACAGAACGTAGCCTATTCTAGAGTTAACTGTGTATTTCGTAGCTAATTCCATGATCTGGCAGGTTCCATGTGTCAAATGAAGAATCCTAGTCACTCAGCCCAGATCGATAA
Source organism: Pinus tabuliformis (assembly GCA_031772625.1). Lineage (NCBI taxonomy): Eukaryota > Viridiplantae > Streptophyta > Pinopsida > Pinales > Pinaceae > Pinus > Pinus tabuliformis. The sequence goes on along the minus strand of CM062819.1, from coordinate 1,878,499,268 downwards.
GAAAGAAAGCTCAAAGGTGGAGTCAAACATATGATACCCAGAAGAAATAGGACTCTTCATCTGCTCTTTCGTGGTTAATAAATAAATCTAACATTTCTGTTGCAAGCATTAACTCAGATCAACCACCTGTGTTAATGGTTCTGTTACAAACATCTCACTCAAATTTAAGTCACCTGTAGCTGATCAGACGTTTATGCAGTCCTATTGTAATACGTATAGGCCACCTGTAGCTAGTTTTCCTCAAAGACAATTATGATTATTTCCTTTTAAATACTGGTTGTACAGAACCGAAGGAGGTTCAAAGAATTTTATGTATTAAGTTTAGACTTTCAGCTCTGTATTTTTGGACTTCGTTCCTTTCTATAATATAAATCGTGTGTTGACCAATGATCGTTTAAGAGAGCATTTTCAATTAGTTAGCAGCTCAACCCAGTGAGTTGCAGAGGGCCCCTGCACTGAAGGAGGTTTTCTTTCCATTCGTTTTCTGTTTAGTTTTAATTTCATTATTTTCTTTTAGCAATATTTCTAACTTAGGTTGATTTCTTTTAGTTTTGATCAATAGTATTAAGGTAAAAATCAATGGTACATTGTTGTTTTTCCAACACATTTCATGAAAGGAAATGATTTTGTTTCTAAACAGAGTAAGGTTGGAGGAATGAGAATACACTGTTGTCTAGCTTACTCACTGCTTTGTTATTTATTTTCTAGGACAGATTTGTCAATTCACTACGTTAATGAATGTTTTTGATCACCATTTCAAGTTGATACTCATCCTAAACTAAATGGTTAAACATTCACTTCACACAATGGTTGAAATCAATCAGTTACCTTCTGCATATTGCATTTAGTTCTCTAGAACATAAAGTACAAAAAGTTGCTTGTATTCCATCTCATGAAGGTTATCTTTCAAAATTGAAGGTTAGAGTAACTAGAAGTACTTCAGTTGATTTCATTCTCTGTATTTATTTCAACATGCATTACAACTTCGCCTTTAATTCTAAAAAATAGATTCATGACTTAAGATTAATGATGAGATAAGATAGATGCTTTGTTTTTTTCCTTTCTTTAAATTAGATTTTGACTAGTTTCAGCTCTTGGTTCACCTTTAGGAAGTTTAGATTCAGTTTCTCATAGTTCAGATTGTACATCATTAGGAATCAAAGAACATAAACCCCCAAAACAATATAAAAATACAAAACAATGAAGTAAGAAGGGTTAACTAAGCACATATAGTGCACTACACTTCATCAGCTTACAAACCTTGGTTGATAATTTATGCAAGCAATTTAGGACACTAAATTGACTAAACACTTTGTTTCGCATGCACCATATTTTTCACCATACTTCCAATCGCCCTCCTCGAGATAATGAAAGGTTGTTGATTCAATTTCTTCACCTTCTTGGGATCCTTTGTGCAATGATCAAAGTATTCATCTCCTGGAGGATTGTATCCTCCATCTTTAAGCTTCTTTTTATCTTTTACATGAATTTCCTCATATGCCTTTTTAGCAGACCCTTTTGGTGCCACTTTTGGTACTAGAAGGAGGTTTCTAAACTAGTTGCTAGTGACAAAAGAATCCCAATTATCCTCGATCTTCCTTAATTCATCCTTGAATAAGATATTAATGAGACCATGATGATCTAGGTTACGGTTGGCATTCCTAGGGTTTCGTTGGATGCCCTTTTCCATGCATCCTAGGCTAACTACAAAGAAAATAAGGGAAATTGATGCATTCACCAACGTCGAAGTGAAAAAGTTAACAAATATGATAAATAAAGGTGATACCTCATCTACCTTCACAATTCACCACATTTTTTAAAACAAAGAGTAAATTCCTCCATTTTTCCATAATGTAGCAACACAACACTCATGATTTCCAATGTAGCTCTAAATATTGATTATTGAGGACTCGAATTTAGGTTCCCTTCTCCACCTACTTGTTTTTAAACTAGTGCTCACCCTAATGAGAGAGCCCTGTAGATTGAGCCACTGAATCTTCTATCACTGCCATGATCAAATCACCAATTCGAGCTATATTTCCATCAAATCCCTAGGTGAATGCCATCTCTATGGAATTGTCATATCCTTGACATTTCTTAAGAAACATATGCCATCCTATAGCTCGAAGAATCAATTTACTAGAAATATAGTTAGGAAACCCTTTTAGGGCCACCAACGACTAAGGTTCTTGTCTCACTAGTCTGATTTTTCCCATCCTGTAGAATCAATATCAAGGGATTACTCTCTCTGAGATCTACTATCAATCGGGGTGAAGGAAACTTTACAATTAGGGGACATGGTAATTTTTGAACAGGGGATGGGACGATACTTCAAATGAGGGAAAAATGATGTTTCAAATAAGAGATAATGTGGTAGGGCAGTTAAATTATGGAGAGGCATGATTGATCTGGTGTGCGTGCAAACTAATGATGACCCATTCCAACAAAATGATGATGAGAACAAATAATGTACAAGAATTGAATGGCACATTCAAATGATTGTGTAACAACCCCTGGTTAAAAGTTCATCTAATAAAGTTAATAACGGAAAAATAAGACCACGATCAAGTGACACTTATTCCAAGATGAATGTTGGGGAAATATATCCTAGCAGGCATCATTGGATATGTTTGTGGCTAAGGCAAATTTCCAAAGGAAATGGCTAAGGCATTAAAAAGGAAAAAGGCATTTTTGGCACATTTATTTATGAAAATAATGGAAATTAGGAGAAAAGGAAGGTGAAAGGTCACATGTTGCATGTGAGGAGCAAATTGAAGGAAAATAATGGAAAATGAAGAAAATAGAGGCCTCATTGATAAAAGGGATTTTGAGGATCAGTTTGTAACTTTTTGGTAGTCATTTTTGGATCTCTCTCATTATTCTCTCTCTCTCACACACTCTTGGGCACTTAGAGCTTCTTGGAACACTCTAGCTTTGGAGCAAGGAAAGGAAACAAAGAAAAGGAAAGCAAGAATCAAGCAATGAAGAGCAGGATCAAGCAACATCAACATGAATAATTGCAGGTAACATATTGCATATGTGATTTCGTAGCTGGTTTTGACATGCATGGATTTTAATGTTGGTATATGGTTCTCTTGCTGCTAGTGGCATGGTTTTTCTGGGTTATGATAGTGGTTTTCAGCCTAGTCTTGCCTTTTTTTGGATATCCATGGTGTGATGGGATCATTTTCTCGGTTTTGAGCTTTGGAATTACTAGATTGTTTCAAAATCTAGGGCGGAGGTGGTCTCAGGAAAATTCCCAAAGGCCTAGGAATCCCTTGACTAGTTTTGGTGGGATACATGCTAAATCCTAAGGGTGGAGTCTCAGTTTAGGGCCTAGTGATCCGGTGTGGATTGTGGTAAAGCCTGAGAGACTGATGTCTCAGTTTAGGGCCTAGTTATCTGGTGTGGATTGCGGTAAATCCTAAGATACAAGGAGATGGAAAATTCCTCAAGGACAGTGATGGAGTTTGTAGGTATTCCAAGCTAGGTTTGATTTTGTGATCTCAGTGCCGATTTTGGTGAAATCATGGTTTGGTGAGGGTGGATGTGATTTAACCTCTTGATTGACTTGGTTGTTTTTGGATTGGTTTATCCATGAGATCCCATATTCATGATTGGAATATGGAATGGGGGTGACTGACTGAAAGAAATATTTGGTTCAACCATGTCTACAGTCAGGTGGTACGTGGAAGTCTAAAACCTAGTCGGATTTTCCTATGATTATTAAAGCTAAGTTATCTTTCTTTTGTACTTGTTAATATGTGGCTTTAATGGCTGTTATATCATTTTTGTTTTCATGGTTTAATGTTGGTTATAAGATGGTTATATGAATGGTTATTATCATGGTTATTTCATGTATTTACTTGTAAATGAAACAATAATGAATGCAAGACCTAATTGATGTCAAAACAATTAAGTGAAGAGGGTGGTGATCCTTCTTGTCAAGTTCCTATGAGTTATTTGTCATTTATGCTCTATCTTGTTTTCATTTCCTATAGACTGCATTGATGCCAAGTGTTTGACAGAATGTCAGTTGAAGTTGGGGGTGATCAGGCCCAGTCCTGGAATTAGTTTTTGATTTGTAAGTCTTGTCATAATGAAATTTATGGATTTTGAAAGCTACAAGGGTTTCTGGGCAGTGACTTGGATTATGGGCTTGCAAAGTGGCACAAATCTCGGAGTCACTGGCACATGCCTGAGCAGAAAAGTCCCTGGATGTGGCATACCTGTGTTCTGCATGTGTCGAGAGGTCCCTAGATGCACCCTTATCCATATCAAGGGAGCGTCCAGGGGTTTAGTGGTATAAAAGTTCAGTGGGACCTAGGGGTTGGTCATGGAATGACTGGGATGCATCCTGGAAGTCCTGTAGTAGGTGTAGAAGGTCTAGTATGGTGTGTTTCTGTCGATTCCACTTCATTAACGTCATTTGGAGGTTGAATCATATCATGGTAACTTCTCATCACATGTTTACCCCTGTTGGCTGGTTACATGGGTAGATGTGGGAGGAGGGAATTATAGAGTGGTATCAGAGGATGGTTCACCCCTTAAATACTAGATGGGCTGTGTGTTGGTGATGCATTCATGTCGGTTGCACGTATGACATCATGAGTGTATGATTGGTTACATGTTGTTTATGCATGTTAGTGTTCACATGTGGTCAAGTGTACAATGATGTGGTGGTTGTGTCATGCATGAGGTCATGGTATGCGTAGTTGATATGGGCATGTATTGATGACCAAACTCTAGTTAGAATGATGGAAATATGGTTGCATGCTTATGTGTTATATTTCTATATGTTGTCATGATTATGTTATACATGTATCACATTGATTTGTTGATATTGCAGACAAGGTATACTCCTCGAATTATGCAAAGGTATGTTGGCTTATTATGATTTGGTTTAGCTGACATGATATACCTTGGAGGAAGAATATTAAATATGACTAGCAAGATGGTAGACTACAGTTCCTAAGACTCTCCCTATGGTTCATATGAGCAACGTGGTGTTGGGAACTCTTCTGATTTGGAAAAGACACCAAGAAGCTTAAAGGAAGAAATAAAGAGTTGCAAGGCAAACAATGACAGAATCATACATACACAAGAGAAACAAGCAGAGGTAAATGCAGTGATAATTCAGAGTTTGTCAAAATTCCAGTGACAGGGACCACTTCGGATCAACCATGAGTAGGAGGATAGAACTAATGGGGTGTGTGGAAGTAGGTATCATGGTGAGTACAAGTTGGATGGAGAGGACATGATTAGAGATGGTGGGTCCTTGTATACTCCAAATAGGAGGGGTGATAGACACAAGTAATATTCTAGTTCTGGTTCTGACAGGGATTATGATCATCATTATTATCATCCTTACAGGAGGAGTGACAAGGGATATTTTCCAAATGAATTTAAGAACTAAAAACCACCTACATTCGATGGAGAGATGAAGAAATCACAGGATGCAGAGGCATGGTTCCTTACTATGAGGAAGTTCTTTAGATTACATGATTATTCAAAGAAGATGGAAGAAAAGATAGCTACTTTCAATCTCAAAGGTAAAGAAGATATTCGGTGGGAAGATGTGAAGAATTTCAGAGGTATTCATGACGATGACATGACTTGAATTGAGTTTTAGAGGCTCTTCAAGAAAAAGAATTTTCAGAAAGGTAATATGATGATAGAGCTAAGGCATTTTATGAGTTGCATATGGGTTCCATGATAGATGATGAGTATACTAGTAGGTTATTGGAGTTGTTGAGATATTTTCCTTACCTCAAGGAGGAGAAGGCCAAGCTTTAGAGATTCATCGGTGGACTGCCAGTAGCATACAGAGTCTGGATTGAGTTCGATGAGCGTAGATAATCGGAGGAGGCCATCCGAAAGATGAAACATTTTTATGGGTAGTTGAAGTGCAAAATTGAGCATAAGCGTGATTTGAAAGGAAATGAGAATGTTTAAGGAAAATGTCCATCCAAGCGAGGAAGACCTCAAGATGAAGGTGAGAAAGAAAATGTAGTTCATTACAATAAGTTCAATCTAGTCGAGAAGGGACATGGAGAGTAGTAGACTAGAGGCAATGGTAGAGCACCATTGCAGTGTTGGATATGTGGAAAGAATCATCGTAAGAGGGATTGTCCAAAATACTAGGGTGGTAGATCCCAGATCTATAGTGCTTAGAAGGCGCATATAATTGGGGATGTTGGTCATAACATTTCTCATATTTACGCAGCCATGGACAACATGCAGGTGGATCATCAGGCCTCTATCATTGAGATGGATGACAAGCTTTGTGATCAAGTTGTTTCTATTTTGATTGATCCTGGATCTAATTATAGTTATATTAATCCTAACCTAGTAGATAAGTGTGGTTTGAGGAAAGAAGTGCATGTAAAACCTTGGTTGGTACAGTTGGCTACAGGTACAAAGAAGAGAGTTCATCATTGGGCAAGAGATTGTGCATTTGATTTATATGGTATGCCTACAACAACACATTTGAATGTACTGCCATTGGGATCCTATAACATGATTTTGGGTATGGATTGGCTGTACCTTCACAAGACCAAGGTGGATTTCTTCAACAAGGCCATTGAGTGCTTGGATGATAATAGGGAAAAGAGAACTTTGAAGGGAAAGAAAAAGCCGACATTAGTGAGGATGGTTACCGCTAGGATTTCTTAAGGAATTGTTTTATATAGGAGTAAATTCCATCCCTTTGCTTGTTCATGATGATGGGGAATAGGGTTGGTTGATTGGAATTTGTGTATGAGTGATGTTAGTAAGCTTTCACAAGGTATTGGGTAGTGTGAGTGTACTGTAGACACCCACATGAGTCTACTTGTTCATGTGGACTCATAGCCCCAACTTAGGGGTGGCTTGTTGTAGAGAGAATTCATGTCAAATGCCTATGTTTTAGTGCAACATCCGACATCTGTATTTGATTGTGTAAAACATTTTTCAAATAAGTGTTTACTTACTATTTCATTCCATAGTCTTGATGTTGTGTATGAATTCCATGTTTATTTTATGCTCTGTGCCTTTAAATATGTCATTGTGCATGTCTAACTAGTATGTATTCATGATTTTAGAAATTATTGTTATTTGCATGAAAATATCTCTATTGTTACACATATTCATTTAGGAAACAATCGGTATGAGATTATAATTAACAATAATATGCATTAAACTAAAATATGGGTGTGTTATAATGTTGTAAGTTAGCAAGGCTCCATCAAGAACTTATATGGTTACCATATTCATGCAATTGTGTCTAAAATATCAGTATATCCACCCATTATGAGTGAAGGGGAGATTTGGAAATATATGGGCCATATTTTCCCTCTCATATTATCAATATCTAAACCAAAGAAATCCATAAAAAAAACCTATTAATATATGTTATGCAATCCACTATGGAGCATGTAATACTATATCATCTTGGTATTGAGTTAGGAAGAAAGGGAAAAGAAATATAGGCATACATACATAATTAGAGGGATCATATATCTTTACGAAGACCTAGTCATGAGGCATTTGAAATCCATGAGATAGATTTGTGGTCAAGTTATGAATGAGGGAATGAGGAATGAGGATTTTTTTATGGACATGAACAACAAAGCCATCAAACAAAAAGCGATGTATGCATCACCTAGAGTTTTTATACCACTAGTAGATTAATTTTACTAAGATCACTAAGATGATTAAACAATAGCTATATCTAACTTAGAATTAAGATGGATAGAAAACGATGAGGAGTAGTTGGTTAACTACCAATGGGCTATTATTTGGGATGGACTCTTATGGGATCTATTGCATTTCATACTCTAGCAAAAGTACCCTACCCACTAGTACTACAATAATGCTTTCCCATGTGATTATTATATCCTTATAAGTAGCCTAGGTTATGCCAACAATGTTTTTATCCAACACTCCTAATATTGTAGAGGACTAACCATTTTATTGAGAGGGCATAAGAGATTGAATAGTCCCAATTAAATGTAATTTTAGACTCATATAGGGAATGCACTTTAAAGTCAATATGTTATCTAGGTTTAGCTTAGATTGTGTTATAATCAACCTTCTCATTATACCTATGAATTACTTCTAAATAATTTGAACCATTCTTTCTTCTAGTTAATTTTGGTAAAGGGAAATCATAGAGAATGTCATAAAACCCCTTTTTATGCAAATTTGTGCCTCTACAAGTTGATAGATTCTAATGGTGAGGGATAATTACTTGCAACACTTGAGGAAGGTGAATCCAATCCATTTCTCCTTCTAATTGGGTCAACCCATCATTAATCACTTAGCCTACATATAATAGTTATCAAAACAATGTTTGTCATGTGTACATGATAACAAACAAGCATAGTGAAAAATAATATATAATAGATGCAAAATTGAGTATCGCTACATGATATCATAAATGGTCAATATATTAGTGCATGAAACAACTCTTGGGCACTCTATTTGAAATTTGTCCCTTGTGTTACCATTACTTGGAATCTTCTCAATCGGAGATTTGGAAGTGCACTTCTATTGTTGTTGGGTCATCGAGATTGATAGATCTACAAAAAGATGAAAATATTTAACAAGTGATATTTTCTAATTTACACCCCCTCTCTCAACCCTTTTTTTTTTCCTAATTTGTTAGATTGAGAAATATTGGAGGATTTACATAGCCCTATATTGTTAGTTATTTATCATTATTTTTATAAATTTCAATTGAAAAATTAATCTTCTTAGGTATTAATTTTAAAATTGAAAAAGGATTACTTAAGAGTAGTGTTGGATCTCAATCTTTGTGGATGACATAAATGATGGATCTAAATCTTTCTGTGTTATATATAGGGGAACCCATTGTGTAGCCTTCATTATAAAATGAAAAAGGATTAGTAAAGAGTAGATTTGGATCTCAATTTTTGTGAATGACATAAATGATGGATATCAATATTTATGTGTTATATAGAAGAAGCCATTTTGTAATCCTAACTATAAATTTTGTTTATTTCACAAAAATAAAGTTGATTTTATGATTTAATATCTCTTTTCATTATTCAAGCTTTCTCATACAAGCTTTCTCATACAGAAAACTATTAATCCATGAATGATGTGAAAAGTGATAATACATTTACTAAGTTGTGTGCAAAATGATACAGAAAACTATTAATCCATGAATGATGTGAAAAGTGATAATACATTTACTAAGTTGTGTGCAAAATGATAACAAGTAAGGAATTTGTTGAGACACATAATAAAAAAGCAAGCATGAAAAGTGTTAGGTTAACCTCGATGGTTAAATAACGGATATGGTGATGGAAGCTTGAAGTGATCTTAAATATGTTTTTAAGAAATATGACTTGTCATTTATATTTTCAATATAGAAATAATATTTGAAAAAACAAATTTAATTTTTTTTAAATCTAAATAAATCTTATTAAAGATAAAACATATTCTTGAAATTACACTCAAATAAACATATTTCTTGAAATTAAAACCAAATCACTATAGCAAGTGCTTTGGCCGGTAATGATGAATAAAATTTACATTCACCGCGCATTAAAAGTACCCAAGGGTTTTGAATTAATGCAATGCCCACAAATGAATGGCATTCATTTCAACATATCCATTCACTGGCCATGCAAAATGCCCTCATGTTAGGAACTATTGCAATGTTCACCTTGCGAAATAGAAGAGATTGAATTCATTACTGTAACGAGTATTGAATGAATGAGTCCAAGTTTTTCCAAGCGGCTCCTCCATCATAAGAGAGGGCAGAAATGGCAGATTTACTCACCGCCTTCACTCTCCGCTTTACCTCCACCTCCTCCACCCCGCACAGGAAACTCTTCACCGCGCTCTCCACTTCATCCCGTCTAGCGACCCCGTCAATCATCTTCATCTCCACCGCCACTTTTGCTTCCTTCGCCAACAGCAGAGCGTTAGCCGGCTGGTCTGTCTGCAGCGGCAACGCGATTAACGGAACCCCTGCGGTCATACTTTCCAGACTCGAATTCCATCCGCAGTGGCTGATAAAGACGCCCGTCGCTTCGTGCGCCAAAATGGCTCCCTGCGGCGCCCACCCGGTCTCGATCAGGCATCGCCCCTGCACCCGCCGTTCGTAGTCCTCAGGCAAGAGGTTCGCTTTCCAGCCCTCAGCCGATAAGGGCGCCGGCGGGCGCAGCACCCACAGGAAGGGCTGCCTGCTTGCCTCCAGACCCAGAGCCAGCTCGGTCACTTGCGCTGGAGAAACATACGACTCCGTTCCGAAAGACACGTAAACGACTGAACCGATCGTTTGGGTGTCCAACCACGCCAAAATCTCGGCGTCCCGAGGCCTCCGGGTTTGATCCCTGCGAGGAACATCAATGACCGGCCCAACTGCCCAGAACGGTTTACGGCCTCCCACGCCCACGCTTTCGAGGTGTCGGAAAATTTTGGGCTCCACATCTTCGAACGTGTTAAGGAGAACCCCGTCTGCGAGGCGTGTAAAGTCCATGTGTCTGCGGACCTGCGACGCCACAAAGTCCCCCGAAGGTAATTTCTCGATAGCCTCTGCAACAACCGGCAGCAGCAGCGGCTCCACCCTCCCCAGGAACTTGACCTCCAAAGACAGCCAGATGTGCGCGCTGAACGGGCTCAACGTGAACGACCGGACACCGAATTTTGCCGCCACGGCAACGGACCAACCCATGAAGAGGTCGAAGACGAGAACGAGGCGATGGGGAGCCGGCAGGCCCCTGGATTCGTAGTATTCCCTGCCGGTGAGCTCCCTCATGAGAGCCTCCAACGGGTTGCGCATTTGTTCCAGGAGATCGAAGATCTTGGGTATCATGTCGGGGGAGATTTTATTTGTATTCTGACGGCCCGGTGGCAGAGAAGCTTCGGCGTCTGGGATCGATAAATCCTGAAAATAGAGGGGAAAAGCATGATCGTTCCATCTTTCTCCTTCCACTAGAGAGCGCAGAATATCTAGGTTTGAAGGGAGGCTCACGTAAATGACCGCAACGCCTCTGGTTGCCAGCATTCTGGAAAGCTGTAAGCACACATTGAAGTGACTCTGCCCCAAAAATGGGAGCATCACCACATACAGTCTTCTGCTACTGTCGTCTCCTTCCATGGTGGTTCCTGTGATTTTCTGATAAAATGCCTAATAAAACATATAATATTGGAACATGCTAGCAAAGGAAAGGAAGGTGGCTTTAGTTGCGCAAATTATGTAAATAATTTATCGTGCGACGACCGAAAGAATGGTTGATAACTTGACAACAGTAGCACGGAAGAGTGGTTGATAACTTGACAATAGTAGAATGGTAGGCACTGTCTTTAGTGGTAGGTAGCATAGGTTCAGCTTCATAAATAATATGATCAATAAATCACTGTAAATAGGACATGCTCAAATAATATGAGCAATAAATCACTGTAAATAGGACATTCTCAATTACAGAATGATAAGGCAACACATAAATCTTATTCTATTGGGGTTTTAAATGAAGGCAAGAAATAAATCTTATGCTATTGGGCTTTAATTGAGCGGAAGTTGTATATGCTCACAGATTTTGTCAAGGCCGAAATCCACGGGTGGGCAAGGCCGAAATCCACGGGTGGGCGTTTACAGTGGTGGCCTCTCAATACAACCTGATAGGATAGGATTTATTTGTTGCCTAATGATAAGGCATTCTCATTGATAAAAATCTAAATTTCACGTAATTTTTTGACCACTGGAATTGAAAGGAGAGGTAAGATGGTAAAGGTCAGAATATTTTGGAAATTGATTATTTCTAAAAGGTAGTCTAAAAGGCTTTGAAAATAATGGAAATTTTAATAAGATTATAAAAAAAATTGATAAATTTTTTTGAAAATATAAGTTACAGTGGTTAAATTTAAAATTTTGAAAATTTAAATGTATTAAAATCTTTGATACTACTAAATTTATTTTTAACTATGAAAAATTATTTGAATGTTAAGATTATTTTAATTTTTTTTAATCAAATTTCAACCAAAATCTAACTTTGGTATACAAGGCCATTCCAAAATATCCCAAATTCTCTAATCCAATTAAATGAACCAAAATATACCAGATTCTCTAATCCAACTAAAATAAACAAACTAAAACACAATTTTTTAATTTTTTCGTTCGAATTGAATAAACCAATTTAATTTCAATTAATGCTCGATCAAAAATAAAACAGTTCACGCGCCCAACCATTCGACTTCAAATAATACATCCTTGGAATGGTAGGTCGAGCTCTGATAGCAGAGGCAAAGTTTTATTTTTAAGTGAATACTTGGATTGGTAGGTAGAGGAATGACGGTGAAGGATGGTTTTATTTTTAATTTAATACTGGTTTCGGTTCAATGGGTTTATAGAGTTGTATTGGGAAGATGGGCAGGTGTAAAATGAGAAGATGGGCAAAAGAAGTTGCAGAAGTTAGATATATATCTGAAAATGGCCAAAGAGAAACGGAGTGTATACCAAGAAGAGCGAAGTTGTTCATAAATAGGCTTTTAGCTTTAGAAAATTCTTGTACTAAATTGTGTTTAATTATATTTTTCTATTATATAATTAATTTTTTGTCAAATTTTATTAATTAATATTTTTATGTTAATTGATAATATTTTTAAATATTTGGTTTATTAAATTTCGTATAAATAAGATTTGATTTTTGAATATATAAAGTATATATATAACATTTTAGATAAATAAATAAATTTTATATATACCATGTTTAAATGATAAATTAAAAAACACAAATTTAAAAGTTTTTTTTCTTTTTTAATTTTATATATTTGATATTTATTATTTTTATTTTTTTGGATTTAATTTGAAGCCATATCTATGCAAACTATTTTATAGTGAATATTTTAAAATCATTAATAATTAACATATTTTATATTCATTCAACAATCTACAGTATCACATACTATAGTAGTAAAGGTAAGTGGGTAGGAATAAAATAAAGAATTTCATGTTTTAAGCAGTGAAGATTTCACAAGCTTTGAAGTGAGTTGAAGTGGCATGAAGAGAGTTTAGTAAGTTTGTCTAAACAATTTAGAAGATAAACTACTTGATTTAAGATATAATAGTAGGCAAGTCAAGTCATCAAGATGATATAATTGTTTTAGCAATTTGAAGGTGAATTTTTAGAATACTCATAAAATTTGAATTTAAAATACAAATTAAAATGAAAATAGATAATTTTGTTAATGTAATTTAAATTCATAAATGTTTGTAACATCTTGTAATATATTTATTTTGATCTCTAAGTTATTACATTGTGAGCATGATATATTACAGTTGTAACAAAAATGAACTAGATGAATCTATAACAATGTATATCTCTCAAATGCTTGATTAATTAATATTCCAATATAATTGACTAGGAACATATGAGTACTCTATTGAAAATGTAACAAGAAAATCCTAATATATTTTGTCCTTGAATTAAATTAGGAATTAAATTGTAATTCCACGTCTCATGACAATTTGTAATAGTTAACTAGTTAATTTGATTTAGTTAGCTTAGTTAATTTGAGTTAGGGGTCTAACTAGAGTCACGTGGAGTGTCTCCTACAATTAGAAGCACTAGTTGAGTTTATTTTGAGTTGTAATTATTTAATTTAGTCCAACTGAGTTAAAGTCAATTAAACTAGTTCCAACTGATGGAGGAATTAGTGGGAGATCTAGTAGTGAGGTGTAACCTGCATCAATGGGGTGTGACTTACTATAGTGGGGTGTAACCTGCAGCAATGAGGTGTGACTTACTGTAGTGAGGTGTAACCTGCAGTAGTGGGGTGTAACCTATTGTAATAAGTAAACTGAAGATTCACTCATAATTAACTCATGCATGTCAAATAAGAGAAAGATCCAGTTGAGATTGGAGTTGAGGGACAGTGTACTATTAGTTGTCTAATCATCTGAATTGTGCAGGTGGTGCATGCAATCATGCGAATGCATATGAGGATTGCACCATTCATAATTGTGGGATTTCCCAATTAAATATGAGCTAATTCCCAGGGGAATGACGCAAGGAAATAGGAGCTTGGCAGGCAGCAAAATTAGCTAAATATTGGCTTGAGATTGTTTAAGAAGTAGTAAGATAGACGGAGATAGTGCAGATGTTGCTCAAGCTTGAACAAAGCATTGTAATCTTCTCACATTTTCTAATTAATGCAATATACATATAGCATGGGTTTTTAGCTATGGCTTTCACCAAAAAATCATTGTGTTATGCGCTATTGAATTCTCTCTTACATGCTTCATGATTTCATTGATCATTTATTGTTTTTGCTAATGAGAGGAGTATATTCAAATCAATTGTTTTATCATATTACAGTCTGCAGTTTGAATCTACAAGAAATTTCTACATGGTATCAGATGTCATGTATGTTCCAGGTTTGAAGAACAATTTGGTTTTAGTTGCCATGTTGGAGGACTGTGGCTACAATGTGATATTTAGAAAGGGAAAGGATTTCCTTCCTCACATAGCCTTAGGACAAGTGAAGCAGACCAATTTTCGAGTGAAGGCCCTCTACAAATTGGATGTAGAATATTACGTTGCTTTGAGCACAAAAGAAGAGAAGGTGCAGAGCCGAGACATCGGTGATTTGTGGCATAGAAGATTGGGTCACTTGCAATAAAGAGATTTGAAGATCGTGCAACAGATTCCTACAGGACTTCCCAAGGGTACACTAGAGTAGATAGACACATACAAAGGGTGTACATTGGGGAAGTACACCAAAGCTTCCTTTCATGATAATGATAGTCGAGTGCAAGCAATCCTTGATAGAGTTCACTTAAATGTGTGTGAAACATTCTCGACGACCTCCACGGCCAAGCACAGGTATTATGTAATATTTGTTGATGATTTTTCTTGTAAGTGTTGGATTTTCTTCATGCAAAAGAAAGATCAGATGTTCGCTAAATTTTGTGAATTTAAAGCACTTGTCGAGAAAGATACTGACGGGAAAGTTAAATCTCGTAGAAGTGATAATGGTGGAGAGTATGTGTTGAATGATTTCAAGAACTTCTATTCATCAGAAGGCATTTGAAAAGAGTTAATAGCACCTCATAACCCACAACAGACTCGGGTGGCTGAAAGGAAGAACGTAAGTATTGCGGGAGTTGAACGAGCAATGTTACATGACCATGGCCTACCATTGCACTTATGGGTTGAAGCATGCAACACAACCTTTTATTTGTAGAACAGAAGTCCTCATCAAATTCTCAGGATGAGTACACCAAAAGAAGCTTTTTCAGGTAAGAAACCAGATGTGGCACACTTCAGGACCTTTGGTTCATCAATCTAATGTCATGTTACAAAGGATGCATGGAAAAATCTAGAGCCAACAACCGAGTTGGGCATATTTGTGGGGTACGTGGATACACCTCACAACTTTCCAGTGTACCTTCCATCCAATAGGATGACAATGGTTCGTAGAGATGTGAAGTTCAATGAAGAGAAGGCCATGAGATGTTACCTTGAGAGGGAGCTTCAGTTACGTGCAGATGAGGAGCTTTTAGCTCCAAAGGAGGAACCTTAGGATGATGTGAAGAAACCACATGTAAAGGAGAAGAGAGTGGAAGCACCCACTCATGTAGAGACTTCCAAAGATGGAAGGAAGCACACTAGATAGGCTAACATATTAATGCACAATTCTAGAGAGAATGTGGGAGCACCCACATCACATCATAGGAAGAGGAGGTCACCAGATCAGTACACTAGCTACATGGCTCTGATGAGCTTTGGGTTGTGTTATATTCTTTCCACGACTAGCCTCCCTAGCTAAACCAGGAGGTTAGAGGTGGGATGCAGCCCCCCCTTCGTTGTGCTGATGCATAGTGGGAGGGTCACAAGGGGTTTTGAGGGGGGCAATTAGCCCCCCTCTACACAGTCTGGGGTAACGCCCCAGGAAATTTTTGTTTATGGACCCATGGTTTTGTCCATGGTTTTGTGCATGGTTTTCGCACATGATTTTGGGCACGATGATTTTCGAGCCATGGTATTGGATGCTTCGTCATATATATAGATATATATATATATTGTAACATTGAAAGGAACATAATGAAAAAATCAATCTGGTAGTCCTGGTTTTGGGATCCAGGGGAAAATCTTTGTGTATATTTGTTTTATGTGTTATACTCTCGCTATTGTTTATTTTCTGTTATTAGAATTCATATGCAAGTAATTTATGTACGGGGTTAAAACCTACATTTGGTATCAGAGCTGTTTTGGATTCAAGGAGACTCTTTTGTTGATGAGGGGTTTCGTTTGGGCTTGTGGTAGACCTTGTTTAGTAGGCGATCTACAAGATCGATTCTAGTGGTGAAAGAAGATGGCGAGCAGTGGAAAGATAGAGATCGAGAAATTTAATGGTCAGAGTTTTGAGTTGTGGAAACTCAAGATGGAGGATCTATTGGTGGATAAAGATCAGTGGATTACAGTAGATCTAGGTACTAAACCAATGGGAGTGTTTGATGAAGAATGGAAGAAGTTGGATTAGAAGGTAAAGAGCACAATACGATTGTGTGTTTCAGATTTAGTATTGCTGAAAATATCAGGGGAAGCTATGGCAAAGGCTCTGTGGAACAATTTAGGGACTTTGTACTAATCTAAGTCTCTGGTGAATAAATTTTGCCTACGGAAAAAGATGTATAACCTGAGGATGAAAAATTGAGACTCGGTGATAGAGAATTTGAATGCATTTAATACTGTGGTAAGTCAATTATTATCTGTTGATATTAAAATTTCAGATGAAGATAACTGCATCATCTTGTTGTGTTCTCTACTAGATTCGTTGGATAGTTTGGTTATTGCAATAGGTAGCAATGCAACTACCTTGCAGTTCGATGAAATAGTCTCATCCTTGCTGATGGAGGAGATGAGATGGAAAAATATGGAGAGCAATAATAATAGTGCCTTGTCTATACGAGGATAGTCCCAGAATAGAAACAAAAATAATTCATCGAGTGGGAGATCTAAATATAGAGGGAGATCTAAATCTTCAGGAAAACCTTTAAAGGTGTATTGGAAATGTGGAAAGGAAGGGCACTACAAAAGGGAATGTAAATCTAAAGCTCCCGACAAAGGAAATAGATCTAATGATGCTCCTTCTGCAAAAGCAAAAACCACCTCAGATGAAGGTGGGGATGTGTACTTGGCTTCTTCTTCAATTACACATGTAGATCATGAGGCATGGTTGATTGACTCAAGTGCATCATTTCACTTCACTCCCCATAGAGAATGGTTCTGTGAGTATGAGAAATACGATGGTGGTGATGTCTTCTTAGGGGATGATAGGAAGGCTTAGAATACTTCCTGGTGTTCTGCATATTCATGCATTGGCCAGAAATTTGATTTCTGTAGGCAAGATGGATGATGCAGGTGTAAAAACAATCTTCGAGTATGATACCTGCAATATGGTTTATGGAGCACTGGTATTGCTATGAGGTGTTTGGATTTGAGCTCTGTACAAGCTACAAGGTAGCACTGTTGTTGATGAGTACAATAGTTCTATGGTCCCTGAAAGTGGATCGGAAAATCTAGTGGTCTCTCGACAAAATACCATGTGATGGCATCAAAGGCTTGGCCATATTGGAGAGAAGGGCCTTCGAATACTTCATGGTAAAGGTATGGTAGAAAGTATGACTAATAGCTCTCTAGATTTTGATTTCAATGAAAATTATGTATATGGGAAGCAGAATCGGGTGAGTTTCCCCTCTAGTGGTAAGAGGGTGAAACAAATATTAGAGCTTGTGCACAGTGATGTGTTTGGGCCTGTGAAGGTTCCATCACTGGGTAAGTATGTGTACTATGTATCATTTATAGATGACTTCTAAGGGAATACATGGATATGTTTCCTCAAGATGAAATCTGAATTCTTTGACAGGTTTAAACAATTTAAGGCTCTGGCAGAAAACTAGATAGAGAAGAAGATAAAGGCGATGATGACAGATAATAGTGGAGAATTTTTCAAGAAGAAATTTGAAGAGTTCTACAAGAAGTGTGGTATAGCATGATAGAAGACTACTCCATACACAACTAAAAAAAATGGAGTTGCAAAAATAATGAACAAGACGTTGATGGAAAGGGCAAGAAGCACGCTCAGTGGTGTCGGGTTAAGACATAAATTCTGGGCAGAGGCAGTGGAGACTGGATTTTACCTAGTCAACAAATCACCTTCATCAGCATTGGAGGATAAGACTCCTCAAGAGGTATGGAATGGTAAGAAACCCTTTGTTTCACATCTGAGGGTATTTGGATGTGATACATATGTACATGTTCCAAAGGAGAAAAGAACAAAGTTGGATAGTAAATCTGAAAAGTGCATCTTTATTGGTTATAACGATGGTTTAAAGGGTTATAAGCTTTGGAACCAAGTAAAAAGGAAGGTTATGTACAACTAAGATGTGTTGTTCAGAGAAGTGAAATATGTTATGAAACATGAAGTCCAACAAAATGAACCTGAGAATATAGAGTTTGAGCTTAAGGAGGAAGAATTAGACTCTATAGCAAAAGAGGAATCAGAAGATGAAGAGAAACAAACTCTGGTTATGAGAAGATCAGTTCGAGAAAGAAGGCAACCAGAAAGGTATAGTCCATCTGATTTCTGTTCAAATTTTTCTTTAACTATTACTGATGATGATCCCAGAAATGTGAAGGAAGTAGTAGACTCAGAGGATGGAAAACTCTAGAAAGAGGCCATGGTTTATGAAATGACATCTTTGCACAAAAATGAGGCTTGGGATCTGGTGAAGTTGTCGGCTACAAGGAAACCCATTGGCAGCAAATGGGTGTTCAAGAAGAAGATGAATGCAGAAGGAAAGGTGGAGAAATACAAAGCTCGGTTGGTAGCAAAAGGTTATTTCCAGGTGTCGGGAATTGATTTTGGTGATATTTTTTCTCCTATTGCCAAGGTAGCTTCTATTAGATTACTTTTATCTATTGCTACTACTTTTGATTTTTAGGTATAATAGATGGATGTGAAAACAACACTTCTTCACAGGGATCTGGAAGAAGAGATCTACATGAAGCAACATGAAGGCTTTGCAGTGAAGGGTAAGAAAGAACTGGCATGCAAGTTAGAAAAGTCTTTGTATAGTTTAAAACAATCACCAAGGATGTGGTATCGGAAATTTGACACATTTATACGGGGACTTGGCTTCACCAGAAGCAAAGCAGATCATTGTGTGTATTTTAAATTAATTGGTAACTGTGTTATTTATCTGGTCTTGTATGTGGATGATATGTTGTTGGTTGGAAATGACAAAGAAATTATCCAAGATTTGAAGACACAATTGCCCTAAAAATTCGACATGAAAGATCTTGGTACTGCAAACTATATTTTGGGCATGGAAACTAAAAGAAATCAGGCAAAGAGGAAGCTCTGGTTAAACCAAAGGAAGTATGTCGAGACAATACTGCAGATGTTTAATATGCAGGATAGTAAACCGATGAAGGTTCCTATTCCTATAGGTGTAAAGTTATCTGCTAAACAGTGTCCCAAGACACAAGAAGAGGAAGAAGGCATGTCATGTGTTCCATATGCAAGTCTAGTTGGTAGCCTGATATATGCGATGGTTTGTACTAGACTAGACATTGAAAATGAAGTGGGAGTATTGAGCAGGTTTATGTCAAGACCAGGGAAGGAGCATTGGACAGGAGTGAAGCAGGTTTTCAGGTATTTACGTGGCATTAGTGATTATGGTTTGTACTACAAAGGAAGACTAGGATTGGATAGAGTTTTGGATACCTGTGGCTTTGTTGATGCACACTGGTCTGGAGATCTAGATCAAAGAGGATCTACAAGTGGGTATGTGTTTAACCTATTTGGAGGTGCAGGCAGTTGGATGAGTAAGAAATAATCTATAGTGGCACTATCAACTACAGAGGTGGAATACATGGCAGCCACTCAAGCAAGCAAGGAAGCAGTTTGGTTGCGGAGTTTGTGGTCAAGTACGGGGTTAGTACAAGGAGCTATAAGGATAGACTATGACATCCAAAGTGAAATTTTCTTGGCAAAGAACCCTACTTATCATTCAGAGACGAAGCACATTGATGTTCATGTTATCACCCCAAGAAAATCTCCTAGGTTGTATATCAGAGATGCTCGGGAACATTACAAATTCAACAAAAATTTCATGAAGTGGTGGATGAATGAAAAAAATGCTACATATTCAAGCCAGATAACCCCTTCTACTATGATTGACCCCATACATGGGTGAATACCCCCATACTACAAGGCTTTAGATCACCAATTACTCATAGTTTAAACAAAATGTGATGATGGGGGAGACTGACCACACCAGAAAATGCACAGGACCTTGTGATGGTCAGCTGCAACCAGTTAAAAGGTCTGTAAATTCTATTTTCTAATACACAGTCAGGATGATAGCTCTCTGTTGGAAATAATACTGAGGGGGGGGGGGAATCAGTATTATCTAGCAATTTACCAAATCTTCCTTATTTGATCTTTTGAAATATTCTTGCATATCAGTACCATAAAACAATGAGCATGAATAAGGAAAATAGACAGTCACACCAAAGAACACAAGATGTAAGGTGGAAACCCAATGCGGGAGAAAAACCACCTGCTGCAATAATGTCTCTATCTTCTTTCAAGAAATTCTTTTTACAATGATTTTGTACTGGTGCAGTCCTTTACCAGCACGCAGGCTGCAACCTGCAAAGAGCTACAACTCTTTCTCGTTTTCCAGACTTCTCCTGGAAGGGAGCTACAACCCCCTACTTCTTTTTCAAAATGATCAACAAGTATACAACAGATACAGTCTACTACAGATATCAGATCAGTAATTACTGAGACAACCCAGAACACCTTATGAACAGAAATATACAGTTAACAGATCATCTTGAGACAGGGACGCATATTTTCTTTCTGTGGCCTGCGACTGGACGCAGTATACCTTATGCTGTTCTGCGTGCAGACGCACTGTTACTTTTGCTTGTCTGCGACCGACGCACACATCAACACTATCGCGCCGCGTCTTTTGCTTCAGAGACGCACCCAATACCACAGTCGCGCCGCGTCCTTCGCTTCAGAGACGCACCCAATACCACAGTCGCGCCGCGTCCTTCGCTTCAGAGACGCACCTGATCCTTTACTGTACTGCGTCCCGGCGCACTTTCCCTTCACTGAATCTGCGTCCCTTTAGATATAGAAGATAAGAGGACTTCAGAACCAACCCAAACACTCAGATCCACAGATCTGATCATGCGCCATATAGATCGTAGTCCTTTAGAAGATTTACCCTTAAAGATATGGACTAGATCACACCAAGAGATGATCAACCAAGATGATACCTAATCCAAATGAATTCCTCTGCTTTATATAGGCAAGCTTCTCCCCAAAACATGGAACAATACCACGAGCCGACATCATAGAAACACAAAACCGTCGGCTAGATACCACACAAGAAACCCCCACGTGCATTTCTCTGCCTTGAAATGTGTGCACTGGGCGGACGCACCTCCTGAACGGCTGGCCTGCGTCCCTGGACGCGGGTTCTGTATGGTATACCTGCGGGGACGCACGTGCTGAACATATTTCCTGCGTCCTTCTTGATTTATCCCCTGAATGGGTTTGCCATCAAGGACAACACCTGAATCATAATGCCAACAATCTCCCCCTTTGGACTTGATGGCAACCACATAATCTTCAGCTTCATTCTCCCCCTTTGACATCAAGGGCAAAGGGTATGCTCCCCCTATGCTCATGCATCTCCAGATTTGTAACCAGAAATCCATCATGAAGGAGATAGAGACATATTGCAGCTATTTCCAAGATCTCCTTCTCCATAATGCCAACAATGCATTATGTGCTCCCCCTGAGCCTATACCACCAATAGGAAGATGATCAACAGTAAGATGATGCATCAACAACCCCCAGCTTTTGCCTGAGGTATTCAAAAGTGTCCCTGGGCAACGGTTTGGTGAAAATATCAGCAACTTGTTCCTTAGAAGGAACATACTCCAACTTGACCTTCTGTTCAAGTACTTGTTCCCGGAGAAAATGGTACTGGATTGGTATGTGCTTGGTTTTTGAATGCATAACCGGATTCTTTGAGATGCTGATTGCACTTGTGTTGTCACATAAGATAGGAATAGGAGGTGTACAAGTGATTTGATAATCCTGCAAAGTCTGCATCATCCAAAGAAGTTGGGTGCAACAAGATGCAGCCGCAACATATTCCGCTTCAGCTGTAGACAAGGCAATTGAACTCTGTTTCTTGCTGAACCAAGATACCAGTCTAGAACCCATAAAGAATGCACCACCACTTGTGCTTTTCCTGTCATCCACGCTTCCGGCCCAATCTGCATCTGTATAAGCATGAAGAGTGAGATCTGTATCTCTAGGATACCATAGGCCATAATTTTGAGTCCCTTGAAGATATTTGAAGATTCTCTTTACTGCTTGAAGATGAGTCTCCTTTGGATTTGCCTGAAACCTTCCAACTATTCCAACTGCATGCATGATGTCTGGTCGGGTACCTGTCAAATATAGTAAACTTCCAATCATAGATCTGTAGGTTGGTTGATGAACTGCTGCAGATTCGTCATTTGCACTGAGACTACATCCTGTAACCATGGGTGTACATACTGGTTTTGCATCTTCCATGCCATATTTCTTCAAAATCTGCTTGAGATACTTGGTTTGAGATAAAAGGATTCCTCCTTTCTTTTGTTGGATTTGCAAACCAAGAAAGTATGTCAGTTCTCCTAGCAAGGACATCTCAAATTCTTTCTGCATGACTGAGGCAAAGCTTTGACTCATAGCTTCTTCATTACTGCCAAAAATAATGTCATCTACATACACAACAAGTATTAGTAATTTGTCATTTTCAACTTTTATATAAAGATTGCTATCTGCTGAACCTTTTGAAAAACCTTGTTGATGAAGATATTTGTCCAACCGGTAGTACCAAGCCCTTGGAGCTTGTTTGAGACCATAGAGAGCCTTTTTTAATCGGCATACAAGATTTGGATCGTTTCCAAGAATGAAACCATCTGGCTGTTCAATGTACACTTCTTCATCCAAGTCTCCATTCAGAAAAGCTGATTTCACATCCATTTGAAATACTTTGAAGTTTTGACAACTTGAGAGAGCAAGAAACATTCGGATGGCCTCAAGTCTTGCAACAGGAGCAAAAGTTTCTTCAAAGTCTATTCCTTCTTGCTGTGCATACCCTTTACAAACAAGTCTGGCTTTGTTTCTAATTACTTCTCCATTTTCATTCAATTTATTTTTGAAAACCCATTTTGTTCCGATAACATTCTTATCCTTTGGTCTAGGAACCAGCTCCCAAGTATTGTTCTTTTCGATTTGCTCAAGTTCTTCATCCATTGCTTTCACCCAACATTCATCTTTGCATGCTTCTTTCACATTTTGTGGTTCAGTAGAGGAGAGTAATGCCAAATAACTTGAAGCTTCTGCAACTGTTCTTCTAGTTTGTATACCTGCTTCCTTTTGTCCCATGATCTGAGATTCTGGATGGTTCTTTTGAACATATCTGGATGGAGTCTTTTCTTCTATTCTTGTTCTTTCTACTGCTTCTTCGTGAGATCCGTCTTGAAATTGTTCTTGCGGTTCTTCTTCTTCATCATTCTGTCTTTGAGGGTAGCTTTCATCTTCTTCAATGTCTTCACGATGTATTTGCCTAGGAATGTATCCTTTCTCATCAACCACTACATCAATGCTTTCAACAATTCTGCCAAGTCTTTTATTGTAGCATTTGTATGCTTTGCTATGTGGAGAGTAGCCAAGAAGAATTCCTTCATCTGCTCTAGGATCAAGTTTGCCAAGCTGCTCCTCAGTATTTTTGATATAGCATTTGCTCCCAAAGATTTTGAAGTGCTTTACTGAAGGAGTTTTACCACTCCAGAGCTCATGAGGAGTTTGAGTGCTGTTCACTCGGACATTTGTCTTGTTGAGAATAATAACTGCCGCATGTGCAGCTTCACCCCAGAAGGTTGCAGGAGTTCCTGATTCATCAAGCATAGCACGAGCCATTTGCTGGACTGTTCTGTTCATTCTTTCCACTACTCCATTTTGCTGAGGAGTTCTAGCTGTAGAAAATTCTCTCCTTATTCCATGTTCATCACAGAAATCGAAAAATTCATTTGAAGTAAATTCTCCACCTCTGTCGGATCTGAGGCACTTAATCTTGTGACCTGATTCATTTTCAGCCAAGGCTTTGAAGGATTTGAATTTTTCGAAAGCTTCATCTTTGTGCTTCATAAGTCCTAACCAAACAAACCTGGAGAAATCGTCAATAAATAATATCAAGTATTCCTCTCCTCTAGGTGTTCTTTTTCTGAATGGTCCACATACATCTGTATGTACTAGCTCAAGAGGCATACTGGCTGATCCTTCTTTCTCTGGAAAGTTAGTTCTAGTCTGTTTTCCAAACTGACATGATTTGCACATGGTGTTGTCAGGAATTTTGATATCTGGAAGATCGCGAACTGCCTGATATTTGCAAGCTTTCCTTATTTGTGAGAAGCTTAGATGTCCCAATCTTCGATGCCATAACCAGTGCTCTTCATCCTTGCTTAAATAGCATTGTTGTTGTTCTTCATCAAAAATGTATAGATTATTTGAAGTTCTTTTTCCTTTGAGAACTGTTTTACCTGTATCAAGATCACGAACAAGACATCCATTTGATTTGAATATAACCTCGGTTCTTTGATCACACATCTGGGTTACACTTAGAAGATTATGCTTTAGTCCATCAACAAACAAAACATTTCCAGCCTTAACATCTTCTTTTAAAGGAGCAATACCTTTTCCTTTTATAGTTGCAGGAGTATCATTTCCAAAAGAGACTTTCTTTCCCTTTTCTAAATTAGAATAAGATTCAAGTTTTTCTTTATCACCTGTCATGTGCTTTGAACATCCACTGTCAATGTACCATAGATTTTCTTGTCCTTCTGCATAGAATGCTATCCCACATCTTTCTGTTTGAGGTTCCTTTATTTTCCATGTTTTGGTGCCTGAGGTTTGTTCCCTTTTTTGTTCTTGTATCTTTCTTTCCGGAAACCTGTTTCTACATTCAACATCTTCATGTCCAAAATTATTGCAAATAGAGCATTCAACTTCATTTTCAAGAGCTGAAAAATTGTTATAGGTCCTTTTTGTATTCCCTGTCATGCTTCTTTGTTTTTGAGCTTCCCTAGTCATGATTGTTTTATACGCAACACATTGGGCTGCTTTGTGACCAAAGTTATGGCAAGAAAAGCATTGTCCATTGAAGAAGTTTCTGCGATTATTGAATCTACCAGCCGACTGATTGTAATTTCTATTTTCATCTATTCTTGAACCAAATTGAGAAGGTTTTACCTGTGGCTGGTTGTGGCTTTTGTTCACCCTTAAGCTGGATTGCCCCTGATAGTTTGAAGTTTGTCCCTGCTTTACCTGATGATCTTCCTTGTGTTCTTGCTCATTTCTTCTTGCTGCATCAAGATAACTTTTTGAAGTGGAAGCTTGAGAAGTTTCTCCATTGTAGCCCAGACCTGTCTTATTTAGAGGAGATCGCTGCACACTGATAATCTCATTCAACGTTTCAGATCCTTTGACAAACTTGAGATTAATAGTTTTTGTTTTCTCAATTTCTTTTCTAAGACCAACAATTTCACCTTCTAATTTTTCAAGATGTTTTTCCTTTTCATCAATCTGAAATTGTAGAGTATCAATAATCATGTTCTTTTCTTCTATACATCTCTTGAGTCTAGTAATTTCATCATAAAGGTTATCCACATCTATAGCATCCTCATAATTATCATCTTCAAATGCCATTAACAATCTATATTTGTTACCTTGTTCATCTTCATCACTGTTTGATAAGCCATCGCTATCTTCATGGGTGTAGTAGCTTTTCTTATTTGTACCCTGTTTCTTGTTCCATCTAACTGGTTCCTTTCCTTTATCCTTATAAGAGCATTTTGCAGCATAATGACCTACTCTTCCACAAGCAAAACATTTGAAAGGTAGCTTACCTCTGAACCTTCCAGAACCCCTTTGAAGATTTCTGACAAAGTTTGATTCTTCTTCCTCTTCTTCTGGAACATGACATGCTTCATAGTGATCTTCTTTGCCTGATGCTTTAAAAGCAGCTTCCCTTTTGTCTGATGGACCTCCCTTTCTCATTTCATAAGCAGTTAGAATTCCATGCAGCTGAGACATAGTGAGAACACGGAGATTTTCCTTTTCTTCTACTGCAGATACTTTAGATTCAAATTTGGGAGATAAAGATCTTAGAATCTTTTGAACTACTATAGTCTCTTTTATTTCTTCACCCAAATTTTTCATACAATTAACAATCTCATCTACTCGAAGAAAATAATTAGCCACACTTTCATCATTATACATCTTGAGAGTCTCATATTGAATCCTGAGAGTTTGAAGTTTAGCTTCTTTTACCTGTTCATCTCCTTCATAGCTAGTGATCATTTTGTCCCATATCTCTTTTGCTGATTTGAAGTGCATGACCTTCATGAACTCTGTTTGAGATATACTTCCTAATAGAGTACTGACTGCTTTTGCATTTGTTTCATACTTCTTTTTCTCAGCTGGATCTGTAGGAGTAACTGAAGGAAAGGCATAGCCTGATTCTACAATGTTCCAAACTTCTGTACCAAGAGATTGAAGATATGCAGTAACTCTTACCTTCCAATAATTGAAGTTTGTCCCATCGAAGACGGGTGGCCTGATTGATGCTTCTCTCTCGTAGTTGCTCATGATGAACGATCTACCTTCAAGCGATCAAGCTGTTCTGAAGGACCTGCTTTGATACCAATTGTTGGAAATAATACTGAGGGGGGGGGGGAATCAGTATTATCTAGCAATTTACCAAATCTTCCTTATTTGATCTTTTGAAATATTCTTGCATATCAGTACCATAAAACAATGAGCATGAATAAGGAAAATAGACAGTCACACCAAAGAACACAAGATGTAAGGTGGAAACCCAATGCGGGAGAAAAACCACCTGCTGCAATAATGTCTCTATCTTCTTTCAAGAAATTCTTTTTACAATGATTTTGTACTGGTGCAGTCCTTTACCAGCACGCAGGCTGCAACCTGCAAAGAGCTACAACTCTTTCTCGTTTTCCAGACTTCTCCTGGAAGGGAGCTACAACCCCCTACTTCTTTTTCAAAATGATCAACAAGTATACAACAGATACAGTCTACTACAGATATCAGATCAGTAATTACTGAGACAACCCAGAACACCTTATGAACAGAAATATACAGTTAACAGATCATCTTGAGACAGGGACGCATATTTTCTTTCTGTGGCCTGCGACTGGACGCAGTATACCTTATGCTGTTCTGCGTGCAGACGCACTGTTACTTTTGCTTGTCTGCGACCGACGCACACATCAACACTATCGCGCCGCGTCTTTTGCTTCAGAGACGCACCCAATACCACAGTCGCGCCGCGTCCTTCGCTTCAGAGACGCACCCAATACCACAGTCGCGCCGCGTCCTTCGCTTCAGAGACGCACCTGATCCTTTACTGTACTGCGTCCCGGCGCACTTTCCCTTCACTGAATCTGCGTCCCTTTAGATATAGAAGATAAGAGGACTTCAGAACCAACCCAAACACTCAGATCCACAGATCTGATCATGCGCCATATAGATCGTAGTCCTTTAGAAGATTTACCCTTAAAGATATGGACTAGATCACACCAAGAGATGATCAACCAAGATGATACCTAATCCAAATGAATTCCTCTGCTTTATATAGGCAAGCTTCTCCCCAAAACATGGAACAATACCACGAGCCGACATCATAGAAACACAAAACCGTCGGCTAGATACCACACAAGAAACCCCCACGTGCATTTCTCTGCCTTGAAATGTGTGCACTGGGCGGACGCACCTCCTGAACGGCTGGCCTGCGTCCCTGGACGCGGGTTCTGTATGGTATACCTGCGGGGACGCATGTGCTGAACATATTTCCTGCGTCCTTCTTGATTTATCCCCTGAATGGGTTTGCCATCAAGGACAACACCTGAATCATAATGCCAACACTCTCTGGCATTAAAGCAACAGAAACCTACAAACAAATTCAATGATACATGCTAAATCCTAACACGGAGGTGGGATGATAGCCCCTCCAATGCTAAACATTAACATCACATGAATAAATGCAAAATAGGCACAACCTGGAACAAGAAGAAGAAGTGGACAGTGAGCAATTAACAACAAAAGAAGCTTGCATTAGCTAGAAATGAAGACCAGATGCTGCAGGTATCATAACAGTTATAGTCTCTAGAAGTTGAAGCTTATAACAAGATAACACTCATCCAACACTCATCAACCTAATTACATCGTTTTTTCTGGTTATATATAGAATCTGTTTACAAAATATCTCTACTAGGCTATGTGTGGAGGTGTCTTAATGGACTACCAACCACATTTACAAACTATTATGGGCCTCTAATACATTCTGACTATTTTAATTAACAAATTTGACATTCTCTGGTACTTTGGTATACTCCTTGAACAGGTGGAATGTTTCCTGCATAAATGTTCATAACTGTTGAATGAATTCCACTGCTTGAGGCAGTACTTTCTCATCCTTGACCATGTTGTTCTTGAATGCAGGTAGCTGAGGGTTTGAATGTGCAGGTCACTGGATCGTTCTCTTCCTTCTTCGTGCACACAAAACAGGCTCAAATCATGAAAAACGCCCAAAAATGGACAATGAAGGACGACCAAGATCACTTGGAGAGCCGCACTGGAAGCAAACAGGGGCGCAATTAAATATTAGTCGTGGATCCAGAAAATTGGACGGTGGAGATCAGTGCATGGAATCCATCGAGAGCAGATAGGCATGGAGGGACGAGGGCCATCCGATCACAAGATTGTTGATCGGACGGTTGACGGGCGGCAAAGATGATGGGCCGTTAATGCACGGGGAGCCGTACCGGAAGGGCGGTAAGCAGTTCCCCTGCACCGCTTTATGACCAAGGGTGGTTTACGTACAGGCGGGTGTGATGCAATAATATGAAGATGGGTGGCAGACAGGACAGCGGGGAAAACCACTCTCCCGCGAGCTATCGGTCGGGCAGTTGACGGGGTAAGGCCTTGCGAACATCATTGGATGATGAGACGGGATCATCGAATGGCCAAGAATGAACGTGCATATTTAGGGCTGATGTGACAGGCGAGGGGCGGGCCTGGGCTTTATTAAAGCTTAAGGTTATGTATTATATTATATGCGCGGTTATGAAATCCAAGGTTAAGACTTAAGTGCTTGGGAAATGAACGAATAATGGGTTTATATAAGTTTAAACGAATTAAAACAAAAATGCCCCAAAGTCATGAAAAAGGTTTATGGGGGGTTTATAAGGTTAACTAGTGCTAAAACAAAATAAGCCCAAGAATTGGTTAAAAAAGGATTTAGGTGGGCTTTTACAAAAGACTATATAGAGAGACATGAAAATAATAGGTTAAGGGAGGAAGAGGAAAATGGAAGAGGAAATGGTAATGAAGGCATGGGAGTTATAAGGAGAAAAGGGAAAGTGAAGGAGAAAGTATGACAGACTGCTACCAACCTTATACAACCAAACCATGCTCAACACCTATTTTATCCATCAACTACTGAAGCACATAGCAGAGCTAACAGTTCAGTATCACTTTGTGAGGGATATATTTGAAGAGAAAAAGGTGTTGCTGGTAAAGGTGGACACTTTGAAGAATACTGCAGATGCATTGAAAAAATCTGTGATCTCTAAGAAGTTCTCTTGGTGTAGAGAAACAATGGGCATTGCAAGGGTGGATAAATGACTAAGCTCTCCTCTGGCCTCCTATGGAAAGAAAACAACAAGTGGGAGAATGTTGGTTTATGTTATATTCTTTCTATGACTAGCCTCCCTAGCTAAACCGGGGGATTAAAGGTGGGGCAGAGCCCCCCTTCATTGCGCCCAAGCAAAACGGAGGCAGTAGCCTCCCCTATACGGGGGTTTTGAGGGGGGAAGTTAGCCCCTCTCTATAGGGTTTGGGGGAGTGGCCCAGGGAATTTTTTTTGGATCCATTGTTTTGTGCATGGTTTTCGCACATGATCTTGGGCACGATGGTTTCGGTCCATGCTATTGGATGATTCAACATGTATATATATATATATATATATATATTGTAACATTGAAAGGAACATAATGAAAAAACCAATCTGGTTGTCTTGGTTTTGGGATCCAGGGGAAAATCTCTGTGTATATTTGTTTTATGTGTTATGCTCTCACTATTGTTCATTTTGTGTTATTAGAATTCATATGTAGGTAATTTCTGTATAGGGTTAAAACCTACAATGAGAAAGAGTGTAGAGGTTAAGCCATCATCATTTGAGGGAGAAATGCAACAACCAGTGTGGGTTGATGCCATGGTTGAGGAGTATGACTCCATTATTAGAAACAGTGTTTGGGAAGTCATCCCAAGACTAGTAGACAAGTCAGTGGTGAGTTCCATATGGGTTTACAAGGTAAAGAAAGAAATAGATGGGAGCGTGGATAAACAAAAGGCCAAATTTGTGGCTAGATGATTCTTTGAGGTGGAGGGAATTGGATTACGATGAGACCTTTTCTCAAGTAGGAAGGTACTCTTCAATCAGATCTATTATGGCACTGTCAGTGCAGATGAGATGGAAGATACATCAGATGGATGTGAAGACAACATTCCTCGATTGAGGAAGAGGTGTATATTGAGCATCTAGAAGGATTTGAGACCTTCAACAAAGAGTTGCATGTGTGCAGACTCAAGCGAGCATTGTATGGAGTAAAACAAGCAACTTGTGCTTGGTAGACCAGGATTAATAGCCATTTCACTAGGTTGGGCTTCACCAAAAGTGAAGAAGATGGGTACCTTTAACATATTGTGGTTGAAGGTAAGTTGTTGATTATAGTATTATATGTCGATTATTTGATTCTAATAGGTGATGAGAAGATGATAAAATCTTGCAAGAGAATTCGAGATGAGGGAACTGGGGTTCATGCATTACTTTCTTGGTATAGAAGTATGGAAAGGAGATGAGGAACTTTTTGTCTCTCAGAGAAAGTATGCCAACGAGATACTAAATAACTTCCACATAGAGAGAAAAAAATACGTGGAGACTCCTCTAGCAGCAAATTGGAGGAAGGAAGATGCTACTTCAGGTGAAGTAGTGGAGGCTACTATTTATAGATAGCTTGTGGGTTAACTTATGTATTTGGTGAACACACAACCGAACATGTGTTTTTCAATTAACTATCTTAGTCAAGCCATGGCTAAGCCAACCAAACTCTATTGGAAGGTATCTAAACATGTGTTGAGATACCTTAGAGCCACCACCCAGTTTGGTCTCTGGTACAAATAGATAGAAGGAGTGAAGCTTCAAGGCTTCACAGATACAGATTGGGTAGGGATTCCAACTAATAAGAAGAGAAAATAAGGGGGAATATTCAGTATTGGGTCACCAACAGTTTCTTGGTACAAAAGGCCAAGAATCAACATCTTCAACCAAGGGATTTAGTTCTCCGATGGGACGTCCGATGGGAAGAAAAAGGTAAACACAGAAAGTTTGATTCCCTTTGGTTTGACCCTTTCAAAATTTCAAAAGAAAAAGGAAATAATATGTACCTACTTGAAAATATGGAAGGTGAATCATTGGAGCTACTAGTAAATGGTCAGTTCCTCAAACTCTATTTCCATAATTAAAAGGTATTGTCTTGCACTCATTGTAAATACTGGTGTGTGTTGTAATTATCATATGAAATTTCCAGTTTTCTGTTTAAAGTTCCATTTTCACAAAATTTTCACTTGTTTAAAAAGACTCCATGCCCAAAAAAGAGAAGTTCACAGTATGCAAGTTCTCAACACCTTGCTATCAAGGCACTATCCCTAGGTGGAGCCAATGTTGTCACCTTCTGAAAACAGAGTTCTAGTTGTACAAAGAGGACAAAAGAAATGAGAATTTTGCAGCCATCTTCTAAGCCACAGAAGCTCTCAAAGAAAAATTAGACCCTCTCCACTAGATAGTGCTCGGAATAATCTTTCCAACGGTACATGGAAGTCCAAAAATGGACTTGTGGATAAAAATTTAGAGCAGATTGAAGCTACCCTTTGAAAGCTATAAAACAAAGAGAAAAAGACCAAGGGTAAGGCTCATTGCAAATCACAATCAGAGTTTCCAGCAGCAATAGGGGAGGGCAGTGAGATCAGCGATCAAGTGATTGCCGATATCGCAAATCGCAGATCGGAGGTCCTGACAGTCAAGAGATATTGACATAGCGGCATATTAATGATCAAGCAACCACCAATATCGCATACCGATGATCGGGGGTTTCAGGGTCTAGGCATATCGGCGATCGGCGGGTCCAGGGCATCGCACATTGGCGATCAACAAATCGTCGAGTCGATAGGGCCACAATTCCAAAAAGTTATGATATCTCAATTTGTGATATGTTAGTGGTAAAGCATTGGGAGGGCTGAAAACAATTTTACAAAGGATGGAAGTGAAAAACCAAGGGCAGGGGGCCATGTGGCAGAGCACTATTGGTCCTGATAAAGCCACATGGCATTAATGTCATCATGATGTGGCAGTATGGAGGAAATGTGGCACGCTGATATGGAATTTTCAGGGACCTATGGGGGAATATCTAGGTGACAAGTGTCATCAATCAGGAAGTGACATGTGGCAGTGATGACATCATCAATCAGCCATCAACGATCGGCAAAAAAATGCACCACTCTGTAGTGAAGCCTCTGATTGCGATCCTCGGATTGGGGGACTCTGATATAGGGACTGGTACATGGCCAGAATGAGTGAAAGAACAACGAGATAAGAAGTAGGGGGACGATCACATATCGGCGATCCCAACCATGGAGCAGCATGTAATCGATGTTCTATAAACGTGGATATCGGGGAAACACCAAATATTGTGGTCCTGAAGCAACGCGGACAAGTGGCATAAGGCGGGTCACATGATTATATGCACTTTATATTTCAAACCAATGGTTGGGTGGAGAAGTTGTTAAAGGTATTTGTTGGAAATAATACTGAGAGGGGGGGGGGTGAATCAGTATTATCAAATTATTATCAATCTATCTTCCTTATTTATACTTTGAATAATTCTTCAAATATTGATCATTACTTTGTATGTCTGTATCATAAAATAATGAGCAGGAACAAGGAAAGCAAATAGTCACACAAAAGAACACCAGATATAAGGTGGAAACCCAATGTGGGTGAAAACCACCTGCTGCAATATGTCTCTATCTTCTTTCAATTAGAAACTCCTTTTACAATGATTTTGTACTGGTGCAGACCTTTACCAGTACGCAGGCTACAACCTGCAAAGAGCTACAACCCTCTCTCGTTCTCCAGCTTCTCCTGGAAGGGAGCTACAACCCCCTTAGCTCTTGTACTAGCCAATATACTAGTACGTAGGTGCTGGACTATTGAAGGCTACAACCTTCTCTTTCTTCCAGTGACCACGTTTCATAAATTTTTAGACTGGATCCATGAACATCAATCAATCATCAAGTATATCTGCATCAAACAATCTCCTTTTCCCAATTAGCACTGAATCAAGTAAACACTTCTCTGACAGCTATACCCAGAACACAGTAACAATAACCACACACCAAATTCTAAACCCACAATACTGCAGCAATAGACAGAGGCAGCTAGATCATAATTTAAAGATATACGCTACTTCAACAACCTGAAACCTGCGTGCAGATCTATAAAGGATAATTCCTTCTTTCAAATATTCAGACACTAATTAACCCAGATTGTCATATTTATAGATCAAGCATGCGCCTCATATAACAGATCAAAATCATGCAAAGATACTATTATTCAAGCATAAAGATTATGACCCATCAAAAGAACTTATCCTTCTTTATGTGCTAAGGTTCCTCCTTCATTCAGATCCAGATCTGCACCATAACCCAATCACAAATATTTCAGATCTAGCACTTATTAGATATTCAATTCATTCGATGATACTTTGCCAAATGATCTCCTTCCTCTTTTATAGTCTTAGGCCTTCCACAATACCACGGTCCAAAACCATAGGATCAAAAAAACTGTTGGACTAATACCATGAACCAACCATGAAAGTGCATGAGATCAACACTTTTGGATGCAATACCACGAGCCAAAACCATAGGATCAAAAACGATAGGACTAATACCATGAACCAACCATGAAAGTGCGTGAGATCAACACTTTTGGATGCAATACCACAGACCAAAACCATAGGATCAAAAACTGTTGGACTAATACCATGAGCCAACCATGAAAGTGCGTGAACTTTTTCTCTACATGAAATAAACTTTTCTCTGCATAAAAGTGCGTGAACTTTTCTCTACATGAAATAAACTTTTCTCTGCATAAAAGTGCGTGAACGTTTCTCTACATGAAATAAACTTTTCTCTGCATAAAAGTGCGTGAAATTTTCTCTACATGAAATAAACTTTTCTCTGCATAAAAGTGCGTGAACTTTTCTCTACATGAAATAAACTTTTCTCTGCATAAAAGTGCGTGAACTTTTCTCTACATGAAATAAACTTTTCTCTGCATAAAAGTGCGTGAACTTTTCTCTACATGAAAGAAACTTTTATCTTCATGAAAGTGCGTGAACTTTCCTGCACTATAATTTATCATCTGAGATGAGTGGGTTGCCATCAAGTACAACATATGTATCATAATGCCAACAATCTCCCCCTTTGGACTTGATGGAAACAACAACCAATCACTCTCCCCCTTTGACATCAAGGGCAAAGGGTTATGCTCCCCCTAAGAACATGCTCCCCCTGACTATAAACCAGATCTGCAAAGAAGAACCATAATCCATCAAACACCATAAATGACCATGAAAGAGATAGAGACGTATTGCAGCAATATTCAGACCAACATCCATGATCTCCTTCTGTACTTCCTTCATAATGCCAACAATGCATGATATGCTCCCCCTGAACCTGTGCCATTCGATCTTTGACCAATCCGCAACCCAGCACATGTACGCATATACTTCAGATGAACCTTGTGTACAACCAACAATCAGAAGAGATTCAACAACAAGATGATGCATCAACAACCCCCAGCTTTTGCCTGAGGTATTCAAAGGTCTCCCTAGGCAATGGTTTGGTGAGTATATCAGCAACCTGTTCCTTAGAAGGAACATACTCCAACTTGACCTTTTGTTCAAGCACTTGTTCTCGGAGAAAGTGATACTTGATTGGTATGTGCTTGGTTTTTGAATGCATGACTGGGTTATTTGAAATGCTGATTGCACTTGTATTATCACATAAGATGGAGATGGGTGGTGTACAAGTGATTTGAAAATCCTGCAAGGTCTGCATCATCCAAAGGAGTTGAGTGCAGCAAGATGCAGCAGCAACATATTCTGCTTCATCTGTAGACAAGGCAATCGAACTCTGTTTCTTGCTGAACCAAGATACTAATCTAGAACCCATAAAGAATGCACCACCACTTGTGCTCTTCCTGTCATCCATGCTTCTGGCCCAATCTGCATCAGTATAAGCATGAAGTGTGAGATCTGTATCTCTAGGATACCATAAGCCATAATTTTGAGTCCCTTGATGATATTTGAAGATTCTCTTTACTGCCTGAAGATGAGTTTCCTTTGGATTTGCCTGAAATCTTCCAACTATTCCCACTGCGTGCATGATGTCTGGTCGGGTACCTGTCAAATAAAGTAGACTTCCAATCATAGATCTGTAGGTTGGTTGATGTACTGCTGCTGATTCATCATTTGCACTGAGGTTACATCCTGTGACCATGGGTGTACATACTGGTTTTGCATCTTCCATGCCATATTTCTTCAAAATCTGCTTGAGGTACTTGGTTTGAGACAAGAAGATCCCTCCTTCCTTTTGTTGAATTTGCAGGCCAAGAAAATATGTAAATTCTCCAATCAAGGACATTTCGAATTCTTTCTGCATCACCAAGGCAAAGCTTTAACTCATAGATTCTTCATTGCTGCAAAAGATAATGGCATCTACATACACAACAAGTATCAACAATTTGTCATTTTCAACTTTTATATAAAGATTGCTATCTGCTGATCCTTTTGAAAAACCTTGTTGATGAAGATATTTGTCCAAACGATAGTACCAAGCCCTTGGAGATTGTTTAAGACCATAGAGAGCCTTTTTCAATCTACATACAAGATTTGGATCATTTCCAAGAATGAAACCATCTGGCTTCTCAATGTATACTTCTTCTTCTAAGTCTCCATTCAGAAAGGCTGATTTCACATCCATTTGAAATACTTTGAACTTTTGAAAGATTGAGAGAGCAAGGAACATTCGGATGGCCTCAATTCTTACAACAGGAGCAAAAGTTTCTTCAAAATCTATTCCTTCTTGCTGCGCATACCCTTTACAAACAAGTCTGGCCTTGTTTCTAATTACTTCCCCATTTTCATTCAACTTATTTTTGAAGACCCATTTTGTCCCTATAACATTCTTATCCTTTGGTCTAGGAACCAACTCCCAAGTGTTGTTCTTTTCGATCTGCTCAAGTTCTTTATCCATTGCTTTGACCCAACATTCATCTTTGCATGCCTCTTTTACATTTTGTGGTTCAGTGGATGAGAGTAATGCCAAATAGCTTGAAGCTTCTGCAATTGTTCTTCTTGTTTGTACACCTGCTTCTTTTTGCCCCAAAATCTGAGATTCTGGATGATTCTTCTGAACGTACCTGGATGGAGTCTTCTCTTCTACCCTTATTTGTTCCTCTGGTGCTTCTTGAGGTTCTTCTTCTTCATCATTCTGTCTTTGAGGGTAGTCTTCATCTTCTTCGAGCAAAGATGGATAATTTAGATTAAGATACCTTAAAAGACCTTCTATTAAAAGCCATTAGAGATGAGTGGATAGATATCCTTAACATGATGGGGAAGGGAGATATCTCCCAACTCCCATTAAGTGACATAGGAGAATTATGTGTTCATCTCTCAAGAGGGAAATCTAAAATTGGGAAAGGTCCAAGAGATCCTTCTCCTGTTAGAGTGAATAAATCTGCAACCGGATCAGTGAGTAGGGCAGAAATATGGAATATGCTTGATGAATTCAAAACAGATATTCTAGGGAGCCTTAATGAGAAAATAGACACCCTTAAGTTACAAAACAAGCAGAAAACTGATGTTGATGCTTTAGCTATTTTCTGTCCCAAATGTAGAAAAAAACATGCTTTAAGAGAATGCCCTTTGGATGCAAAAATCATAGAGACTTGTGTGATTTGTTCAAAAAACCATGAGACCAAGGGTTGTCCTTCAATTCCAGGTCTTAAGGTTGTTTTTCAAGAAGAAACAATTCCAAATTCAACAGAATCTCTTTGCTTTGTCTCTAGAAGACCTTGGCAGGGGCCACAAAATCAAGGATTTAACAATCAAATGTATCCACAGCCCCCACCAAATTGGAATTCTTGGTAGCAACCTTGGCCTCAACCTCAACCTCAATCTCAATATCTAACTTGGGCTTAAGGAATACAAAATCCTTATGGAAGATTTTCTCAATATTATCAATATCCTCCATCGTATCAGAATTATCCTCCCCCACAAATTCCACAACAAAATCAGCAGCCACAACTTCAAAATCAGAACCCTCAACTTTCACTACCATTCCCACAACAAATTCCACAACAAAACCAACAACCTCAACTTCAAAACCAAAATCCTCAACTCTTAATACCATTTCAGCAGAGACCAAATCAACTACCTGCCCAACCATTACTAAACCCCAACAATAAAAATCCTCAGAATACTTACATGGTGGAAGGACAACAATTTCCAACTTATATGATCACTCCTCTAGATCTCAATGATGTTCAACTTAGATCTGGTAGGATATTAGAAAAGGAAAATCCTTCTATAGTTATTCAGGAACAAGACAATTCTGAGGAAGATTCGCTACAGCCCAATAAAATTTTTTAAGGAACATCTCTCCAAAACCAAAATACTGAAAATGAAAAACAGAAAGAACCAATGAACTCAACTCCTATCATTGACCAACCAGTATCTACTTCTGCACCTCCTTTTCCTGAAAGATTACAAGTTGATAAAGGGGTAGAAAAGCAGATTATGTTGCCAAATTATGATTTTCTAGATGAATTGAAAAATGTTTGTATCAAAATTCTTTTGTTACAAGCCATTAACAAGATTCCAATCCTAGCTAAAACAATAAAGGAGTTGAGCATAAAGAAACCAGGAAGAAAAGCAAAAGAAACAAAAAGAATTTACCTGGTAGGAAAAATAGCAGACATAATGATGGGAAAAACTGCCATACAAAAATATGTAGATCCAGGAAGTCCAATTGTGAAAACGCATATCAATGGAGTTGAAATTTTGAATAGAATGATTGATTTAGGAGCAGCTATAAACATCATGAGCAAATAAACCATGGAACAACTCAAGCTTCCTAATATTCTTTATACACCTACATTACTGCAATTAGCAGATAGATCTGTAATCAAACCAAATGGTGTGTTAGAAGATATTTCAGTGTCCTTAGATTCTTGGGAATATCCTATTGATTTTATGATCTTAATGCCCAAGAATAATTTAGGAGGACATCCACTTATATTAGGAAGACCTTGGCTGGCCACAACTGATGCTTTCATTAGTTGTAGATCTAGTGACGTGTATATTTCTGATGGGAATTCAACAAAGAAATTCACTCTATATCCTCCAGCAAGAACAATCACATAAATAGATGACAAAGAATGGATTGATGATGAAAATGACATTCAACCTCTCTTTACTATTTCATACATTAGTGAAGATAGTAAAATCTTGAATATAATGGAAAATTTTGAATCATCTCCAGAATATGAACATGATCAATTCCAAAAAAATCCCAATATTGAATATTTGTCATCTAGATAGATGTCTCTTTATTCTATGGAAGAATTTAGTAGCTCTACAATTGAAATCCTAGGAAGAACATTGAACATAAACAATAACTTGGAGAAATTACAACGGGAAAAGCTAATCAAAACATTACAACAACATTCTACTGCATATGCATGGGAATATACTGACATGAAAGGAATTAGTCCTAAGACTTGTATACATCACATCTACATTGAGGAAAATTGTAAACCTATCAGACAACCTCAAAGAAGGATGAATCCAAATCTTATGGAAATTGTGAAAGAAGAGCTGCAAAAACTATTGAATGTAAACTTCATTTACCCAATTTCAGACAGCCAATGGGTTTCCCCTTTAGTGATTGTGCCTAAAAAGAATGGTAAATGGAGGGTATGCATTGATTATCGAAAATTGAATAAATCTACCCTTAAATATCATTTTCCTTTGTCCTTTATAGATCAAGTGTTAGATACATTAGCAGGTAAGAAGTATTTCTCTTTCTTGGATGGTTTTAGTGGTTATAATCAAATTCAGGTGGCACCTGAAGATCAAGATAAAACCACATTTACTTGCCCGTGGGGAACCTATGCCTACCGAGTACTTCATTTTGGATTATGTAATGCACCTGCAACATTCCAAAGAGCAGTATTAGGATTTTTTATTGATCTAATACATGATTGTGTAGAGGTATATATGGATGAATTTACAATCTATGGGAATACTTTTGAAGAAGATTTAGAAAAATTGGAAAAATAAAACTCCTCAACAGGTTATTCCTCCTCTATCTAAAACCATCTTCACCTGTATGGACTCCCTATTTAACAATTGGAAAAATTTCTTAAAAGATGTAAGGAAGCAAACCTTTTACTAAGCCATGAAAAATGTTTTATGATGTTTACAAAAGGGATTGTTTTAGGACATCACATTTTAGGAGATGGAATTAAAGTTGATAAATCTAATGTTGAAGTCATCTATAAATTATCAATTCCAATTTGTCAAAAGGATGTTAGAAGTTTTCTAGGATTTACAGGATACTATAGAAGATTTATAGAAAATTTCACTAAAATAGCATCCCCACTCTTCAAATTACTCACCAAGGATTGTGAATTCAATTGGAATCATAATTGCCAGTTAGCATTTGAGACTTTAAAAGTAAAAATTTCTAAAGCACCTATCTTGAAAGGTCCAAATTGGAAACTACCTTTTCACATTTCAACAGATGCTTCAGAGATAGCTCTGGGAGTTGTATTAGGACAAAAATATTTGATTCCCTATGCCATTTACTATACAAGTAAGAATTTGACTCCCACCAAGTTAAATTATACTGCAATTGAAAAGGAATTTTTAGTTGTTGTTCACGCTATAAATAAGTTTAGACATTATATAACATGCTATGAAACCTTTATTCATACAGACCACTCTGCATTTAGATACTTAATGAATAAACCTATTACTAATGGTAGAGTTACAAGATGGTTATTACTCTTGCAAGAATTCAATATTACTATGCTAGATAGACCTGGAAAACAAAACACAGTTGCCGATTTCTTGTCTAGAATTCAAAATATCAAAGATGACACTCAGGTTGAAGATACGTTTCCTGATGAAGATATTTTTGCAGTGACTACTCAGACCCCTTGGTTTGCAGATATTACCAATTACTTAGCCACAGGGACATTACCTCCACATTTGTTTCCTAGAGAGAAAAGAAAAATCATTCAAATAAGTGCAAGATACTCATGGATCATTAATGACTTGTATAAAACAGGTCTAGATCTCATGATCAGAAGATGTGTTAGGGAAGATGAAATGCCTGAGATTCTTAAGGCATGTCATGATGAACCGTGTGGTGGACACCTTGCTGACAAGAGGAAAACCTATAAAATCCTTTCTTTAGGATATTATTGGCCATCCATCTTCAAAGATGCCAAAGAACATGTCAAGAGTTGTGACAGCTACCAAAGAGTAGGAAAACCCGCTTCTTCAAATTAAATGCCACTACAAATTCAGGTACTCATTGAACCTTTTGAAAAATGGGCCTTGGATTTTGTTGGACCAATTAATCCCCCATCTAAGCAAAAGAGGTATATATTGGTATGCACTGATTATGTCACTAATTGGGTAGAGGATAAAGCATTACCTTTTGCTAATGAAAAATATGTAGTTAATTTTCATTTTTAGGACATCTTCACTCGTTTTGGTGTTCCAAGATAAATTGTGACAGATCAAGGATCTTAATTTACATCTAAAATGGTGAAGAGTCTTGTGGAAGATTACAAGATCAAACATAGGAAATTTACCCCCTATCATCCACAAGCAAATGGTCAAGTTGAATCTACAAATAAGGTGATTGAAGGAATTCTCACTAATACTGTGCATCTACATAGAAAATATTGGGCAGAAAGGTTTCCTGAAGCCTTATGGGCTTATAGAACTACATGGAGGAATACAATAGGACACACACCCTATGAAATTGTTTATGGGAAACAAGTCCTGATCCCTATAGAGTTTCAAATCAAAACCTTCAAGATGGAAGTCCAATTGGGACTGGATTTATCAGAGGCACATAAACATAGATTGGAGCAACTCAATGAACTTGATGAAATCAGGCAAGATGCAGTTCAAAGAACTAGTATAGTCCAACAACAAAGGGCTAAATGGCATGATAAATATATCAAGGAAAAGAAGTTTCAAGTAGGAGATTGGACACTTTTGTTCGATTCAAAATTCAAAGATTTTCAAGGGAAGTTTGAGACTTATTGGCTTGGGCCATATGAGATTGAAAAAGTCTTTAATAATGGAGCAGTAAGGATAAGGACAACAGATGAAAGCAAAATACCTCTTCTTGTAAATGGTCACCGGTTGAAGATATATCAGAAGCCAATTTCAAGAGAGGAGTTCATTAAGATTTTCTAGAATAACTCTAAAATGAAGCTATTGAAGAAGAATTCTTCCTCTCCACTAACTTAGCCTTTATCTTTTCCTAGTATATATATATATATATATATATATATATATATATATATATATTGTATGAGTTTGAAAACCAATCGTTGATTGGCATACTTATACGGAAAATACAGGGTGAAAATCAAATATTTCTGACATCCTATATTTTCCATTTCCTTTCTGTAAAAAGTAGTGACAAAAAGCTACATTCATTTGCAGTTTAGAGTCTGCAAATTCATAGTCTCATTCCATCTCATTCTGTTTTCATTTTATTTTACAGTTCCATTTCATGTCACTGTCATATTTAATTTAAATTTTATTTTTATATTTTTACTCCATCTCAACCTATTTCCCATTTTACTTTACATTTCATTCCATCTCACTGTCATAACCCATTTCCATTTCATTGTTACACTCATATTCCATAGCCATACTTCAATTTTCCTTCTTTTCACATTCTGCAGTTGATTCCATTTTGTAGCTAATCTGATTCTATAGCTACAACTTACTTATCAACTTTGACACAATTGTACAGCTCACAAATAAATCATGGATGTAGGAAATTGAAGAATCCATTTTTGGAGACCAAACATGCTAAAAGGTACCTATGGATCAACACTAAAAGAGTTATCAAGCAGAAAGGTTAAATTCTAAAGGTAAAATGAAAGATTTATTTCAAACAACAAGTTAAAAACATAAGGCATGTATAATATGGATAATCATATGTCTCCTTAATGAACCATCATTTTATTTGACTACCACTTCATCATACCACATCTCCACCACATCTCCCATACTCGGTACCGAACGGTCCATAATAACTTCATCATACCACATCTCCGCTACATTCTCCTACTTTGTACCTAAACGGTCCCTAATAACTCCATTTGTTAACAGTCATGGCTATGATGTGACCAATTTATGCACATCTCTCAAAACCCTCACCATCTACTTATTCCATGCAAACCCGTAGTTATTTTTTACCATACTCGCAATCAATCTGTTTCATAAACTAGGAGAGTAATTTTGAAGGTTAAGAAATTTTGCAAAACAGAAGCCATGCGACTCATTGTCAGGACAGATCCAATAGGAGCAAAATATATGGAGGGATACCCACAACTCAAGAAAATGTTGCAGAAAGCTGG
Source organism: Pinus tabuliformis (assembly GCA_031772625.1). Taxonomy (NCBI): domain Eukaryota; kingdom Viridiplantae; phylum Streptophyta; class Pinopsida; order Pinales; family Pinaceae; genus Pinus; species Pinus tabuliformis. The sequence goes on along the minus strand of CM062819.1, from coordinate 1,878,456,283 downwards.
ATGGCTCAACTTCATTGAAAAATTTGATGGTTTCCACAAAGAGATCGCAAAATCTTTTGCTAGATCATTTGATGGAATAGAAGTGGAAATTGGAGACATTAAGTTTGCAGTAACAGAATCCTACATAACAGAGGCTACTGAACTACCAAGACATGGTGAAAGATGGTTCAAAAATAAGGAATTCCACATTGAATCATGGAAAGTAATCCTCAGGAACCCAGGTATGGATGTCTCTGTGTTTAGAAAAGGAATTTCTATTTCAGCACTTAAAAGTAAATGGATGAGCATGCTTTTGATATTACAGAAACTTATTACCTGTGAGTGGAGATTTGGGTGCATGTATGTCTACCATATACATTTATTGATGAACTTTCTAGAAAATGGAGAAATCAATCTTCCTTTATTCCTACTAAACAATTTAAGAAGGATGGCTTCAAATGTACAAAAGAAAATAGAATTCATAGACACAACCATGTACCATCATGGGTTGGTAAATATACTGGTTGAGTTTCATTTGAAAAGAATAGGAGATACTTGGGAAAATTTCCTGATAAGAAACTATTTCCAAGAGGCACCAGAGTCACCTAAAGAGGGTAATGTCAAAAAGAGTAGGAGAAAGAAGACTGGTATAACCATTCAAAGAAAACCTGAGTCCTCAATGTAGAAAAATGATGAAGAGCTAGTCTTTGAAAAATTGACAGAGATCATGAAGCAAATCAAGCAAAAAGGGAAGATGAAAAAGAAAGCTAGTGAAACTACTAGAAGCAAACTTGAATCTTCATTACAACAAGATGATGAAAAATTAATCTCTGAAGAATTGACAGAGATTAGGAAACAAATCAAGAGAAAAGAAAATATAAGAAAGGAGAAAAAGGGTACAAACGAGGAGAACGCAAGCCCTCTACAACTTAGAAGGAGCTCTAGACTCCGAGATATGGTAAAGAAGATATCATCAAAGGGGACGGAGTTCCTAAATTTGGAAGAAGAAACCCTAGTACCATCTCCTGATAATGTTCCATCTGCACACAGTCCTCAAAATTCTCCTGAACAATATTTTGAAGGTAGCCCCAACAAAAGATCTCAAGGCATAAACCTAGTGCAGCAACAAATATATGACTATATAGAATCACTGGAGAAGAAAAGTACCTCAATGAATCCAGAATCCTCTATCAATTCAGAACCCTCTTTCAATCCACAAGAACCTCTAATTGAGTCTCTCAAATAGGAAATCTATGAATTAGAGATATTGAACAGACATATCAAGAGAGAAAATGAAACCTTGAGGGAACAAAGTAAATTGGATAAGGCTATCCATGATAATACAATTATGCATCTAGGGCTTTGATATAAGAAGAATAGAAAGTTGAAGAGGAAGAATAGAAGCTTGAACAGAACAATCATCAACCTTAAATACAGGCTTCTTATGAAGAAACCTAGAATGGCAGTCACTTCAAAGAAGAGCAAAAGAAGAAAATTAGATGTACTAGCATAAGTGTCTGAGCAAATGCAATAGGAAAGAATAATTTACATTTTCGGCAAATTGCATGAGGACATGCAATTATTTTTCGGTGGCGGTATGTTGAACCTCAGAATTACCCTCTCCTTGATAGCTTTTCTCACTTCTTTCCCTTGATTTTCCATATGATTACAGATCCCTGTTATCACCCCAAGAAACTCTCCTAGGTTGTAGCTTAGAGATGCTCGGGAACATTACAAACTCAACTTAATGTTGGAAATGGATGAATGGAAGGAATGATGCTTGTTCAAGCCAGATAGCCACTTCTACTTTGCTTGACTCCAGACATGCGTCAACACCCCCAGACTACAAGGCTTTAAACCACCAATTACTTATAGTTTAAGGGTTGGGTGAATATGGAGAATACTGACCACACCAGCAGATGCACAGGACCCTGTGATGGCCGGCCGCAACCAGTAAATTAGTCTACAAATCCAATCCCTAATGCACAAATAGGATGACAGCTCTCTGGCACCAGTGGGAGAGAAACCTGAGTAACTCATTCATTGATACATACAAGATTTTAACACAGAGGTAGGATGACAGCTACTCTAATGCTAAACATCAAGAGTTCAAGAATGCAGCATATTAAGCACAGCTTGGAACAAAAGAAGAATGGAAAGTGAGCAATTAACAGTAAAATAAGCTTGTATTAGTTGAAAATGAAGACGAGACGCTGCAAGTATCAAAGTAGTTACAGTCTCTAGAAGTTGAACCTCACATCAAAACAACAACCATCAACCCTGATTAGATCTTGTTTCTGGGTATATGTAGAATTTGAATACAAAGGCACTTGGCCATTGTAAGTATGAGGAGGTCATAATTGACCACCAACCGCTTTACCTATCTGATGGAGTCTCTGGTGCAATTTGCCTACTTCAGTGAACAAATATGATCTTCTCAAGTGCTCTGTTGTCCTTCTCGGGTAGGTGGAGTGTCCTATAAGATAAAATGCCATGCTTGTTAAATGTAAATTTCTGCTCGAGCCTTGTCCTTTTTTTTCTCAGGTATACAGTCTATTGAATGCAGTGGTTGAGGAGGAAATGCACCGGGTACAGGTAGATGGTCATCTTCATCCTTTGGGTGCACGGAAAGATCAGGGCGAGGACAATGCATGGTGGATGTACGAGAAGGATGGAAGGAGAAAAGCAACCGTCGGATCCAGCAAATAAATGGTGGAGATCACTTGGCGGGAGGCATCAGGAACAAGACGATCGTGAGCCATCGGATCTTGGGTGGGCAGATCTAATGGCTATCGAACGGAGGGACGTGCGAGAGTTAACGGGCAGGGATGGAGGACAGGCGGTAAATGGTATTGCCCGCATCACTGTTGACAGTCAGGCGGTAAAGGTACGATAGCATGCGATCCCATTCAAAGTGTGATGTGTGGTAGTGGGGAGTGGGCGAAACCACTTTTCATTGTGAGTTATTGAGCGGTCAGATGGCGGGGGGTTGATCGCACGGGTTTTCGTCGGATGTGACGGGGAAAGAGCTTGTGAAGGCGCGTGGTCATGTGAACATAGTTATATGATGGTTTAAGCTCCGCGCTCAGGGGCCTGAGGGAGCATGGGTTTATACAGGGTTTTAGAGGTAAAACGAAGGTAGCGGGGGTTATGAGAGTGTAAGCGGTGTGAAGGAGAAGGAGGAAGATGACCGATGCGAGTCCTCTTTAAGTGTAAACAACACGGCTATGCCTGTATTTTACCCTCAAAATGTCAAAGTATGTAGCAAAGCTAACACTGGATCCTTCTGGGGATGAGATCCTCCTTGTGAGGTCTCAAGAACTTGCATATTAATGCTTTTGCTGTGAAAACCAATTGGAAAAATTTCCTAGTGTTCCATTGGGCATGGAGTCTAATTGAGCCTATACTAAAAACTGATCAAATAGCACATTTACAACTTTAAGACCAATAGACCTTAAATAACACAAGTTTTCAGAAACTTCCCATTTACTGGGCCATCAAAAACTATCTCCCCTCCCATACTTTGTATTATGAAGGTATTGTTCCCTTGGATCTGAGAGATGATAAAAGGCCTTGTCTAAAAAGCATAAAATTTCCCATGGTTGCCTTTCTTTTCTTTTAGTGCGTCCCACTTAAGAACCAAGTCTCCAATCTAAAAATTATCTGTTTTTGTCCTTCTGTCAAAAGCTTCCTTGATTTTCTTTTGATATGTTGTAGACTTCTCCACCAGCTGTTCTCTGATCTGATGTACCTCTGCTAAATCATTGATCCTTTTTGCCATGTCTTCTTCCCCATTCTGCTCTTCCTATAGGAATTTTGCCACGGGGAGGGTTAACTAAATTGGGAATATAGCCTTAGCGCCATATACCAACTTGAAAGTAGAATTCCCTGTGGATCTCTTGGTGGTTACTCTATCAGCCCACAGTGCATACTTGAGTTTAGAATCCCAGTTTTTCTTATTGTCTTCCAACAACTTTTTAATTATCCTTATCAGGATTTTGTTGGAAGATTCTGCTAGACCATTTCCTTTAGGGTAATATGAGGTGGAATGAACCAGCTTAATGCCCATTGAGTCGCACATGTCCACCAATTATTTTGCCCTGAACGCTGTTGCATTGTCTGTGATCAATTTATGTGGACAACCAAATCTGGTGAAGATATTCTCTATCAAGAACCTCATGACCACATTATGATCAACCTTTCTGGTAGGGATTGCTTCAATCCATTTAGTGAAGTAGTCTGTGGATACCAATATCCATCTGTGCTGGCCACTGGAATGTGGATTTATTTCTCCGATGAAATCCAAGCCCCATTGTTGAAAATGGCCACTAGCATGTATGGGTTTTAAGGGTAGGGACTTCAACTATTGCTTTCCTTCAAATATTTGGCACCTGTCACAGGATTTAACAAATAAGAAGACATCATAAAACAAGGTGGTCCAAAAGTACCCAACTCTGAGAATCTTATGGGCTGTAGTTTTCCAATAATGATGCCCTCCACATATGCTGGAATGGAATTGTTGCATGACTTCTATGGATTGTTCTTTGTCCAAACACCTCAAGAGAACTCCAGAGGGGTCCCTCCAGTAGAGCAGATTTTCATGAATGCAATATCTAGCTACCTTCAGCTTCATAGTTCTAGCTTGGCTTAAACTAAGGCCTGCAGGAACTTCTAGCTTCAACAAGAATTGAGCTATTTCATACTACCAATCACAAGAATCTAGATTTTTTGCCAATGACTGATTTTTCCCTGGTTCAACTACTTCTTCTTCCGTCTGACCATTCTCTAAAATTGTGCTCATGAGATTTATGTCCAGCATTCTACAAATTTTTTCTTCCATCAGTTTGGCAGGGTCCTGACCTCTGACATGCTTGGTGGGCTTCAATTCCATGTTAAATTCAATAAGCTTTGCAATCCATTTAGCCCCTCTTCCATCAACATCAAACTGTGTTAGAACATCTTTTATTGAAGCAGAGGGTACATATGCAATTATCTTGGAATGCAGAATGTAAATTCTGAAAGCTTTCAAAGACTTGATAAGAGCATAAACCTATTTTTCAATGATATCATACTTTAGCTTAACATCCCTTAATGTTTTGCTAAAAAAAGCCACTGGATGATCTGAGCCTTCTTCATCTGCTTGCAATAAAACTGCTGCTAGGGTGTCTTCAAAGGAAAGTGAAAATATATGGAACTCCTTCCTGTAATCTAGAGTTCTTAAAGTGGGAGCTTCCATAATAGCTTTCTTAATGGAGTCAAAGGATCTTCTTGCTGCATCAGTCCATTTGATCTCTGACCCCTTTCTCAACATGGAGGTAATATGCTTTACAAGTTCTGCAAAATTTGGGATAAACCTCCTTACAAAATTTATCTTGCCAAGAAAGGACTAGATATCCTTCTTTGATCTCAGGACAGACAAGCTCTGTATTTCTCTTACTCTTTCTGGGTCAATTCAGACACCTGCAGCAAAAACAACATGTCCTAACATCTTGCCCTCTTCTAAAGCAAACTGTGACTTTTTAGGATTTACTGAAATTCCAAACCTTCTGCACTTCATGAATACCTTTTTCAAAAGTTGCAAATGGTATTGATGGCTACTGGAGTATACTGTTATATCATCAAGGTAAACAAGGACAAACTTATCCTTCTCCCCCACAAATGCTATGTCCATAGCTCTCTGAAAGGTGGCTTCAGCATTCATCAGTCCAAAAGGCATCTTGGAATACATAAAAGTGCCCCAAGGAGTGGTGAACGTAGTCTTTTCTTGGTCATCTAGATGTACAACAACCTGATTATACCCTGGAAATCCATCCAGGAAAGGCATCACTTTGGCCCCTGAGACCTTCTGCAGAAAATGCTCCATCTTGGGTAGAGAATAATTATCTTTCTTAGAGCATTTGTTCAAGTTTCTGAAATCAACGCAGAGTCAGATTTCTCCACTTTTCTTCCTCACTACCACTAAGTTGGCTACCCATTTGGAATATCTGAGAGGAACTATGATTTTGGCAGCCAGTAACTTCTTTATTTCTTTTTCAATCAGAGGAAGGAGCAAAGGATTTATTGGTCTCATCTTCTGCTTAAAAGGGATGGTGTCTTTCTCTAAAGGGATTTTATGCTAAATGATCTTTTTGTCATAAGTTTTTAGGTCACTATATTCCTAGGCAAAGACATCAGCAAATTGCTTCATTAAATTGCAGTATTCAGCACTTTGGACAACAAAGAAATGTGTGGACAGATTTAAATATCTGGGTTGATCTGGACTCCCTATATTATGCTTACAGACCGTAGATTGGTCTTCTTTTTGGGAAGCCTTATAAGGCACGTCATTTTGTTCAAACGGATTTTCTAATGGAATCAGACCCCTAGGTATATGATTGTTGGGCAGTTGGACAATCCTATCTTTACCAATTCTGTTTCTAAGCTAGGACTGGGGGTTTTGTTCCAAGGGTTCATTTCCTTGGTCAATTTTCATTTCGGAAAATTCATCAATGACTTGCAGAAATCTATTCACTTCATCATCATCTTCAAAAACTTTCCAATGCTGGACATTATCAGGCAAGGATGGTCTATATTTCATTTGAACCTCATAAACTAGTCTGGGAGGCATGGGAGGGATAAACATGCTAGCAAACACAGCAAGGGAATCAACAAGCTAATTTTTTACTCTAGGGATATATGAGATACAAAAATTATTGAAAGAATCTTTGAGTCTCCATACCTCATCTCTGTATGCTTTCAGCCTTGGGTGCTTTGCTTGAAATGTTTTATTCACTTGCTGAATGATAGGATCAGCATCTCCAAACACCTTTATGCTCTTGATTCCTCTGTCTTTGGCTACATTGAGGCCCAATATCAGAGCTTCATACTTTGCTATATTCTTGGTGACTTGGAAAGCCAGCTTAAAAGACAGATGTGTGCTTTCCTGTTTTGGAGATATCAACACCACCCCTGCTCCTGCAGTCTCCCTAGAACATGCTCCATCGAAGAACATTTCCCAAACCTGACTTCCTTTCTCTCCCTCGGCTTGATTCATTGGTTTCTTGATTTGCATTGAGGCCTTCTGGGATTCTTCAATTTGGAGGATACATGCTCCAAAGTCAGTTTCCACGACATAGATAGGATGATTAGAAGGGTTCCTCTCATCACTGATGATGTAGGCCAGCTGTGCTTCTCTGTATAATCTCCTGCTTTCCCCTCCAAAGACTGGGACAGTGGCATAAGATAAGTCATTTTGTAATGTCCCACCTAATCTCTTAATCCACCCTCTGGACAACAACATGCCAAACTTGGGAGGGACATCTGCTACCACAATATCCATCATCACATTCTTCATGGGCAGCTGAGTTAGGTTGATAGCTAGATCTCTGATCAATCCTAGGCATTTTACTTTCCTTGAATCAAAAGAGAATAAATCATGATATGGTCTGGTGATATCAAGGCCTAACTCTTCCATGAAAACTTTGGGCATCAGATTATGGTTGACCCCCATATCTAGTAGGCAATTGTGGAGGATTTTGTCATGAACGGTCAAGGAGACATAAAATGATGGTCCAGAATTATTATCAGTAGGTTCAATCATGGGGCTAAGCACAACTGCAAGCTTATCATCTTGAAATTTGATGTAGTCAGTGGGGGTTTGTGGGGCTTTCAACTCAAGGGCATCAAGGATAGGCTTTCTAAAAACTTCACTCTTCACTAGTTCTATTAGAGGTACAGATATTTTTAACTTCTAGAATTCTGACTCAACACTGAAAGGGGAAGGGAACTTATCAGGACCTCTTACTTCTTGAGCTGGTGCTTTAAGGATGACTGGGTCAGTTGCTGATCTCTTCTGTCTAATCTTTTGTTGCTCTGTTTGGACAACAGCTTTTTGGGCAGGATTCTCCTTGACATTGTTTGCTTTTGACCTCAGATTATATCTTTTTTGTTCACCAGTCTGTAAAACAGACCCTATGTCCCACTCTTGACTGGTTTGGTCTTGTAATAATGATTCTTTGTAGGCAGTCAAAGTCAAAAAGGCAGTACTACCGTTGTCTTCCATGCAATGGATTTCATCCTCTTCATCAAACTGCTCCTCCTCCATGACTATATTCTGGAAAGGAGCCTTAACTTTCTGTTCTTCATTTGCTTCTTTACCCCTTTGAACGATTTGCAACTGTTCATTTTCTCTTCTGAATGGATTTGGATTTCTTGGAGCAAATGTGTTTGGAAGCCTTGCTTTTCCAGAACTCTGCTCAACCTTCAGCTTAGATATCTCAGCAGCCAATGACTCTATCATCTTAGTCATCTTATCTAATTTGGGTTCTGAGGATGAAGCAGAGGAAGAAGAAGCCTCACCTCTCTGCCTCCTTCTGTCAGCATGACTTTTAAGCTTTTCTGCAGCCATAATATTTGATTCCACCTCCAGTGTTGCATCTTGCATATCAGCTAGAGTGGCACATCTTCTTTCTCTCAAAAGCAGGCAGAAATCCAAGTCAAAAGCATTGGCATAAGTGAGTTTGGCAGAGGTGGGGCTAGGTTTTACTTCAGCTGGTACCTTACTATACATACGGTTAAATCTTTTATTAAAATCAAGAAATGATTCCCCATTCTCCCTCTTTAGGTTTCCAAACTCTGTATGGTAATAGAGCAGATGTTTCCTATCCCCCCATTGCTTCAAGAATGCATCATCCAATGCTTCAATGTCCACTATGGACCTATGGGGAAATTCTCTGAACCACTTTCTAGCCTCTCCATCAAGGCTCTAGACAAACACTCTCATCCACACATCATCTTCACTGATCTCTAGGTTATCAGCCTAGCTATAAAAAGACTCAAGGTGTTCTTCAGCTGTTACTCCCTCTGTACCAGTGAATTTGGGAATATATTTCTAGTATTCTCCTACAAGCATGGCATTCAAAGGAACAGGCAAGACCAGGGGTTGATGCCTAGTAGCTATGATTCTTTCCATCTTCATGGGAGCTTGCTGACCTACCATGACCAGGATAGGTGGAAGGATACTGGAAGATTGGATGGTAGGAAGTAATGAAATAGATGACAGACACAAAGGACTATGATGGACTATATGGGAGGCTTTCTTCGGACTGAGATCCGAAGGGGAACTGACTGAACAAGGAGTTTTATGAATCTCTAAAGGTATTTCTTTACTAACAATGCTAGGCTCTAAATCTTCAAACTGTACATCCTCAGCTATCACCTTCTCTTTCAAAGATGAATAAGACTTCTTTTGCTTACCTGATCCTAATGCTCCTTTCTGTGATGTTTTCCCTCGCTTAGCAATCTTCTCAGGGTTAGGCACTGGGTCAGTTGGTGATTTCTGAGGATTTCTCTGGGTATGCCTCACAAACTGAGCCAAAACTGTAATGTGGAGTCACCACCAGGTTGGTTCTCCAGTAGAGTCACCAGATAGATGATTACAACCAGAAATGTGTCTAGACTTTATCTATCATCAAAGTTGGAACTGTGTTTTTCTCCCAGGGAAGCTAAGCTTCAATCTCCTCTCCCCAGCAACAGTGCCAATTAATGTTATCACCCCAAGAAACTCTCCTAGGTTGTAGCTCAGAGATGATCGGGAACATTACAAACTCAACTTAATGTTGGAAATGGATGAATGGAATGAATGATGCTTGTTCAAGCCAGATAACCACTTCTACTTTGCTTGACTCCAAACATGCGTGAACACCCCTAGACTAAAGGCTTTAGACCACCAATTACTCACAGTTTAAGGGTTGGGTGAATATGGAGAATACTGACCACAGGACCCTATGATGGCCGGCTGCAACTAGTAAAGAAGTCTGCAAATCCAAGCCCTAATGCACAGACAGGATGACACCTCTCTGGCACTAGTGGAAGAGAAACCTGAGTAACTCATTCATTGATACATACAAGATTTTAACACAGAGGTGGGATGACAGCTACTCTAATGCTAAACATCAAGAGTTCAAGAATGAATCATATCAAGCACAGCTTGGAACAGAAGAAGAATGGAAAGTGAGCAATTAACATCAAAAGAAGCTTGTATTAGCTGAAAATGAAGACGAGATGCTGCAAGTATCAAAGTAGTTACAGTCTCCAGAAGTTTAACCTCACATCAAAACAACGACCATCAACCCTGATTACATCTTGTTTTTGGGTATATATAGAATTTGAATACAAAGTCACTTGGCCATTCTAAGTATGAGGAGGTCATAATTGACCACCAACCACTTTAACTATCTGATGGAGTCTCTAGTGCAATTTTCTTGCTTCAGTGAACAAATCCGATTTTCTCAGGTGCTCTGTTGTCCTTCTCGGGGAGGTGGAGTGTCCTATAAGATAAAATGCCATGCTTGTTAAATGTAAATTTCTGCTCGAACCTTGTCCTTTTTCTTCTCGGGTATACAATTTGTTGAATGCGATGGTTGAGGAGGAAATGCACCAGGTATAGGTAGACGGTTATCTTCGTCCTTCGGGCGCACGGAAAGATCAGGGCAAGGGGAGTGCATGGTGGATGTATGAGCAGGACGGAAGGAGAAAAGAAACCATCGGATCTAGCAGATAAATGATGGAGATCGCTTGGCGGGAGGTATCAGGAATAAGATGATCATGAGCCATTGAATCTTGGGTGTGCAGATCCAACGACTATCGAACAGAGGGGACATGTGGGAGTTAACAGGTGGGGACGAAGGACGGGCGGTAAATGGTATTGCCCACACCACCGTTGACAGTCAAGCTGTAAAGGTACAATAGCGTGTGATCCCATTCAACGTGTGACGCGTGGCAGTGGGGAGCGGGCGAAACCACTTTTCATCGTGAGTTATCGAGCGGTCAGTTTGCGGGCGCGGGGAGAGCAAACGTCATCTGATCGCGGCGGAGATGATCCGATAACGGGGGGTTGATCGCATGGGATTTCGTCGGATGTGACGGGGAAAGAGCTTGTGAAGGCGTGCGGTCATGTGAACATAGTTATATGATAGTTTAAGCTCCGCACTCAGGGGCCTGAGGGATCATGGGTTTATACAGGGTTTTAGAGGTAAAACGAAGGTAGCGGGGGTTATGAGAGTGTAAGCGATGTGAAGGAGAAGGAGGAAGATGACAGATGCGAGTCCTCTTTGAGTGTAAACAACATGGCTATGCCTATATTTGACCATAAGAATGTCAAAGTATGTAGCAAAGCTAACAATCCCCATTAATGATAAATGATAGGTTTTATGTTTTTGCTATTTGAATAAACTTTTGCAAATTAGCTACAGAACGTAGCCTGTTCTGTAGCTAACTGTGTATTTCGTAGCTAATTCCATGATCTGGCAGGTTCCATGTGTCAAATGAAGAATCCTAGTCACTTATCCCAGATCGATAAGAAAGAAAGCTCAAAGGTGGAGTCAAACATATGATACCCAGAAGAAATAGGACTCTTCGTATGCTCTTTCGTGGTTAATCAATAAATCTAACATTTCTGTTGCAAGCATTAACTCAGATCAGCCACCTGTGTTAACGGTTCTGTTGCAAACATCTCAATCAAATTTAAGTCACCTGTAGCTGATCAGACGTTTATGCAGTCCTATTGTAATACTTATAGGCCACCTGTAGCTAGTTTTCATCAAAGACAATTATGATTATTTCCTTTTAAATACTGGTTGTACAGAACCAATGGAGGTTCGAAGAATTTTATGTATTAAGTTCACACTTTCAGCTCTGTATTTTTGGACTTCATTCCTTTCTATAATATAAATCATGTGTTGACCAATGATTTTTTAAGAGAGCATTTTCAATTAGTTAGCAGCTCAACCCAGTTAGTTGTAGAGGGCCCCTGCACTGAAGGAGGTTTTCTTTCCATTCGTTTTCTGTTTAGTTTTAATTTCATTATTTTCTTTTAGCAATATTTCTAACTTAGGTTGATTTCTTTTAGTTTTGATCAATAGCATAATGTTAAAACTCAATGGTACGTTGTTGTTTTTCCAACACATTTCATGAAAGGAAACGATTTTGTATCTAAATAGAGTAAGGTTGGAGGAATGAGAATACACTATTGTCTAGCTTACTCACTGCTTTGTTATTTATTTTCTAGGACAGATTTGTCAATTCACTACGTTAATGAATGTTTTTGATCACCATTTCAAGATGATAGTCATCCTAAACTAAATGGTTAAACATTCACTTCACACAATGGTTGAAATCAATCAGTTACCTTCTGCATATTTCATTTAGTTCTCTAGATCATAAAGTACAAAAAGTTGCTTGTATTCCATCTCAAGAAGGTTATCTTTCAAAATTGAAGGTTAGAGTAACTAGAAGTACTTCAGTTGATTTCATTCTCTGTATTTATTTCAACATGCATTACAAATTCGCCTTTAATTCTAAGAAATAGATTCATGACTTAAGGTTAATGACGAGATAAGATAGACGCTTGTTTTTTTCCTTTATTTAAATTAGATTTTGACTAGTTTCAGCTCTTGGTTCACCTTTAGGAAGTTTAGATTCAGTTTCTCATAGTTCAGATTGTACATCATTAGGAATCAAAGAACAAAAACCCCCAAAACAATATAAAAATACAAAACAATGAAGTAAGAAGGGTTAACTAAGCACATATAGTGCACTACACTTCATCAGCTTACAAACCTTGGTTGATAATTTATGCAAGCAATTTAGGACACTAAATTGACTAAACACTTTGTTTCGCATGCACCATATTTTTCACCATATTTCCAATTGCCCTCCTCGAGATAATGAAAGGTTGTTGATTCAATTTCTTCACCTTCTTGGGATCCTTTGTGCAATGATCAAAATATTCATCTCCTGGAGGATTGTATCCTCCATCTTTAAGCTTCTTTTTATCTTTTACATGAATTTCCTCATATGCCTTTTTAGAAGACCCTTTTGGTTCCACTTTTGGTACTAGAAGGAGGTTTCTAAACTAGTTTCTAGTGACAAGAGAATCCCAATTATCCTCGATCTTCCTTAATTCATCCTTGAATAAGATATTAATGAGACCCTGATGATCTAGGTTATGGTTGGCATTCCTAGGGTTTCATTGGATTCCCTTTTCCATGCATCCTAGGCTAACTACAAAGAAAATAAGGGAAAATTGATGCATTCACCAACGTCGAAGTGAAAAAGTTAACAAATATGATAAATAAAGGTGATACCTTATCTACCTTCACAATTCACCACATTTTTTAAAACAAAGAGTAAATTCCTCCATTTTTCCATAATGTAGCAACACAACACTCTTGATTTCGAATGTAGCTCTAAATATTGAGAATTGAGGACTCGACTTTAGGTTCCCTTCTCCACCTACTTGTTTTTAAACTAGTGCTCACCCTAATGAGAGAGCCCTATGGATTGAACCACTGAATCTTCTATCACTGCCATGATCAAATCACCAATTCGAGCTATATTTCCATCAAATCCCTAGGTGAATGCCATCTCTATGGAATTGTCATATCCTTGACATTTCTTAAGAAACATATGCCATCCTATAGATCAAAGAATCGATTTACTAGAAATATAGTTAGGAAACCCTTTTAGGGCCACCAACAACTAAGGTTCTTGTCTCACTAGTCTGATTTTTCCCATCTGGTAGAATCAATATCGAGGGATTACTCTCTCTGAGATATATTATCAATCGAGGTGAAGGAAATTTTACAATTAGGGGACATGGTAATTTTTGAAACAGGGGATGGGACGGTACTTCAAATGAGGTAAAAATGATGTTTCAAATAAGAGATAATGTGGTAGGGCAGTTAAATTATGGAGAGGCATGATTGATTTGGTGTGCGTGCAAACTAATGATGACCCATTCCAACAAAATGATGATGAGAAGAAATAATGTACAAGAATTGAATGGCACATTCAAATGATTGTGTAACAACCCCTGGTTAAAAGTTCATCTAATAAAGTTAATAAAGGAAAAATAAGACCACGATCAAGGGACGCTTATTCCAAGATGAATGTTGGGGAAAGATATCCTAGCAGGCATCATTGGATATGTTTGTGGCTAAGGTAAATTTCTAAAGGCAATGGCTAAGGCATTAAAAAGGCAAAAGGCATTTTTGGCACATTTATTTATGAAAATAATGGAAATTAGGAGAAAAGGAAGGTGAAAGGTCACATGTTGCATGTGAGGAGCAAATTGAAGGAAAATAATGGAAAATGAAGAAAATAGAGGCCTCATTGATAAAAGGGATTTTGAGGATCAGTTTGTAAATTTTTGGTAGTCATTTTTGGATCTCTCTCATTATTCTCTCTCTCTCTCTCACTCTTGGTCACTTAGAGCTTCTTGGAACACTCTAGCTTTGGAGCAAGGAAAGGAAACAAAGAAAAGGAAAGCAAGAATCAAGCAATGAAGAGCAGGATCAAGCAACATCAACATAAATAATTGCAGGTAACATATTGCATATTTGATTTCGTAGCTGGTTTTGACATGCATGGATTTTCATGTTGGTATATGGTTCTCTTGCTACTAGTGGCATGGTTTTTCTGGGTTGTGATAGTGGATTTCAGCCTAGTCTTGTCTTTTTCTGGATATCCATGGTGTGATGGGATCATTTTCTCGGTTTTGAGCTTTGGAATTACTAGATGGTTTCAAAATCCAGGGTGGAGGTGGTCTCAGGAAAATTCCCAAAGGCCTAGGAATCCCTTGACTAGTTTTGGCGGGATACATACTAAATCCTAAGGGTGGAGTCTCAGTTTAGGGCCTAGTGATCCAGTGTGGATTGTGGTAAAGCTTGAGAGACTGGTGTCTCAGTTTAGGGCCTAGTGATTTGGTGTGGATTGCGGTAAATCCTAAGATACAAGGAGATGGAAAATTCCTCAAGGACAGTGATGGAGTTTGTAGGTATTCCAAGCTAGGTTTGATTTTGTGATCTCAGTGCCGGTTTTGGTGAGATCACGGTTTGGTGAGGGTGGACGTGAATTAACCTCCTGATTGACTTGGTTGTTTTTGGATTGGTTTATCCATGAGATCCCATATTCATGATTGGAATATGGAATGGGGGTGATTGACTGAAAGAAAGATTTGGTTCAACCATGTCTATGGTCAGGTGGTACGTGGAAGTCTAAAACCTGGTCAAATTTTCCTATGATTATTCAAGCTAAGTTATCTTTCTTTTGTACTTGTTAATATGTGGCTTAAATGGCTGTTATATCATTGTTGTTTTCATGGTTTAATTTTGGTTATAAGATGGTTATATGAATTGTTATTGTCATTGTTATTTCATGTATTTACTTGTAAATGAAACAATAATGAATGCAAGACCTAATTGATGTCAAAACAATTAAGTGAAGAGGGTGGTGATCCTTCTTGTCAAGTTCCTATGAGTTATTTGTCATTTATGCTCTATCTTGTTTTCATTTCCTATAGACTGCATTGATGCCAAGTGTTTGACAGAATGTCAGTCGAAGTTGGGGGTGATCAGGCCCAGTCCTAGAATTAGTTTTTGATTTGTAAGTCTTGTCATAATGAAATTTATGGATTTTGAAAGATACAAGGGTTTCTGCGTAGTGACTTGGATTATGGGCTTGCAAAGTGGCATAAATCTCGGAGTCACTGGCACATGCCTGAGCAGAAAAGTCCCTAGATGTGGCATACCCGTGTTCTGCATGTGTCGAGAGGTCCCTAGATGCACCCTTATCCATATCAAGGGAGCGTCCATGGGTTTAGTGGTATAAAAGTTCAGTGGGACCTAGGGGCTGGTCATGGAATGACCGGGATGCATCCTGGAAGTCCTGTAGTAGGTGTAGAAGGCCTAGTATGGTGTGTTTCCGTCGATTCCACTTCCTTAAGGTCATCTGGAGGTTGAATCATATCATGGTAACTTCTCATCACATGTTTACCCCTGTTGGCTGGTTACATGGGTAGATGTGGGAGGAGGGAATTATAGAGTGGTACAGAGGATGGTTCACCCCTCAGACTAGATGGGCTGTTTGTTGGTGATGCATTCATGTCGGTTTCACGTATGACATCATGAGTGTATGATTGGTTACATGTTGTTTATGCATGTTAGTGTTCACATGTGGTCAAGTGTACAGTGATGTGGTGGTTGTGTCATGCATGAGGTCATGGTATGCGTAGTTGATATGGGCATGCATTGATGACCAAACTATAGTTGGAATGATGGAAATATGGTTACATGCTTATGTGTTATATTTCTATATGTTGTCATGATTATGTTATACATGTATCACGTTGATTTGTTGATATTGCGGACAAGGTATACTCCTTGAATTATGCGAAGGTATGTTGGTTTATTATGATTTGGTTTAGCTGACATGATATACCTTGGAGGAAGAATATTAAATATGACTAGCAAGATGGTAGACTACAGTTCCTGAGACTCTCCCTATGGATCATATGAGCAACGTGGTGTTGGGAACTCTTCTGATTTTGAAAAGACACCGATAAGCTTAAAGGAAGAAATAAAGAGTTGCAAGGCAAACAACGACAGAATCATACATACACAAGAGAAACAAGTAGAGGTAAATGTAGTGATAATTCAGAGTTTGTCAAAATTCCAGTGATAGGACCACTTCGGATCAACCATGAGTAGGAGGATAGAACTAATGGGGTGTGTGGAAGCAGGTATCATGGTGAGTACAAGTTGGATGGAGAGGACATGATTAGAGATGGTGGGTCCTTGTATACTCTAGATAGGAGGGGTGATAAACACAAGTAATATTCTAGTTCTAGTTCTGACAGGGATTATGATCATCATTATTATCATCCTTATAGGAGGAGCGACAAGGGATATTTTCCAGATGAATTTAAGAACTAAAAACCACCTACATTTGATGGAGAGATGAAGAAATCACAGGATGCAGAGGAATGGTTTCTTACTATGAGGAATTTCTTTAGATTACATGATTATTCAAAGAAGATGGAAGAAAAGATAGCTACTTTCAGTCTCAAAGGTAAAGAAGATATTCTGTGGGAAGATGTGAAGAATTTCAGAGGTATTCATGACGATGACATGACTTGAGTTGAGTTTTAGAGGCTCTTCAAGAAAAAGTATTTTTGGAAAGGTAATATGATGATAGAGCTAAGGCATTTTATGAGTTGCATATGGGTTCCATGATAGATGATGAGTATACTAGTAGGTTATTGGAGTTTTTGAGATATTTTCCTTACCTCAAGGAGGAGAAGGCCAAGCTTTAGAGATTCATCGGTGGACTGCCAGTAGCATACAGAGTCTGGATTGAGTTCGATGAGCGTAGATAATTGGAGGAGTCCATCCGAAAGATGAAACATTTCTATGAGTAGTCGAAGTGCAAAATTGAGCATAAGCGTGATTTGAAAGGAAATGAGAATGTTTAAGGAAAATGTCCACCCAAGCGAGGAAGACCTCAAGATGAAGGTGAGAAAGAAAATGTAGTTCCTTACAATAAGTTCAATCGAGTTAAGGGACATGGAGAGTAGTAGACTAGAGGCAATCGTAGAGCACCATTGCAGTGTTGGATATGTGGAAAGAATCATCGTAAGAGGGATTGTCCACAATACTAGGCTGGTAGATCCCAGATCTATAGTGCTTAGAAGGCACATATAATTGGGGATGTTGGTCATAACATTCCTCATATTTACGTAGACATGGACAACATGCAGGTGGATCATCATGCCTCTATCATTGAGATGGATGACAAGCTTTGTGATCAAGTTGTTTCTATTTTGATTGATCGTGGATCTAGTTATAGTTATATTAATCCTAACCTAGTAGATAAGTGTGGTTTGAGGAAAGAAGTGCATGTAAAACGTTGGTTGGTATAGTTGGCTACAGGTACAAAGAAGAGCGTTCATCATTGGGCAAGAGATTGTGCATTTGATTTATATGGTATGCCTACAACAACACACTTGAATGTACTGCCATTGGGGTCCTATAACATGATTTTGGGTATGGATTGGTTGTACCTTCACAGGACCAAGGTGGATTTCTTCGACAAGGCCATTGAGTGCTTGGATGATAATAGGGAAAAGAGAACTTTGAAGGGAAAGAAAAAGCCTACATTAGTGAGGATGGTTACTGCTAGGATTTCTTAAGGAATTGTTTTGTACAGGAGTAAATTCCATCCCTTTGCTTGTTCATGATGATGGGGAATAGGGTTGGTTGATTGGAATTTGTGTATGAGTCATGTTAGTATGCTTTCACAAGGTATTGGGTAGTGTGAGTGGACTGTAGACACCCACATGAGTCTACTTGTTCATGTGGACTCATAGCCCCAACTTAGGGGTGGCTTGTTGTAGAGAGAATTCATGTCAAATGCCTATGTTTTAGTGCAACATCCGACATCTGTATTCGATTGTGTAAAAAAATTTTCAAATAAGTACTTACTTACTGTTTCATTCCATAGTCTTGATGTTGTGTATGAATTCCATGTTTATTTTATGCTCTATGCCTTTAAATATGTCATTGTGCATGTCTAACTAGTATGTATTCATGATTTTAGAAATTATTGTTATTTGCATGATAATATCTCTATTGTTACACATTTTCATTTAGGAAACAATCGGTATGAGATTATAATTAACAATAATATGCCTTAAACTAAGATATGGGTGTGTTATAATGTTGTAAGTTAGCAAGGCTCCATCAAGAACTTATATGGTTACCATATTCATGCAATTGTGTCTAAAATATCAATATATCCACCCATTATGAGTGAAGGGGAGATTTGGAAATATATGGGCCATATTTTCCCTCTCATATTATTAATATCTAAACCAAAGAAATCCATAAAAAAAAAAAAAAACCTATTAATATATGTTATGCAATCCACTATGGAGCATGTAATACTATATCATCTTGGTATTGAGTTAGGAAGAAAGGGAAAAGAAATATAGGCATACATACATAATTAGAGGGATCATATATCTTTACGATGACCTAGTCATGAGGCATTTGAAATCCATGAGATAAATTTGAGGTCAAGTTATGAATGAGGGAATGAGGAATGAGGACTTTTTTATGGACATGAACAACAAAGCCATCAAACAGAAAGCGATGTATGCATCACCTAGAGTTTTTATACCACTAGTAGATTAATTTTACTAAGATCACTAAGATGATTAAACAATAGTTATAGCTAACTTAGAATTAAGATGGATAGAAAAGGATGAGGAGTAGTTGGTTAACTACCAATGGGCTCTTATTTGGGATGGACTCTTATGGGATCTATTGCATTTGATACTCTAGCAAAAGTACCCTACCCACTAGTACTACAATAATGCTTGCCTATGTGATTATTATATCCTTATAAGTAGCCTAGGTTATGCCAACAATGTTTTTATCCAACACTCCTAATATTGTAGAGGACTAACCATTTTATTGAGAGGGCATAAGAGATTGAATAGTCCCAATTAAATGTAATTTTTGACTCATATAGGGAATGCAATTTAAAGTCAATATGTTATCTAGGTTTAGCTTAGACTGTGTTATAATCAACCTTCTCATTATACCTATGAATTACTTTTAAATAATTTGAACCATTCTTTCTTCTAGTTAATTTTGGTAAAGGGAAATCATAGAGAATGTCATAAAACCCCTTTTTATGCAAATTTGTGCTTCTACAAGTTGATAGATTCTAATGGTGAGGGATAATTACTTGCAACACTTGAGGAAGATGAAGCCAATCCATTTCTCCTTCTAATTGGGTCAACCCATATTAATCACTTAGCCTACATATAATAGTTATCAAAACAATGTTTGTCATGTGTACATGATAACAAACAAGCATAGTGAAAAATAATATATAATAGATGCAAAATTGAGTATCACTACATGATATCATAAATGGTCAATATATTAGTGCATGAAACAACTCTTGGGCACTCTATTTGAAATTTGTCCCTTGTGTTACCATTACTTGGAATCTTCTCAATCCGAGATTTGGAAGTGCACTTCTATTGTTGTCGAGTCATTGAGATTGATACATCTACAAAAAGATGAAAATATTTAACAAGTGATATTTTCTAATTTACACCCCCTCTCTCAACCTTTTTTTTTTTCCTAATTTGTTAGATTGAGAAATATTGGAGGATTTACATAGCCCTATATTGTTAGTTATTTATCATTCTTTTTATAAATTTCAATTGAAAAATTAATCTTCTTAGGTATTAATTTTAAAATTGAAAAAGGATTACTTAAAAGTAGTGTTGGATCTCAATCTTTGTGGATGACATAAATGATGGATCTAAATCTTTCTGTGTTATATATATAGGGGAACCCATTGTGTAGCCTTCATTATAAAATGAAAAAGGATTAGTAAAGAGTAGATTTAGATCTCAATCTTTGTGAATGACATAGATGATGGATATCAATATTTATGTGTTATATAGAAGAAGCCATTTTGTAATCCTAATTATAAATTTTGTTTATTTCACAAAAATAAAGTTGATTTTATGATTTAATATCTCTTTTCATTATTCAAGCTTTCTCATACACAAAACTATTCATTCATGAATAATGTGAAAAGTGATAATACATTTACTAAGTTGTGTGCAAAATGATAACAAGGAATTTGTTGAGACACATAATAAAAGCAAGCATGAAAAGTGTTAGATTAACTTCGATGGTTAAATAATGGATATGGTGATGGAAGCTTGAATATGATTTGTCATTTATATTTTCAATATAGAAATAATATTTGAAAAAACAAATTTAATTTTTTTTAAATCTAAATAAATCTTATTCTAAGATAAAACATATTCTTGAAATTACACTCAAATAAACATATTTCTTGAAATTAAAACCAAATCACTATGGCAAATCACTATAGCAAGTGCTCTGGCTGGCCGGTAATGATAAATAAAATTTACATTCACCGCGCATTAAAAGTACCCCAGGGTTAATGAATTAATGCAATGCCCACAAATGAATGGCATTCATTTCAACATATCCATTGTTCACCTTGCGAAACAGAAGAGATTGAATTCATTACTGTAACGAGTATTGAATGAATGAGTCCAAGTTTTTCCAAGCGGCTCCTCCCTCATAAGAGATGGCAGAAATGGCAGATTTACTCACCGCCTTCACCCTCCGCTTTACCTCCACCTCCTCAACCCAGCACAGGAAACTCTTCACCGCGCTCTCCACTTCATCCCGTCTAGCGACCCCGTCGATCATCTTCATCTCCACCTCCACTTTTGCTTCCTTCGCCAACAGCAGAGCATTAGCCGGCTGGTCTGTCTGCAGCGGCAACGCGATTAACGGAACCCCTGCGGTCATACTTTCCAGACTTGAATTCCATCCGCAGTGGCTGATAAAGACGCCCGTCGCTTCGTGCGCCAAAATGGGTCCCTGCGGCGCCCACCCGGTCTCGATCAGAAATCGCCCCTGCACCCGCCGTTCGTAGTCCTCGGGCAAGAGGTTCGCTTTCCAGCCCTCAGCCGATAAGGGCGCGGGCGGGCGCAGCACCCACAGGAAGGGCTGCCTGCTTGCCTCCAGACCCAGAGCCAGCTCGGTCACTTGCGCTGGAGAAACATACGACTCCGTTCCGAAAGACACGTAAACGACTGAACCGATCGTTTGGGTGTCCAACCACGCCAAAATCTCGGCGTCCGGGACGCCTCCGGGTTTGATCCCTGCGAGGAACATCAATGACCGGCCCAACTGCCCAGAACGGTTTACGGCCTCCCACGCCCACGCTTTCGAGGTGTCGGAAAATTGTGGGCTCTACATCTTCGAACGTGTTAAGGAGAACCCCGTCTGCGAGGCGTGTAAAGTCCATGTGCCTGCGGACCTGCGACGCCACAAAGTCCGCCGAAGGTAATTTCTCGATAGCCTCTGCAACAACCGGCAGCAGCAGCGGCTCCGCCCTCCCCAGGAACTTGACCTCCAAAGACAGCCACATGTGCGCGCTGAACGGGCTCAACATGAACGACCGGACACCGAATTTGGCCGCCACGGCAACGGACCAACCCATGAAGAGGTCGAAGACGAGAACGAGGCGATGGGGAGCAGGCAGGCCCCTGGATTCGTAGTATTCCCTGCCGGTGAGCTCCCTCATGAGACCCTCCAACGGGTTGCGCATTTGTTCCAGGAGATCGAAGATCTTGGGTATCATGTCGGGGGAGATTTTATTTGTATTCTGACGGCCTGGTGGCAGAGAAGCTTCGGCGTCTGGGATCGATAAATCCTGAAAATAGAGGGGAAAAGCATGATCGTTCCATTTTTCTCCTTCCACTAGAGAGCGCAGAATATCTAGGTTTGCAGGGAGGCTCACGTAAATGACCGCAACGCCTCTGGTTGCCAGCATTCTGGAAAGCTGTAAGCACACATTGAAGTGACTCTGCCCTAAAAATGGGAGCATCACCACATACAGTCTTCTGCTACTGTTGTCTCCTTCCATGGTGGTTCCTGTGATTTTCTGATAAAATGCCTAATAAAACAAATAATATTGGAACAGGCTAGCAAAGGAAAGGAAGTTGGCTATGATATTGGAAAAGGCTAGCAAATTTTCAAGAACCACAAACTTGTAGTCGTCAAAATATATCAGTGAAACGTTTTTTCAGCCCAGAAATTCGAGAATTTCAGCGAAATTTCAGAGGGAAACATTTTTTCTGCCAAGATTTTCCAGAATTTCAGCGAAATTTAAGAGAAATTCCGAGAAATGACAGAATTTACAAATTCTACCAGAAATATTTTTGAATGAAATGAATGTTTTTGCAGTGACAGCACGGCACTGTTATCAATCATATGATGAAATGGCTGATTTTACGGCGAATCGCGAGTTTTTAGGTGAGTTGATTTTTCGGCCCCCAAAACAGTGATTTTTTGCTTGGTCGATTTTTTTCCTTTTCAGATTTTCGCCAATTTTTTCTTCCGATTTTTCCCAATGTTTCCTGAATTTTGCCAATTTTTACTAACTTTGTAAAAAGGAAAAATTGAATTTTAACTATTTTCGACCGTCTGCCAAATTTTTCTGACGTTTCCCAATATGTTTTCTGCACCCTCGCGGATTTTTTTGCAGATACCTATCTTTACATTGAGTAACTTAGCAAGAATGTTATAAATAGGTAATAAGCAGTGCCACTTTTCATTGAGGAGTCGAGTCGAGTCAAACTATAATCCGGAGACACTGTTTTGCCTTTGTTGTCTCTTCTCTGCTGTGTGCATTGTGTGTGGGGAGAGAAATGGGAAAACTGATGGGCGTGTCCATGAATGTCATAGCCAATATTATTTGCGCATGAAGTTGCGCAAATTATGTAAATAATTGATCGTGCGACGACTGAAAGAATGGTTGATAACTTGACAACAGTAGAACGGAAGAGTGGTTGATAACTTGACAATAGTAGAATGGTAGGCACTGTCTTTAGTGGTAGGTAGCATGGGTTCAGCTTCATAAATAATATGATCAATAAATCACTGTAAATAGGACATTCTCAATTACAGAATGATAAGGCTAACACATAAATTTTATTTGATGGGGCTTTAGTTGAAGGCAACAAATAAATCTTATGCTTTTGGGTTTTAATTGAGCGAAGGTTGTATATGCTCATAGATTTTGCCAAGGCAGAAATCGAAGGGTGGGCGTATACAGGGTGGACTCTCAATACAACCTGATAGCATAGAATTTATTTGTTGCATAATGATAGGACATTCACATTGATAAAAATATAAATTTCACCTAATTTTTTGACCACTGGAATGGAAAGCAAAAGTAAGATGGTAAAGGTCAGAGTATTTTGGAAATTGATTATTTCTAAAAAGTAGTCTAAATAGCTTTGAAAATAATGAAAATTTCAACAAGATTATAAAAAAATTTGATAAATTATTTTGAAAATATAAATTACAGTTGTTAAATTTAAAATTTTGAAAATTTAAGTGTATTAAAATTTTTGATACAATTAAATAATTTCAACTATGAAATATTATTTGAATGTTCAGATTATTTTAATTTTTTAAAACCAAATTCCAACCAAAATCTAACTTTGGTATACAAGGCCATTCCAAAATATCCCAAATTCTCTAATCCAATTACATGAACCAAAATATACCAGATTCTCTAATCCAACTAAAATAAACAAACTAAAAGACAATTTTTAAATTTTTTCGTTCGGATTGAATAAACCAATTTAATTTCAATTAATGCTGGATCAAAAATAAAATAGTTCACGCGCCCAACCATTTCGACTTCAAATAATACATCCTTGGAATGGTAGGTCGAGCTCTGATAGTAGAGGCAAAGTTTTATTGGGTCCCGTCGGCAACCGAACTCCGAGGGTCCTGATAAGGGTAGGCCGGTTTCCAAATAATTGAAGCGACGGGCAGGTGGGTAATCAGCAGGTTGAGGTGATTGATCCGTTCAAGGTAGAGCGTCTGTTTCCAGTACTGCTGGCTGGGATCCCTGAACGGGAAGATAGCTTGTTAATCCATGACCTAAAAAGAGAATGTAACTGCTGCCTTGATGCTGTCAGACCTGTGCCCCTCTGCTGCTTTATTAACCCTCAAAACTGTACCCTCCTTGCTATTAACTGCTGCCCCAACAATTGTAAATAAAATGTAACCACTGCTGACAGTTCAGATGTCAGACCAGCACCACACCTGAAATCTGCGCCCAGATGCTGCCTAGAAAGTATGTAACTGCTCCAAGAATAGCATATAGGATTGCAACCCCTGTATGACTGATCCATTTGTCTTGGGACCAGCGCCTTGTCCTGCATTTGTAGATTGATTTTAGGCATAAGAGGACAGTGAAGAGGGCAGATTGGAGTGCTGGTCTGATCTTGAGCTAGCCTGAGTTAAAGGCAGGGCTGAACTGGTCATATATGAGGTGCTAATCCATATGTAAAAGGTGCTTAACATGCTCAATTTTCATTCAAAAAACCAGCTAAGATATGAGGCGTAGATTTCTTATATAAGTAAAGAGTTGGGGAGGTTCTTTAGCTCTTTCTTATGAAATACCGTTGCCAAATAGGGTCTCGCATAAGGAACAATGGACATTGGAGGGCCCTGCTGCTGCTTACCCTTTTATATCTAATTTGCATATATTCTCTTTATTCCGCTGGAGGGCCAAGCCATCATCTTAACTAGAATCCTTTTACCAGTATGCTGTCTAGAAACCTTCTCCTTTTAAGGGAGGCGGGGGCAGGATTCGAACCTGCAGTCTTTAGGTCATGGGCTGGTGATCAGTCAATTACTTAAAATGTACGTGAGAGAATTGCATATACTCATATATAATAAATACGCCTTATGAGCCTTGAAACGGGACGAATGATTTCGACTTTGAAAGTGCACAACTACAACTCTGGTGGAGAGACGAATCACGATCGCTTCTTCACGAATCATGTTGGATGGATCGAAACAAGATTGGATATTCTTCATTACTTAAGATATTATGCTATGTCATATCCTTCCTTCCTTATAACCCAGTCAAGTTGATGGGAGGGCTACCTTTATAGCGGATCCCCCAGGACAACTACCCCAGCTTGGAAAAGGTAACCACCAGAACCCCCGGAATCTGATTTACTAGACCCGGGATTAGAACATCCACTTCTCCTCATCAGGAGAAGCGAACCATGCCTTCTTATCGGGATCAAAGTCCCCCGCCTCAAAAGATATGGGACATGCCTCAGAGGAAGTAGAACCCGTGCAAAAAGATATGGAACATGCCTCAGAGGAAGTGGAATCCGCCCCAGAAGGATATACGTACCACGTCTAACCCAGAATCATATACGTACTACGCCTAATTCGAAGTGGGACCTGCCCCAGAAGAAGCGATACACGCCTTAGAATAAGTGGAACCTGTCCCGGAAGAAGCGATACACGCCTTAGAATAAGTGGGAGCCCGCCCCAGAAGAAGTCACGTACCCGCTATTGGGTTTCACGCCCTCAAATGCCAAAACCATATTCATAGTTTTGCGTTCAAACCCTCTTAGGATGTCCCTGGGGCCCTTTTATTACTTAGTGGGGGCTGCTGGTAATTCATTATATATGTAATAACGCGCTTTTCGTGATTTATATAACCTTACTGGGTGGAGAATGCTTACCTTGCCTGCGCATTGGGGGTAGCCGAGTTAGCAAGCGTTTGGTGTTTCGTAGGTTAGACCTTCGTTGTTTCAAGGTTTTTATATTGTAACGCCTATGAAAAGTCAAATTAAGATGCTTGCCTCCTCTATTTCTGTGATGGCAAGCCCCTACCTAAATGAAGAAAAAGTCAAAACCCGAAACTCACTGGCACAGTCAATCTGCTAAACACGAAGTGGGCATGCTATCCAAAAACTAACCCGACAAAAAGCAGGTAAGACTTCCTTCCGGTTTATATCTAGATATCCCTTATCTATATGTATCTATGTCTCTATATATCCATAAAGGGGTGGGGTTGGGAATGGCTTGCGTCGCTAGTCTTGCCGCTGGGATGATTGCTTGCTGAATGGGATGGCTGGTCATCTTCCTTCTTGCTTGAGGGCATGGCTGGAAGCAGCAGGTCTTATTGCAAAACGAATGTATGGAGACAAGGTCAATCTCAGGCATGCAGCAAGTTCTCAGCAGGTCGAAGGCGGCAGCAATAGATCTCAGGCAGGTAAAAAAACCAAAAAGAATTTCTTCGCATTCAGGATCGATGGTCGATTTAGTGGAGCGAAGCGTTCTGGCAAGCTCTTCGTAGATCGGGTAGAGCAAGATCGATAGACGGTCAGCAAGAGATATACGGGCTAGAGAGAGATCCAGGTATCAAGATAGAAATAGGTCTAAATCGATAAGATCTCATCGGTTCTAGATCGAAGCAATCGGGCAGTTCCAAGGATGCGTAAGCAGGCTCGACCATAAGCCCCCCCACCCAATAAGTAAAATGAATCCCACCCACCAACCAACTGAGCCGTCTCTAAAGCAAGTAGGCTTAAAAAGGTAATACCAATGGTCTTCGTGCCCAAGATCTTCCAATTTAGTAGTAAGGTTGTAACTAAATCCAAGCAGTTCCAATGATCCTATTCAACCTGTCTAACTACAAGATGGGGGAATTAGATTCTAATCCGTGCCATCCAACAATCGATCATGGATAACTCAGAAGAGTAAACAGGTAGTAAACAGGCTGAGCAATCAACATATTTGAGATGTTCGGGAGAATCTGAAATATGAAAGATGAAGTAACAAAAAAAGAGCTTTGTGGCATTGAAAGTGAAAAAAGGATGAAACTCACCTAAATGCAAATTTTTTATATATAAACCCTCACCATATGAATAGTGAGTGACTCCGTCCCTGTTGTTGGCATGGGTTTGAGGCATATGGTCCACTGGGTGATCTAAATGTCTTTTGCATTAGGGAACTAGCTAAAATAGCTTAGTGGAACCACAATGATGGATGGTAAATAAGTAATGAAATAACTGACCCGACCTAAGAAGTATGATGAGTTCCCAAGTGGTGTAGCCCCACCCGAGGTAGGGTAAAAGGGTTGAGGTTTTCCATAGTGATACTGTTACTAATAAGTTTCTAGTGATACCCGGAAGTAGTGTTATCCAGAAAAAGATAAAAATCAATTCCTGAGCAAGGCTCGGCCGGAATAATCCTAATGGTACCAAGATCTGTAAGCAGCAAGCAAGTGTCCAGTGAATGTTGTCTGGAAGCTCGTCGTCCAAAAGCTCTATGGGAAGCCAGCCCGTGCAATATAAAAGTTAAGGTCTGTGAGCCTACCGATAAAACCTGACCTACCTTTTAAGGCTTGAACTGGCCATAGATCGCACGCAAATGGCCTATCAGCGATTATTGAAAGCGGGTTAGATAACTGAAATAAAGGTCCCGGAGGGGCTTGCACTTCCTAGTGAAAGGACCCGACAGGGGGCTCGACTAATAAGGAGAGGAAGGTTGGTTTTTTCAGTGGCAGGGAAGTGAATCGTGGTGGATGGGAATGACGTATACAATATGGCATGGAATGATAGTCCGTCATTGAAAAGGTGCTTTCCCGCTAGTCAATCAGTCGATGATTTATTCCCCAATCTAAGGTCTTGGGTAGGCCAAGGTAATGCATATGAAAGGTTATACCAGAGTTGAAAGCTTTCGCGGTTTCAAATTGACCACGTCCCAAGGCGGTGTGATAGCAAGCACCTTCTAACTGCCTGCCTTCACTCTATACCTTTCCTGCCCCGTAGCCTTACCCGCTAAGTAGTAACTTGACTGGATGGCTTTCAACGGCTGGCTGACTGAGAGCACCTGAATAACGAGCATCCATTTATCTCTGACCTAGATCGTGGAAAGAAAATGTATCTATATCATCGATTTAGAGATCTATAGAGTATCGGTATAGCTAGCTAGAGTAAGAGAAGAGATAGAGGTATAGCTAGGGAAAGAGGTAAAGAGGGATGAGGATGAGGATGAGGATGGAGGTAGGGTAGAGAGTAGAGAAAGAGGAAGCCATTCCCACAAAGAAGCCAATCACTGCATGCACTAGCTAGCCCCCTCTGTTTCTTTCATTTAGTGCACGAATCCGTCCGTCGTTAACATAAACAATTCACAGAAGCCCCGTTCACCCACTAACAGCATAAAGATTGCATTATCGACGTGAATATCCCACACACAATAAGCTAAGAAACTTCTAGCAAGCTTTTCCCTTTCTTTGTATTCAATCTCTTCGAGCGAACAATCAGCCCTAATAAACACATGTTCAACCACTCCAGGGGTGGTGGATATGTCAATTGGGATTGTACGGGAAATAGTAGCCAAATTACCCTCCGTAACCACGTCTTCAATATAAACCGGATTTGGGCCACTATGAGAAGCCACCAAGCAAGATGGCGCAAGATCCAAATGAGGAAGTTCGGGAAGAAACGACGACCTATGATGGAAATCATCCTAAAGACGATCCGACCCTGATAAAACTTCACGAATGGCTTCATCAGATGCCAATACGATGTCCATAGCATCCGTACAAGGATCAAGTGCAGCGGACCAAATGGGAGATGTAAAAGGGTCATATTCTTCACGAATAGAAGGAGTGGGAGGATCTTCTACTGAAGCCATTTGGATAGTTTTATAGGTTATTTCTACAGCAGTCAAAGGCATAAACTCACAACTAATCCTATCTTCCCTAGATGGAAGGACATCCTCCAGATTTGGATCGACAATCTAAATTGAATGAGGAGTAGACATGATAGGTGACGATGCTCCCATGGGAATAGATGAGATCGTATGTATGGAAGACGATGAGACATAACATAATGGTGGAGGCAACTGAAAAGTCCCCATTAATGGAGTCTTTTCACATGCCTGCCCCCACGCTCGTCATGTGGGAGTTAGAAGCACTCACAAGGGGAATGTTTTTACCATCGGCTACTTGTAAATGAGCGGTGCAGTAATCCAATTGATCAATTAATAAGGTTTTTTATATCTGGCAATAGACGCCCACTTTTGTTAGTCAATTTTCCACCTTCTAAGGGCCAGGTGAACGTAGGAAGGAGAACTTTATAGGCCACCCTATCACTAGAAAATTTCCTATATTCTTTTCCGCTTAAGCATTTGAACGCCCACTTTTTATTACTTCATTTCCCCTATTTGCTTGGGCCATTTAAGCATTTGAACGCCCACTTTATGTACTTCAATTCCCATATTCGCTTGGGGTTGTTGTGATAATATATCGGGTGCTACAGTTTCGAGCAGGAGGGTAGATGGTGTTATAGACATTTTTGTGCCTTGCATCACTGAGCATGAAATGTCAATAATCAAGGGATCCAAAGTCCCTAAACATGTTGTTCCTACTCCTAGAGGAACAAGGCCAGCAAACCACAGCACCTCACAAAAGTTCTCCACCTGAAAACACTCAAAAACAAGGCAATTCTGGATCATGTCAACTGCTCCACTGAGCATCTGCGCTGAATGTCAACTGCTCCACTATCTACCCGCGTTGAATGTCAACTACAACAAAGGCTACCTGCGCTGAGCGAGTTTGGACAAGTGGCAGAGTCATTTCTCAAGGTGTCAATGCCCAGGAAGCTTCCAAAATGACACTTGGATCAGGGAATTCGACTGGTGATGAGTAGGAGGTTCCAAATCTCCAAGTGGAAGCAAGAACCTCCAAGTGGACTCAAGAACTAAAGTGGGAGAGGACACTAGTCAGTTTTATACCAGCCTCAAGCTGACTCATCCTCTCTCCAAAACTCCTATATATAGATCTCTCTCCATGAGGTCAAGGGAGGCTGGAATTTGGTATTTGCAAAGAATTGTTGTTGGTTTGTAGCTAGAAATATTGGGTGTGTTATGCTTTGAAGGGAGCTGAAGAAGGAATTCCATTCTGCTGGGAAGGAGATGCTGGGTTGGAGCCCTATGGGTTGTATCTCTTCCTGAACCCTGTTACTTTCAATAAAGCTATCTTGATTCTTTCCTATATGCTGGTGTATTTTGTATGATTGCATTAGTATATTTGATTTACTTCTAATCCTGAATCATTTATGAATATGTATATTTGCCTTTGTATTGTGTTCTTCTCTTGTTGCAAGCAGCTGTTCTCTTGTCACAGGTAGCTGTTCTCTTGTGATCTCGTGGGATTCAAGTAGCTGTTCTCTTGATCAAGCGAGGAGGCAAGTAGCTGTGGACACACAAAGAGAAGAGGATCTAGTTCGAGGGACAACCGGAAGACAACGGTAAGTCTGCCGATCTCCTCTATTTCATATTTCATAAAGGAAGGAATCATGATAGCTGTATTCGTTTGTTGCTAAGGCGCTGTCACACCTTAGGTGGATAGGATCGTCCTGCATAGGCATTTTTCCCCACAAAAAATTGGCGACCCCACTGGGGACATTTGTTTTAGTCATTTTGTTTGTGTTTGCATCATTGTTTACTTCATAGACTCAACGGCAACAATCGAACTGCTTTGCAAAGTAGAATGTTGCTGCCTTGATCCTTCACTGGATTTTTGTCTATGATCTCAACAATGGACTCACAAATGACTTGATGATCCTTTGTGATAGTCTTTAGTACCCTCTCAAAGCATCCCTATGTTTATACCTTGCTTGTGTTTCTGATTTGGCCTGAAACAGTTGATTTTTGAGCATTTTATGACCCGAAACCCAAGAGAAACGAGAGTTTCTCCTTCAGCGCGACTGTTGTGAAGGCATTCTGCATTTCAACGCAGGTCCCGTGAAGGCTACCTGCACTGAATGTCAAAACCACAGTGTTTAGGTTGCGCTGAACCAGTTTTGCCTTGTGCAGCTGGAGTTCTCTGCTGTCTTTTGCCCTGTTTTGATCTCTGTTTTTTGCAGCCTTTAACCAGCATAGGTGCCAAGCTGATAAACCTTTTCTTTGCTTGAATTCCGCCTCATTTTTGTACAAAAAGATTGTGAGTGTTTTTATGTGTTTGTGGCGTCATTTACAGTATTCCTTTGCATGAGTAAAGTGATCATCCTGTAGCCTTTGATTCAGATCTGATTGATAAGTGATCTTAGGAGAGAGTTCATTGGCTGTTTGCAGTTTGATTATACATTTGCTTTTGCTTGTTGGTTTGAGTTTGTCACTTTTGAATGTCAAAACAAGTATTCATTTCGAAAATCGCAAAGTGATTGTAATCTCTTCTACCCTTGTTGATTTTGGAAAAAGTAAACTTGTTTGTTTCAGTCATTTAAAAGCAAATTCAAAATTGTACAAAAAGCTTTCTTTGTAGGCATTTATACTAAGAAAGTGGAAAACAAACACCTACATTGTGCATTTTGCATTTTGATAATTTTGCATGTTTGATTTAGGAAGAGTTCATTAGAGTGTGCTGATTGCTCTTTGAGAAAAGATAGTCGCTCTCGTTTCCCTTAGTAGCTAGGATTTTCAAAGTTGAAAGATTATAAAGCTTGCTTATCATCTTAGACTGCATTTAGGAATTATACCAATACATTTCGTGGTGATCCTGAAAGACAAACTTTAAAAAGATCAACTTAAAATAAACTGAATGAACCTAACAACACTTTGCAACATAACGCACAACATAGAGGTCTAGGCTAGAGACGTGTTCCGGCGTCGTTAAGCCTAGTGACTGTCGATCTCTAAGAAGGTGGGTGATTCCTCCTGAGAGACGGTAGCGCTGGTACGGATTTGTGCTCCCACGTACCGTCGCGTATATATTGGGAGACCCCTATAGGCATATATCTTTTATCCATAGAAAGCCGTGTCGGCCGCCCTACTGATCGCAATGCAGTGAACACAGCATTCACGAAGATTGACCACCCGTACCGTAAAAAGTATTCTGTGGTTTTGCGAAAAGTTTGGCACACCCTCTGCCTAGATCTCCAGAGCAATTTCTTTTGGCCTTTTTCAGACTCTATAACAGAAAAAGTCCATCCGAGCATTTGTCACTTCGGGCTCGTTAAAACATCGAAGGAGACTAGAGTCATCTTTATCTTTTTCTCGACTCTTTAAAACTGAAAAATCAAGTTGTGTCTAAAGCGTCGTTAACAATTTATTTTAAACGGAATAATCACCCTTTATTCCTGCGTTGATCTTCGAAGTTAGTCTACCTTCATCACAAAGTTCTTGTAGAATCGTTAGGAAATCTTTTGGATAGACTAAATATGTCTGAACAACCGTCGACATCCAGGACTGTGTCATCCGACACAACAGTGGCAGAGCCTCCTGCTGCTACTCCAACGATATTCGCTGGTATACCATCTGTCCCGGCAAATTGTCAACAACAAGCTGGAGTCCAATCAGAGACTGTTTTGATGACATGGTTAGTTCCTATTTCTTCATCCGGATTATCATCCGGTATTTCTTATGTTGAAACTCAACAACTTAATCCAATGTGTCTTCAAAGGCCAATCTACCCTTTAAGCACTAGATTTCCACCATATGCAGGGTAGTATGCCTTTTCATTGTTCCCCCCCGGAGAACAACCATATGGGAGTTTACAACAAAGTTCAGGTCAAACTGGAATTACATCCAGCGGATGGGTACCAATACTGCCTCAGCAACCAAGGGTTGCATATTCAATGCAACCAGTCCACCCTGTGTCGAATGTTGCCACTATACCTGGTATGTTGATTGCGTCGCAAGTACAAGCGCTACCTATTGTATGTCAACCCCAAGTTTCTCAGGTTGCCATACAACAACCTCTTGTCTCGACAACTCAATCACAACCTCCGGTTAGTGCCTCCTTATCTGGAGCGACTCAGGCTCAAACAAGTACTATGACTCCTCATCTTGGTCAATCATCCAGTATTGGACAACAACAAATGGTCCAACAACCAGAGCTGGTTCAAACTCAACAACCGCAATTCCAACAATCATATCAAGGACCCGAGCAACAAGTATTTGTAAGTAATGGGCAACCGTATAATAACGGTCATGCCCATCAAACTTGTCAAAGTTGCCAACATCAAATACATTATGCTGGTATGCAAAGACCCACTGCTCAGGCGATTCCATCTTATCCCGGGTATGCTCCGCCTAACCTGAATCAACAGTTGCCCTTTGTAGCAACTCTAGAATTACCAGACCTAAACCGGCTGACGAATGATCCAATTGCTTATGCCCCTTGGTGGCCAGCGATTCTGCATAAACTTCCATTGGACATTCCTAAATTCAATGGAAATCCAGGTGAAGACCCATCGAATCATGTCATGACTTTTCATCTGTGGTGTTCGTCGAACACCCTGAACGATGATTCGATAAGGCTTCGCCTTTTTCAGAGGACATTGACGGGTCCAGTGGCTAAATGGTATATTGAATTACCTAGAGCCTCTTTCGACAATTTTAGTTCCCTAGCCACGACTTTCTTAACCCATTTTCAATTACCGATAAGGTATGAAACAGGAACGGAACTCCTAACCAACTTCAAATAGACAACGGCCACTCACATATCTGATCATATACATGAGTGGCGACGTCGTCGTAGGATGGTAAAAACGTACGTTCCCGATCAGCTATTAGCTGAATGGTTTATCAAGTCATTACTTCCTGCCATAACGGAAGATGTGGCCAAGGGGGGAGTCGTAACGGAGGAGCAAGTTATTGCTCGTGCACAATATCTAGACTTAGTATATACTCAGTCCGGCACGCTCTATGATAAAATACCTGACGCCCCTAGACCGGAATTTTCAATTCCTCCTCCTCCTAAATCAAATAGTGACTCTCATGCCGGCGATGGTGTGATTGGTGCAACAGACATGAAATCGACAAAGGCTATATCTAAAAAGGCCCGTATGATTTCTGGTCAAAATGCAAATGAGGAACTTCTTGCCTCGGAAGTAAGTGCCGTGTCGGATGACAAGGGCAAACGACTAAAGCAACCAGGGGGCAAGAAGAAAAAGAAAGGGAGAAAAAGGAAACCCCCTACGGGGTGTCATATATGCGATGAGGATCATTGGACAGCAGATTGTCCATACAAAGCTGAGCTTAAAAGATTCTTTAAGAGTTCGAAAACCTCAGCTGTGTTGACTGATCCGTTTCCAAGCCTGAGAACCGAGCTGGTTGCTAATCAAAATGCTTCCCGATCCCAAGTGCTTATGTTGCCTGTATCAAAGCAGCAAAATGATGATTTGACGAGGAATAAGGATTACAGGAATCCAAAGCTGTCGAACAACAAGGCTAATGAACAACCTAGCAGTTCGACAACAACTTTGACCGAAGTTGTGCCACCCATCGTCCCTAAGCCAATGATAAAGTTGCAAAAGGGAGCAGTACACAAATCGACATTTAATCCTTGTGCGAAAATAGCACAGATAGAGGACCTGGCCCAATCGCCGTCCGTTATGTCGACACTTGAGGTACCGCAAAATTGCTTCTCCCAAGAGCAAGCTGTATTATCAGCAATAGGTGGAATTGACCCAATGGATTCCAATCTTGTGGCCTTTGATCATAAAGGATATGACCCTCATTTACCAGCTCAACTAGCTTTCCTTATTCAAGTGAAAGCCCTCAACAAAACTGTTCATCGAACAATTATTGATGAGGGGGCATCTACATGCATTATGTCGATGAGTTGCTGGAAAACTTTAGGATCTCCAACCTTGTCGAGGTCTGCGACGACGTTAAAAGCATTCGACGGAAGGACATATACCCCATATGGTATACTAAATAACTTGAAAGTTGAACTAGAGGGAAAAACAGTAGAAATAGATGTTGAAGTCATCGATGGGAATCTTGATTACAACATCCTACTAGGAAGACCATGGATATATGCCATGGCAGCTGTTGTGTCGACCTATTTTAGGAAGATTGCATTTCCCTTCCAAGGAGGAATTACAATCGTTGACCAACAAACTTTTCTCCCCAACAGTTCGCAAGTTACGGGAAGCATTCCAGTGATCCATGGAAGGAATCATTCGCTCCAAAATATCAGAGCAGGTCTCCTAAAAGACCCTGCCTTAATGGGTACTTTTTCCCTACCACCTCTGAGTAATCTGGCGGAAGTGGCCACAGTGGAATATGAAACCTTCTACATCTAATGGATTTGGACGCCAAGGATGGTTCTTATCTCGTGTCAACCTCGTTAAAAAATGAAACAATCCCCTTTCCAAATCTCAAAGGTAAACCTTCATTCCAACCACCAAGTTGAATGCAATGAAGCTTGGGGGGCATGCATCTCGATTTACGTTATTATTATTTTTTAAAACTATATATATATATATATATATATATATATATATATATATATATTCTTGGCATATATTCTTACTCTATATATTCTTCGCATATATTCTTCGGTGAAAGAGTTCTAAGGCTCAGTGAAAAAGTTAAACACGTACTCTATATATACTTCGGTGAAAGAGTTAAACACTCTGCGAGCTGCGGTGGGCACAGACGATCTGCAGTCACCAAGGGCAGACGGGCAATCTGCAGTCAGGTTTGCTGATATCAGGTGCACACATTCCTTATCTTTTCATATAATTTCAAGTATGAATATTTCATCACAGTTAC
Organism: Pinus tabuliformis; assembly: GCA_031772625.1. Lineage (NCBI taxonomy): Eukaryota > Viridiplantae > Streptophyta > Pinopsida > Pinales > Pinaceae > Pinus > Pinus tabuliformis. The sequence goes on along the minus strand of CM062819.1, from coordinate 1,878,420,515 downwards.
CAAAGATTACCAAGGGAAGACCTAGCACAGTTACTCTACAAGGCCTTTATGAGTATATAGAGTCTTTAGAGAAACGTAGAGAAGAAAGAGAAGCCAAGGTACAAAAAGAGTTAGAAGCCATGCTGGAAAATAAATTTGCATCTCTTGAAGACACGATCCAGAAACAAATAGAAAATAAGATAGAATTACTAGAGAATAAAATGGAGGCAATGGAGACTAGACTGCAGGTTATAGAAAAACATAACCAAGATACTAACCATCCATCCCAGCAAGGAGATGTTGATACTTTAGAGAATCTTAAAATGAAAGACATGATTAAAGAACTAGAAGAAAAAGTTAATAGCGCCTCACCCTAAATAATGTGGTAGATAAGTTAGATATCAAACCAATTAAAGATGAAATGAAAAAATTAATAGAATTAGACCATGAACGTAACAAAAGGGCCTTAAACCTTATAATATTCGGTTTAAAAGAGGAAGTAGATGATGATACTTTAGCCTTAGCCAAGATAGAACTACATAATAGATTACAAATTGAAACACTGTGTCTCACAGAAGCAACAAGGTTGGGGAAATTAACCGAGAATAAAGGAAGACTAATCCACATAAAGGTGAGCTCCACTGATCATAAGCACGACATACTTAGTAAAACCTCAAGTCTAAAAGGAATGGGAATATTCATAAATGAAGATCTCATTCCAGAAGATCAAGCAGAATTAAGAAAGGAGGTTCAAAAGGTAAAAGAAGCTAGAAAGGAAGGAAAATGGGAAATAATCAGAAATAGAAAAGCCTTTATTCGAGATAGAAACCAAAAAGATAGTAATCAATAGCAATTAAACATGCTTCGGATCCTTTCTTGGAATTGTCGGGGCTTCCCATGGAACAAAGGCCCCAAGCTAAGTTGGATTTCAAATGATGTTGATATTATTTTGCTTGTTGAAACTTGGGATCAAGAAGAACCTAAGGTCCCTAACATAGATGGCTTTATGCTATGGTCTACTTGGAACAAGCGATCCTCCCGTAGAGGCATTGGGGGAATAACTTGTTACATTAAGAAGAACATCTCCCCCCATGTTAGGATTTATAAAAACGACCCTCACAACCAATATAGTTGGATAGAGATCAAAGACATTAATAATAAAAAGTCCTACATAGCAATATGTTATTTTCCCCCATTAATTCTAACTTCTATAAGAAGAAGAATCTAGATAAAACTAACCCTTACAATGGTTTAGAGAATGATATTTCTAGCCTAAGGAATGACGGTAATATCCTTTTAATAGGTGACTTTAATGCTCGAACTTCAAACAACCAATCTATTATTCTAAGCAATCATTCCAACCCTAATCCTCTTTGGTTAGACAAAGACCCCACTCTGGCTAGCAAGTACAAAAGGAGCTCTGAAGATCTCGGGGAAAATTTGTTTGGGTCGGAGCTAGTCAAGCTCTGTAGTGCTCAAGATCTCATAATTTGCGATGGTCTAAAGAAGTGGCCCAATTCCAGCAAGATGACCTGCATCCATGGACTTGGTAGCAGCGTGGTAGACTACGTTATTTACGATCTCCCATTATACAACGAAATAATAAATTTTGACATCTTAAACGACCACGAACCTGACTCTGATCATAGGCCTTTACTTATAACTCTCAATTTTGTCATGCATAGAGTTCCCATAGAAAATAATACTTATAGCCAAAAGAACTTAATATTTGATAGAAATAAAAATGATCTCTTTCTAAATGGATTAAAAACTAATTTGCTTCCTTTATCTAATATAGACAACATAGAAGACCTCTATCATAATTTTACTACAACCCTCTCATATTCTATTAACAAGTTCTCAATTGAAGTTTCAAATAATAAAAGAAATAGCAAAACCAATCCATGGTATGACAAAGATTGTAAAAGTGCAAGGAGAGCAATTAAGGAAGCTGTTGATGAATCTCTTAAAATGGACAAGATAAAAATATACAAAGCCCTAACTAAAAGGAAAAAGAGGCAGTACATTCATCAAAGATAGGAGAATCTCTTACACCTCTCTAAGGTAGCTCCTAAAAAATTTTGGAGGCAGATTCTAACTAGGAAGACTAAGGATAATAATAAAATTGCTCTTCACGATTGGAATTCCTATCTTAAAAAGCTTTATGAATCTCCAAATGTCATGGATAATTTGGAAACCCTTCTCACAACGAAAAAAGTTTTCTCTTTAGAAGACATTAAGTTTGGGGTTAATCGCCTCGCTAATGGGAAAGCTAAGGACATTGAAGGTTACCAAGCGGAAATCTTAAAAATTGGAGGTCCTGTCCTCATCCCCCACATCCACAATCTTTTCAATCAAGCAGTCAAGCAAGGGTTCCCTAAACCTTGGACTGAGAGTCTCAGTATCCCTATTTTTAAAAGTGGGGATACAAATAACCCCTCTAATTATCGAACAATTATGATCAACCCTCTCTTAGCCAAGTTATATGGTAGTATTTTGGAAAAGAAGTTAAGCATATGGCTTGAAAGTGAAGGTAAGCGGGCTAAAGGCCAAGCAGGTTTCAGAAGGCATCACTCAACAACAGACCACCTTGTTACGCTTAGGATCATTGCGGAGGAATGTCGTAATGATAAATCCAATTTATTTTGTTGCTTTGTGGACTTTAGAAAGGCTTTTGATACGGTTCCTAGATACAACCTTTGGAATAGATTAGAAGAGCTAAAGGTTCCTCTCGAATTGAGAGCTGCAGCTATAAGGTTATATGAGAATGTAATTGCCAAGCTAAAGAGCAATGAAGGGTGGTCGAAAGATATTAAGTGTAACATCGGAGTTAAACAAGGTTGCCCCCTCTCCCCTACCCTATTTGGCATTTACATCGATAAGCTCGAAGGTTATTTAGAGGAAGCAGGATGTGATGGCACGATCTTAGCTGGGATAGTCATCATCCTTCTTCTTTATGCTGACGATATTGTTCTTTTGGCAAGGTGCCCATCTGATCTTAATAAGAAACTCAGGCTTCTTAAGGATTTCTGCTCTACCATGGGTATGACTGTTAACACTGACAAAACAAAAGTTATGATTATCAAATCCAAGAAGGACACTTACGCTAATTTTATGTATGACAATAATAACTTGGAGGAAGTGTATTCTTACAAGTACCTAGGAATTGATATTCATCACAAGCTCAACTGGAACCATAGCATTGAGAAAAGGATTAATGGGGGGTGGAAAGCTTACTTTGGTCTTGAAAATAATTGTAAAATAGCAAACCTCGTAATGTGGGATAAAAAGAAGTTCCTCTTTGAAACTTTAGTCACTCCTGTTATCTTATATGGCTGTGAGGTTTGGGGTTGCAGCATCTCCAGAGAATCATGGAGAAAGATTGAGCAAATCCAGAAGCATTTTATAACTTAAAACTTGAAAATTAAAAGTAATACACCCTATCATATTCTCCTTATAGAAGCAAGTCTTTCCCCTATTGAGAGCCTAGCTATGCTTAGGTTTCTGTTGTACAAGCACAAAATTAGTAACATAGACGATCATAGACTTCCTAAGCTAGCTTTGAATTCTAGCCAAAATCACCTAAGGCTCAATCGAGGGTGGCATAAAGACACAAGGGCCTGGTTAAACTATTGGGAGATCAACGAAAATGATGCTTTGCAAAACATAAATAACATTAAAGATATTGTTACTTCTAAGTTCAAAGAAAAAATGTGGTGTGAGAAAGATTTAGCAGCTAAAAGAAAATTAAGTTATTATAAGAAGGTCATCAACCCCACCCTAGAAGATCAAAAGTATCTCTCTATTTTAACTAGCTCAAAGAAGAAAATTAATATAGCAAAGATTAGCACGAATTCTCATGAGCTCCATAGTGAAACAGGTCTTTGGGCAGTTCCTAAAATGCCATGGACGGAAAGGATCTGCCATATATGTGAGAATAGGAACATCGAGGATGAAAACCACTTCCTCTTAGAGTGCCCTGCGTATAACCACATTAGATCTCAGTTTCACAATCTTTGTTACAATACTTACCTTCCTAGCCTTTTACAATGTCAAAATTATAGTGAGCTCGGGAGGCTTGTCTCCAAGATTTTTGAGCATAGGAATAAAATCTTAAATCAAAATAGATAATTTGTTTCCTTAGGTCTGATAGACCATTATTTGGTCTCAGCGGACGTTAACCATCATCATCATCTTCATCATCATAAAGTTGTTAATATTTTTTTAATTTTTTTTAAAACAAATTCATATTTTAATTTAAAATTTAAAAATTAAAAAAAATTATTTAAACAATTTAATTTTTTTTCCTCCTTTTTAATTAAAAAAAATTATTAATATTATATATTTTTTTAAAGCAATATTTTTTTATTTTTTATTTTTATTTAATAAAAAACATTAAAAAAATTTTAAATTTTTTTACGCGAATTCATTTTTTTATTTAAATTTTAAAAATTAAAAAAAATAATTTTAAAAAAGAAGTTTAAAATTTTTTATAATGCGTCGCCCGCTCCCCCGCCGCCCGTAGTGGCGCAGCCATGGCTGCCCGTGGGGGAGGGGTTTGCACGCAAGCCCTCCACCCATGGCCGCCCATGGGGGCGCGGCCGTGGGCGGAGGGGCTTGCGCCCGCCCCAGCCGCCCGTGGTGGCGCGGCCATGGGCAAAGGAGCCTGGCCATGGGCAGAGGGCCTACATGCATGCCCCTATGCCCACGACCACGCCACCATAGGCGGCGGGGGACCGCGCGGCGCATTATAAAAATTTTTAATATTTTTTTTTTAATTTTTAAATTTTAAATTAAAAAATAAATTCGTTTTAAAAAAAAAATAAATTTTTTTTAATGATTTTTTTTAAATAAAAAAAAATATTGTTTTAAAACAAATATATTAATAAATTTTTTTAATAAAAAAAAGTTGTTTAAAAAATTTTAATTTTTCTTTTTAATTTTGAATTATAATATGAATTCGTTTTAAAAAAAAATTAAAATTTTTTTAATGATTTTTTTTAAATAAGAAAAATACTGTTTTTAATAGATAATATTAATAATTTTTTTCAATAAAAAAAAAATGTTTAATTTTTTTTTTTTTTTTGGTTTTTTTTTTAATATTTTCATATTTTTTTGGTTTTTTTTTTAATAATTTTCATTTTTTTTGGTTTTTTTTCTAATAATTTGAGTTGTTTTTTTTTTATTTTTTTTATTTTATTTTTTATTTATTTTTTGTTTTTTTTTTCTTATATTAATTTTATTATTTTTGTTCGTTTTTTTTGTTTGGTTTTTTTTTTTTTTTTTAACTAGTTTGTTTTAAAAAAAAAAAATTCCTAGTTTTTGCGATTTTTTTTTTTTTTTTTTAATTTCTCTATTTTTACTTATATATATATATATATATAGATAGATAGAATTTTTTTTTTTATTTTTTTTTTTTGTCTTTTTTATATATATTTTTATATGTGTTTTTTAGAGACAATTATTTCATGTGGATTGAAAATTTAATTAATGATGTATAAATATGTAGAATATTGAAAATGCAAAATATTGACCTTCTTCTTTAAATATGCAAAACAATAAAAACCTCACTACAAAAAAAAAATTAAAAAATGAAAATATATATATATATATATATGAAGAAGAATACCACTTCCAAAATTATTAAATTTACAAAATAATTATTTACATTTCATACATTATAAAATTAAAACTAGAAAAAAAAACCTTTTAAAAAAAAGGCATAGTGTAGAATTACCACTTTTTTAAACCAACATCAAAATCACTACCATTCTAAAATGCAATGTACATAAAAAAAATTATAGTGCCAAAAACTATGCTCTAAAAAAAAGATGTGTTGTGCATCACCCCTTTTCAAAATCGGGTCACTTTTTTGCTATCTCTACAAAATGGGTAACAATATCAATTCATGTTTCAAAGTTTACATTGTTTTTAATCATAGTGTTCCTTAATCACTCATAGGTGATGAATGTATATGGGAAAAATTAAAGGTTTAAAGGGGTCCAACATGGTCAACTGATAATGAAGATATCATTAATTTATGGCCTCACTGATTACCAATGTTGATATTAACACTAGCCACCTATGCTATCTGCAACCTTAAGTTTCTTTTGCAAATCCTTATTTTGTATATTCAGATAGAGGTTCTCTTTGTACCATTTCTTGTGCAATTTAAGATACTTCTTATTCTCCTTAGACATCTTGGAAACTTCCTCTAGCAACTTTGCATTCTTGGTCTTCATGATGGAATTTTCATTCTTAATGTGTGTATTGAGAACTTTAAATTCTTCAAAATGAATTTTGAGGGTTTTAATTTTCTTATACTTCTTCCTCATATCCCAAGCCACAAGTTCCATTAACACAACAAAGGACATAGTACGATATAATTCTATAAGATCCTCAACTGATGGAGTCACAAAATAATTATAGGGTTTTCTTTAGCCTTTTAAGAAGAGAGGCCACTAATTCTTTAGCCTTTTAAGAAGAGAGGCCACTAATCCCCTTCTCTTAGCGGGTTTATGAATAATAGTTTGAGAAGAAGGGAATTTTTTTCAAAATTCTATTGGTTCATTAGGGTAGTGAGGTGAGGGGGATGGAGAAGGCTCATATTGGGGAAAATGATCTTATTTATTCATATGAAAAGGAGGGGATTATATACACGATTCAGAGGAGATAAAGGGGTTAAATTATTATGAGAATCTAGAAGTGATATACATGGGGCATGATAAGGTGAGGGAGCACCTTTGTGTTGAACCTCAGAATTACCCTCTCCTTGACAACTTTTCTCACTTCTTTCCCTTGCTTTTCCATAAGATTACAAATCCGCATCAATAATAAATGATAGGTTTTGTCTTAAGGAAGACATTAAATGATTGACATATTATATTTTTATGTTTTTTCTATTTGAATAAATTTTTGCAAATTAGCTATAGAATGTAGCCTATTCTGCAGCTAACTATATATTCTGTAGCTACTTCCATCGTCTGGCAGGTTCAAGGTGTCAAATGAAGAATCTGGCCACATGGGCATATCTAGAATCGTGTCCACATGGATTCTATCCTAGTCACTCAGCCCAGATCGAGAAGAAAGCAAGCTCAATATCGTAGTCAAAGGTGGAGTCAAACATATGATACCCAGAAGCAATAGGACTCTTCGTCTACTCTTTCGTGGTTAATCAATAAATCTAACAGTTCTGTTGCAAGCATTAACTCGAATCATCCACCTATGTTAATGATTTTGTTGAAAACATCTTGCTCGAATTTAAGTCACCTGTAGCTGATCAGACGTTTACATTGTCCTGTTGTAATACGTATAGGCCACCTGTAGCTAGTTTTCCTCAAAGATATTTATGATTATTTCCTTTTAAATACTAGTTGTACAGAACCGAGGGAGGTTCGAAGAATTTTATGTATTAAGTTCAGACTTTCAGCTTTGTATTTTTAGACTTCGTTCCCTTCTATAATATAAATCGTGTGTTGAACAATGATCATTTAAGAGAGCATTTTCAATTAGTTAGCAGCTCAACTCAGTCAGTTGTAGAGGGCCCCTGCACTGAAGGAGGTTTTCTTTCCATTCCTTTTCTATTTAGTTTTAATTTCATTATTTTCTTTTAGCAGTATTTCTAACTTAGGTTGATTTCTTTTAGTTTTGATCATTAGCATAATGTTAAAACTCAATGGTACAGTCTTGTTTTTCCAACACATTTCATGAAAGGAAATGATTTTTTTTCTAAACAGAGTAAGGTTGGAGTAATGAGAACGTACTGTTGTCTAGCTTACTCACTATTTTGTTATTTATTTTCTAGGACAGATCTGTCAATTCACTATGTTAATGAATGTTTTTGATCACCATTTCATGTTGATACTCATCCTAAACTAAATGGTTAAACATTCACTTCACACAATGGTTGAAATCAATCAGTTACCTTCTGCATATTTCATTTAGTTCTCTAGATCATAAAGTACCGAAAGTTGCTTGTATTCCATCTCAAGAAGGTTATCTTTCAAAATTGAAAGCTAGAGTAACTAGAAGTATTTCAGTTGATTTTATTCTCTGTATTTATTTCAAGATGCATTACAAATTCGCCTTTAATTCTAAGAAATAGATTCATGACTTAAGGTTAATGACAAGATAGGATAGATGCTCTATTTTTTTCCTTTCTTTCAATTAGATTTTGACTAGTTTCAGCTCTTGTTTTACCTTTAGGAAGTTTAGATTCAGTTTTTCATAGTTCAAATTGTACATCATTAGGAATAAAATAACAGAAACCCCAAAAGCAATATAAAAATACAAAACAATGAAGTAAGAAGAGTTAACTAAGCACATATAGTGAACTACACTTCATCAGCTTACAAACCTCGGTTGATAATTTATGCAAGCAATTTAGGACACTAAATTGACTAAAAATTTTTGCGCCATTGCTGGGGAAGTGTAATTAGGTAACCTTATCTCTGACATTCAAGAAGAAAATGATATGCATAGAGAAAGAGACTCTAGGGGTAGATTTATAGCTAGAGGCAGGAGTTCAATTCCTACAACACCACCTACTCCACCAAGAATAAGAAGAGATACACCTCCATCTCAAGCTCATACTCCTAGCCATAGAACTCCTGAGGTTCCAAAGTCAGAAATTCAATCAAGAGGATCTCCTACTTCATCTACTGAGGTAGTCCTAGAGGAGGAAAATCTTAGATCTCCAACAGAAGGAGTAGCCTTTTTCACCTCCACAGGGGAGCATATTTTATTTGAAGAATTAATAATACCTAGTGAGGAAGAAGTAGAACCTCTCTCCCACATACCATTAATAGAGGAACCATAGGAAGAGAAATTAACCTTACAGGTTGAATCTTATATTGACTTTGAAGAAACTATAATGGCAGAAGAAGGAGGGGATGGAGAATTCACACTGTTTGGAGGAGAGGGTAGAGGAAGAGGTAGAAGAAATAATGGAGAAGGCAGAGGAAATAGGGAAATAGATAATTCTTTTGGATTCCCTATAGTTGATGAAGAAACTACTGCCACAATGAAAAATATCTCGTCGTCTGTCCTCCCAAATTTCCATGGGTTAAAAAGTGAAGATCCTGAAACATTTTTATTTTTATTTGAAGTCTTGTACAGAACCTATGATTACTTAGAGGACTCTCAAAAACTTAAGTTGTTTCCTTCAACATTGAAAGGAGCTACTTTGAAGTGGTTCATGGGGTTGGTCACTCAGTCCATTAGAACATGGAATGACATGAAGAAAGTGTTTTTAGACATGAAGTGTTCAAAATGATGCAAAGAGAGGATGAAAATTTAGAGGATTTAATTGAGATATTCAACTATAACTTGAAAAGAGAAAAGATGGATAATTTAGATGAAGATCTACTTTAAAATATCTTCTATTAAAAGCCATCAAAGATGAGTGGATAGATATCCTTAACATGATGGGGAAGGGAGATATCTCCCAACTCCCATTAAGTGACATAGGAGAATTATGTGTTCATCTCTCAAGAGGGAAATCTAAAACTGGGAAAGGTCCAAGAGATCCTTCTCCTGTTAGAGTGAACAAATATGCAACTGGATCAGTAAGTAGGGCAGAAATAGGGAATATGCTTGATAAATTCAAAACAAATATTCTAGGGAGCCTTAATGAGCAAATAGACACCCTTAAGTTACAAAACAAGCAGAAAACTGAGGCTGATGCTTTAGCTATTTTCTATCCCAAATGTAGAAAAAAAAATGCTTTAAGAGAATGCCCTTTGGATGCAAAAATCATAGAGACTTGTGTGATTTGTTCAGAAAACCATGAGACCAAGGGTTGTCCTTCAATTCTAGGTCTTAAGGTTGTTTTTCAAGAAGAAACAATTCCAAATTCAGCAGAATCTCTTTGCTTTGTCTCTAGAAGACCTTGGCAGGGGCCACAAAATTAGGGATTTAACAATCAAATGTATCCACAGCCCCCACCAAATTGGAATTCTTGGCAGCAACCTTGGCCTCAACCTCAACCTCAATCTCAATCTCAACCTTGGGCTCAAGGAATACAAAATCCTTATGGAATATTTTCTCAATATTATCAATATCCTCCATCATATCAGAATTATCCTCCCCCACAAATTCCACAACAAAATCAGCAGCCACAACTTCAAAATCAGAACCCTCAACTTTCACTACCATTCCCACAACAAAACCAGCAACCTCAACTTCAAAACCAAAATCCTCAACTCTTACTACCATTTTAGCAGAGACCAAATCAGCTACCTGCCCAACCATTACCAAACCCCAACAATAAAAATCCTCAGAATACTTACATGGTGGAAGGACAACAATTTCCAACTTATATGATCACTCCTCTAGATCTCAATGATGTTCAACTAAGATCTGGTAGGATATTAGAAAAGGAAAATCCTTCTGTAGTTATTCAGGAACAAGACAATTCTAAGGAAGATTCTCTACAGCCCAATAAAAGTTTTGAAGGAACATCTCTCCAAAACCAAAATACTGAAAATGAAAAACAGAAAGAACCAATGAACTCAACTCCTATCATTGAGCAACTAGTATCTACTTCTGCACCTCCTTTTCCTGAAAGATTACAAGTTGATAAAGGGGTAGAAAAGCATATTATGTTTCCTAATTATGATTTTCTAGATGAATTGAAAAATGTTTGTATCAAAATTCCTTTGTTACAAGCCATTAAGGAGATTCCAATCCTAGCTAAAACAACAAAAGAGTTGAGCATAAAGAAACCAAGAAGAAAAGCAAACGAAACAAAAAGAATTCACCTGGTAGGAAAAATAGCAGACATAATGATGGGAAAAATTGCCATACAAAAACATGTAGATCCAGGAAGTCCAATTGTGAAAACACATATCAGTGGAGTTGAAATTTTGAATAGAATGATTGATTTAGGAGCAGCTATAAACATCATGAGCAAATAAACCATGGAACAGCTCAAGCTTCCTAATCTTCTTTATACACCTACATTACTACAATTAGCAGATAGATCTGTAATCAAACCAAATGGTGTGTTAGAAGATATTTCAGTGTCCTTAGATTCTTGGGAATATCCTGTTGATTTTATGATCTTAACGCCCAAGAATAATTTAGGAGGACATCCACTTATATTAGGAAGACCTTGGCTGGCCACAACTGATGCTTTCAGTAGTTGTAGATCTGGTGACGTGTATATTTCTGATGGGAATTCAACAAAGAAATTCACTCTATATACTCCAACAAGAACAATGACATAAATAGGTGACAAAGAATGGATTGATGGTGAAAATGACATTCAACCTCTCTTTACTATTTCAAACATTAGTGAAGATAGTCAAATCTTAAATACAATGGAAAATTTTGAATCATCTCCAGAATATGAACATGATCAATTCCAAGAAAATCCCAATATTGAATATTTGTCATCTAGGCAGATGTCTCTTTATTCTATGGAAGAATTTGGTAGCTCTATAATTGAAATCTTTCCAGGAAGAACATTGAACATAAACAATAACTTGGAGAAATTACAATGGGAAAATCTAATCAAAACATTACAACAACATTCTACTGCATATGCATGGGAATATACTGACATGAAAAGAATTAGTCCTAAGACTTGTATACATCACATCTACATTGAGGAAAGTTGTAAACCTATCAGACAACCTCAAAGAAGGATGAATCCAAATATTATGGAAATTGTGAAAGAAGAGCTGCAAAAACTATTGAATGTAAACTTCATTTACCCAATTTCAGATAGCCAATGGCTTTCCCATTTAGTGATTGTGCCTAAAAATAATGGTAAATGGAGGGTATGCATTGATTATCGAAAATTGAATAAATATACCCTTAAAGATCATTTTCCTTTGTCCTTTATAGATCAAGTGTTAGATACATTAGCAGGTAAGAAGTATTTCTCTTTCTTGGATGGTTTTAGCGGTTATAATCAAATTCAGGTGGCACCTGAAGATCAAGATAAAACCACATTTACTTGCTCGTGGGGAACCTATGCCTACCGAGTACTTCCTTTTGGATTATGTAATGCACCTGCAACATTCCAAAGAGCAGTATTAGGAATTTTTTCTGATCTAATACATGATTGTGTAGAGGTATATATGGATGAATTTACAATCTATGGGAATACATTTAGAGATTTAGAAAATTTGGAAAATTTTCTTAAAAGATGTAAGGAAGGAAACCTTTTACTAAGCCATGAAAAATGGTTTTTGATGTTTACAAAAGGGATTGTTTTAGGACATCACATTTCAGGAGATGGAATTAAAGTTGATAAATCTAATGTTGAAGTCATCTCTAAATTATCAATTCCAAATTGTCAAAAGGATGTTAGAAGTTTTCTAGGATTTACAAGATACTATAGAAGATTTATAGAAAATTTCACTAAAATAGCATCCCCACTCTTCAAATTACTCACCAATGATTGTGAATTCAATTGGAATCCTAATTTCCAGTTAGCATTTGAGACTTTAAAACTAAAAATTTCTGAAGCACCCATCTTGAGAGGTCCAAATTGGAAACTACCTTTTCACATTTCAACAGATGCTTCAGAGACAGCTTTGGGAGCTGTATTAGGAAAAAAATATTTGATTCCCTATGCCATTTACTATACAAATAAGAATTTGACTCCTACCGAGTTAAATTATACTGTAACTGAAAAGGAATTTTTAGTTATTGTTCAAGCTATCAATAAGTTTAGACATTATATAATAGGCTATGAAACCTTTATTCATACAGACTAATATGCAATTAGATACTTGATGAATAAACCTATTACTAATGGTAGAGTTACAAGATGGCTATTACTCTTGCAAGAATTCAATATTACTGTGCTAGATAGACCTGGAAAACAAAACACAGTTGCCGATTTCTTGTCTAGAATTCAAAATATCAAAGATGACACTCTGGTTGAAGATAAGTTTCCTGATGAATATATTTTTGCAGTGACTACTCAGACCCTTAGTTTGCAGATATTGCCAATTACTTAGTCACAGGGAAATTGCCTCCACATTTGTTTCCCAGAGAGAAAAGAAAAATCATTCAAATAAGTTCAAGATACTCATGGATCACTAATGAGTTGTATAAAACAGGTCTAGATCTCGTGATCAGAAGATGTGTTAGGGAAGATGAAATGTCTGAGATTCTTAAGGCATGTCATGATGAACCCTGTGGTGGACACCTTGCTGACAAGAGGTCAACCTATAAAATCCTTTCTTTAGGATATTATTGGCCATCCATCTTCAAAGATGCCAAAGAATATGTCAAGAGGTGTGACAGCTGCCAAAGGGTAGGAAAACCTGCTTCTTCAAATTAAATGCCACTACAAATTCAGGTACTCATTGAACCTTTTGAAAAATGGGCCTTGGATTCTGTTGGACCAATTAATCCCCCATCTAAGAAAAAGAAGTATATATTGGTATGCACTGATTATGTCACTAAATGGGTAGAGGATAAAGCATTACCTTTTGCTAATGAAAAATCTGTAGCTAATTTTCATTTTTAGGACATCTTCACTCGTTTTGGTGTTCTAAGATAAATTGTGACAGATCAGGGATCTCAATTTACATCTAAAATGGTGAAGAGTCTTGTGGAAGATTACAAGATCAAACATAGGAAATCTACCCCCTATCATCCACAAACAAATGGTCAAGTTGAATCTACAAATAAGGTGATTGAAGGAATTCTCACAAAGACTATGCATCTACATAGAAAATATTGGGCAGAAAGGCTTCCTGAAGCGTTATGAGCTTATAGAACTACATGGAGAAACACAACAAGACACACACCCTATGAACTTGTTTATGGGAAACAAGTCTTGTTCCCTTATAGAGTTTCAAATCAAAACATTCAAGATGGAAGTCCAAATGGGACTAGATTTATCAGAGGCACGGAAACATAGATTAGAGCAACTCAATGAGCTTGATGAAATCAGGCAAGATGCAGTTCAAAGAGCTAGTATAGTCCAACAACAAAGGGATAAATGGCATGATAAATATATCAAGGAGAAGAAGTTTCAAGTAGGAGATTGGACACTTTTGTTCGATTCAAAATTCAAATATTTTCAAGGGAAGTTTCAGACTTATTGGCTTGGGCCATATGAGATTGAAGAAGTCTTTAATAACAGAGTAGTAAGGATAAGGACAACATATGAAAGCAAAATACCTCTTCTTGTGAATCACCAGTTGAAGATATATCAGAGGCCAATTTCAAAAGAGGAGTTCATTAAGATTTTCCAGAATAACTCTAAAATGAAGCTATTGAAGAAGAATTCTTCCTCTCCACTAACTTAGCCTTTATCTTTTCCTATATATATATATATATATATATATATATATATATATATATATATATATATATATATATATATATATATATATATATATTGTATGAGTTTGAAAACCAATAATTGATTGGCATACTTATACAGAAAATACAGGGTGAAAATCAGATATTTCTGACATCCTATATTTTCCATTTCCTTTCTGTAATAAGTAGTGACAAAAAGCTACATTCATTTGCAGTTTAGAGTCTGCAAATTCATAGTCTCATTCCATCTCATTCTGTTTTCATTTTATTTTACAGTTCCATTTCATGTCACTGTCATATTTAATTTACATTTTATTTTTATAGTTTTACTCCATCTCACCCTATTTCCCATTTTGTTTTACATTTCATTCCATCTCACTGTCATAACTCATTTCCATTTCATTTTCACACTCATATTCCATAACCATACTTCAATTTTCCTTCTTTTCACATTCTGCAGCTAATTCCATTCTGTAGCTAATCTGATTCTGTAGCTACAACTTACTTATCAGCTCTGACACAATTGTATAGCTCACAAATAAATCATGGATGCAGGAAATTGAAGAATCCATTTTTGGAGACCAAACATGCTAAAAGGTACCTACGGGTCAACACCAAAAGAGTTATCAAGCAGAAAGGTTAAATTCTAAAGGTAAATGCAAGATTTATTTCAAACAACAAGTTAAAAACATAAGGCATGTATAATATGGATAATCGTATGTCTCCTTAATGATTCATCATTTTATTTGACTGTCACTTCATCATACCACATCTCCACCACATCTCCCATACTTAATACCAAACGGTCCATAATAACTTCATCATACCACATCTTCGCTACACTCTCCATACTCTGTATCTAAACGGTCCCTAATAACTCCATCTGTTAATGGTCATGGCTACGATGTGACCAATTTATCCACGTCTCTCCAAACGCTCACCATCTACTTATTCCATGCAAAGTCATAGTTCTTTTTTACCATACTCATAGCCAGTCCGTTTCATAAACCAGGAGAGTAATTTTGAAGGTTAATAAATTTTGTGAAATAGAAGCCATGGGACTCATTATCAGGACAGAGCCAATAGGAGTAAAATATATGGAGGAATACCCACAACTCAAGAAAATGCTGCAGAAAGCTGGATGGTTCAAATTCATTGAAAAATTGACAAAGAGATCACAAAATCTTTTGCTAGATATTTGATGGTACAGAAGTGGAAATTGGAGACATTAAGTTTGCAGTAAGAGAATCCTACATAACAGAGGCTACTGAACTACCAAGACATGGTGAAATATGGTTCAAAAATAAGGAATTCCACAGTGAATCATGAAAATTAATCCTCAGGAACCCAGGTATGGATGTCTTTGTGTTTAGAAAAGGAATTTCTATTTCAACACTTAAAAGTAAATGGATAAGCATGCTTTTGATATTATAGAAACTTATTACTTGTGAGTGGAGATTTGGGTGCATGTATGTCTACCATATACGTTTATTGATGAAATTTCTAGAAAATGGAGAAATCAATCTTCCTTTCTTCCTACTAAACAATTTAAGAAGTATGGCTTCAAATGTAAAAAAGAAAATAGAATTCATAGACACAACCATGTACCATCATGGGTTGGTCAATATACTGGTTGAGTTTCATTTGAGAAGAATAGGAGATACTTGGGAAAATTTCCTGATAAGAAACTATTTCTAAGAGGAACCAGAGGCACTTGAAGAGGGTAATGTCAAAAAGAGTAGGAGAAAGAAGACTGGTATAACCATTCAAAGAAAACTTGAGTCCTCAATGCATAAAAATGATGAAGAACTAGTCTCTGAAAAATTGACAGAGATCATGAAGCAAATCAAGCAAAAAGGGAAGATGAAAAAGAAAGCTAGTGAAACTACTGGAAACAAACCTGAATCTTCATTACAACTAGATGATGAAAAATTAATCTCTGAAGAATTGACAGACATTAGGAAACAAATCAAGAGAAAAGAAAAGATAAGAAAGGAGAAAAAGGGTACAAAGGAGGAGAACGCAAGCCCTTTACAACTTAGAAGGAACTCTAGACTCCGAGATATGGTAAAGAAGATATCATCAAAGGGGACAGAGTTCTTAAATTTGGAAGAAGAAACCCTTGTACCATCTCCTGATAATGTTCCATCTGCACACGATCCTCAAAAATCTCCTGAACAGTATTTCGAAGGCAGCCCCAGCAGAAGATCTCCAGGCATAGACCCAGTGCAGCAACAAATATATGACTATATAGAATCACTGGAGAAGAAAAGTACCTCAATGAATCTAGAATCCTCTGTCAATCCAGAACACTCTTTCAATCCACAAGAACCTCTAATTGAGTCTCTCAAACAGGAAATCTATGAATTAGAGATATTGAATGAACATATCAAGAGAGAAAAGGAAACCTTGAGGGAACAAAGTAAATTGGATAAGGATATCCATGATAATACAACTACGCATTTAGGGCTGTGGTATAAGAAGAATAGAAAGTTGAAGAGGAAGAATAGAAGCTTGAACAGAATAATCATCAACCTTAAATACAGGCTTCTTATGAAGAAACCTAGAATGGCAGTCACTTCAAAGAAAAGAAAAAGAAGAAAATTAGATGTACTAGCAGAAGTGTATGAGCAGATGCAATAGGAAAGAAGAATTCACATTTTTGGCAAATTGCATGAGGACATGCAATGATTTTGTAGTGGCGGTATGTTGAGCCTCAAAATTACCCTCCCCTTGATAGATTTTCTCACTTCTTTCCCTTGATTTTGCATAAGATAACAAATCTCTGTTATCACCCAAAGAAACTCTCCTAGGTTGTAGCTCAGAGATGCTCGGGAACATTACAAACTCAACTTAATGTTGGAAATGGATGAATGGAAGGAATGATGCTTATTCAAGCTAGATAACCACTTCTACTTTGCTTGACTCCAGACATGTGTGAACACCCCCAGACTACAAGGCTTTAGACCACCAATTACTCACAGTTTAAGGGTTGGGTGAATATGGAGAATACTAACCACACCAGCAGATGCATAGGACGAACCCTGTGATGGCAGGCTGCAACCAGTAAAGAAGTCTAAAAATCCAATCCATAATGCACAGACAGGATGACAACTCTCTGGCACTAGTTGAAGAGTAACCTGAGTAATGCATTCATTGATACATACAAGATTTTAACACAGAGGTAGGATGACAGCTACTTTAATGCTAAACATCAAGAGTTCAAGAATGCAACATATCAAGCACAACTTGGAACAGAAGAAGAATGGAAAGTGAGCAATTAACAACAAAAGAAGCTTGTATTAGCTGAAAATGAAGACGAGATGCTGCAAGTATCAAAGCAGTTACAGTCTCCAAAAGTTTAACCTCACATCAAAACAACAACCATCAACCCTGATTACATCTTGTTTCTGGGTATATATAGAATTTGAATACAAAGGCACTTGGCCATTCTAAGTATGAGGAGGTCATAATTGACCTCCAACTGCTTTACCTATTTGATGGAGTCTCTGGTGCTATTTGCCTGCTTTAGTGAACAAATCCGATCTTCTCAAGTGCTTTGTTGTCCTTCTCGGGCAGGTGGAATTTCCTATAAGATAAAATGCCATGCTTGTTAAATGTAAATTTTTGCTCGAGCCTTGTCCTTTTTCTTCTTGGGTATACAGTCTCTTGAATGTAGTGGTTGAGGAGGAAATGCATCAGGTACAAGTAGATGGTCATCTTCATCCTTCGGGCGCATGGAAAGATCAGGGCGAGGGGAGTGCATGGTGGATGTACGAGCAGGATGGAAGGAGAAAAGCAACTGTTAGATCCAACAGATAAACGGTGGAGATCGCTTGGCGGGAGGCATCAGGAACAAGATGATCATGAGCCATCGGATCTCGGGTGGGCAGATCCAACGACTATCGAAAGGAGGGGACGCACGAGAGTTAACGGGTGGGGACGGAGGACAGGCGGTAAATGGTATTGCTCACACCACCGTTGACAGTCGGGAAGTAAAGGTACAATAGCGTATGATCCCATTCAACGTGTGATGCGTGGTGGTGGGGAGCAGGCGAAACCACTTTTCATTGCGAGTTATTGAGCGATTAGTTTGCGGGCGCAAGGAGAGCGAACACCGTCCGATCACGGCGGAGATGATCAGACCGGGGGGGGGGGGGGGGCTTTGATTGCATGGGTTTTCGTCGGATGTGACGGGGAAAGAGCTTGTGAAGGCACATGGTCATGTGAACACAGTTGTATGATGGTTTAAGCTTTGCGCTCGGGGGCCTGAGGGAGCATGGATTTATACAGGGTTTTAGAGGTAACACAGAGGTAGCGGGGGTTATGAGAGTGTAAGCGGCGTGAAGGAGAAGGAGGAAGATGACCAATGTGAGTCCTCTTTGAGCGTAAACAACACGGCTAGGCCTGTATTTGACCCTCAAAATGTAAAAGTATGTAGCAAAGCTAACACTGGCTCCTTTTGGGGATGAGATCCTCCCTGTGAGGTCTCAAGAACTTGCAGATTAATGCCTTTCCTGTGAAAACCAATTAGCAAAATTACCTAGTGTTCCATTGGGCATGGAGTCTAATTGAACCGATACTAAAAACTGAGAAAATAGCATATTTACAACTTTAAGGCCAAAATACCTTAAATAACATAAGTTTTCAGAAACTGCCCATTTACTGGGCCATCAAAAAATATCTCCCCTACCATACTTTGCAGTATGAAGGTATTGTTCCCTTGGATCTGAGAGATGATAAAAGGCCCTGTCCAAAAAGCATCAAATTTCCCATGGTTGCCTTTCTTTTCTTTTACTGCATCCCACTTAAGAACCAAGTCTCCAATCTGAAAATTAATTGTTTTTGTCCTTCTGTCAAAATCTTCTTTGATTTTCTTTTGATATGTTGTAGACTTCTCCACCAGTGGTTATCTGATCTGATGTACCTCTGCTAAATTAGTGATCCTTTTTGCCATGTTTTCTTCCCCATCCTGCTCTTCTTGTAGGAATTTTGCCATAGGGAGGGTTAAGTGAATTGGGAATACAGCCTCAATGCCATATACCAGCTTGAAAGTAGAATTCCCTGTGGATCTCTTGGTGGTTACTCTGTCAGCCCATAGTGCATACTTGAGTTTAGAATCCCAGTTTTTCTTATTGTCTTCCAACAACTTTTTAATTATCCTTATCAGGCTTTTGTTGGAAGATTCTGCTAGACCATTGCCTTGAGGGTAATATGAGGTGGAATGAACCATTTTAATGCCCATTGAGTCGCACATGTCCACCAATTCTTTTGCCCTAAAGGCTGCTGCATTGTCTGTGATCAATTTATGTGGACAACCAAATCTGGTGAAGATATTCTCTGTTAAGAACCTCATGACCACATTATGATCAACCTTTCTGGTAGGGATTGCTTCAATCCATTTAGGAAGTAGTTTGTGGCTACCAATATCCATATGTGCTAGCCACTGGAATGTGGATTGATTTCTCCGATGAAATCCAAGCCCCACTACTAAAAAGGGCCACTAGCATGTATGGGTTTTAAGGGCAGGGACTTCAAATGTTTCTTTCCTTCAAATCTTTGGCACCTGTCACAGGATTTAACAAATAAGAAGACATCAGAAAACAAAGTGGGCCAAAAGTACCCAGCTCTGAGAATCTTATGGGCTATAGTTTTCCAATAATGATGCCCTCCACATATGCTGGAATGGAATTGTTGCATGACTTCTATGGATTGTTCTTTGTCTAGACACCTCAAGAGAACTCCAGAGCGGCCCCTCCAGTAGAGCAAATTTTCATGAACGCAATATCTAGCTGCCTTGAGCTTAATAGTTCTGGCTTGGCTTGAACTAAGGCCTGGAGGAACTTCTAGCTTCAACAAGAATTGAGTTATTCATAGTACCAATCACAAGAATCTAGATTTTCTGCCAATGATTGATTTTTCCCTGGTTCAGCTACTTCTTCTTCTGTCTGACCATTCTCTAAAATTGTGCTCATGAGATTTATGTCCAGCATTCTGCCATTTTTTTTTTGCCATCAGTTTGGCAAGGCCCTGACCTCTGACAAGCTTGGTGGGCTTCAATTCTATATTAAATTCAATAAGCTTTGCAATCCATTTAGCCCTTCTTCCATCAACATCGGGTTGAATTAGAACATCTTTTATTGAAGCAGAGGGTACATATGCAATTATCTTGGAATGCAGAAGTAAATTCTGAAAGCTTTCAAAGACTTGATAAGAGCATAAGCCTGTTTCTCAATGATATCATACTTCAGCTCAGCATCCCTTAATGTTTTGCTGAAAAAAGCCACTGGATGCTCTGAGCCTTCTTCATCTGCTTGCAATAAAACTGCTGCCATGGTGTCTTAAGAGGAAAATGAAAATTTATGGAACTCCTTGCTATAATCTGGACTTCTTAAAGTGGGAGATTCCATAATAGCTTTCTTAATGGACTCTAAGGATCTTCTTGCTGCATCAGTCCATTTGATCTTTGACCCCTTTCTCAACATGGAGGTAATATTCTTTACAAGTTCTGCAAAAGTTGGGATAAACCTCCTTACAAAATTCATCTTGCCTAGAAAGGACTAGATATCCTTCTTTGATCTCGGGACAGACAAGCTCTGTATCGCTATTACTGTTTTTGGGTCAATTCGGACACCTGCAATAGAAACAACATGTCCTAACAGATTGCCCTCTTCTAAAGCAAACTGTGACTTTTTAGGATTTACTGAAATTTCAAACCTTCTGTACTTCAGGAACACCTTTTTCAAATGTTGCAAATGGTCTTGATGGCTGTTGGAGTATACTGTTATATAATCAAGGTAAACAAGGACAAACTTATCCTTCTCCCCCACAAATGATATATCCATAGCTCTCTAAAAGGTGGCTTCAGCATTCATCAGTCCAAAAGGCATCTTGGAATACATAAAAGTGCCCCAAGGAGTGGTGAACACAATATTTTCTTGGTCATCTAGATGTACAGCAACCTGATTATACCCTAAAAATCCATCCATGAAAGACATCACTTTGGCCCCTGAGACCTTCTGCAGCAAATGCTCCATCTTGGGTAGAGGATAATAATCTTTCTTAGAGAATTTGTTCAAGTTTCTAAAATCAACGCAGAGTCAGATTTCTCCACTTTTCTTCCTCACTACCACTAAGTTGGCTACCCATTTGGAATATCTGAGAGGAACAATGATTTTGGCAGCCAGTAACTTCTTTATTTCTTTTTCAATCAGAGGAAGGAGCAAAGGATTTATTGGTCTCAGCTTTTGCTTAAAAGGGATGGTTTATTTCTCTAAAGGGATTTTATGCTGAATGATCTTTTTGTCATAAGTTTTCAAGTCATTATATTCCCAGGCGAAGACATCAGCAAATTGCTTCATTAAATTGCAGTATTCAGCACTCTGTACAGTAGACAAATGTGTGGATAGATTTATATATCTGGGTTGATCTGGACTCCCTATATTATGCTTAAGGACTGCAGATTGGTCTTCTTTTTGGGCAGCCTTATAAGGCACGTCATTTTGGTCAAACAACTTTTCTAATGGAATCATACCCCTAGGTATATGATTGTTGGGCAGTTGGACAATGTTATCTTTACCAATTCTATTTCTAAGCTGGGACTAGGGTTTTTCTTCCAAGGCTTCATTTTCTTGGTCAATTTGCATTTCGGAAAATTCATCAATGACTTGCAGAAATGTATTCACTTTATCATCATCTTCAAAAACTTTCCAATGCTAGACATTATCAAGCAGATGGTCTATATTTCATTTGAACCTCATAAACAAGTCTGGGAGGCATGGGAGGGATAAACATGCTAGCAAACACAACAAGGGAATTGGCGAGCTGATTTTTTACTCTAGGGATATATGAGATACAAAAATTATCAAAAGAGTCTTTGAGTCTCCATACCTCATCTCTGTATGCTTTCAGCGTTGGGTGCTTTTCTTGAAATGTTTTATTCACTTGTTGAATGATAAGATCAGCATCTCCAAACACCTTTATGCTCCTGATTCCCCTATCTTTGGCTACATTGAGGCCCAATATCAGAGCTTCATACTCTGCTATATTGTTGGTGACTTGGAAAGCCAGCTTAAAAGATAGATGTGTGCTTTCCTATTTTGGAGATATCAGCACCACCCCTGCTCCTGCAATCTCCCTAAAACATGCTCCATCAAAGAACATTTCCCAAACTTGACTTCCTTGCTCTCCCTTGGCCTAATTCACTGGTTTCTTGATTTGCATTAAGGCCTTCTAGGATTCTTAAATTTGGAGGATACATGCTCCAAAGTCAGTGTCCCATAGCATAGATAGGATGATTAGAAGGGTTTATCTCATCACTGATGATGTAGGCTAGTTGTGCTTCTCTGTATGATCTCCTGCTTCCCCTCCAAAGATTGGGACAGTGGCATAATATAAGTCATTATGTAATGTCCCACCTAATCTCTTCATCCACCCTCTGGACAATAGCATGCCAAACTTGGGAGGGACATCTGCTACCACAATATCCATCATCATGCTCTTCATGGGCAGCTGAGTTAGGGTGATAGCTAGATATTTGATCAATCCTAGGCATTTTACTTTCCTTGAATCAAAAGAGAATAAATCATGATATGGTCTGGTGATATCAAGGCCTAACTCTTCCATGACAACTTTGGGCATCAGATTGTGGTTGGCCCCTGTATCTAGCAGGCAATTGTGGAGGATTTTGTCATGAATGGTCAAGGAGACATAAAATGATGGAGAATTATTATCAGCAGGTTCGATCATGGGGCTAAGCACAACTGCAAGATTATCATCTTGCAAATTGACGTAGTCAGTGGAGGTTTGTGGGGATTTTAGCTCAAGGGCATCAAGGATAGGCTTTCTAAAAACTTCACTCTTCACTAGTTCTATCAAAGGTACAAATATTTTTAACTTCTGGACTTCTGACTTAACACTGAAAGGGGAAGGGGACTTATTAGGACCTCTTACTTCTTGAGCTGGTGCTTTAAGGATGATTGGGTCAGTTGTTGGTCTCTTCTGTCTGATATTCTATTGCTCTATTTGGATAGCAGCTTTTTGGGCAGGATTCTCCTTGACATTGTTTGCTTTTGACCTCAGATTATATCTTTGCTGTTCACCAGTCTGCAAAACAGCCCCTCTGTCCCACTCTTGACTGGTTTGGTATTGTAATAATGATTCTTTGTAGGAAGTCAACGTCAAAAAGGTAGCACTGTCATTGTCTTCCATGCAATGGATTTCATCCTCTTCCTCAAACTGCTCCTCCTCCATGACTACATTCTGGAAAGGAGCCTTAACTTTCTGTTTTTCATTTGCTTCTTTACCCCTTTGAATGATTTGCAATTGTTCATTTTCTCTTCTGAATGGATTTGGATTTCTTGGAGGAAATGTGTTTGGAAGCCTTGCTTTTCCAGAACTCTGCTCAACCTTCATCTTAGATATCTCAGCAGCTAATGACTCTATCATCTTAGTAATCTTATCTAATTTGGGTTCTGAGGATGAAGCAGAGGAAGAAGAAGCCTCGCCTCTCTGCCTCCTTCTTTCAGCATGAATTTTAAGCTTTTCTGCAGCCATAATATTTGATTCCACCTCCAGTGCTGCATCTTGCATATCAGCTAGAGTGGCACATCTTCTTTCTCTCAAAAGTAGGCAGAAATATGAGTCAAAATCATTGGCATAAGTGAGGTTGGTAGAGGTGGGGTAGGCTTTACTTCAGCTGGTATCTTACTATACATATAGTTAAATCTTTTATTAAAATCAGGCAATGATTCCCCATTCTCCCTCTTTAGGTTTCCAAACTATGTATGGTAATAGAGCAGATCTTTCCTATCCCCCCATTGCTTCAAGAATGCATCATCCAATGCTTCAATGTCTGCTATGGACCTATGGGGCAATTCTCTGAACCACTTTCTAGCCTCTCCATCAAGGCTCTGGACAAACACTCTCATCCACACATCATCTTCACTGATATCTAGGTTATCAGCATAGCTATAAAAAGACTCAAGGTGTTCTTCAGCTGTTACTCCCTCTGTACCAGTGAATTTGGGCATATATTTCTGGTATTATCCTGCAGGCATGGCATTCAAAGGAACAGGCAAGACCAGGGGTCCGTACCTAGCAGCTATGATTCTTTCCATCTTCGTGGGAGCTTGTTGACCTGCCATGACCAGGATAGGTGGAAGGATACTGGCAAATTGGATGGTAGGAAGTAATGAAATAGACGACAGACACAAAGGACTATGATGGACTGTATGGGAGGCTTTCTTCGGACTGAGATCCGAAGGGGAACTGACTAAACAAGGAGCTTTATGAATCTCTGAAGGTATTTCTTTACTAACAATTCTAGGCTCTAAATCTTCAAACTGTACATCCATAGCTATCACCTTCTCTTTCAGAGATGCATAAGATTTCTTTGGCTTACCTGATCCTGATGCTCCTTTCTGTGATGTTTTCCCTCACTTAGCAATCTTCTCAGGGTCAGGCACTAGGTTAGCTGGTGATTTCTAAGGATTTCTCTAGGTATGCCTCACAAACTGAGCCAGAACTGTAATGTGGATTTGCCACCAGGTTGGTTCTCCAGTAGAGTCACCCGATAGATGATTACAACCAGAAATGTGTCCAGACTTTATCTATCATCAAAGTTGGAACTGTGTCGTTCTCCCAGGGAAGCTAAGCTTCAATCTCCTCTCCCCGGCAATGGCGCCAATTAATGTTATCACCCCAAGAAACTCCCCTAGGTTGTAGCTCGGAGATGCTCGGGAACATTACAAACTCAACTTAATGTTGGAAATGGATGATGGAAGGAATGATGCTTTTTCAAGACAGATAACCACTTCTACTTTGCTTAACTCTAAACATGCATGAACACCCCTAGAATACAAGGCTTTAGACCACCAATTACTCACAGTTTAAGGGTTGGGTGAATATGGAGAATACTGACCACACCAGCAGATGCACAGGACCTTGTGATGGCTAGCTGCAACTATTAAAGAAGTATGCAAATCCAATCCCTAATGCACAGACAGGATGATAGCTCTCTGGCACTAGTGGAAGAGAAACCTGAGTAACTCATTCATTGATACATACAAGATTTTAACACAGAGGTAGGATGACAGCTACTCTAATGCTAAACATCAAGAGTTCAAGAATGCAGCATATCTAACACAGCTTGGAATAGAAGAAGAATGGAAAGTGAGAAATTAACAACAAAAGAAGCTTGTATTAGTTGAAAATGAAGACGAGACGCTACAAGTATCAAAGCAGTTACAGTCTCTAGAAGTTGAACCTCACATCAAAACAACAACCATCAACCCTGATTACATCTTGTTTCTCGGTATATATAGAATTTGAATATAAAGGTACTTGGCCATTCTAAGTATGAGGAGGTCATAATTGACCACCAACCACTTTAACTATCTGATGGAGTCTCTGGTGCAATTTGCCTGCTTCAGTGAACAAATCTGATCTTAGGTGCTCTGTTGTCCTTCTCGAGCAGGTGGAGTGTCCTATAAGATAAAATGCCATGCTTGTTAAATGTAAATTTCTGCTTGAGCCTTGTCCTTTTTCTTCTCAGGTATACAGTTTGTGGAATGCGGTGATTGAGAAGGAAATGCACCAGGTACAAGTAGATGGTCGTCTTCGTCCTTCAGGCGCACGGAAAGATCAAGGCGAGGGGAGTGCATGGTGGATGTATGAGCAGGACGGAAGGAGAAAAGAAACCATCGGATCCAGCGAATAAACAGTGGAGATTGCTTGGCATGAGGTATCAGGAACAAGATGATCGTGAGCCGTCGGATCTCAGGTGGGCAGATCCAACGGCTATCGAACGGAGGGTACGTACGGGAGTTAACGAGCGGGGATGAAAGACGGGCGGTAAATGGTATTGCCCGCACCACCATTGACAGTCGGGTGGTAAAGGTACAATAGCATGCGATCCCATTCAATGTGTGACACGTGGCGGTGGGGAGCAGGCGAAACCACTTTTCATCACGAGTTATCGAGCAGTCAGTTTGCGAGCACAAGGAGAGTGAACGCCGTCTGACTGCGGTGGAGATGATCGGACGACAGGGGGTTGATCGCACGGGTTTTTTTCGGATGTGATGGGGAAAGAGCTTGTGAAGGTGCGCGGTCATGTGAGCATAGTTATATGATGGTTTAAGCTCTGCGCTCGGGGGCCTGAGAGAGCATGGGTTTATACAGGGTTTTAGAGGTAAAACGGAGGTAGCGGGGGTTATGAGAGTGTAAGCAACATGAAGGAGAAGGAGGAAGATGACCGGTGTGAGTCCTCTTTGAGCATAAACAACATGGCTAGGCCTATATTTGACCGTCAAAATGTCAAAGTATGTAGAAAAGCTAACAATCCCCATCAATGATAAATGATAGGTTTTATGTTTTTTCTATTTAAATAAACTTTTGCAAATTAGCTACAGAACACATCTTATTCTGTAGCTAACTGTGTATTCCATAGCTAATTCCATGGTCTGGCAGGTTCCATGTGTCAAATGAATAATCGTAGTCACTCAGCCCAAATCAATAAGAAAGAAAGCTCAAAGGTGGAGTCAGACATATGATACCCAGAAGAAATAGCACTCTTCGTCTGCTCTTTCATGGTTAATCAGTAAATCTAACAGTTATATTGCAAGCATTAACTCAGATCAACCACCTGTGTTAATGGTTCTGTTGCAAACATCTCGCTCAAATTTAAGTCACTTGTAGCTGATCAGACATTTATGCAGTCCTATTGTAATACGTATAGGCCACTTGTAGCTAGTTTTCATCAAAGACAATTATGATTATTTCCTTTTAAATACTGGTTGTACAGAACCAAAGGAGGTTTGAAGAATTTTGTTGGCATTTTGGCACAGGTGTGGTGTTATGATACAGGTGTTGTCCTTGATGGCAACTTTCTTTGATGACAGATCTCCGTTCAGACTACAGAATGAAGAGAAATCTCATATACGCAGGTTAATTAAGTCCAAGTTGCGTATACATGCTGGTGATCTGCATACTAAGTCGCGTATACGCAGGAGAACTATATACGAAGGCGCGTATACACGCAGATGCATGAACAGAAAAGGGCGTATATGTCGGGAAGCTTCCTTTTGGTCCGTGGTAGTTAGTCCTCGGTACTTGAGCCTATGTCTTTGGACCAAAGTATCTGAAAATGTATGAAAGGTGGTACCTGAAAGAAAGAAGATTGTAGGCCAGCACCTACAAGAGCAAAGGGGGTTGGAGCTCCCTTCCAAGGAAGTTTGGAGAACGAGAGAAGGTTGTAGCCTTCTGCAGGTTGTAGCCTGCGTACTGGTATAAGGCTGCACTAGTACAAAAAGATTGTAAACTGAAGTTTCATATTAAAGAAAGATAGAGACGACTTGCAGCAGGTGGTTTTCACCCACATTGGGTTTCCACCTTATATCATGGTGTTCATGTGTGTGGTTTTTGTGTGATCTGTTCTACTGCATCTGTTTACTCTTAATATGGTGAATAATGTCCTTATGCACTTAACTGAAGATAAACTAACTGAATTATAATATTTCTGGTTATACGTCGTTTTCTTTAGACACAGTTGCGTGTACACGCTGGTTCACTTAACGAAAGTAGCATATATGTTTCTGAGCATTGAAAAAGTTTTATAGTTCTGATAATACTGATTCACCCCCCCTCTCAGTATTATTTCCAACAATTGGTATCAGAGCAGGTCCTTCAGAGAAGCTTGACTGCTTGAAGGAAGATCGTTCATCATGAGCAACTACGAGAAAGAAGCATCAATCAGGCCACCGGTTTTTGATGGGACAAACTTCAATTATTGGAAGGTAAGAGTTACTGCCTATCTTCAATCTCTTGGTACAGAAGTTTGGAACATCGTAGAGACAGGCTACACTTTTCCTTCAGCTACTCCTACAGATGCAACCGAGAAAAAGGAATATGAAACAAATGCGAAAGCAGTCAATACTCTATTGGGATGCATCTCTCAATCAGAATTCATGAAGGTAATGCACTATAAATCTGCAAAAGAAATATGGGATAAAATGGTCACGAGCTATGAAGGAGATGATCAGGTAAAGCGTGCTAAACTTCAAACTCTCAGGATTAAGTATGAGACTCTCAGAATGTATAATGATGAAAGTGTGGCTAACTACTTCCTTAGGGTAGATGAGATTGTCAATTGCATGCAAAACTTGGGTGAAGAAATAAAAGAGGCTATTGTGGATGAAAAGGTTCTAAGATCTTTGTCCCCCAAGTTTGAATCTAAAGTGTCTGCCATAGAAGAAAAGGAAAATTTGCAAATTCTTACTATGTCTCAGCTTCACGGAATTCTAACCGCTTATGAAATGAGAAAGGGAGGTCCATCAGACAGAAGAGAAGCTGCCTTCAAGGCTTCAGGCAAAGAAGATTATTATGAAGCAAGTCACCTACCAGAAGATGAAGAAGAGGAATCAAATTTTGTCAGAAATCTTCAAAGAGGTTCTGGAAGGTTCAGAGGTAAGTTACCTTTTAAATGCTTTGCTTGTGGAAGAGTAGGTCATTATGCTGCCAAATGTCCTCACAAAGATAAGAATGACAAGGGAAAAGAACCTGTTAAATGGAACAAGAAATAATATGAAAAGAAGAAAAGCTATTACACTCATGAAGATAGTGATGGACTTTCAAATAGTGATGAAGATGAATAAGGTAATAGATATAAACTTTTAATGGCTTTTGAAGATGATGACTACATGGATGCTATAGATGTAGAAGGCTTTTATGAAGAAATGAAAGATCTCAAAGTTTGTTTAGAAGATAAGAGTGCTATTATTGGTTCTCTACAATGTCAACTAGCTGAAAAGGAAAAACATCTTGAAAAATTGGAATGTGAGATTGTTTGTCTTAGAAAGGAGATTGAGAAAACCAAAGCAATTAATCTTAAGTTTGTTAAAGGATCTGAAACCTTGGATAAGATTATCAATGTGCAGCGATCTCCTCTGATCAAGACAGGTCTTGGATATAATGGAGAAACATCTCAAGCCTCTACCTCTAAAAGTTATCTTGATGCAGCAAGGAGAAGCGAGCAAAGGCCAAATAAAAGTCATCAGGTGAATTAGGGACAGGTTACCTCAAGAACAAATAAAGACCATCAAGAAATTCGGGGACAAACTGCCTTAAGGACAAACAGAAGCTACAATCAGCCACAGGTAAAATCTTCCCAATTTGCTCCAAGAATGAATAGAAGCTACAATCGGTTGGATGATAGATCTGATTATCGCAGAAGTTTCTTTAATGGCCAATGCTTTTCTTGTCATAACTTCGGTCACAAAGCAGCTCAATGTGTTGCCTACAAAACAATCATGACTAGAGAAGCTCAAAAGCAAGGGAGAATGACTGGAACCATGAAAAGGACTTATAACAATTTTTTGGTTCTTGAAAATGAAGTTGAATGCTCTATTTGTAATAACTTTGGTCATGAAGACTCTGAATGCAGGAGCAGGTTCCGGAAGACAACTCAGAAGGAACAAACCTCAAATGTTAGAACATGGAGAATAAAAGAATCACAACCAGAAAGATGTGGGATAGCCTTTTATGCAGAAGGTCAAGAAATTCTATGGTACATTGACAGCGGATGTTCGAAGCATATGACAGGGGACAAAGAAAAGCTTGAGTCATATACCGCATTAGAAAAGGGGAAGAAAGTTTCTTTTGGGAACGATATCTCTGCAGCCATAAAAGGAAAAGGTGTTGCTCCGTTGAAAGAGAAGGTCAAAGCAGGAAATGTTTTATATGTTGATGGATTGAAGCATAATCTTCTGAGTGTCAGTCAGATGTGCGATCAAGGAACTGAGGTAATATTTAGATCAAATGGATGTTGTGTTCGCGATCTTGATACAGGTAAAACAGTGATCAAAGGAAGAAGGACTCCAAATAATCTATATATCTTTGAGGAAAGACAACAATGCTACTTAAGCAAGGATGATGAACATTGGCTATGGCATCGGAGGTTGGGGCATCTAAGATTTTCACAAATAAGGAAAGCATGCAAATATCAGGCAGTTCGTGGTCTTCCAGATATCAAAATTCCAAACAATACCATATGCAAATCTTGTCAGTTTGGAAAGCAAACCAGAACTAACTTTCCAGAGAAGGAAGGATCAACTAGCATGCCTCTCGAGCTAGTCCATACATATGTATGTGGTCCATTTAGGAAGAGGACACCTCGAGGAGAAGAATATCTTATATTATTCATTGATGATTTCTCCAGATTTGTTTGGTTAGGGCTCATGAAGCACAAAGATGAAGCATTCGAAAAATTCAAATCCTTCAAAGCCTTGGTTGAAAATGAATCAGGACACAAAATTAAGTGCCTCAGATCTGACAGAGGTGGGGAGTTTACCTCAAACGAATTTTTTGATTTCTGTAAAGAACATGGGATAAGAAGAGAATTCTCTACAGCTAGAACTCCTCAGCAAAATGGGGTTGTGGAAAGAATGAACAGAACAATCCAACAAATGGCTCGTGCTATGCTTGATGAATCAGGTACTCCCGCAACCTTCTGGGGTGAAGCTGCACATGTTGCGGTTATTATTCTTAACAAAACAAATGTCTGAGTAAACAGCACTCAAACACCTCATGAGCTCTGGAGTGGTGAGACTCCTTCGGTGAAGCACTTCAAAATCTTTGGGAGCAAATGTTATATTAAGAATACTGATGAGAAACTTGGCAAACTTGAACCAAGAGCAGATGAGGGCATTCTTCTTGGTTATTCTCCACATAGCAAAGCATACAAGTGCTACAATAAAAGACTTGGCAGAATTGTTGACAGCATTGATGTAGTGGTTGATGAGAAGGGATATATTCGTAGGCAAGTTCATCATGAAGACATTGAAGAAGATGAAGGCTACCCTCAAAGGCGGAATGATGAAGAAGAAGAACCTCAAGAAGAAGAAGAACCTCAAAAAGAACCAGAGGAGCAAACAAGAATAGAAGAGAAGACTCCATCCAGATATGTTCAAAAGAATCATCCAGAATCTCAGATTATGGGGCAGAAAGAAGCAGGAGTACAAACAAGAAGGACACTTGCAGAAGCTTCAAGCTATTTGGCATTACTCTCCGCCACTGAACCACAAAATGTGAAAGAGGCATGCAAAGATGAATGTTGGGTCAAAGCAATGGATGAAGAACTTGAGCAGATCGAAAAGAACAACACTTGGGAATTAGTTCCTAGACCAAAAGATAAGAATGTAATAGGAACAAAATGGGTCTTCAAGAATAAATTGAATGAAAATGGAGAAGTAATTAGAAACAAGGCCAGACTTGTTTGTAAAGGGTATGCGCAGCAAGAAGGAATAGATTTTGAAGAGACCTTTGCTCCTGTGGCAAGACTTGAGGCCATCCGAATGTTCCTTGCTCTCTCAAGCTTTCAAAACTTCAAGGTATTTCAAATGGACGTGAAATCAGCCTTTCTGAATGGAGACTTAGAAGAAGAAGTATATATTGAGTAGCTAGATGGTTTCATTCTTGGGAATGATCCAAACCTTGTATGCAGATTGAAAAAGGCTCTCTATGGACTCAAACAAGCTCCAAGGGCTTGGTACTATCGGTTGGACAAATATCTTCACCAACAAGGTTTTTCAAAAGGATCAGCAGATAGCAATCTCTATATAAAAGTTGAAAATAACAAATTGCTAATTCTTGTTGTTTATGTAGATGATATTATCTTTGGCAGCAATGAAGAGACTATGAGTCAAAACTTTGCCTTGGTTATGCAGAAAGAATTCGAAATGTCACTACTTGGAGAATTGACATATTTTCTTGGATTGCAAATCCAACAAAATGAAGGAGGTATCTTCTTGTCTCAAACCAAATACCTCAAGCAGATCTTGAAGAAGTATGGCATGGAAGAGTCAAAGCCAGTATGTACACCCATGGTTACAGGATGCAGCCCAAGTACAAATGATGAATCAGCAGCAGTTCACCAACCCACTTATAGATCCATGATTGGGAGTTTGCTTTATTTGACAGGTACCCGACCAGATATTACACATGCAGTAGGAATTGTTGGAAGATTTCAAGCCAACCCAAAGGAAACTCATCTTCAGGCAGTCAAAAGAATCTTCAAGTATCTTCAAGGGACCCAAAACTATGGCTTATGGTATCCTAGAAATACAGATCTCACTCTTCATGCTTACACAGATGCAGATTGGGCTGGAAGTGTGGATGATAGGAAAAGCACAAGTGGTGGTGCTTTCTTCATGGGTTCCAAATTAGTATCTTGGTTCAGCAAGAAACAGAGTTCGATTGCCTTATCTACAGCTGAAGCAGAATATGTGGCTGCGGCATCTTGTTGCACACAACTTCTTTGGATGATGCAGACCTTGCAGGACTTTCAAATCACTTGCACTCCACCAGTCTCTATCTTATGTGATAATACAAGTGCAATCAACATTTCAAAGAATCCAGTCATGCACTCAAAGACCAAGCACATACCAATCAAGTACCATTTTCTTCGGGAACAAGTGCTTGAGCAGAAGGTCAAGTTGGAGTATGTTCCTTCTAAGGAACAAGTTGGTGATATTCTCACAAAACCACTGCCCAGGGAAACTTTTGAATACCTCAGACAAAATCTGGGAGTATTTGATACTTCATCCTGCTGTTAAAGCTTGTCTGTTCTACAGAAAAGTTGGTATACGCAAGTTACGTAAGGGATATCTGCGTATATACGCCGATTTATGCGGGGTAAGTCGCGTGTATGTTGTACGCTTGTTGCAGAAAGTATATCCGCGTACATACGCTGGTTTATGCAGGAGAAATCACGTATATAGAGTTCTTAACAGCAAGGGCAAACTCTGGTTTGAAAAGGTCTGAGATGGGTATGTCAGAATTCTTCAGGCACAGTTTCAGGGAGTGCAGCAGGCACAGGTTCAGGGGGAGCAGCTTAAAAGTCTCATAAAGCATTGTTGGCATTTAGATGTTTTGGTTGTTGGTTTCAGGAGAAGGAGCTCAGAAAGAAATCCTGGTTGCTGATCTAAAAGATGTTTATCAGATGCTGCTGTTGACTTTCATAAGTCTTGGTCTAGATCTGTTGTCTCTATGTCATGTATCTCTTTTGTGATATCTCTTTTATGGTGTCAAGGTCATGTAACAGCCTATGTTGGTTTCCCCACTATGCCTGGGATGAATGATGTAATATAATTGGTTGTTTCTGATGTGTCCCCTCTTGGTAGGGAGCATGGATGTATGTATTGAGTCTTTTGGTGATAGGAAGGTCCCTTATGGTGTATAAGTCTTGGTTCTTGTTGAAGAACATCTTTTGCAGATTTGGCCTACAGTCAGGGGGAGCATGATTCAGCACAGCCAAGCAGAGGTATCAGCATGTCCTCCAGCGGAGCACAACCCTTTGCCCTTGATGACAAAAGGGGAGAATGATTCTAAGGATCTGAAGGTTGCCATCAAGTCCAAAGGGGGAGATTGTTGGCATTTTGGCACATGT